>JAQQTO010000022.1:4452500-5170000 GCA_029884595.1 Ormosia semicastrata | reverse complement strand
TTTAGGCCTGCGATTCTAGGAGCTAGAGTTGTGGCTGTTGCATGCCCCAAATTTGAAATCACGTGTATAAACCCAATTAAATGGAATATAATGCCACTACATAACAAAAAGAAAGAAAATGTTTTGCAACTATTAGTTTCATGCCTAAATCGAATATGCTGGATTTCAGATAATTGGAAGTTCGTAACTACTCATAATTTCAAGCATGGCCCAATGAGTGATAACTTGATACTGGATCAAGAGATTTTCTCCTCTTCGAGTGGGAGAGACTCCTAGAATGGGGAAGGGGAAAAATAAAGAGTCTGTAAAATTGGTGGATGTAACTCCTTTTCTGCTTTATTCATTCATAGTCTTGTAATTAAATACAGGGAAATGTAAATTCCTACAGATACGGATCTCTAGCCACCTGGCTTATGATCCATTACATGCGCCTAACAGAATGTAAAAGGGACTTTAATAACAGAACAGAAAAAACTGAATTATAATTCTAAAGCTTCTAGAGTATTCTACTTAGTGCCACTTGGTGTGTTCATTTAACAGGCTACACAAAGCCTTCAAGCCACCTTGGGCTTCTCCTATTGCGTTTGGGCCGTTCCCTGTGTGATGGATCAGATTTATTTGCCCCATTTGCATTAGACAAGACATCAACTACATCTCTTCTCGTATCATTACCCTGTTCTTCCAGGACAACCTTGTCCTCAAGGTTGTAGTTAGGGTAAGCCACCGAAAATTTTGCCTCATCTTCCCAAGTTGCTTCTATGTCCGGAAAACCTTCCCACTGCACTAGTAGCTGACGGCGGTTCCCTTGTGGCGTGCGTACCCAGCGAGTCTCCAAAATACTGGTGGGTTGGAGCTCGACCAAGGTTCCTATCATCGAGGGCTCCAAGCAAGGGATATGAGTAGGAGGGCTTCCAAAGAAGGGTTTTAGTTTCGAGATGTGGAAGACCAGATGAATTCGGGCGTTCTCAGGGAGGGCTAACTCGTATGCCACTGTTCCGATGCACTTCATAATCTAGAATGGCCCGAAAAATCTCTTTGCGAATTTGGGGAAACTGCGGCCACGCACAGTCAGTTGCCGGTAGGGACGGAGGCGGAGCCAGACCCAGTCACCGATGTGAAAGACCCTATCTTGACGGTGGCTGTCGGCAAGGGTTCGCATGCAAAGCTTAGCAAGGGCCAAGTTCTCTTTCAAGATTCGAAGCAATTGGCGGCGATGACTCAGGGAATCATCCAATGAGGCCACCGAGGTTGACCCAGCGATGTAGGAGCGTAGCGATGGCGGCCTTCGACCATAGATTGCCTCAAACGGTGATAGCTTGATGGCGGACTGGTAAGATGTGTTATACCAATACTCTGCAAAAGGTAAAAACTGATTCCACAGTTTGGGGGAGTCATTGATGAAGCAACGAAGATAGGTTTCGAGGATCCTATTAATGACTTCTGTTTGGCCATCGGTCTCAGGGTGATAGGCGCTGCTGAAGGCCAAGGTGGTGCCATGGAGTTGGAACAACTCACGCCAGAACTTACTCACAAAAAGCTTGTCGCGGTCACTGACAATAGATCGAGGCATTCCATGGAGTTTGTAAACCTCAAAAAGGAATATAGAGGCCAAGTGAGCAGCCGAGAACTGAGTGGGCAGAGCAATAAAATGGGAGTATTTAGTCAATCTGTCCACGATCACCCAGATCACAGTCTTGCCATTGGAGATAGGAAGGTGAGTCACGAAATCCATAGATAAATCTTCCCAAACTTGTTGTGGAATAGGTAATGGTTGAAGTAATCCTAGTGGTTTCTGGGTTGAATACTTGTTTTCTTAGCAGGTCTTGCAGGCACGAATAAATTCCTTGATGTCCTTAGCCATTTGGGGCCAAGAGAAGGCTGCGGTTAATCTGGTCAAGGTTCCCTTATTTCCAGAATGGCCACCCTGAGGAGTTGAGTGGTGTTCCAGAATCTGTTGTTAGCGCAGTCCAGTTTCAAGAGGGATGAAGAGACGTTCCTGATAGTAAAGAAGCCCTTGTTGAATAGAGAAGGAGGTGGATGTTGAGGTCGCAAATTTGGAAAGGAGGGTTGCACCAGCAGGATTAGAGGCATAGAAGTCCTGCAATTGCCCAATAAGGAGAGGTTGGCATATGGAGACCCTGCAAACACTGCTTCTGACTGATCTGGAATTCTGGAAAGTGCATCGGTTACCACATTGGAACGCCCAGGTGTGTAAATGATCTCATAATCAAACCCTAGTAATTTTGTCAAGCATTTCTGCTGTGCTGGTGTTTGTATAGTTTGGGATAGGAGGCCCTTAAGGCTCTTTTGGTCAGTGTAGATGCGAAAATGGAGTCCAAGTAGGTAGTGGCGCCATTTTTTTACAGCGGCTGTAATTGCATACATCTCGCGCTCATAGGCTGAGGCCACTTGCATTTTAGGACACAATTTCTTACTATAGAAGGCCAATGGATGAGTGTTTTGAGAGAGGACCGCACCTATTGCAATGCCCGAGGCATCTGTGGTAACATCAAAAGCTAAGCTAAAATTAGGAATGGCTAATATTGGTAACGAGATCATGGCTCGCTGCAGGGCTGTGTAAGCACTTTGGGCTGTGGATCCCCAAGTGAAACTGTTTTTCTTTAGCAAGTCAGTCAAGGGGCTGGCTATAGAAGCATACTGCTGAACAAATTTTCTGTAGTACCCTGTAAGACCAAGGAACCCGCGAAGCGAGGTGACTGAGGTAGGAATGGGCCAGTTTTGAATGGCCTGAATCTTTTCTGGATCAGCTGCCACGCCCTTAGCTGTGATAATATGCCCCAAATAGGTCACTCTAGATACACCAAATTGACATTTGGAAAACTTGGCAAAGAAATTATGAGTATCTAATAATTGTAGAACTTGATGTAAATGAATAAGATGTGAATCCCAATCAACACTATAGATAAGAATGTCATCAAAGAAAACTAGGACAAACTTACGTAAGTATTGACGGAATACCTCATTCATAGTGGCCTGAAAGGTGGATGGGGCATTTGACAATCCGAAGGGCATAACCAGAAATTCAAAGTGCCCGTCTATTGTGCGAAAAGCTGATTTGAAGGTGTCCTCCGGGGCCAAGAGGATCTGGTGGTAACCTGAACGTAAGTCTAGTTTAGAGAAGATAGTGGAACCATGGAGTTCATTAATTAACTCATCCACGGTAGGAATAAGAAATCTATCCTTGATAGTTATGGCATTTAGGGCGTGGTAATCCACACAAAAGCGCCATGTGCCATCTTTCTTGTGCACCAATCGGACCGGTGAGGAGAATGGACTAGTACTAGGGCGGATGATGCCATCCCTAAGCATTTCCTGTATCATCTTTGTCATGACCTCCTTTTGGTATTGTGGATATCGATATGGCCTCACATTCACAGGTGTGGAGTCGGGTAAGAGGTGGATATGGTGGTCGTGACTGCGGTGTGGTGGTAGGCCATGGGAAATGCTAAAAACAGTAGGGAATTGCTGTAAAATAGCAGCTAGTGCAGGGTTAAGGGAGGAAGTGTCTAGTGTAGAGTTGGGTAGTATAGGTGGAGGCTCGGGTTGGGGTTCTAGGGAGGTCATGGTGATGCTATGGACTGATTGGATGGCATTAGTGAAAAGGAATCGATGGAATTGGGCTAGAGTGGTTGGAGTAGGTGTGGTAGGAGGGAAACCAGTGAAGGTAATGGGTTGTTTGTTATAAATGAATTGGATGGAGGGAATATTGTAATTTGAGAGAAATGCCCCCAAGGTTTGGAGCCATTGCACACCAAGCACCAAATCTGCTCCATGTATGGGCAAAATGAAAAATGGAATGTGGAAAAGTTGGTCTTCAATGGTTACCGGAACATCAACACAGCTGCCACTGCACTGTATTGAGTCTCCATTTCCTACTATGACCGAAAATGGAGTTATGGCCACAACAGGCAGTTTGAGGAATTCAGCAACTCTAGGTTGCATAATGTTATGGGAGCTGCCAGAATCAATCAAAATAGTCACCACTAGTTCCTGAATCTTTCCTTGAACTCGAAGGGTTTTTGGGGAAGGAGGTCCCATAAGTACCGCTTGGGACAATTGGAAGTGTTCATAAGGGTTTGGGGTGGCTAGCATCAATTCGGGTGAGTCTAAGTATGAGCCAGGGTCGATAGGTTCAGAGGCAAGAATATGGAAGTCTGCAGGTTGGTCTTGGTTGTCCTCAGAAATGAGGAGTAGAAACTATTTTTTTGGTTGGCATTTGTGGCCCGCATGCCATTTGTCATCATAGTTATAACATAGGCCTTTAGAGCGTCTTTCTTGGATTTCTTGTGGTGAAAGGTGGCAGATGGGTGTTCTAGTAGGTATGATTGTGGTTAGGGATGACAATTTTACCCGCCCCCGCGAGTACCCGCAGGTAATACTAGTGACGGGGGCGGGTAATACCCGTTAAATTCCCCCTGCGGATATAAATACCCGTTTAGTATTATCCCCGTTTAATAAACGGCGGGCGAAGGGGCCATTCCCCCGTCACGGGTACCCCAAAAAATTATATATAAATATTTTATATAAAATTATAAAAAACTTAATTATATAAATTAAAATATTAAAAAGTTATATAAATTAAAAGTATTTTAAGTGTTTAACAATATTTTTAAATTAAGTTGTGTTGGACAAATTTTAAAAAATTATAGTATTATACTTTTTTTTTTTTTTATTATTTATTTTATTATTTTGATTATTTTGAATTTTTTTACAATTTATTGGTACTGTGGATATCACGATACCGCTTTACCGCGCGGGGAAAGATAAACGGCGTGCCCGCACGGATATGGAGGGGGGGGGGGGACGGATATTATTCGCGGGGGCGGGGGACGGGGGGCTACTACCGTCCCCGCCCCGCCTCGTTGCCATCTCTAATTGTGGTGGGTGCTGGCAGGTTTGGTGGGGAGGAATTTGTGAAGGTGGTGGGGTTTGGGTTGCGACCAAAGCGTGGGTTAAGGGTTTTGGAATCTAGGAATTTGGCCTCCAAGAGTTTGGCAAGGCCAATGGCATGGGATAGGGAGTGTGGTTTGAGAATGGCAAGGTCCCTTTGAATTTCATGTTTCAATCCAGAGATAAAACAGTTTAATAACATGTCAGATGGCATACCCAAGACCCTATTTGACAAGGTTTCAAACTGATGTTGATATTCCACCACGGATCCCAATTGTCTTAGTTTGAACAACGAGGCTTGGTGATTGTCAAATGATGAAGGGCCAAAACGCAGCTCTAGGGACCTTGTAAAGGCCTCCCAAGTTGAAATCTGTTGGTTTCCAGCCATCCACTTATACCATCCAAGAGCTTCACCTTGCATGAAAAATGGAACATAGGTCATGCGCTAAGAATGAGGGACTTATGTAAGATCAAAATACTGGTCTGCCTGAAAGAGCCAGTCAAGTGGGTTTGAGCCATCAAAGGGTAAAAGGGTTATTTTAAGAGGTTTGGGTGTGGGTGCGGGTGGTGGAGAAAACTGGTGTTGGGAGGATAGTTGGTCACGTATGAGGCTGGGAAGTTAGGTAGCTAAGAAGTTCTGAAAATTTTCTTGTTGTCTGGTTATGGCTTCAATACTGAGCTGCATTTCTTTCATTTGCATTGCAATCTCATCAGTTGATTTTTCTGATTTTTCAAGTTTGGGAGGCATTGGAGCAAGGAAATGAAAGCACCAATGATACTGGATCAAGAGATTTTCTCCTCTTCGAGTGGGAGAGACTCCTAGAATGGGGAAGGGAAAAAATAAAGAGTCTGTAAAATTGTTGGATGTAACTCCTTTTCTGCTTTATTCATTCATAGTCTTGTAATTAAATACAAGGAAACGTAAATTCCTACAGATACGGATCTCTAACCACCTGGCTTATGATCCATTACATGCGCCTAACAGAATATAAAAAAGACTCTAATAACAGAAAGGAAAAAACTGAATTATAATTCTAAAGCTTCTAGAGTATTCTACTTAGTGCCAGCTGGTGTGTTCATTTAACAAGCTACACAAAGCCTTCAAGCCACCTTGGGCTTCTCCTATTGCATTTGGGCCGTTCCCTGTGTGATGGATCAGATTTATTTGCCCCATTTGCATTAGACAAGACATCAACTACATCTCTTCTCGTATCATAACTCTCTTTATTCAAACTATGGATTGAGTAGATGAGTCTTCCATCGGCAAATAGGCTAAAAAAAGAATGAGCAAAAGTATGGCTAAGTCAATAATGGGGGTAAACAGAATAAATTGGGGATGATAGTAATTGACTTCAAAGGCGCAAACAATTTTACATACACTTTGAATTCGATGAGAGAACCTACATGCCCCCCTTTGAATCTGTTTATGATGTAATTAAATGTTTGGAAGTACTGAGAACCTATTGTTTTTGTTTTAAGGATATAAAAAATTATACTTGCTATTTACTGAATAAGAGAAAGAAAAAAAAAAAGAGAAATGGGCCCAGAAAGGCCCAATTTCATTGATATCCAGCCTAAATCAAACTCGATCTGGCCTAAGATTTACCTGCCCCTGATAGTCGTACCCAATATCAGCAAAAATGTAGTGGTGCTATAGAAGAGTATGTACCATCTTAAAGCACATGGTGGAGGGCGAGATCACTTGAGCCTATACAATAATAGAATGACACTCACCTGAGCTCAATTAAGAAAAGTTGGATACTTTAATAAGTTTTTTGGTCAAGGATACTTTACTTTGGAATTACTGAAATCCGAACTCACCATCTCAATAGCCTGTAAAGCCCAAAATCGTTTTTAGGCCATTCTAAAGCCCAAAATTGTACGACAAAAAAAAAACCAAAATCGAAAGAGAAGACTCCAGTGCTTTAATGGATAAGGATCCATATGTTAAGTTATTGGCTACCCCTTAATCTTGGTCAAAACCTGCAAGTAGTCTTAGTTCCTCTTGGGGATAAACAAGGTGATCTCAGAAAGAAAACAGAATACTGTTACTTCCGACAAGAAATTCTTGAGTACAATGGTTATATGGAAGACATTTGTTCCATTAAATTTGTTCATGGCCACCATTGTATTCTACTTTAACTCCAAAATTTCGTGGTCTTTCAAATATGCAGGGTGTTTCTAAATGCTTGCCGTACCCATATCGGGTATCCATTAGGTACACATATTTGTTTGGTACAAATGAGTATATATATATATATATATAACATTTTTCAAATTTTGCTATCAAATACCTTTGGGTACATCTTGGTAAAACATTGTAATGAGTCAATATCACGTACAAGTAGAGATCGAAATAGACTAGGTGGCTCGTTGGAGACTTACAGCCTGACATGTTTAAGGTCTGATCTAGTTTAACTCGTTTAACAAAAAAGTCAAGTCAAGATTTTTTAAAAAAATTATTTAGTTAAACGGATTAAATTTTAGACTTTTAGAAAAGTCTTTTAAGTCTATCAAGTTGGCCTAACTATTTAATTATATATATTATGATATTTTAATATTTATATAATATAATTAATTTTATATATAATCTAATATTTTTTAAAGCTTAGACCCATTAACCCATCTCATTAGTCTATTTAAAGGTAGATCAGTTGACTTATTTAACATTTTTATTACAAAATAAGTCTTTAAATAAGTTTTCAAGGCAGACATGATTTTAATAAATAACCTATATTAGGTAAATAAGTCAAGTTTAGACATTGTATTTGAAAAATAAGATAGACTTGTTTAAGAAAAAGTTTGACCTAACTTGACCCGTTTCCACAACTACGTACAAGTCAATCCATGTGAAGAAACAAGTTTTGTTGGTAAGGTATTTGGTTTGCTACAATATGAATGAAAGTGCCATTTCATCCTTTCAAATCTTATGCCCTCTTTAGATGTTTTTGTATACTTGGTATATTTTATGAAATTTTGTTGAGAACTTTGAGATAGAACATTATGAAAATTATATTTATCTTATGATCATTTAATTAGTTTATTATTTATGTTTTTTTTATAGATATTGTTTATGTTTTTATTTTTCTATATAATATATTCTCTCATATCTTATTTTTTATAAATTTTATCGTGGTCATTCTAGTACGGATACTTGTGCCCATCTCCATGCAACCTAGGTCTTTATTAACTAATTCTAGCATCTCCAATGTACTCACCTGACTTCACATGCATGTGTAGTGACTCAAATGAGTTGGTTATATTAGTTTGTTAGATGGTTATCCTATGTGTACAGAGTAGTTTAGTTGTATGGGACACCACATTAACTGGTAAAATAAAAAATATTAAATTTTAATTAATAATATTTACACATAATAATATTTTTAAAATATTTTTTTTTTCATACACTATTATACAATCTAAAAACAAATAGAATAATACAATCTATTAAAAAAAAAAGAAACCTGAGCCATCGTAAAGAGTGTATCATGCACCCAAACTTAATAAGATATACAATAGCACCTGCCATAAAAGTAGATCTTGTTTTCTCCCAAACTCTTTTATGTGTATCGTTACTTATTCTTTTATTAGGAGAAAATTATAGAGGTTCATATCACATGTTAAAAACTCACTATCAAAAAAAAATAATAATAATAATAATAATAATAAATAAATAAATAAATAAATAAATAAATTAGTACATCCTTTACATTAGTTTTCCTTGCCAGTTAATATTTATTTGACATATGTAGTGCTCACCATTTCTTGACATCACTCTCGTAATCAGGGTCCCATTTTGGTTGGTTTGAAAGAATTAAGTGAATTGATATTTTCTGTTAAGTGCATAACCGTTTTGGATCAGTTCTTTCTTGCACTTGGATCAGAAATGTGTATTGTATTGATAACTTTATTTTGTTTGAGTGACAAAAGTTTTCTGGCCTATATTACTGTTAGTTCAAAGTTTTGCATTTGTTCTCCGATAGTACTTGTTTTGATGAAGGCTGTATGAGCTTTCCCTCAATGATTTTCTCTTGAAAAATGATGTTAATAGTTGTTTGGCTTGAACGTTACCTTTATCTAGCTGAAATAGTTGGGGACTCAGTTGGAACTTTATTTTCAAAGGATAGTTTCTGTCTCCCTTTCTGTTATTAGTTGTTTTTAGTATTTTTCAAAACTGACCAGGAAGCTTTACGCAAAGATATTGTGCAGCAATAGGTGCACAAGAGAGCTTAATCTCTTGTTTTTTGTATTTTTAAATGGCAACCACTTGGTACAAGGCATAGCCAACTCGGCCATGAGGCTAGCCTAACGGAGCTCAACAACCACTGCGCTTTGCTCACAGGCTCTTATTCCTTCCAATTTATGATCGGATTGACAATCTGTGACTATCCTCACAGCCTTTCCCAACTATGTTTATTGCCTTTATTTTAAATTCAATCGCTGCAGTACTTTTGCTCTTATATTTGTTTGCTAATCTGGATTTTGTTCATTTTAGTTTACGACACTTCCAATTGATGAAACATAAGATATGGAGATGTAGGTGCTGGTTGATGTTGTTACTTGGATCCATGGTTTTAAATTACGGTCCGCATCGTATATTGTCACTTGGATATAATAATTTGTGTATTTAAGCTAATAATTTGTGTATTTAAGCTCGCAAGTGATATTGTTTGACAGGTTTTATCTCTGATCTTTGGAATGGGATATATGTTTTTGGATTTCTCTAAGTATGTTAAAATTTTTATTGGAAGAAAAAGAGGTGGTATTGTGAGTTGCAGGGAATTGGGAAATAAATGGAACAAGATTGCATCCTATTTGCAAGGGAAAACAGGCAACAATGTTAAGAGTAAAGTTTGGTCTCTTACGGTAATTAGTTACTGAGCTGTGTGTCTCAGTTTTGATATATATTTGACAACTTAGAATTCTGATTGGTTGCTTGCTTTAGTTTCCAGAATTACAATGGTTGGTGTTGACACACTAGACAATAGTATATTTTCATCGCAATTGAATTTATGGGTAAATTTTATATTTGTGTTTTTTCTTGACTCTTCTGGGTAGACTTCTTTATATGTTGTTCTCAGTTTGAGGGGAAATACCTACCAAATTTGATTCCTTGATGAACTAAGTCCAGGTGTGGATAATCAGGAATTTTGGTTTGTTGTTAATATCTCAATTCTATATAAAAGCTTATCTCCAAGATTCCATACTGCAGTTTATCGTTTATGAGTAGAAGAGATTGAGGTTGTTTTCTGTCATCAAATATTGAGGTTCTTTGATCTAGGTTTGCATTAGCCTTAGTGGGAGGGATGATTTTTTGTGATGATATAATCATAATTATTGCTGTAGTGTGAAGGACTGTTTAAAATACGAAATGCTATGTTTTCAGTTATGACCCATTTTAGTGTTTAGTATTGATAGTACGCAGTGCCTACGCCAAGTCTCCTACCCATTTGATTCTCACAGGAGCGTCTAGTATTCATTTCCAACAGTGGCAAAAGAGTGGCCCTAGTTGTTCATTACTTCTCCAACTGGCATTACCTACACCACAAGTTGGGATTTAAGCTATGATCATTCTGACATAAACCTTAAGTCTATCAGCATGGCCAATTTGGCCTTGCTATAGTATAGTTTATTTATATTTACAAATTACTTCAATTGCATATTATTGTCAGTGACATTCACATTTCAGGAAGAAGCTGATATTTTCATCCACGATTGGTTCTATTATTTGGAGGTTATTCTGAAAAATTCCTAACCTTGACAATGATCGGGGTAGAAGGATCCTCACTTCCGAATAGAACGTGGATATTAACATTCCTTTAAAGAACAGGAATAGGCTATCATTGCTCGGGTTCTTACACGTTTACATTCATCTCAAGTCAAAAGAGCTTCTCAGAATGTGACCATCAATATAGACGACGAGAGTACACGACATCTTTGGTGTGAAACTTCATAAAAGTGCTTATATATCTACAATTTCTCCTCAAGAAGAATTGTTATTGCTAATTCTTGGCAATTCTCGAGCTTCAGCATTCACCATTAGGATGATATTCTACTACATTGGTTGATTCTAATTTGTTATTCGGATCGGATCAGACAATCAGGCAAGGTGTCCTAAACGGGATCAATTAAAAATCCAAGAACCCCATACTCAACTGGGGGAGGTGTCCCAAACGAGATCAATTAAAAATCCAAAAACCTCGCACCCAATTGGGTGAGGTGCCATGCATGGGGTTCAATATACAAGCCCCGACGCTTTTTAGGCCCTGATCGACTCGGGCAACAACAAAAGCCCTAGCCCTCTGAAGTCAGGTCCAATATCCTTTTGCATCTCTGACAATTCGCATCTTTAGCTTATAATAATGCTTACTAATACTTTGCATTGCAGAATTATACCTGTTGAAAGAGAATATCTTACTATATCCAATCTTAATCCATTTTTTATTTTTTTCTTTTTTGTTGAAGTGAAACGGTAATGGCTCATGGCATCTTGCTATATGTGATTTATAATTGCTTATTCTTTATTTTGATTATATGAGAAGATCGTTATGTGTACTCTTGTTCTTTAAGATCGGTTGTGATTATCTGTTGTTATCTTGACTATAAGAGAAGACCAGTGCATGCAATGAACATTGGTTCTTTATGATAAGTTGTTGTTATATTGACTATATGAGAGGATCGTTATATGTACTTTGGTTCTTTAAGATCGATTAATTGTTGTAAAGGGATATTTTACTATACCCGGAATATCGGTTATTACCGCTGTGCACTCAAGTACTTTCTCTCGTGCATTTGCAGCAAGTTATTATCATGAAAAATACATACTTGAGCATATATTTGCTATATCTGCTTGGCTATGATATTTCGACTATGAAATTTGTTAAAGTCTATTGCTCTATTGATATTATTTGTGTCTATCAATTTACAACAATATTTGATATTAGGTTGAGATTATTCTCTTGATTAAAATCATTCTCTTAATTTTTTTTTTCTTGAAAAGGCTGTATGCAGAAGAAGAAATGATCAATAGTCATGATGGAGATTTTATACCCAAACGTAGTTTTGGAATAAAAGACATTAATAATTGATAAAATAACATGTGTTGATCTATATTATGGAATATCTCTAAATGAGAATTAGTATAGAGCATAAACCAAATTCCCAATAAAAGGATTTAAAGTTGTGGACTTGAGTGTTTGAGAAGATCGGTTACTATATGTTTATCCATCATTATTCTTTAAAGGTCAGTTGTTCTTTAAACAGATATTGGCTTGTGTTAGCATACTTGGACAAAACAAGCTTTATAGAAGCGATTGATATTAACGATCGGTATTGTGTACATATTGGGCTTTATAGAAGCGATTGATAACGTATTGTGACATATTGGATGTTTTGATTGGAAATAATGATAGAAAAAAAAAAGAGAGAGATAAGATCAGGATGATAAGAGGTAGATAATCGAGTAATACTCCTTATTAATCGATTGTTGAATTGATGAACAATGGATGATTCTCAGCAATTATTTATGAGATACTAAATCAAGATGATTAGTAAGATTACCATGAGAGTATAAATGGATAAGATTGATATTGTAAATTAACAATCAATAAACATACTTTACACAGTTTCACGATTCTCACTGCTTAGTTTATTCGCTCTTTCATCGCTCCAAGTTAGAGAATTATAGACTATATTTGAGTTCTAGATTCACTTAGCTTGTTTATTCTTTAATCGCTTCAAGTTGGCGGGTTGTGTGAACTGTACTTGAGCCCTTGCACCTATGTCAAAGGGCCCAATATCCCCACCCCAAAAAATATTATAAAAGGCAACCTTGAGCCCTTGCACCTATGCCAAAGGGCCGAATATCCCCATCCCAAAAAATATTATAAAAGGCAACCTTATTAATTATATACACATATTACAAAATAAAAAAATATTTTTAATAATAAAGCCTAATTAAGCCCTTATATATTTTACATTTTATTGACTTCTAATTAATTTCTTTTATTATCTACTTTTCCTTTTTCTTATTAATTATTTCTTGTAAATTTTTCCTCTCATTTTATCTCTCTACTATTTATCATGATTCTTATAAATTCTTTTTTATTTATTTATTGTGGTCAGAGAATGTTTAAGTTAGTTTTTGCATACCTTGATTAATCCACTTCTATGGTCCAGTAAAAGACAGACCATCCATATCAGGAGTAGGAAGTTTACAAAGATATATATTTCTAGTGATTTGACTTTAAGAAATTGACATAACTAAGATTTGAACCTATAACTGTGCACCTACTCACACATCACATATTTGTCTATTATTAGACCAATCCTTTAGGGTTTGCAAATTCTTCTATATTTCATGCGAAGTGGTCTTATATTCTCATGAACATGGAATTTTGCAAACTATCAAAATCTTCTTAAAAAAACAAATTTTTATACATGAAAAAGTAAGAAAACTAATTTTTAATGAAAATTATATTATATTTAATAAGTATTATCATGAAAAATACATACTTGAGCATATATTTGCTATATCTGCTTGGCTATGATATTCCAACTATGAAATTTGTTAAAGTCTATTACTCTATTGATATTATTTGTGTCTATCAATATACAACAATATTTAATATTAGGTTGAGATTATTCTCTTGATTAAAATCATTCTCTTATTTTTTTTTTCTTGAAAAGGCTGTATGCAAAAGAAGAAATGATCAATACTCATGATTGAGATTTTATACCCAAACGTAGTTTTGGATTAAAAGACATTAATAATTGTATAAAATAACATGTGTTGATCTATATTATGGAATATCTCTAAATGAGAATTAGTATAGAGCATAAACCAAATTCCCAATAAAAGGATTTAAAGTTGTGGACTTTTGAGTGTTTGAGAAGATCGGTTACGATATGTTTATCCATCATTATTCTTTAAAGGTCAGTTGTTCTTTAAACAGATATTGGCTTCTGTTAGCATACTTAGACAAAACAGGCTTTATAGAAGCGATTGATATTAACGATCGGTATTGTGTACATATTGGGCTTTATAGAAGCGATTGATAATGTATTGTGTACATATTTTGGATGTTTTGATTGGAAATAATGATGGAAGAGAGAGAGAGAGAGATAAGATCAGGATGATAAGAGGTAGGGGTGTTCTTGGATCGGTTTGGATCGGTTTTGAGGCAAAAAATCATTCGATCCAAGCAAGGTAAGTATCATCGGTTCGGTTTGGATTGGATGAATTTCAATAGTCAAACCGATCTAATCCAAACCAATTTTAATCGGTTTGGATTGGATTGGATGATTCGATTTTTGTCCAATAACATAATAAAAATGCAATCTAAATAAGAATAATACACAAAAATAATATAATTCAAATTCTAAACTACAAACCATTCATAAAGTTATACAAATCATACAAACAAATAAAATTCAGCAATAATTTCAAAGTTCAGAATTTAAACAAATAAAATTAAAATGACAATTTAGCAATTGTAATCTTTCTCGGAATTGAGTTAGCAATTACAACATCTTAATACATGTCAACAAGGAGAAGTGAAGTGTGTCTTTGTCTCACACTCACGTGAAAAATACATACTTGAGAATATTTGTGGTGGGGGAGGAATAGGCCATTGGGCCAATGGGGGTTGAGATAGGTTCGATTAGGGATATTTAGGTAATTTTAAGTGTAAAATCGGTTTGGATCGATTTTATAAAATTGAACCGAAAATCGATCCGAACCGATCAGTTTTTCAAAAACTTCATCCAAATTAATCCAATCTATTTCGATTTTCATCGATTTTTATTTTTTTGGATCGGTTTTTAATTTTTTTTTTGAATTGGTTTGGATGTAAACACCCCTAATAAGAGGTAGATAATCGAGTTGTAATACTCCTTATTAATCGATTGTTGAATTGATGAACAATGGATGATTCTCAGCAATTATTCATGAGATACTAAATCAAGATGATTAGTAAGATTACCATGAGAGTGTAAAAAGATAAGATTGATATTGTAAATTAACGATTAATAAACTTACTTTACACATTTTTACAATTCTCATTGCTTAGTTTGTCCGCTCTTTCATCATTTCGAGTTAGGGGACTATGAACTGTATTTGGGTTTTAGATCCACTTAGCTTGTTTGCTGGGGGGTTGTGTGGACTGTATTTGGGGCCCTTGCACCTATGCCGAAGGGCTCAATATCCTTAGCCCAAAAAATATTATAAAAGGCAACCTTGTGACCACCAAAAGATATTCTATGCTGGACCTTACACATGAGATACTTACAATGGCTGCCGCTGGGCATGGACGGAACAATATATAGACATATCTTTCCAACTCTCTAATATTTTATGAAGTCTTCATTCAGTCGCCCACAAGTCTAACATAGATAAAAAGATCATTTAAAAAGAAAGAATACTGACAAGAATAAAAACCATAATATTTTATGAAAAATTCCTAACATATAAAACATAACCATTTAAAAAGTCTAAACAAAGACAACAATAACTACCTCATGTCCTGGCCAAATATAGATAGCAAAAAATCGAGCATCCTCTTGCTTCTGAAGACTCTTGTAATATCTATCCATTTTAAAGAAATACATTACAAACAAAACAAATAGTTTATTAGAATGCATTGTTATTTACAAATCTTGACTAAAGTTTCAAACTGTTCACAAAAATCATACAATACAAACTCCTAACTAATATGAATATAAATAAATAACAAATAAAAAATGAACTGCATGATAATGGACTACCGCTTGTTTGAAAACTTTGTTACTGTGCGCCAAAATCACTGAATGCCAACTGTTAAATGAATATAGTTGCTGAAAAATCAACCTCTTGAACCTCCCCAAATCTATTCGCCTTCCAATATATATATATATATATAGAGAAATGTTAAGACATACTATTCTTTATTATATTCTTTTTAATATATTTTCTTCTATTAAGTTACATCATATATTAAAATACACATTTAAATTTGATTATATGTTAATCGAATTGATTATACGTTAATTGATATTAAGTATGTATTTTAATGTGTGATATGACTCAATAGAAAAAAATGTATTAAAAAAATGTAATAAAAAGTGTATTACTAATATTTCTCACATTTATAATGAAAACAACAAATAATCATTATGAGAAAAAGTGAGAAAGCTTATCGCACTTCACGTTGTGAACAAGAACAGAACAACGTTAAGAATGAGAGTAGAAGATTGACGGAAAGGAGTTTGGAATATCAGCGTCCTCTGCTCTCTGGAAATAAGAAAACACGGCAGAGAATAGGAGAGTAAACGTCTTCCATGGAACTTGGGAAAGTCTCATTTATAGGGATATCAAATGATGCTTCCAGCAGATAGAGGTGGCCGAATAATTCTCAAACATGATGGTTGGAAAAAGTATCATAACATAAACATGTTTGGGAAATTAATAAAGAATGAAGTTGCTGAAGTTTATTCATAATGAAAATGTATAGAAACCTTTAGCATGGAGAGTGTAATGGTTAGCCAAATTTCATTAACCCAACCCAATCACCAACTGATACGAAGTGAAGTTGCACCGCCTTAGGGAATAGAAGAAAAGAATATGAATTTTAAATTTCTTTACACACTGAAAGAAAAATAATATTTAAATAATATTAACAATTTTTTGTACTTAAAAATTAGAAAATTCATAATTTAATTGGTATGTATTATCAATATAAATAAAGAGTATATAATTACAATTTGCTCTACTTTTCTTGACAAACAGTAACCTAATAATGTCACAAAACATTATTGCATGACAATATAAGATTTATTTATTTATTTATTTTATTAATAGTTTATTTTAATTTTGTTCTCAATAACATGGGTTCAGCATATTGCACAGGCTTACACCCCAACTTGGTCCGTTTTATTGCAATATATATATTATTAGTCATCACAAATTTTGCAGGACCTGCCTTTCACCTTAAAACCCTACTTGTTTTAGGCCCCATAGTTGTATT
The DNA here is from genome assembly GCA_029884595.1 of Ormosia semicastrata. Lineage (NCBI taxonomy): Eukaryota > Viridiplantae > Streptophyta > Magnoliopsida > Fabales > Fabaceae > Ormosia > Ormosia semicastrata. The sequence continues at coordinate 5,153,087 of JAQQTO010000022.1, read as the reverse complement.
AATTTTATATTAATTATATACACATATTACAAAATAAAAAAATATTTTTAATAATAAAGCCTAATTAAGCCCTTATATATTTCACATTTTATTGACTTCTAATTAATTTCTTTTATTATCTACTTTTCCTCTTTCTTATTAATTATTTCTCGTAAATTTTTTCCTCTCATTTTATCTCTCTACTATTTATCATCATTCTTATAAATTCTTTTTTTTATTACAATCAAACGATGTCTAAGTTAGGAGATTTACAAAAATATTTTTTACGATTTTGTCTTAAAAAATTGACATAACTAAAATTTAAACCTATAATTGTGCACCTATCTACAAGTCACATATTTGTCTACCAATCTTTTGAGATTTACAAATTCTTCTATATTTCATGTGATCTTATATTCTCATGGACATGGAGTTTTGCAAACTATCAAATTCTTCTTAAAAAAACAAATTTTTATACATGAAAAAGTAAGAAAACTAATTTTTAATGAAAATTATATTAAATTTAATAAGTTAAAAAAAAGGCTCATTTTATAATTTGACTTTAAGCACTCAAATACCTTAAGCCACCCCTGTTACAAATATATTGAGGGTGTGTTTGGGATAGTTGCAAAAATTTAATTATGCTTAGTAATCGATTATTGTATAAAAGCTTTTTGTTATAATCGATTATAATTAATTCATTTTTATGTTTGGATGCATTAGCTGTAAAGCGATTTTAAGTTAATTTAATTCGTTTGGATGATATAAAAAAGAATCACTTTTATGTATTAAATTACTAAAATAGGTATAGAATGATTAAAAAAATTATTTGACTAAAGACAAAATGGTATTTACATATCAAAATATAAGCTATAAATTTCTCAAAATCATAAAACTTCAATCTTCAAGATTATAAAAATCAGCTTTAAAAAACTTTTATTTTACATTGAATTTCGTATAAAAACTAAAACTAATTTTACCAAACATGATTAAACACTATTCAAACAACTTTTTTCTCAAAAAAAGCTGTTGAGAATCTCTACCGAACATGCACTGAACATTAAATCCTGACTTCCCATCAGCATTCATTTCATCATTTCAAATATAAAAAATAGTTGTCTTCTCCAAATTCTTCACCTTGTAAAATTTCCTCTAGTCCTTGCCAATATTCTTCTCATTTGTACTTCTTCCTTTTAGAACTGCGAATGATTTCCATTCTCATCACAAAATAATAAATTCCCTTGTATAAAGCTTTAATAGTTAAAAATCAACCATTCTAATTACTGCTACTTATGTTAATCACATATATAATATCATTTACAATCAACTTAAGCGAGCTAATACTATCAATAAATATATAACCATAACTTCAGATTGTCCAATTCTTTAAACATATAACTATCAAAATACAGATTGCAAATTTAGGCATATAGTCAACTTGATGATAGATCACAAAGACTTCTCTTTCTTTCTTCTAATAACAAAGCCCTCCAAAGAAGAAAAACAATACTATTGATTTGCAGAACAAAACCTCTCCAGCCATGTTCTAAGAGCATGCTCTTATCACACCAAATGTATATAAATAGACCTATGCCGTGTATCACTCTTTCAAAGTAGAGCTTTGTTTTGTGTTTAATATTGCTCTTGCCAACAACCATGCGATATTTCTAATCCCTCAGCAAACATAGAAATATCAACAACAAATAGCTCACCATAAAAGAGTAATGCTAAACACAACACACACATATTCATACGCAACTAATTGAGTTCTTGCAAGAGATAAAAAAAAGAGTGAAACAAAAACAAACACATATATCATAGTTCTTTGAAGGTTGAGAAAAAAAAATGCTTGCACAAAGAATAGAATATCCAAAAATTGGTCTTTACAATAACAAAAAAAACATTAAAATATCTTTTTCATCCCTCTAACTCAGATAAAACTAACTATAAACTACAATATGCATGTCTTTCACTAACATAAATATTCAATCTTCATGATTCAATCTCACATTAAAGACTTGTGTATCATCAGGACAAAGTTGAAAATAAATCACATGACTTTCTCTCAATTGTTTGATTGAATAGAAGTCTTTCCAACTAGCCTCAATCCTCTTATTAGTTTCTCTAATTCAACTGCAAACTCTGCAGTTAAAATTTATTTTGTCTGAGTCACGTAAAACACAAAACTCCATTTGATTCCTTTGAAAAATTTGCAAAAGTTTCTGGAATATCCTACGTTAAAAATATGTGATGACATCTTACAATGTAAAATCCAGTAGCTTGCTTGTGGCTTAGTGTCACAGTAAAATGTTTATCAACGATATCACCTCCACTTGATGATTGTCTAATGACTTCAAATTCTCGGATTGAAGAATATACTGGTAGCCTTGTCTTACCAACAAACTGTATCTGCATTAGGAAAGTAGAATCTCCAATATACTCCAGTACTATTCTGGCTTCAACATCTATATGGTAAAAATCTAACGTCTGATTCCATCCATCTTCAACATACCCTGAATTCCCCATTCTATTCAAACACAGTCTTCTTTTGTTTCCAATAGGATCCAGAAACTTAACATAATTATCTAGCTCTTCTCCATAACAATTCATGAAATCATCACAAAGCTTACCATAACCCTGTAAAAAATTATCACAAACATTTTATTAGACTAAGAAATGATTGCTCATTATAACTTCCAATTAGGAAAAAACGACATGTATTAAAACTTTATAGGGTCCCATCGTGGCCAAAAATGAATCGCAAAATTTTTGTAGGCTATTGGGTTTGGAATACATTCAGTATGTGAATCCATTATTCGATTGCTTTGTCTCTTCCTCAATTCTAACCAAAAATACCGCTGGAAAAAAAATGCAGTGAATTCCTACAAAACATACAACTAACAACACAATAAATGCTCTTCCTGTTAGAAACATATAGTGAAAAAATAGAGCATGAACAACTCCTCCACAGAGTTATTATCATGAAAAATACATACTTGAGCATATATTTGCTATATCTGCTTGGCTATGATATTCAGGCTACGAAATTTGTTAAAGTCTATTACTCTATTGATATTATTTGTGTCTATCAATTTACAACAATATTTGATATTAGGTTGAGATTATTCTCTTGATTAAAATCATTCTCTTATTTTTTTTTTCTTGAAAAGGCTGTATGCAGAAGAAGAAATGATCAATAGTCATGATTGAGATTTTATACCCAAACGTAGTTTTGGAATAAAAGACTTTAATAATTGGATAAAATAACATGTGTTGATCTATATTATGGAATATCTCTAAATGAGAATTAGTATAGAGCATAAACCAAATTCCCAATAAAAGGATTTAAAGTTGTGGACTTGAGTGTTTGAGAAGATCGGTTACTATATGTTTATCCATCATTATTCTTTAAAGGTCAGTTGTTCTTTAAACAGATATTGACTTCTGTTAGCATACTTGGACAAAACAGGCTTTATAGAAGCGATTAATATTAATGATCGGTATTGTGTACATATTGGGCTTTATAGGAGCGATTGATAATGTATTGTGACATATTGGATGTTTTGATTGGAAATAATGATTGGAAAAAAAAGAGAGAGATAAGATCAGGATGATACGAGGTAGATAATCGAGTTGTAATACTCCTTATTAATCGATTGTTGAATTGATGGACAATGGATGATATTCTCAGCAATTATTTATGAGATACTAAATCAAGATGATTAGTCAGATTACCATGAGAGTGTAAAAAGATAAGACTGATATTGTAAATTAACCATCAATAAACATTTCTTACACATTTTCACAATTCTCATTACTTAATTTGTCCGCTCTTTCATTGCTCTGAGTTAGGGGACTATGGACTGTATTTGAGTTTTAGATCCACTTAGCTTGCTTGTTTGCTGGGGGGTTGTGTGGACTGTATTTGGGGCCCTTGCACCTATGCCGAAGGGCTCAATATCCTTACCCCAAAAAATATTATAAAAGGCAACCTTATGACCACCAAAAGATATTATATGCTGGACCTTACACATGAGATACTTACAATGGCTGCCGCTGGGCATGGACGGAACAATATATAGACATATCTTTCCAACTCTCTAATATTTTATGAAGTCTTCATTCAGTCTCCCACAAGTCTAACATAGATAAAAAGATCATTTAAAAAGAAAGAATACTGACAAGAATAAAAACCATAATATTAATTTTATGAAAAATTCCTAACATATAAAATATATAAAGACCATTTAAAAAGTCTAAACAAAGACAATAATAACTACCTCACGTCCTGGCCAAATATAGATAGCAAAAAATGGAGCATCCTCTTGCTTCTGAAGACTCTTGTAATATCTATCCATTTTAAAGAAATACATTACAAACAAAACAAATAGTTTATTAGAATGCATTGTTATTTACAAATCTTGACTAAAGTTTCAAACTGTTCACAAAAATCATGCAATACAAACTCCTAACTAATATGAATATAAATAAATAACAAATAAAAAATGAACTGCATGATAATGGACTACCACTTGTTTGAAAACTTTGTTACTGTGCGCCAAAATCACTGAATGCCAACTGTTAAATGAATATAGTTGCTGAAAAATCAACCTATTGAACCTCCCCAAATCTATTCGCCTTGCAATATATACATTTATAATGAACACACACAACAAATAATCATTATGAAAAAAAAGCGAGAAAGCTTATCGCAATTCACGCTGTGAACAAGAACAGAGCAACGTTAAGAATGAGAGTAGAAGATTGACGGAAAGGAGTTTGGAATATCAGCGTCCTCTGCTCTCTGAAAATAAGAAAACAGGGCAGAGAAATAGGAGAGTAAACGTCTTCCATGGAACGTGGGAAAGTCTCATTTATATTGAAGGATATCAAACAATGCTTCCAGCAGATAGAGGTGGCCGAATAATTCTCACACATGATGGTTGGAAAAAGAATCATAACATAAAAATGTATGGGAAATAAAGAATGAAGTTGCTGAAATTTATTCATAATGAAAATGTATAGAAACCTTTAGCATGGAGAGTGTAATGGTTCCCAACTGATACGAAGTGCAGTTGCACCGCTTTCTGGAATAGAAGAAAAGAATATGAATTTTAAATTTAGTTACACACTGAAAGAAAAATAATATTTAAATAATATTAATAATTTTTTGTACTTTAAAATTAGAAAATTCGTAATTTAATTGGTATGTATTATCAATATAAATAATGGGTATATAATTACAATTTGCTCTACTTTTCTTGACAAACAGTAACCTAATAATGTCACAAAACATTATTGCATGACAATATAAGATTTATTTATTTATTTTTTATTAATAGTTTATTTTAATTTTGTTCGCAATAAGATGGGTTCAGCATGTTGCACAGGCTTACACCCCAACTTGGTCCGTTTTATTGCAATATATATATTATTAGTCATCACAAATTTTGCAGGACCAGCCTTTCACCTTAAAACCCTACTTGTTTTAGGCCCCATAGTTGTATTAATTTTATATTAATTATATACACATATTACAAAATAAAAAAATATTTTTAATAATAAAGCCTAATTAAGCCCTTATATATTTTACATTTTGTTGACTTCTAATTAATTTCTTTTATTATCTACTTTTCCTCTTTCTTATTAATTGTTTCTTGTAAAATTTTCCTCTCATTTTATCTCTCTACTATTTATCACCATTCTTATAAATTCTTTTTTTATTTATTGCGGTCAGAGAATATCTAAGTTAGTTTCTACATATCTTAATTAATCCACTTTTCTGATCTAATAAAAAACACACCATCCATATCAAGAGTAAAAGGTTTATAATGATATATATTCCTAATAATTTGACCCTAAGAAATTGACACACTAAGATTTGAACCTATAATTGTACACTTATTCACACATCACATATTTATCTACCATTAGACCAATCCTTTAGGGTTTGCAAATTCTTCTATATTTCATGCGAAGTGGTCTTATATTCTCATGGACATGGAATTTTGCAAACTATCAAATTCTTCTTAAAAAAACAAATTTTTATACATGAAAAAGTAAGAAAACTAATTTTTAATGAAAATTATATTATATTTAATAAGTTTAAAAAAAAGGCTCATTTTATAATTTGACTTTAAGCACTCAAATACCTTAAGCCACCCCTGTTACAAATATATTGAACGTTAAATCCTGACTTCCCATCAGCATTCATTTCATCATTTCAAATATAAAAAATAGTTGTCTTCTCCAAATTCTTCACCTTGTAAAATTTCCTCTAGTCCTTGCCAATATTCTTCTCATTTGTACTTCTTCCTTTTAGAACTGCGAAGTAAAAGTGATTTCCATTCTCATCACAAAATAATAAATTCCCTTGTATAAAGCTTTTATAGTTAAAAATCAACCATTCTAATTAATGCTATTCATAATAATCACATATATAATATCATTTACAATCAACTCAAGCAAGCTAATACTATCAATAAATATAACCATATCTTCAGATTGTCCAATTCTTTAAACATATAACTATTAAAAGAATAGAACTTGGCTCCAATATTGGTTAGAGGGATTTCTTTTAACTCCTATCTAATCTGTTGTCATATATCCATTACTTATCTAATCTGTTGTCGTGTATTACTTTTAATTTCATTTAATTAAATTAATTGACATATAACAACAGATTAAATAAATAATGAATACATGACAACATATTAGATGTGGATTAGAGGGACTCCCTCCAATCAACGTTGGAGTCAAGTTCTGTCCTTATCAAAATATAGATTGCAAGTTTAGGCATATAGTCAACTTGAAGATAGATCACAAAGACTTCTCTTTCTTTCTTCTAATAACAAAGCCCTCCAAAGAAGAAAAACAATACTATTGATTTGAAGTACAAAACCTCTCCAGCCATGTTCTAAGAGCCAGCTCTTATCACACCAAATGTATATAATTAGACCTGTGATGTGTGTATCACTCTTTCAAAGTAGAGCTTTGTTTTGTGTTTAATATTGCTCTTGCCAACAACCATGTGATATTTCTCATCCCTCAGCAAAGATAGAAATATCAACAACAAATAGCTCACCATAGAAGAGTAATGCTAAACACAACACACACTTATATTCATATGCAACTAACTGAGTTCTCGCAAGAGATTAAAAAAAAAAGAGTGAAACAAAAACAAACACATATATCATAGTTCTTTGAAGGTTGCGAAAAAAAAAACAATGCTTGCAGAAAGAATAGAATATCCAAAAATTGGTCTTTACAATAACTCCAAAACATCATAAACTTTACAATATCCAGAAATTGGTCTCTACAATAACAAAAAAAGACATTAAAATATCTTCTTCATCTCCCTCTACTTAGATAAAACTAACTATAAACTACAATATGCATGTCTTTCACTGACATAAATATTCAATCTTCATGATCCAATCTCATATTAAAGACTTGTGCTTCATCAGGACAAAGTTGAAAATAAATCACATGACTTTCTCTCAATTATTTGATTGAATAGAAGTCTTTCCAACTAGCCTCAATCCTCTTATTAGTTTCTCTAATTCAACTGCATACTCTGCAGTTAAAATTTATTTTGTTTGAGTCACGTAAAACACAAAACTTCATTGATGCCTTTGAAAAATTTGCTCACATAGTTTCTGGAATATCCTACTTTAAAAATATATGATGACATCTTACAATGTGAAATCCAGTAGCTTGCTTGTGGCTTAGTGTCACAGTAAAATGTTTATCAACGATATCACCTCCACTTGATGATTGTCTAATGACTTCAAATTCTCAGATTGAAGAATATACTGGTAGCCTTGTCTTACCAACAAACTGTATCTGCATTAGGAAAGTAGAATCTCCAATATACTCCATTACTATTCTGGCTTCAACATCTATATGGTAAAAATCTAACATCTGATTCCATCCATCTTCAACATACCCTGAATTCCCCATTCTATTCAAACACAGTCTTCTTTTGTTTCCAATAGGATCCAGAAACTTAACATAATTATCTAGCTCTTGTCCATAACAATTCATGAAATCATCACAAAGCTTACCATAACCCTATAAAAAATTATCACAAACATTTTATTAGACTAAGAAATGATTGCTCATTATAACTTCCAATTAGGAAAAAACGACAAGTATTAAAACTTTATAGGGTCCCATCTTGGCCAAAAATGAATCGCAAAATTTTTGTAGGCTATTGGGTTTGGAATACATTCAGTATGTGAATCCATTATTCGCTTTGTCTCTTCCTCAATTCTAACCAAAAATACCGCTGGAAAAAAAATGCAGTGAAATCCTACAAAACATACAACTAACAACACAATAAATGCTCTTCCTGTTAGAAACATATAGTGAAAAAATAGAGCATGACCAACTCCTCCACAGAGTTGCTTCAAATCTATTCCTCTCCGCCAAACGCATAAATGAAATATCAACAATTGCAACACTGATTGTTAAAACGTTAACCAATAACACACATTTATAAGAACTAAAAAGAAATGACGGCCAAATTTCATTGACATGATCGTTCAAAAACAAACCATCATAGCCTTTTGCAGGAACAGAGACTGCACCATTTTGGGCAATGAACTACTTTGGTGAAGAGACATTTCTGGAGAATTTCTATGTACACTATTTCTTCGACAAATGAAAGAAATCTAGTATATCCTAAAAAAAATTATGATATATAACTAAAAAATGTATATAAAAAAGTGCACTTAAATAATTGGTCATGAGCACTGTGTTTGTATGTTAGGGCACTTAGACTTGCGTTGCATTCAAAATACCAAAATACGATAATAGTAAAAAATAAGACAATAGTAAATTTTTTTTATACAATCCCAAACATCTTAAGCCCAATAAGAAAAAAAAAGTCCATCTTATGCCTGCCAATCACAATGCACAACAAACTCTAATTATTCTTTGCTAAACCCTTTTTTTATATAAATAAGTTGCTAAACCAGTTTTACTTCTTAATCTATTTCTTAATTAATCGCACAACTGGTCATTAGCACTGTTTTAGTAAGCTAGGGGCCGTAGCCTTAAGTAAATTACTCATAATATTTTTGTCTGGCGATTAATATACAATTTTAACAACTTTAATGCCACTTTATTCTTTGACCAAACAATAGTGTACACATTTGAGAATGCTACTTTATTTTTCGTTTTCCATCTGTACACATTTATATCACAAAAGAATGAGAAATCCTATGATCAAGACCCAAGTTTCATATGATGGCATCATTTAATATTTTACAACAACCACTAAAAATATGATAGAAAAGTACAATGACTACAATGCACAATAACCTCTAATTTTTTTTGCTAGCTCCTTTTTTTTTTTTTTGCTTTTGATAAATAAGTTGCTAAACCAATTTAATTTCTTAATCTATTTCTTACTTATCATGAGTAATGTGTTTGTATGTTAGGGGCCTTAAGCTTAATTACATTGCATACACAATACGAAAATAATATCATAACAAATCACAATGCACAATAAGTTCTAATTATTCTTTGTTAAACTTTTTCTTTAGATAAATATGTTCCTAAACCAATTTCACTTCTTAATCTATTTCTTAATTAATCGTAAAACTGGCCATTAGCGTTGTTTTACTCTGCTGGGAGCCTTATCCTTAAGTAACAGTAACGTGAACTTAAATATATTTTTAAAAAAAGCTTAAAAATATTCAATTGATGTTAAAATCATAGTTGTTTATTATTGTTGGTCCTGTTGACCCCGTTCCCCACAAATAAAAAAGGTTAAAATCATATGGTTGTTATACTTTTACTGGTTATTGATTCGGTCAAGAGATTGAGTAGTCATGGGTCGAATTGTATAAAATAAATTTATATGTAAATATTGTTAGATTAGATTGAAAATAATATTTAAATTAACACAACACAAAAATATGAATTTTAGATTAAATTTTAGACTACACAAAAAATACAGAATTTATAGATTTATTACATATAAAATTAGAGTATTTAAACTTTGACCGCCATAGCAACCAATTACTAACTTATAAAATTGTTTTCTTATTATCAAAAACTATTAATTTTGATTTTCTTTTTCTATTGTCAACATAAATAAATCAATTCCCATCAAAATATCTTAGCAAATAGTGGAACTTGAACCGTTCAAATTCTATAACCACTCAAAAAATATATGCTTTCTAGATTCTTCATTCAAAAATCAGATCTAGATATTTCACTGAGATTGTGTGTGAAATGAATTAAAATAAAAAATAATTTAATTTAATTTAATTTAAATAAAAAATTAAATTTTGTATTTAAAATTTAAAAAAATAAGAATTAAATTAATTTAGAAATTAAATTTTATATTTAAAATTTATAAAAATAAAAATTAATTTAATTTTATTATTTTATATTTTAATTCTTATAAATCATTAAGAAAGATATTATAAAATATTAAAAGTTCTGTCACTCCCCTCTCTCTTTCTCTCTCCCCTCTTCCCCCCCTCTCTCCCAACAAAAAAAATGGTGGGCTGCTCCTATGCGTTGGACGAAGCCATGATATAAGGGCTTCTTTGTTGCATTTGAAAGAATGAAAAATTAGAGAGTTTTGATGTCTCTGGGCGTGGGAGTTCTTTAGTGAAAAGAATAAAAAAAAAAAAGGAATAAGGGATCTTAGAAGAGGAAGATAACAAAAAGGAAGGTCAAGAGAGAGAACCGAAAAGGATAATTTTGTGGTACGTAGTCAAGCCATTTTTCAAGGTTTTATTACTCATCATCAGTGATCTCCCAATTTCTAGTTAAAGGTAACAAAAAAAAATCATTCCATTGATTTTAATTTAAAAACATGTGAATCTTTTTTAGTCTTCTTACTTTCTTGGCTACCTTTTCTTCTTCTAAGACCAAGAAAAACAGAAAGCAAAAAAACATAGATTTGAGAAATGGTCAGCTAATTGGGAAGACCCATTTCAAGTTAGTAAAGTGGTAGCCGCTAGTGCTTATAAATTATTGAATATTAATGGTGAAGAGCATAATAAAAGTATTAAGGGCAAATACTTAAAGTTTTAACACCTTTCCATATGGGAGAAAGGAAATGGATCTTAAAAGCTAAAAGCAAAAAGCAGACAGCCAATTTGCATAGTAAAAAGTGGCAGCTACTTACAAAAAGTTGCTCCAAGTCCTAAACTTCTTGCGGCCATAGGTCGGCCGCATAAACAAAAAGCTAAATTAAATTTACTCCCGGAAGCAGAATGGAAAGGCAAGCTAAGCTTTTGGAGGCTCCTCAGGATGAGGTCCGATGCCGACTCTGTTTGTGTTTTCTATGGATTCATGAATGTCCTTTGCAAGCTTAAAGGTATGTTAGTGTAAAAAAATAATAGAAAAGATTCTTGTAAAAAAATTTATTTTTTTTTAACAAAATTTTAAAATACATAGAATATTTATAGAAGTAAATAATGTCTTACATTTCTATAACTCTTCTTAATTAATAATATTAATTTTTATTTAACTTATGAAATAAATCATCCTATAACTACATAACTCCAATGAAATAATTCTCCCTAATGACACACCATAATTCTTCATTATTCATAGAATAACTCTCATAATTCTCAATAGCTACCACATCAAAGGTCACATAACCACAAAAAATTCATTAACTTCAAATTATTATTTTTAATCAACACTCTCCCTTAATTTGAAGTCTTCTTCTTCATTCCAAGTCTTGCTCGTAATTTTTGAAATTCTTCAAACTTAAGAGGCTTAGTAAAAATATCAGCAATTTGATCTTGTGTCTTCACATATTTGGGCTCAATCACCTTGTTCTCAACATACTCTCTAATAAAATGAAACCTTGTGTCTATGTGTTTGCTTCGATCATGGTACACCGGATTTTTAGTAAGAGATAGTGCGGACTTGTTATCAATACAAATCTTTGTTGCTTCTTCTTGTGAAAAATAAATTTCTTTCAACAACATTCTAAGTCATATAGCATAACAAGTGCAAGAAGTTGCCGCCACATACTCAGACTCACAAGTTGAAAGTGTGACAATAGATTATTTTTTAGAACTCCATGAAATAGCACAATCTCCCATAAAGAATACAAAACTAGTAGTGCTCTTTCTATCATCAACATCTCCCGCAAAATCACTATCACAATATCCCACAAGCTTGAAATCATTAAAAAATGAATAAAATAGCCCAAAATCAATTGTACCTTTTAGGTAACGAAGAATCATCCGAGCAACTTTCATATGAGTAGAAGTATGTGATTCCATGTAGCGACTCACTACTCCAACCGCAAAAAGAATGTCGGGTCTTGTCGAAGTCAAGTATCTCAAGCTTCCCACAAGACTTTTAAAAATGGTGGGATCTTCTTTCACTCCATCATCAAACTTTGACAATTTAACTCCACATTCCATGGGTGTGTTCACGGAGTTACAATCAAACATATTGAACTTCTTCAAAATCTCCTTTGCATAGGCTTATTGAGAAATAAAAATTCCATCCTCCTTTTGCTTCACCTCTAGGCCTAAATAGTATGACATGAGCCCAATATCGGTGATCTGTCGATTATTTTCATACTTTAAATGCCTTATGATTGATTTAATTAGACTCCATATGTGCTCAATTGTTGACATTTAGCTAAGTTTCTGATTTAGAGTTGTCTTTGGATGTTTATTATGAAACTATGCTAAATGCGGTTATAAACACTCATAAATGAATTATGTTTTTCAGGATATCTTTGAGTGTTGAGTCCATTAGCATCAAACTAAGCTTGATGGCCATTTGAGGAGAGAGATGAATGCTTAAGGAGATCAATATCACCTCTTGAAGCAATGAAAGAAAAGCATTTGTAAAGAATCCGGGCTGAAAATGAAGGTGTCAAATTACAGGGCCCATGTCGAATTACAGGGCCTAGGCCGTGTCAAATTACAGGGCCCATGTCACCTGACAGGGGTGGGTCATGTCAAACGACACGGCCGTGTCACAATAACTGGACCGTGTCCTTCTCGACTTGTGAAATACATGAAATTGGGCTGACAGAAAAGTACAGGGCCTGGGCCGTGTCACATGACACGGCCCGTGTCGTCGCATCAGAATATTAATTTCGTGTTTTAATGTTAAATTACGTTCCCAAACCTATAAATAGGGTTGCTTAGAGTCCTTAAAAGAGGTCTGGACAGGGAGAGCCGTCAAGGGAACTGAGGGAAACACAAAGACCAAGGGGAAGGGAGATTGGATCGAAGATTGGAGTCTCGGGTTCGAGAGATTGATCATCCCCAACTTTTGGAAACTAGTTTGATCTTTAGTTTTCTTTTGCACTTTCGTTCTGAACTATGTTTTTCTTCTATTTTTCTTGTGATTGTGAATTTGCCATGTGTGGCTAGTTTTCTTATTTGGTTAAGGGAAGATGAAACCCTAGTTTTGATTATGTGAATCTCGCATATTTCTTTATATCAATACAGTTATGTTTTTATTTATATATTTCTGAATCTATTGTTGGTATGAAGGTTTTTATACTTGTTCCCACTTTCAAAGTGATAGATCTGAGTTTATTATGCGCGGTTGCGGTAGTAAATTTAGTGGAATGTATGATGTTCATGTGGGTATAATTATCTTTGTGCTATTTGCCAGTTATAAAAGTGGTAGATCTAGATATATTATGCGCGGTTGTGGTAATAGATCTAGTGAAATATATGTTCTAAGTAATTTAATCCCGGTGTGTGATTAGATCTTAGTGTGATTGGTTTTCTAATTCTTAATGCAATCATTAGGTAGTTGTAAGAGCGGTTGCTTTACAAATAACTAATGGTTAGGGTTTAATTTGAGCGGTTGCTGAATTAAGCAAAACTTAAGGAAAACAAGAGATTTATCTCACAATCACATAAGAACATAATTGATCATGTTGGTATAAAGAGTATGTAAGTTAGCATAATCATATAAATTTAGTGGTGGATTCAATCTCTTAACCAATGTCTTTAACTTGGTAATTCAATTTGTGTTTACTATTTTGGTTTAAGTTTAATTTCTCTTTTTAGTTTTAATCAACAAAACCCCCCTTTTACTTTTACTCTTTATTTTTCATCAGAGTTTAATTTAGGAATTGAATTGATAGTGTTAATTGAATTGGTTCTCTGTGGATCGACAATTGCTTACTACAACTGGTTGCAAGGTTTTTATATTTTTGGTGGAACTTGGCAACTGTTTTTGATATTATATTTAATCACAATCCACACCACACCAAATTTTGGCGCCGTTGCCGGGGAACTAATTTTCCAATTGCGCTATTAATTTGTTTCCTATTTTTACTCTATTTTTATTTTTTTATTTTAATTTTTGATTCTTTCTTTCTGAGTGTTTGTAGGTGTTGATATCCATTGATCATGGAAACTTGTGAGATTTGCTTATCATCTGGACATCCCACTGATTTGTGTCCCACTTTCCTAGTAGACACAAATGAGGAGGTAGAGGCAGTATGGGGATATTCTGAACCGTCCGACAACTACAACCCCTACTCCAATACATATTATCCAGGGTGGTGGGATCTTCCTAACTTGAGTCATGGGCAGCAACAAGTTCAACCTCCTAGGCAACCTGAACCTTCACTGGAGGAGCTAATAAGACAAATGGCCACTAATAACATTCAGTTTCAGCAAGAGACAAAGGCCATGAGCAATGACCTGCAAAACTCTTTGGGGCAGTTAGCCACAGATCTCAGCAAGTTCCAGAGCCAAATTTCTGAAGGACTTCCCTCACAATCAGAAGAGAATGTGAAGGAAGATGCTAGTGCTGTCACACTACGAAGTGGGAAGACGCTAGATGAACCCATCTCTCCTTCACAAACCATTGAAAAGAAAGAAACAGAGCCTGAAGAGGTAAGTGAGGAGGGGGGAAACTCTAAGGCCCCCAAGGTAAGTATTCTTGAACTCCTTCCTAAGGTGGTGGAGAGACAGTATGATGAGTTGTGTGATGAATTTTTTGATTTTATTGGTTTCAATAATTATACTCATTGCAACTCATGTACTGATTGTGATGGTGACATGATATGTGTTATTTGTGCTGAAATTTTTGCATTCTTGAGAGCTGATGATTCTGTTTATACAAAAGCTAATGTTGTTGAAGGATCTATCAATAATGCTTTTGATGCAGTTGCAGGGTCTAAGATACAAGGAGAGATAGAATTGCAAGTCTCTTGAAGAGTTTTCAGTGAAGGGTGAAGAGCACCAGATGACGGACACTCCTTGAAGTGGATTTTGTTTTTGGCCATGGTCCAATAGAAACTATGCATATGAAGTTGATGAAGTGCACATATTACTTTTCAGTGGTGAAGTCAAGGCAATTAAGGAAGGCCAATGGGACCCTGGTGGAAGCCCTCATGCTGTTTCAACCATAACTTGGTCATTACGTTTTATCCAATGGGACCCAAGTGGAAGCTTTCATGTTATTTCAAGCATAAATTGGTTATTATGCTTTCGCCAATGGGATCCTGGTGGAAATTTCTTCATCTACCTCTGTCACTTCAATTAATAAGGATGTTTCTTTCCTCTCTTTTATTTTATTTGTCCTAAATTTATTAATGATTGTTTATTGTTGAGGTTTACATTGAGGACAATGTAGAATTTAAGTGTGGGGGAGGAATTGACATTTTGTTTTTTGTTTTATTTTTGTTTTTATTTTAATTTCTATTTTCTATTTTTGAAAAAAAAATTGTGTTTTTATTTGATTTCCAATGATGTTTTGAGATTTGTGAAGTCTATGAGTTTGAAGCAATTGAAATTCAAGGTTATGATTTATAAATTTCTTCTGTCATCTTGAATTTGACATGCTTGGTTTTGGATGTTTGATTGATGAATTGAGTTTGATAGATGCATACCTGGTGAGATTTTGGGCCTTTTGATGGATGGATTTAACATTTATACCATTCTCTTCTTTCTTGTGTGATTTTCACTCATGTCATATTGATCACTCTAGAACTTGCTTTAATTCTTTTTTTAGGCTACATTTTCACTTGCATACATGAACATGATTGAGGCATTCTTTTGTGATTGACTACTTTGGCCAAATAGCCAACCTTGCATTATTTCCCTTTGATTAACCCCTTGAGCCTATTTGCCTATTCTTTGTCTTATCTCATTTTATGCCTTATGTGAAAAACCATGATTTTACATTGTCTTAGGGAATGGGAGAGCATTGGTTCATTTTCATTTGGAAGAGCTCTTTTGCTTGCAAGTGTTTAATAGGACAAGTGTGGGGGTTGTGCAAGTTGATGTGTAATATGCAAGGTGTTGAAAAAAATATGCAAGGTGTTGAAAAAAATATGCAATGTGTTGAAAAAAATATGCAAAGAAAAAGAAAAAAAAATTCAAGAAAGGTTGTAAAAGAAAAGAAAGAAAAAGGAAAGGAATATGTAAAGAGAATGTGCATTATATAGATTTGAGGGGATAAAAATTTCATGTTTGTCAATTGAGTTCCTCCCCAATATTCTTTCATTCTCTTGGGTGCTCATCTTACCATACTCATATTATTTCCTTCCCTTACCTTAGCCCCATTACAACCTTAAATAAAGTCCTCTTGATTTGTGTGTGCATGTGTTTGAGTAGTGGAGAAGTAGAAGATAAGCAAGCTTATGGTAGTGCATTTTTCATGGGTTGAATTGAGTGAAATACTTACCTTGTAAACACTTAAGAGATTGAGAGTGTATCTTATGAGAATCTATCATTCTTAATTCATGCTTTTCAAATTGAAGATACCTTGCTTATTGGTTGGAAATGTGAAGAATTGTTATCTCTTGAATGTTTTGATCCCTTTATTCTTTTCTTACTCTTCTTACTCACAAACCTCTCTTGAATATCATTGGAAATTGAGTTCTTTAAATTTTTAGGTTTTGAATTTGTTTTGTTTTCCCTGTTCCTTGGTTTGTCCTTATGTTTTGCCCAGGAGTGCAAAAGGCTAAGTGTGGGGCTATTTGATCTGTCGATTATTTTCATACTTTAAATTCCTTATGATTGATTTAATTAGACTCCATATGTGCTCAATTGTTGACATTTAGCTAAGTTTCTGATTTAGAGTTGTCTTTGGATGTTTATTGTGAAACTATGCTAAATGCGGTTATAAACACTCATAAATGAATTATGTTTTTCAGGATATCTTTGAGTGTTGAGTCCATTAGCATAAAACCAAGCTTGATGGCCATTTGAGGAGAGAGATGAATGCTTAAGGAGATCAATATCACCTCTTGAAGCAATGAAAGAAAAGCATTTGTAAAGAATCCGGGCTGAAAATGAAGGTGTCAAATTACAGGGCCCATGTCGAATTACAGGGCCTAGGCCGTGTCAAATTACAGGGCCCATGTCATCTGACAGGGGGTGGGCTGTGTCAAACGACACGGCCCGTGTCAAATTACAGGGCCTGGGCCATGTCCTTCTCTGACTTGTGAAATACATGGAATTGGGCTGACAGAAAAGTACAGGGCCTGGGCCGTGTCACATGACACGACCTGTGTCGTCACATCAGAATATTAATTTCGTGTTTTAATGTTAAATTAGGTTCCCAAACCTATAAATAGGGTTGCTTAGAGTCCCTAAAAGAGGTCTGGACAGAGAGAACCGTCAAGGGAACTGAGGGAAATACAAAGACCAAGGGGAAGGGAGATTGGATCGAAGATTGGAGTCTCGGGTTCGAGCAATCGGAGATTGATCATCCCCAACTTTTGAAAACTAGTTTGATCTTTAATTTTCTTTTGCACTTTCGTTCTGAACTATGTTTTTCTTCTATTTTTCTTGTGATTGTGAATTTGCCATGTGTGGCTAGTTTTCTTATTTGGTTAAGGGAAGATGAAACCCTAGTTTTGATTATGTGAATCTCGCATATTTCTTTATATCAATACAGTTATGTTTTTATTCATATATTTCTGAATCTATTGTTGGTATGAAGGTTTTTATACTTGTTCCCACTTTCAAAGTGATAGATCTGGGTTTATTATGCGCGGTTGCGGTAGTAAATTTAGCGGAATGTATGATGTTCATGTGGGTATAATTATCTTTGTGCTATTTGCCAGTTATAAAAGTGGTAGATCTAGATATATTATGCGCGGTTGTGGTAATAGATCTAGTGAAATATATGTTCTAAGTAATTTAATCCCGGTGTGTGATTAGATCTTAGTGTGATTGATTTTCTAATTTTTAATGCAATCATTAGGTAGTTGTAAGAGCGGTTGCTTTACAAATAACTAATGGTTAGGGTTTAATTTGAGCGGTTGCTGAATTAAGCAAAACTTAAGGAAAACAAGAGATTTATCTCACAATCACATAAGAACATAATTGATCATGTTGGTATAAAGAGTATGTAAGTTAGCATAATCATATAAATCTAGTGGTGGATTCAATCTCTTAACCAATGTCTTTAACTTGGTAATTCAATTTGTGTTTACTATTTTGGTTTAAGTTTAATTTCTCTTTTTAGTTTTAATCAACAAAACCCCCCTTTTACTTTTACTCTTTATTTTTCATTAGAGTTTAATTTAGGAATTGGATTGATAGTGTTAATTGAAGTGGATCGACCCTTGCTTACTACAACTGGTTGCAAGGTTTTTATATTTTTGGTGGAACTTGGCAACTGTTTTTGATATTATATTTAATCACAATCCACACCACACCAATCGGTCATCTTAAATTCATGTGCCAAAGCCTTCTTGAATCCTTCAAACAAAGTAGGATTAGTTCCGGTGAAAATAAGATCATCAACATAAAGACAAACAAGCAAAATATCTCCATTGTCATATGCTTTAACATAAAGAGCATATTCATGAACACATCAAACAAAGCCATTATCTTGAAAATACTTGTCAATACGGCTATTCCATGCTCTTGGTGCTTGCTTCAACCCATATAATGCCTTCTTCAATCTCAAGACTTTATCTTCATGCCCTTCTACCACAAAGCCAATTGGTTGCTCAACATATACCTCCTCTTCTAGATAGCCATTAAGGAAAGCAGACTTTACATCAAGTTGATAAATCCTTCACTTCATTTGAGCCGCCAAAGCAATGATAAAACGAATTGTCTCTATGCGGGCAACGGGTGCAAATACTTCTTCATAGTCAACTCCATACTTTTGCTTGTAGCCTTTTACAACGAGCCTTGCTTTATATCTCTCTACATCTCCTTTGGCATTCTTCTTTATCTTGAACACCCATTTGACTCCAATTGCCTCATGACCCTTGGGAAAAGATGACAACTCCCAAGTGTTATTCTTTTCAATGGCTTCAATTTCCTCTTGCATGGCTCGTCTCCACCTTTTGTCTTTGAAAGCTTCATCAAAGTCTAAAGGTTCACTGTCAACAAGAAGACAAAACAAATCAAAAGGCTCAGTTACATCATATAACTCTTCAATATTTCTCATTTTTCTTGGCCTTTCACTAGAACTTTCTTCGGAAGATGAGGACGCTTCATGAATGGGAGATGGTGGTGGAGTCTCTTCTTAGATAGGCATCATGGTCTCTTGCTCTTCATCTTCAAAGTATGGAAAGAAATCATAACTTCCTTCTTCTTGTGTTTCCCATCTCCAAGTGGCTTTTTCATCAAACTTCATATCTCGACTCACAATAATCTTGCCATTGCTTGGGTTGTACAACTTGTAGCCTTTAGAACTTGGATCGTAACCAATAAAAACATGTTTCTCACTTTGATCATCTAGCTTCGATCTCCTTTGGTCGGGTACATGAACATAAGCAACACTTCCAAAAATCTGCAAATGATTGACACTAGGTTTGGTCTCACTCCATGCTTCTTGTGGTGTTTGATCCTTCACATTTTTTGTTGGAGAGCGGTTGAGTAAATAAACTGCACAAGAAACAGCTTCGGCCCAAAATTTCTTAGGCATATTTTTGGCTTTCAATATACATCTAGCCATATTAAGAACAGTTCTATTTTTTCTCTCCGCTACACCATTTTGTTGTGGTGATCTAGGAGCCGTTAGAGGGCGGCGAATTCCATTTGTTTCACAAAATTCATTAAATTCTTTAGATGTAAATTCGCCTCCTCTATCGGATCTTAGAGCCTTGATTACATAACCACTCTATTTTTCTACAAGAGCTTTGAAATTTTTAAAGGCTACAAATACTTCAGATTTTTGCTTTATAAAATAAACCCAAGTCTTCCTACTATAATCATCAATAAAAAGTAAAAAATATTTATTTTTACCATATGAGGAAGGATTGATTATGCCACACACATCGGTGTGAACAAGTTACAATGACTTGGTTGCTCTTATAGTTGCCTCCTTTGGAAAGCTTTCTCTTGCATGTTTGCCAAGGAGACATGCTTCACATAATTGATTGGGATGATTAATTGAGGGCATCCCTTTCACCATCTTCTTTTCTCCCAAGGCTTTGAGTGCTTCAAAATTCAAGTGCCAAATCGCATATGCCAACACCATGCTTCATCTTCAACATTAGCCTTTAAACACTTTGCTTCAATTGTATTGAGATTCAACATGAACATTCTATTTTTTGTCATAGACACCTTAGCAACTAAGTTAGCCAAAGATAACGATCTTTCTTATGAATTTCATATCCCTTCTCAACAAGTTGTCCCAAACTCAAAATATTATTTTTTAATTTAGGTACATAGTAAACATTGGTAACTAACTTGTGACCACCATCTTTAAGAGAAATTAAAATGGTACATTTGCCTTGAATTTGGACTTTTGAGGTGTCTCTAAATGAAACATTACCCTTCACCTTCTCATCGAGCTCCACAAATTTTTCTTTATAGCCATACATATGATTGCTTGCACCATTGTCAAGATACCACGAGCTCTTGTCATCCTTTTCATCATCTTGGAGTGCTAACAATAAGGTTGGCTCTTCAACCTCTTCTTTGTCAATAAGGTTGGCTTTTTCTTCAACACCATTATTACCATAACGACATTCTGATGCATAATGCCCAAATTTATGACAATTGAAACATTCAATATTGGACTTGTCATACCTCCTCTCATTTGTTCTAGGATAATTGCCTCTTCCTCTAGTCACTCCTCTTCCACGACCCCTAGTTGAATGATGGCTTGTCTTTTGATTGTTGGAATTGTCACGGTTGCCTCTTCCTCTTCCACCTTGGCCACGACCACGCCATCTTCCTCGTCCACGTCCACGTCCTCTTTGACTCTTGTCTCCTCCATCATCTTGCAATGAAACCTTGGCTTTGAGAGCTTGCTCTAAAGGCTCATTTTGCCTTTTTAACAATTTTTCTTCTTTGGCTAGTATAACTCCAAATAACTCATCAATAATCATGGTGTCTAAGTCATTTGAATTCTCAAAAACACAAGTCACATAATCAAATTTTGGAGTCAAAGAGCGAAGGATCTTATCTTTCACACGTTCATCTTCAATGTTTTCACCATACCTTTTCATTTGATTAACATTGGCCAACACCTTTGAGCTATAATCCGAAAAAGTTTCGGATTCTGTCATGTGCAAAGCTTCAAACTCACGTCGTAAAATTTGAAGACGCACCTTCTTCACATTGTCTGCACCTTGGAGAGACTTTTGTAAAATTCCCCAAGCTTCTTTCGCGGTGGACACATTGCTCACCTTCTCGAACATCAAATCATCCAAACCTTGATGGATGAGGGACAAGGCTTGTTGGTCCTTTTTCTTTAACCTTGCCAATGTTTCCTTCTCATTTTGAGATAAAGTGGCCTCGTTTTGTGGCTTAGTGTAGCCATTCTCTACAATCTCCCAAGCATCTTGTGATCCAAGCAATACCTTCATACGACGAGACCACACTTCATAGTTATCCTTTGTAAGACGAGGAAATTGAAATGGAACCATTCCATTATTTGCCATCACTCAAATCTCACTAGCTCTGATACCACTTTGTTAGTGTAGAAAAATAATAGAAAAGACTCTTGTAAAAATTTTTATTTCTTCTTTTTAACAAAACTCTAAAATACATAGAATATTTATAGAAGTGAACAATACCTTACATATTCTATAACTCTTCCTAATTAACAATATTAATTTTCATTTAACTCATGAAATAAACCATCCTATAACTACATAACTCCAATGAAATAATTCTCCCTAATGACACACCATAATTCTTCATTATTCATAGAATAAATCTCATAACTCTCAATAGCTACCACATCAAAGGTCACATAACCACCAAAAATTCATTAACTTCAAATTATTATTTTTAATCAACAAGGTACTCGACTGGTCCTTATCCATTGGAGTTGCAGTTTCAATCACAACGCTTGCTTGCTCGATTTCTAAAGCTGGCCGCTCCTCTATTTTCTTCATCACCATCATCTCCAAAAACTCAATCTTGAAGTCCTCCCAAGCCTTCTCCACCTCAATTAGATATGCCTCCCCAAATTCCTTTTCTTGCTCATAGAAGACCTTGTTGTACCTTAGGGGAAGCAACTCATTTTCAATAGATCGGTTTTCAGATAAAAGCTGGTGTACCTCATCCTAAAGCCACTTGCGGTTGAAAGTCAAACTGTTTAGGTGCGACTCCAGTAGCTTTACTTCTGCTTCCAGTTGATTAATCTAAATGTGTAACATCCCAATATCGATAACTTAGTATATTGCACATATACCTAGATAAGTAGTATTAGCAAGCTACTTCTAACCTAAACAACAAATTAAACCCATATCATTCATTCACATAAATAAATTTGGAGAGCCTGAACAATAAAAAGCTATATATATACATCATCAGCTTCTCTAGGCAAACCGTAATACATAATTTTTACAAACTCAAGGTAGTAGGAAATAAATATATAACATATTTATCGCAAGAGGCAAAATAAACTACGCTAGTTCTTCTGCTCCTTCTGCTTCCCTTACTTGTACCTGGATTTACATGAAAACACAAATGGGATGAGAAATCATAATTTCTTAGTATAAGCATTCCAAAACCAGTGTTCATTCATCACAATGAATAAACCATACAACAAACATAAGATTAAGCTTGCAACAGTTAAAAGAGTCATTGCTCTCTACTATCAGAACGTATACATATGCTATGTAACATTCACAAGACAACCTAAAATCTTATCTCGCACTAATACCGAACAATCAATGATATCAAACAATTACCCATACAATCGTGAGATATCATCAAGCAAGCAAGCAACCAGCAAGCGAGGCAACTGCCCATACAGTGGCCAACAAATGCAATGCTTCATGATATGATGTATGATTATGCTCACAAAAGATCCTAATAATATGATTATGCAATGTATATGCAGGTTTTAAGATTTTGAAAACACATGCCACTTACTTGTTCCCTAGGAATCGCGTCCCTTGTATATACTGAGTAGGATAAGCCTATAAGCCTAAACCCACTTGGTAATAGGTGAGTACCCTCCCCTCACAACCATAAGAGTACTACTACCACCCCCATACCGGTAACCCTGATCATATAAGCATAAATGCAAGGAGAATGTGGATCTATGACCTCATTCCCAGGGCACATGGTTGTGCACACCATCTAAGGATCACAATACATAGGAAACAAGATATAGCAAGTTTGAAAAGAAGATATGTAATGTATTTCACAAATACATATAATCATCACTAGGTCTTTCCTAGCCAAATAACTATGAAAAACTAGCAAATCCCATAACCAAGCTCACTTACTGCTTAAGGAGCAAAGTCACATTTCTAGTACTTCCTATACCTCAACCTTGTCTCACAAGGGAGTAGAATGTCATTCATGTATCTCCGACTCTACTTTTCACACAAAGAAGCAACTTATGCATGACAACATAACTAATAAGCCAAGCACACTTAGCTTACAATACCTAATACCTCACTTCATCACTTCACAAGCGATTCACAAGGCAACCTCTTATTGCTCAAGGTTATAGGTATTGACATATGACATTCTACTTCTCAAAGGATGCTTAAGGTTTCACAAATCCTATCACAAGATTCACCTTAACGAAGTGAAAGAACTATCACTAGCAAACATACACTATTGGCTCAACTTTATCACATAAAGGAACCAACTCATGTTTTTAGCATATCCTCAAGTTCAACCTTTAAGAACAAGAGGGCATATATCAATTATGCATCTTAAACTCAACTTTAACTCTAAAAGAGTAATCTATGCATAAAGATAGGCATACTATACTAAACAAACCCAAACTAGTTGTTTCTAGTACACCTTTGTTAGCTTCTCAAAGTTCTTCACATAAGGTAAGTGGTTATTCTTTCCAAGAACTACCACTAGTTGTATCTCAACACTAATGGTTTTGTATCTAGAACCATACACCATCACTTCACAAGCAAATCCAAATTCAACCTCATGTTGAACAAGATTTTAAACACTTACCTCGTTGCATTCCAACACACTTGGATGCTCAAAGTTCCCAAGATTACTCTATGGCATTCCATCACACTTTGAATGTCTAAGAATTTCTCAAACTTTTCATATATACAAGTTGATAATTCTCTCTAAGAATTATCCCCAAAAGTGCCTCAATCAACCCTAAAAGACTTGCACAAATGATCTCATCTAGCTAAGAACTTGAAAACATTAAAAATGACATTTTTAAAGATTCTGGGCTCAAACACGGGTCATATATGAAAACACGCCCCCCTGTGTTTTGCTTTGTTAACACGTCCCCCCCGATATCTTCGGACACGGGCTGTGTCTCTCAACTAAACACACTACAACAAAATTTTTAGAATCGTGACACTATTTCATTGGCCAAATTCTTGGATTTTTGGCCACTCCAATCCAATTTCTAGGTGATTTCAAATCCCAAACAAATTCACAAACATGAAGGAAACTTAAAACAATAATTGATTTCATCAATGATGGATCAAAACACTAAATCTCTCATTCAAACCCCTAAAATCAACGCTTTGAGCTTTAATGGTCCAAATGAAGAATTTTCAGTTTCTACTCCAAACTCTTGGCATGAACAAGTCATAAACATCATTTAAAACTTATCCAAGCAAGAAAATCACTTAAAACACCTTAAGATCTCATTTTGGCATATTAGCTCTTAAATAAGCTAAACATGAAAAATGAGGAAGATGAAGTTTTAAGCTCAAGAACCCCTACCTCTTGTAGCTAAGATGAAAATCTTGAAGCCTTGATCTTGCTCTTGGATCCTCCTTTAAGCTTGATCCTTGGTCCTCTAGCTTTTCCTCCTCCTATCTCCTTCTCCCCCATGGTTTCCCTTCTTTCTTTTCTATTTTTGTTTTTCCCTTCTCTGCCGTGCGAGAAAATGACGAGAAGGAGTCACAATTGGCTTCTTATAGCCAATCACTAAGGTACCAAAAATTTTGATATGCTAAGAATACTTAGATTCCATTGTATCCAGATTCCTAACTTCCAACGGACTTAAAATAAATCCTGAGATTCATTAAAAATCTGGTTGCACCATTATCACATTTTTTCATATCTGTGACTAGTCAATCCAGTATTAAAACACATACCCAATATGCTTAAAAATATTAAACTAACTCCGATTATCCTCAAATTTTAAACTATAGCACAATTCACACATTTGTGACTTAGAAATAAAGTTTTCACATTTATTTCCACTAACTGAGCAGTTTAAGCCATTTTCGGGGCTAATAATAGTTATTTATCATAAATAGTATTACAGCAAAGTGGCTAAACATATTCAGAAAGTCACAAAATTAAACAGACGTGTTAAACAGGTATTAAACTACCTCTGTATCCATATACAAGCTTAACATATTTTTCAGGGTGTTACAAAATGCATTTCTCAAGTAGTTCTTATTTGGCCTTTTCAATCTGGATGAGGTAGGCATGGTCAGAAGCTTTAATCTCTAAGTATATCTTTACAATAGCTTCTAAGTAGACAGAGAGCTTTTGCAGGTTCTGCAGTTCTTTTTTGGTCATCTCAAGCTGGTTAAAAGCCATCTTTCTTTTCAGCTGGAAATGGTTGAATTTAGTTGAGAGCTTTGACAGTAGCTCTTGGACTTCATCACTCAGGTCTGATTGTTGCTCAAAATTGATCAATGACTTAAGGGTCGAGCAAAATGATTCTTGTTCTGGAGATTGGGGTGGAAATAGGGAGCTGAGAAAATTTTCAATCAGCTGTAAATTCTTCTGGACATTATTGGGAGCAGAGGGTTGAGCTTGCTTAAGAAAAATTGAAGATTTTGTCTTAGCAAAAATACTTTCTAAGCTCTTCTTCAGTGGCGCTGGGAGTAGCACGAAGGGTTGTGACATCAAGTGGCTTGTCAAGTGCAAAAGCAGGGGAAGGCATTCGAATTTGCTTCTCAATGGCGGCATGGATGGAAAATTTTGAGCTAACAAGAGAAATTGTTAGCTTGCTCTCAGTAGACTTTGGCTTTTCTTGGTCATGCTTTCAACAACTCGACCAAAATCTTAAAAATGAAAAAGAAACAAATTATTGCTGATAAATAGTAAGAAACAACAAAGGAGCAAGCTAAAAGAAAATTTGTTACCTTAGAAGCCATTGCAACAGATTGAACCCTTGCCGAGGAATGAAGATGGGATCTTTTAGGTGGAGGCAGATTGGGTGAAGAGTTACCTGAGTTCATAGTTATGATAGCTTTTGTTAAAGGAAAATAAATGTATCAGAAGTGATAAAAATAATCGGCTAAAAGAAAGACAAATAGAAAGGTGTACTTTTTTGCTTTTCCTTTGGTCACACCCTTAGCAGCAGTTTTTCTCTTCTTTGATGGAGTCGGAACAATATTGAAAACTAGCTTTATACATTGGTCCAGTGGCATGCTAAACCAGGCAGTTGAAGAGTGTTCTCACCGGTAAATGAACTCAATGGAACGAGATGGAGCTGATTGGAAGGCCCAGTATTGAAACTTCTTCATTATTATTTTAGAATAAAAGAATACCATGGCAATCTTAGGAGCTGAGTCGAGGGTAATCCTTTCATTTGCCCAAGCATTGAGGCTGAAATAGTAGGAAATGAGAACTTACTACCCTAGGCCAAACTGGCAAGCCACACGGTTTGGCAGGTAAACTTCAACGCTAAATGGATTGTAGCGGCCGCGCGGATTGTAATTCACCATCAATTCATAGCTGACTACTGTCGTTGCCTAGAAAGTTGAAGTCTCGGGGGCAGGAATTGAATTGGTTATGTCCTCAAAAATTGTTTTTAGCTTTGTGGGGGCAAAAATATAGATGTAGTACTAGTAGAGCAGAGAAACTAGTCACTCTTTTTGCTGATAGAAAAAATCAAAAGTCCCATAGTTGTGCTGTAGTAGAGAGGGAGTTTGAAAAGGATGTCTCCATGGACTCGACATTTGTGTCATTCTTTAGAAGGGGTGTTTGGGGAAGATTCTGTGGAAAACAACTTTGAGAAGTATGTTTAGAACCACATTTGTCGAAACCAAAAGGCAGGAGGCAGAGTCAAGGTTGTTGAGGATGTGCATGGTTGAGGTCAAGTTGTACAGACCCCTGTATAAGCTGCTGAGAGCTATTGGCTTACCTTTTGGTATGACAGCCACTAAGGGTAGGGTTTCTTTCAGAACTTAGATGGAACTAGTGCAGATCACACACTTATACAACCAGTAAGCTATGAAAGTTGTGTGCTCAGAGTCAGTTACTGAGCTGGGAGCTTTGGCCAAAATAAATTTGTTATAATCGACAATCTGCCTGTTGAACTATACTTCAAAATCAACTTTGACTTCAGATTCAAAGTTGATCAGCAAATCCTCTTCGGTAGATAGTAGTCTAATTATGGTTGTGACATATATCAAAGTAGAGGTCATCATGCTGAATGGGAAATTGAAGGTATTGGTGAGTGTGGACTAGAATAGAGCAGCTTCTTATAGAAGAGGCAATTCAGCTTTCAGGTTTTTGGTGGAAAGTCGAATAGCGTGCGCAATCCCCATTTCATGCTAGAGGGTTTCTTTTGCGTCCTTCACCTTTTTATGCCATTTCCAGTAATTTGATGAAGAATCATGTAGCCAGGGTCACTGGTCCACTTTCTAGTTGGTAACAACAGTATACTGTTTCTCCAAAAGTAATTAGAGATATGATGGGTTTGGAAATTACTTGATGTAGGGATCTTGGTTGCAAGGAAAATGGTTGAATAGGCTTAGCTGGCAAGAGGGTGGATTTAAAAAAACTGGGTAAAGGAACAGGTCTTTGATGTATTGGGTTAGGTTTGGTGCGGAGGAACCAGGAGTAGAAATAGTGCCTGCAGTTTCCATGGCTGCTTGGACTTTGTCTAAAGACGATGAAGAAAGTGAAGTTGAGGTTTTGGGATTTGGTTGGCAAGAAGGTGAGGATGCAGATGAGTTATCGTCACTTAGGTAGTCAGCTGACTGGTTTTGGAAATCTAAAGTGCTTGACATGGTTGCGAATTGGAAGCAAGGAAGGAGGAAAAAAGTTTTTGCTCTAAAAGCAAAGGTTTGGAAGAGAAAGAGGCTCAAGAGTGAAGTGGAATAATTTAGTTATTGGGTGGCATTTATAGCAATTAATAAAGATCACTTCCTAACCACCTAAGCTAGTATATTGCACATTTAATGTGATAAGAAAGTTATAACAAATTGGATTAGATAGTTAGAGCAATCTTTAAATTTGAAAAAGCCACATAACTAAATAGGGTTTTAATCCATTAGTAGCTAGTGGAATTTGAATCCAACCAACACCTAATGCGGGAGCATTACTAGAAGCCAAAATTATTGGCCTAGGCTTCTAGAATGAAAGCTGCGTAAATGAGCCATAAGTAGATGCAACCCAATTCGAAATCTGCCTATTAGATTGAAAGTTGTTAAAATGATGGGCTTGACTGTTTGAGACAAAGCTAAATAATGTTTGATCAAGTCAAAGTTGAAGGTAGAAATGGATGGAGAAATGAATGCCTAAAATCTAGGAAGTGAGGTCTGTTGGTTGCTGCCTATGTTTGAACCTACAAATAGGGTCATTTTTTTTTTATAGTTTTTCTCACTGAAGTTAGGTGAAAACGTGCCGAATACTTGCCCCATGCCCTGGAAGCACTTGAGGAGATTGAATAACTGAAGAACATACTCATAACTTTTAGGAAAGTGAGCTTAGAGGCTTGAAGGCGTGCAGAAGCTGCAGTTTTCCTAACTCTAGTTATATAAATCAGCCTCTAAGGTTCTGAAGAAAAGACCTCTAATCAATCAACCAAAAATTTATCTATTTTCATACAGTTTATGTCGACAAGGCATTGAAAGGTAATAAATCAGTATTAATGTAGGCATTTAATAAGGTATTAAATCAGTATTAATGCCTTGTTATTAAAGCTTAGAATCAATCGCATTAAATCAATAGTCAACCATGTTTAATGTTGTGTTAATGCTGTAAATAGAGTTTATGATGTAAATATTTAGTTTCCTTCTTTGTTTAGCTTGTTATGGTAGTTTTCTATTTGTTTCCTAAATTGTAGTCAGTTTGTTTCCTACACTCCTTCTATAAAAGGAGTCTCTTGTACCATTTGATTATGTATCAATAAAAATACAAAAAATACAATTTTTAAGTTGGTATCAGAGCAGTGTTCTCGTAACATTATTACTTCTGATTTCATGCCATGGCTGATAGTTCCTTAACCACCCAACACGCCCCGAGTAGGGAGCAGACCCAGCATGACCCGAGTGGTGAACGGAGCACAACCACATCCTCGGTAGCCCATGAAGCCGAGAAAACCTCTCTGAGCAATAATCAACTTGAATAGTTTTTAAGGTTGCTAAAAACTAATTCCTTGTCTAGTACTCCTAGTGGTTCTCTGGCACAAACAGGTAATTTTAGTATTCTTAGTTATCTTACATGCACCTCAGAGTCGTATGTACCTTGGATCATTGATTCAGGTGCATCTGATTATATCACAAGCCTTTCGTCTCTATTTAAAACCTATTTTCCTTGTTCTGGAAGTGAAAAAATTAGAATTGCATATGGTAGTTTTTCACCAATTGCAGGTAAAGCTAGTATTACACTATCCAAACTTATTGACTTAAAAAATGTCTTGCATGTTCCCAAATTATCCTGCTACCTTGTATCTGTTAGTAAAATCTATAAAGATTCTAATTGCCATGTAAAATTCTTAGTCTCTCATTGTGTGTTTCAAGACCGGATTTCAGGGAGGACGATTGATAGTGTTAGACTGATAGATGGACTCTACTACTTTGAGGATAACCCTAAGAATAAAATAGCTCAAGGTCTTAGTGATATAAGTTCTCAACCTGTACGGGCCCAAATAATGCTCTGGCATAATAGACTAGGACATCCTCGCTTTCAGTACCTTAAACATTTATTTCCAAATTTATTTACAAATATTAGTTGTTCCTCTTTTGAATGTGAAAGTTGTGTTCTTGCAAAAAGTCATCGTATTTCTTATCTTTCATAACCTTATCATGCATCCAAACCCTTTCATCTAATTCATAGTGATGTATGGGATCCTTCAAAAATCACAACATAGTTTGGAAAACGGTGATTTGTAAGTTTTATTGATGATCACACATGACTATGTTTGATTTATCTAATGCATGAAAAATACGAGGTTCCCAATGTGTTTAAAATTTTTTCAAACATAGTTGAAACCCAATTTGACACAAAGATCAATATTTTAAGAATTGATAACGCCACTGAATATTTTAATAAAATATTGATTGATTTTTTTCTAACTAAAGTCATTCAACATCAATCTACATGTCCAAACACCCCTCAACAAAATGACATTATTGAAAGAAAAAAAAACATCTACTTGAAGTAACCCGAGTCATTATGTTTGAAGGAAATGTCTCCAAATACTTGTGGGGGGACTCTGTCCTGATACATTATACCTCATAAATAAGATGCCCACACGTGTGTTAAATTATCACACTCCTTTAGATAGCTTTAAGATGATTTTTCCAACTTGTAGATTGCATACTAATCTACCTTTAAAAGTTTTTAGTTGTACGACTTTTGTGCATATACCCTCTATATCTCAGTGTAAACTTGACCCCAGGGCTGAAAAATGCATTTTCATTGGATATGCCCCTCACCAAAGAGGGTACAAATGTTTAATCCTAGCATTAAAAAATTACATGTCAGCATGTATGTTACTTTCTTGGAACATCAAACTTTTTTTCAAAAAAATTCTTTTCGGGGGGAGAATAACAGTGAAGGTATTTTTTTGCATAACTATGTTTCTTTACATGAACCCCTACCAAAACCTATTTTACACACTAAAAAAGATCAATCAGAAAATGAAATTGGTAAGGAAGAACAAGTGTTAGACTTAGGTAGTGCCCAAATAGGAAAAGAAATACCACAGTTAAATAAGGAGCTTCAAGTTTATACTCAAAAAAATCTAAAACGAAGCAGATATCGACTTATTATTCTTGCACAAGATATACAGGATCTCCTAGAAGGTGGCCCAACAAATGAATCACTTGATCTTTCAAGTAACACTGAACTCCCTGTTTTAAATTCTAACCTGCCTATAACTCTTAGGAGAAGTACAAGAAACTGCACTAAGAAAATACCTAAAAATAGTACAAGTCATCTCATTTCCAAGTATATCTCCTATAAAAATATTTCCTAAAACTATCAAGCCTTCACTTTTAAAATTACAAATTTTTTGTGCCTAGAAACATTGAGGAAGCACTAGATGATCCAAACTGAAAATTAGCAGTTTTAGAAGAGATGAATGCTCTTAAGAAAAATGGAACTTGGGAAATTGTTGACCTACCACATGATAAAAGGAAAGTAGGATGTAAGTGGGTCTTTACCATTAAATATAAGGCAGATAGGAGTGTAGAAAGGTATAAAACTATGTTGGTAGCAAAGAGATTCACTCAAACCTATGGAGTAGATTATCATGAGACTTTCGCTCCAGTCGCTAAACTTAACTCCATTCGGATCCTACTATCTCTTATTGTCAATTCCAATTGGCCCCTACACCAATTGGATGTAAACAATGCCTTTCTAAATGGAGATTTAGAGGAAGAAGTGTTTATGAGACTTCCTCCAGGATTTGAAGGAGATCTTGGAAGAAATAAGGTGTGCGGACTAAAGAAATCCTTGTATGACCTAAAACAATCTCTACGAGCATGGTTTGAACGTTTTGGAACAGTGGTAAAACACCTTGGGTATACTCAAAGCTAAGCTGATCACACATTATTCTACCAACACTCAGTAGATGGCAAAATTGTAATTTTGATTGTGTATGCAGATAATATTATTTTGACAGGTGATGATGGTGTTGAGCTTAAAAACTTGAAGGAGAGACTTGCTAAAGTGTTCGAAATCAAGGAACTTGGTCCATTGAAATACTTTCTTGGAATTGAGTTCGCTAGGTCCAAAAAAGGTATATTTGTTAATCAGTGGAAGTATACTCTGGATCTTTTAAAAGAAACAGGTTTGTTGGGATGTAAAGCTGCTGAAACACCCATTGAGTCCAACATCAAATTACAACCAGCCAAACCTGAGGATGTGGAAGACAAGGGAAGGTATCAGCTATAACACCCTCCTTAGGGCGCCACACTTTATGTTGCTTAATTATCAAATTACCCCTTTTAATTATAAATCGCGCTTGTAATATAAATACGAGTTATAAAATTTCTTGATGATAGTAAGATAAACTTAGCAGAAAATAAAAACATAATAACATTATCACAAATAATTTACATCATATATACATACAAGCATTTAGTATTGTCATACTTAAATATTTTACAAACTAGACTTTCAAAACATTTAAACTTTAAGCTTTAATTTAAATTATTAAACTGCCCAAGTCCTACTAGACAGCAGAACCCTCAGACGGGTCCTCCTCAGATTCCTCAGCATGTAGGAATCCATTATGATGTGCAGTCCTGCGGACAGGTGTCTGAGCAGACGACACAATACTAATCGCACTGGGAGTACGATAGTAAGCTCCCCAATACTGCCTAATAGATATTGGGAACTCTAATTGTACAAAAATATTAACAAAAAAGTAAGGGTGTCCTAAATGTTGCCTACTCAATCTAATATTAGGTCTCCCATATAGTAAATACTCTTTCTCTCTCTAAATCAACGGTCCATGCCTCAGATCCTCTAATGAATATAAGCCTCATGTAGCCAAGGAAACTAGGCATCTCCATCTCTTTAAAACTCAACGTCCTCAATGGGAATATGCTCCTCCTCAGCTTCTCGCTCCACTTCTTGCTCGATGTCTTAACAAATATAAATATAATACAGAACATGCATATAAAGAGGTGAGATCACCTACGCCATTACCAGTATGGTAGCAATGAAGATAAACATATACAATATCTCATACAACTATCATACCATAATTACAGTTATGCCATCAATATCATTTATCAATAAAACATATGAAGTAAACAATATTTACGATCATGCCACTAACAATAATCAAATATCCAATAAATCAATTATCATAAACATAATTACAATAATACCCTCAATAGCTACATGTATGCACACAGACTCAATTTCCTACTCCATGGAGCTACAACTCAGGTTGGAGAGAGTGATCGAAAAGATTTATCGGTACCAACATATCTCGGACCACGTGCTCAATCTTGCACATCTAGCATATACATGACAGTCTTTATCAGATCTTGATTAAGGATAGTGTCTCGGTTAGAATCATTGGTGTATTGCGTCGGTCTAACCTACAACACAGAAGAGCTACCGACTGCCCATTGTAGGCAACCCGCACCCCAATGCCTCCAAGGTCAACGAGTGACTTACACTACGCATATCGCACCTACTCAAGAGGTGTAGTCTCTCCTAGGCAACTAGGCTCATACAGTCTATCGGACCTTTCTAATGCATGTACTATGCACTATTCACATTTCTAATTCATATCACATATTCGGGGTCCACACAATAATCTAACAGTATTATTACTGTATTTTAATCAAGTACTCATATTTTTGCATTTTCTTAATCGCGACTCAATTCTGTCGCCTTTCAAATCGCGTAGCGATTTTTTTCAACGTTTTTCAATCGCATAAATATTTTTCATACGTTTTAAATTCAAAAATACCATTTTTCTCATTTAATACTAAAAATTCACTTTATTTTCCATATTTGCATAATGGTCCCTCAAAAACTCATATTTACGAAATAGTCTCTCATAAATTAATATTTATGAAATAACCCTAAAAAATTCATATTTATAAAATAGTCCATCTTTTATAAAATATTTACAATATAACCACTTTAAAAATAATATTTGTAATATGACCCTCTAAAAATAATTATTTATACAATGGCTCCTTATTTACATAATATTTACAATTTAGTCCATCTTTTATAAAAATTTGCAGTATAACTCCTCTAAAAATCAAGAATTGTCTTGTTTCTCAAAAATATTATTTCTTTTCTTTACTTCACATAAAAATCATTTTACTTTGCTATACTCAAACTTATTCATATTTATTTCTTTTTCATTTAAATCCTTCATTCTCATTTAAATCCACCAATTTCAGGACTTTGGTCCTCTAATCCCTAGTATGGCCGTGAGCCTCAGTGCTCTTTGGAGCATTCATACAATCATTTAATCATGTTGTTCATATCCTAAATTATACATACATCCTCATGCTTTCATAATTATACATACACACGTAATATCAAAGCTTTAAGCATATTATCACACATGCAAGCATAGAAACAAAATCATACACATCATAAACACAATCAAAGAGCATCAAACAATAGGTGAATAAACCCTTATGGGTTTTTCACCAAACAAAACCATCCCCACACCACCAAAACTTGGTTAGTGAGGTAAAATCTCCCTCTTACCTCTTGAAGACAAGTCTTTCAAGCTCCTCTCCTTCTCCTTGATTTCGTACAAGCCACAAACAATTCCTAACAATTCTAAAACAATTAGTAAAATCGCATACAAAGCTTTATAATGATAAACCATGGAACAAACATGGTTTAAAAAATTACAAACATGAATTTAAACCATAAAAATCAAAGTTTACCTCTTGAGAAGTAAGGTAGAACTTGGATTTTGAAGCACTTAGAGTGTGATTTTGGAAAAACTTCCTAAATGGAAAGTGTTTAGAAGGTTGTCTAGCTTTAGGAAATGATGAGAGTGAAAATTATAGAAGAGTGATGGTGTTTATGGGTGAAGGGCCCGAACCATATAGAGAAAAATGGAAGGAAATGGATGTTTGGTGTTCTTGGAATTTTGAGAGAATATGTTGAAAGCTTTTTGATGAAAGAGAAAAATGAATATTGAGAGGGTAAATTGAGTGGGCTGCTGTGGGATAAGCATAGGGAAATTAGAGGATTTGCATGAAATAAAATATCCAATTGGTTTTACACTTGAAGCACATGACTTATGTCATTCTTTTAATTATTAAATTGCCATGATGGATAGTTCAAGAACCATGGAGAAGCCGCCCAAAGGCTGCTGGCCATGTGACTCTTCATAGGATTAAGGACTTAATTATTTTCAATTATTGTCTAATTACTTACTAATTAATTAGTTAATTAATTAGGTTAAATTTCCTAATCAATCTTAATTAACATTTCAATTACACAATTGATTAATTAGACATATAATTACATATTTCATAACCTCTAATTAAAATTAGGATATCTAATTAAGAATTAGATTATAACTAATTAACAATTAGATTAGTTTACTTAGCTAGTTAATTAAGCCATTAGATTAACCAAATTAGATTTAATTAGTTACTAAGCAAAGTCAAGCCACTATTGTTGACTTCATCGTAGCCATTAGAATCAACTTGATTTCCTATCCATTGATCTCATCTACGGTGGATATTACTTAGAGGTTTTATCAAGATTCATTTTACACCATTGATCGGATCAACGGTTATGATCAAAAGCATCTAAATCATGCTTTTCATCCAATGGTCCTTAATGAAGTCTATGCTTCTTTATTTGACTAATTCTCATTCGTTTAGAGTTTTCAAGCCTCCTTTGTTGACTTGTTCCTATTGGTTCAGAATTTTGTCCAGTCAAAATCATTGATCATTCATCAGAACGCAGTCCCACAAACTTTTTCGGTCCATGATCATTTTGAAGCGATTTCTACTATTTTTAAGACAAGAGAGTCTTGTCACATAAAATAATATTATAATAATATAAAATTATTTTATTGTATAGCTAAATCTTAAAAATTAAAAGATTAATATATATATATCAATCGAAATTGGGTTTAGTAAGATCCCCCAACTCCAATTAATTAAAATAAGATTTTTTTTCGGTCAAGAAAATTATTATTTTCTTGACTCGAAGCAAATCACACAAAATGATCAAAAATGATCTCGAAACATCAAATTATTTTTATAACACAAAAAATATAAAACAGTGTAATTCTGCTATTACTATTAACATAATCAGAATTTGGGGTGTTACAACTCTCTTCCTCTAAAAATAAGTTTCGTCCTCGAAATTGACACATATTCAAAATAAAAATGGATACTACTCTCTAATTTTCTCTTCTAACTCCCATGTGGCTTCACCACTTACATCGTTCCATACCACTTTAACCAATGTGATATCCTTTCCTCGAAACTGCTTTATCATTCGATCTTCAATCTTGACTGAAAACGTCTCATAGGTTAGATTCTCCTTCAGTTGTACGGTGTCTGGCTCGATAGCATGAGTCAGATCAGAAATATATTTCTGTAGTTGTGATACGTGAAATACATTATGAAGATTTGATAAGAACGGTGGTAGTGCAATCTGATAAGCTACCGGACCTACCCGATGAAGTATCTGATACGGTCCAATAAACTTCGGAGTGAGCTTCCTCGACTTGATTACTCGTCCAACTCTAGTCATAGGCATCACACGTAGAAATACATGGTCACCTTCTTCAAATTCAAACGGTCTTCGTCTTTTATCAGCATAACTCTTTTGCCGCGTCTGAGTTATCCTCATCTTGTCTTGGATCATCTTCACTTTCTCAGTAGTCTGCTGCACAAATTCTGGTCCTACCACAGTACTTTCACCATCATAGTACCAACACAACGGCGTTCTACATCTTTTCCCATATAATGCCTCATAGGGTGCCATCCCTATGCTCGAATGTAAACTATTGTTGTAGGTAAACTCTATCAACGATAGAAATTCATCCCAACAACCAGTTTGCTCTAGAACACAAGCTCTCAACAAGTCCTCCAATGACTGAATCATCCTTTCTGACTGACCATCTGTTTGTGGATGGTAAGCAGAACTCAAACGTAGCTTTGTTCCCATTGCTTCTTGCAAACTGTTCCAGAATCTTGATGTAAATCGCGAATCTCGATCAGAAATAATACTGGATGGTACACCATGAAGTCTAACGATTTCATTGATGTACACTTGAGCTAACTTTTCCATTGAGTACTTAATATTAATCGGTAAAAAGTGCGCCAACTTTGTAAGCCGATCAATAATTACCCATATAGAATCGTGACTCTTTGGAGTCTTCGGTAGTCCCGTGACAAAATCCATTGCTATGTCATCCCATTTTCATTCAGGAATAGGCAAAGGTTGCAACATTCTTGATGGTCTCTGATGTTCCACTTTGGCCTTTTGACATATCAAATAGGATGATACATATTCTGTGACATCCCTCTTCATTCCTTGCCACCAATACAACTGTTTCAAATCTTGATACATCTTCGTGGCTTCCGGATGCATACTCAACTTACTTCTATGAGCTTCATCCAAAATTGACCTTCTAAGTTTCGGATCGTTTGGTACACAAACTCTTCCCTTGAACTTCAGAATCCCATTAACACCTTCGCTGAATTCCAATTCTGCTCCTTGACTTCTTGCTTCTTTTGCTTCTTGTAAATACTGATCACTGTTTTGTCCTTCTCGTATTCTATCCATCAAGTCATTCGAAATAGTGATCATGTTCAAACACATCTTACCCGGTGTTAACTTCACAGACAATTGCATATCCCAAAAGTCATAATCTTTCAGAAACTCTAGCCAACGCCTTTGTCTCATGTTCAACTCTTTCTAGTCAAACAGATACTTCAAACTTTTATAGTCACTAAAAATAGTGAACGTTGCCCCTTAAAGAAAATGTCTCCATACCTTCAATGCAAAGACTACTGCTGCCAACTCCAAGTCAAGAGTCGGATAATTCCTTTCATGCACTTTTAACTGCCTCAATGCATACGCCACAACCTTACGGTTCTGCATAAGGACACAATCCAATCCTTGATACGAAGCATCACAATATACCTCGAAAGATTCATTCGGATTAGGCAGAATCAAAACCGGTGAAGTAGTCAGTCATCGTTTTAACTCCTGAAAACTTTCCTCGCATGCTTCAGTCCATGCAAATGGCTGATTCTTTCGTGTAAGTTGGGTAAGAGGTCCTGCAATCTTCGAAAACCCCTCAATAAATCGTCGATAGTAACCGGCCAATCCGATGAAACTACGAATCTCCGATACAGTCTTCGATCTCTCCCATTCAACAACTGTCTCCACCTTTGAAGCATCAACTTCAATTCCATCCGCCGATATGACATACCCCAAAAATTGTACTTTGCTCAACCAAAATTCACATTTGGACAACTTGGCATACAACTTATTCTCCCTTAAAATCTGGAGAACCACTCTGAGATGTTCAGCATGCTCCTCCTGACTTCGAGAATAAATCAAGATGTTATCAATAAAGACAACAATAAACTTATCCAAGTATGAACGAAAAATCCGATTCAGGAAGTCCATAAATATTGCAGGTACATTAGTCATACCAAAAGGCATCACTTGATACTCGTAATGCCCATATCGTGTCAAAAATGCAGTCTTTGGAATATCCTCCACCTTCACACGTATCTGGTGATAGCCAGAATGTAAGTCAATCTTAGAAAATATTGCGGCTCCTCGCAATTGGTCTATCAAATCATCGATTCTTAGTAATGGATACTTGTTCTTGATTGTAATCTTGTTCAATTGCTGGTAGTCTACACATAAACGAGAAGTCCCATCCTTCTTCTTTACCAACAACACTGGAGCTCTCCAAGGTGATACACTTGGTCTCACAAACTGCTTCTCCAACAAATCCTCTAATTGTTTCTTAAGCTCTACCAACTCTACTGGCGACATCCGATAAGGCGCCATAGATATAGGTCCTGCTCCAGGAACTAAATCAATAGAGAATTCAATCTCCCTTTCCAACAGTAGTCCAGGTATATCTTCAGGAAATACCTCAGGAAATGTATTCACAAAAAAAATATCCTTCAGAACGTCTTCACACTGAACCTCCATAGAAGACATCAACAAGTACCCTTGATCTCCTTCCTTCAAACAAGCTTCCACTTGAGTAGCCGTTAGGAATCTATAATCCTTAACCTCAGGAAAAACTAATGTCTTTTTCGAAGAGTCTATCAGGATATGGTTAGAAGATAATCAATCCATTCCTAAGATTATATTAATCTTGGAAAGAGGCAAACAGATCAAATCCATATGAAAGATTCTATCCCTAACACATACAGGACAATTCAAGCATACTTTTGTAGTTATCACAGGCTTATCAGTAGGAGTACTAACACTCAAATCATACGGCAATGTAGTCACAGTTAATCCCAAACGCTCCACACAATCACATGCAATAAAAGAATGCATTGCTCCTGAATCATATAATACTGTTAAAGGATTACCTTCAATAGCACACTCCTCCATTATCAAGTCCTCAGATTTAGCGGCTTCCTCCCTGCTTATAGTATACACTCGACCACCCGCCTGTGGCCTTGCAGTACGAACACTGCCTACTGATGGCTCCGCCTTTTGTTGATCACACTCCCTAGAGAAATGTCCCAGCTTCCCACATCGATAACAAATCACCCCCTTATGCTGACAATCCCTAGTGAGATGTCCTTTCCCACACTTAAAACATTTAAGTGCAGAAGTTCCAGTTGAAACTGCTCTACTACCACTTGAACTTCCTCCAAATGATTGTTGCCGATTCTGACTTACTGCTGGTTTAGTATATGGTTTCTGTTGGTAACGGTTGCCACCGCTACTCTTCCCCCTTTGGAACCGCGTAGGTCCAAAGTTCTTATTCCTAGCCTCTCGCAGATGATCAATCTCCTCGACCTTTCGGCACTTATCTAGCAATACCAGAAACTGATCGATATCTACAGTTGCTAAAGCTCGCTTGATGTCAAGCCTCAGCCCCTCTTCGAACTTCCTACACTTTCACTCCTCATCTGAATGCATTTGGAAGTACCTCGAAAACTTAGACAAGCTTTCAAACTTTGAAGCAAAACTTAGACAAGCTTTCAAACCTTACAGCATACTCACTTATAGTCATCGCCCTTTGTCTCAGACTAAGGAATTCCATCTCCTTAGTATGTCGAATACTAGCTGGGAAATATTTCCCCAGAAACTTCTGCCTAAAGAGATGCCATGTCACAACTCTCCCTTCAACTTGAATTAATCTGTGGGCTCCTGCCCACCAAGCCTCTCCATCACCAACTAGCACAAACGTGGCGAAAGTAAGCTTCCGCTCATCAGTACAACCCATGCCATCAAATATCTTCTCTAGTTCCTTGATCCACATATCAGCCGTCTCTGGATCAAACTCTCCATGAAATTTTGGTGGATTGTTCCTCCGAAATTCTGACAAGCTATGAGCATCATCATTTGCTCTTTGGTTCTGTTGTGCAACAACCTCGGCCATTCATTGTATTACTGCTACAGCTGCAGTCATATTCTGATTGTCATCGCCGGTATTTTCAGCTACTGCCCTCGCATTCATGCGTCCTCTTCCACGTCCAGCCATTTTGTTCTATCAATCAGACTGAACAACACAAAGAAAAGTGAGGGTCAGTCTCCAAACAATATTGTTTTTCTTTCGGAAAACAATTACAAAGAATCACACAACTTAGACAAGACAGACCTAATCACAAACCCAAAAGACTCTAACTTGGGTTCTGATACCAACTAATGTAACACCCTCCTTAGGGCGCCACACTTGGTGTTGCTTAATTACCAAATTACCCCTTTTAATTATAAATCGCACTTGTAATATAAATACGAGTTATAAAATTTCTTGATGATAGTAAGATAAACTTAGCAGAAAATAAAAACATAACAACATTGTCACAAATAATTTACATCATATATACATACAAGCCTTTAGTATTGTCATACTTAAATATTTTACAAACTAGACTTTCAAAACATTTAAACTTTAAACTTTAATTTAAACTATTATACTGCTCAAGTCCTACTAGACAGCAGAACCCTCAGACGGGTCCTCCTCAGATTCCTCAGCATGTAGGAATCCATCATGATGTGCAGTCCTATGGACAGGTGTCCGAACAGATGACACAATACTAATCGCACTGGGAGTACGATAGTAAGCTCCCCAATACTGCCTAATAGATATTACTAACTTTAGTTGTACAAAAATATTAACAGAAAAGTAAGGGTGTCCTAAATGTTGCCTACTCAATCTAATATTTAGGTCTCCCATATAGTAAATACTCTCTCTTTCTAAATCAACGGTCCATGCCTCAGATCCTCCAATGAATGTCAGCCTCATGTAGCCAAGGAAACTAGGCATCTCCATCTCTTTAAAACTCAACGTCCTCAACGGGAATCTGCTCCTCCTCAGCTTCTTGCTCCACCTCTTACTCGACGTCTTGACAAATATAAATATAATACAGAATATGCATATAAAGAGGTGAGATCACCTACGCTATTACCAGTATGGTAGCAATGAAGATATACACATATAATATCTCATGCAACTATCATACCATAATTACAGTTATGCCATCAATATCATTTATCAATAAAACATATGAAGTAAACAATATTTACGATCATGCCACTAACAATAATCAAATATCCAATAAATCAATTATCATAAACATAATTACGATAATACCCTTAATAGCTACATGTATGTACACAGACTCAATTTCCTACTCCATGGAGCTACAACTCAAGTCGAAGAGAGTGATCGAAAAGATTTATCGGTACCAACATGCCTCGGACCACGTGCTTAATCTTGCACATTTAGCATATATACGATAGTTTTTATCAGATCTTAATTAAGGATAGTGTCTTGCTTAGGATCATTGGTGTGTTGTGTCGGTCT
Source organism: Ormosia semicastrata (assembly GCA_029884595.1). NCBI lineage: Eukaryota > Viridiplantae > Streptophyta > Magnoliopsida > Fabales > Fabaceae > Ormosia > Ormosia semicastrata. The sequence continues at coordinate 5,111,069 of JAQQTO010000022.1, read as the reverse complement.
AACTTACGGCACAGAAGAGCTACCAACTGCCCATTGTAGGCAACCCGCACCCCAATGCCCCCAAAGTCAACGAGTGACTTACACTACGCATATTGCACCCACTCAAGAGGTGTAGTCTCTCCTAGGCAACTAGCCTCATACAGTCCATCGGACCTTTCCAATGCATGTACTATGCATTATTCACATTTTCAATTCATATCACATATTCGGGGTCCACACAATAATCTAACAGTATTATTACTGTATTTTAATCGCGTAGTCATATTTTCACATTTTCTTAATCGCGACTCAATTCTGTCGCCTTTTCAAATCGCGTAGCGATTTTTTTCAACATTTTCCAATTGCGTAAATATTTTTCATAAGTTTTAAATTCAAAAATACCATTTTTCTCATTTAATACTAAAAATTCACTTTATTTTCTATATTTACATAATGGTCCCTCAAAAACTCATATTTACGAAATAGTCCCTCAAAAATAATATTTATAAAATAGTCCCTCACAAAATAATATTTATGAAATAACCCCTTATAAAATTCATATTTATAAAATAGTTCATCTTTTATAAAATATTTAAATATATTTATAATATTTGTATATGACCCCTCTAAAAATAAGTATTTATACAATGGCCCCTTATTTACATAATATTTATAATTTAGTTCATCTTTTATAAAAATTTGAGGTATAACCCCTCTAAAAATCAGTAATTGTCTTGTTTCTCAAAAATTGTTATTTCTTTTCTTTACTTCACATAAAAATCATTTTACTTTACTATACTCAAATTTGTTCATATTCATTTCTTTTTCATTTAAATCCTTCATTCTCATTTAAATCCACCAATTTCAGGATTTTGGTCCTCTAATCCCTAATATGGCCGCGAGCCTCAGTGCTCTTTGGAGCATTCATACAATTGTTTAATCATGTTGTTCACATCCTAAATTATACATACATCCTCATACTTTCATAATTATACATACACACATAATATCAAAGCTTTAAGCATATTATCACACATGCAAGCATAGAAACAAAATCATACATATCACAAACACAATCAAAGAGCATCAAACAATAGGTGAATAAACCCTTATGGGTTTTTCACCGAACAAAACCATCCCCACACCACCAAAACTTGGTTGGTGAGGTAAAATCTCCCTCTTACCTCTTGAAGACAAGTCTTTCAAGCTCCTCTCCTTCTCCTTGATTTCGTACAAGCCACAAACAATTCCTAACAATTCTAAAACAATTAGTAAAATCACATACAAAGCTTTATAATGATAAACCATGGAACAAACATGGTTTAGAAAATTACAAACATGAATTTAAACCATAAAAATCAAAGTTTGCCTCTTGAGAAGTAAGGTAGAACTTGGATTTTGAAGCACTTAGAGTGTGATTTTGGGAAAACTTCCTAAATGGAAAGTGTTTAGAAGGTTGTCTAGCTTTAGGAAATGATGAGAGTGAAAATTATAGAAGAGTGATGGTGTTTATGGGTGAAGGGGCCGAACCATATAGAGAAAAATGGAAGGAAATGGATGCTTGGTGTTCTTGGAATTTTGAGAGAATATGTTGAAAGCTTTTTGATGAAAGAGAAAAATGAATATTGAGAGGTAAATGGAGTGCGCTGCCATGGGATAAGCATAGGGAAATTAGAGGATTTGCATGAAATAAAATATCCAATTGGTTTCACACTTGAAGCACATGGCTTATGTCATTCTTTTAATTATTAAATTGCCATGATAGATAGTTCAAGAACCATGAAGAAGCCTCCCCAAGGCTGCTGGCCGTGTGACTCTTCATAGGATTAGGGACTTAATTGTTTTCAATTATTGTCTAATTACTTACTAATTAATTAGTTAATTAGTTAGGTTAAGTTTTCTAATCAATCTTAATTAACATTCCAATTACACAATTGATTAATTAGACATATAATTACATATATCATAACCTCTAATTAAAATTAGGATATCTAATTAAGAATTAGATTATAACTAATTAACAATTAGATTAGTTTACTTAGCGTGTTAATTAAGCCATTAGATTAACCAAATTAGGTTTAATTAGTTACTAAGCAAAGTCAAGCCATTATTGTTGACTTCATCTTAGCCATTGTAATCAACTTGGTTTCCTATCCATTGATCTCATCTATGGTAGATATTACTTAGAGGTTTTATCAAGATTCATTTTACACCATTGATCAGATCAACGGTTATGATCAAAAGCATCTAAATCATGCTTTTCATCCAATGGTCCTTAATGAAGTCTATGCTTCTTTATTTGACTAATTCTCATTGGTTTATAGTTTTCAAGCCTCCTTTGTTGACTTGTTCCTATTAGTTTAGAATTCTGTCCAGTCAGAATCGTTGACTGTTACTCTAAATGCGGGTCCCACAGAGTTTTTTGGGTCCATGATCATTTTAAAGCAATTTCTACTATTTTTAAGACAAGAGTCTTGTCGCACATAAAATAATATTATAATAATATAAAATTATTTTATTACACGCTTAAATCCTAAAAATTAAAAGATTAATATATATATCAATCGAAATTGAGTTTAGTAAGATCCCTCGATTTAATTAATTAAAATAAGATTTTTTTTGGTCAAGAAAATTATTATTTTCTTGACTCAAAGCAAATCACACAAAATGATCAACAATGATCTCAAAACAGTCAAATTATTTTTATAATACACAGAAAATATAAAACAGTGTAATTCTGTTATTACTATTAACATAGCCAGAATTTGGGGTGTTACATCAGCGACTGGTCGAGAAGTTAATCTATTTATCCCATACCTGTCCGGATATAGCATTTACTGTGAGCATGGTAAGTCAGTTTATGCATTCACCAGAACCTGAACACTTTAAGGCAATAAATAGGATCCTAAAGTATTTGAAGGGATCACCTGGAAGAGGACTTCTCTTTAAAAGGCGTGGACACCTACAAGTGGAAGCCTACACTAATGCAGATTAGGCTAGGACTGTAACGGACTGAATATCAACATTAGGCTATTGCGCCTTTGTTGGAGGAAATCTGGTTAGTTGGAGAAGCAAGAAGCATAATGTCGTGGCAAGAAGTAGTGCAGAAGCTGAATTTAGAGCAATTGCTTATGGAATATATGAAGTATTGTGGGTTGGAAAAATTCTACAAGAATTAAGAAGCTATAATTCTCCACCAATAAAATTGTATTGTGACAACAAGTCAGCAATCTCCATCGCTCACAATCTAGTTTTACATGATAGAACAAAACATGTAGAAGTTGATAAACACTTCATCAGGGAGAAGATAGAAAGTGGACAGATCTGCATCTCGCTTGTCCCCACAACAGAACAACCCACAAACATTCTAACTAAGAGACTACCTAAGAAGTTGTTTGATAATAAAACAAGCAAGCTGTCTATAGAGGACATTTTCAAGCCAGCTTGAGGGAGAGTGTTGACAAGGCATTGAAAGGCATCAGTATTAATGTAGGCATTTAATAAGGCATTAAATTAGTATTAATGCGAAAGACATTAAATTAGTATTAATACCTTGTTATTAAAGTTGAGAATCAATAGCATTAAATCAGTAGTTAACCGTGTTTAATGATGTGTTAATGCTTGAAATAGAGTTTATGATGTAAATATTTAGTTTCTTTCTTTGTTTAACTTGTTATGGTAATTTTCTATTTGTTTCTTGAATTGTAGTCAATTTGTCTCTTACACTCCTTCTATAAGAGGAGTTTGTTGTACCATTTGATTATGTATCATTAAAAATATAGAAAATATAGTTTTCATGTGTTTATCTTTTATTTTTTAGTATTTTATAGCTTTTCCTTTACATTTCTAGCACCTTTAGAGCAATTTTTACTTTATTACAGCTTTTATTTTTACTTTATATAATTCTTTTGCTTTGTATTTCAGAACACAAGTTTTTCCATTGTATTTCAGCTTTCTCACTTGTTGTAACATCCTAGCATTTCTATTATGATATATCTGACATATATGAGAATAACAAATACTAGTCATGCTACTTCAAAATATACATCAACTAAACCCTAACATTTATACAAAATAATTATGGAGAGCCATGTACCAACAGTTATATATATACATCACAGTCACAAAAGGCATGCTGTTATACATAACTCAAAACAAACTAAACAAATATCAAATATATACAAGCTCAGTCCAAAATAACATCTATAATATGCTAGTCTTATACATCTTTTTCTTCCCTTTCGAAGAACTTGTACCTAGATTTACATGGCAACACAATCAGGGTAAGAAATCATAATTTTTAAAAGAAGTATTCTAAAACCAATATATATTCATTCACATAAAGAATACGTAACTACTCATACAATTGCAATGCATGATTATGTTATGATTAGCAACCGTCCATACAACTGCAATGCTATGCCAAATTATGCCTTATGTTCATGCCTATGCAATAACCTAAATATGTAATGTATAATGTATGATACCATTTACAAGAATCCAGTTCCATGGTAATGTCATGACATACATGAATCTGAACAAAACAAAGGAATCCTCCCAAGTCTTGAACAAGCACTAGAAACCCAGTTCCAGCATTCTTCATCCCGGGTAGTGAGGGAATTAAACCGTCTTCATCAACATCATCTTCAATAATGATCACTACAATAAGAATGGTTGATTACCTTTTCATTCAAAATCATATTTGATGACCTATAATGAGGACTTAACCTCATCAATCTAGCTATGGAACAACAATTATGCCAATTACTACAATAACTAGTATGCTAATTGATTTACATTCCTAACTACAAACATGAAATACAATGATGTTAAGTACCACAATAATTAACATACCAATTGATTTATATTCACCACAAATACAATTCATTAGATACTCCTATTAAAGTCTCAATACTCATTAAGAAGCATAAAAGAAGAAGCTTCACCATTGGAATACTCCATGGCATCAACACAACTCATAGTTGCTCCTAGGCACCCACGCCGCGACACACCATGTGCCAGGCCGTGGCACCCAACACTCAGGTTGAAGTACTGGCAGGAAATGCATCCCACGTCACGGCACCCCAAGTGTCACACTGCGGTGCACGTCCCGTGCCTCACCTAAGCCGCGTCACCCCAAGTGCCACGCCGCGGCGTGCATAGCGAAACACAGATTCTGCAGATACGGGTACTGTTTCATTGGAACTTAACCATCCTCCAATCACTCAAACTCCACATCCAAGTGATTTCTAACCTTCTACAAGGTCCATCTACACATAACAACTCTTATTCCACTTTAATTTCACTCAAAACCATAAATCATGAAAAATCAACCACTTCAAACCTAAAATCCCAAATCTTAACTCAAAAGGAATTCAAGGTGTAAAAAGGCTAGAAATCCATTACCATATACCCAACAACTCATAAATAAGTCATCATCAAGTTCTCTAACAAGATTCAAGCCAAAAACACCAAATCACACTCAACACCCAATTCTCACATCAAGTGATCACTTATGAACAAAATGAAGAAAAAGAAAGATGAGCAAGAACAAGGTTTTCCTTTACCTCAATCTTTAGAAATTGAAATCACTTAGTCATTCATCTGCAAAATTAAGTTCTCTCCTTTGCTTGGATGATGATCCTTCTCCTTTTGCTCATTGCTTTCCTTTCTCCTTGCCTTTTCCTGCTTAGCCGTGAAGTGAGAAGAGAAAAATGAGAAAATTATCTCATTTTGGCCTCAAATAAGCCAAAGCAAATAGGAAGTGAGAACCGCGTCTCACAAAGTCACTTAAATGGCTTAACACATAACCTGATCCATTAAGAACGCTTGGATTTCACCAAACCAAATTTCTTAACTTCCAATAAGCTTAAAATAAATCTTAAGATTCATTCAAAATCTTGTTTCATCATTTCCATAATTTTTCATATCTGCTGAGGGTCAATCCAGCATTAAAACATACAACTAGTATGCTTAAAAATGTCAAACTAACTCCGATTAACCTTAAACTTTAATCACATCTACTTCCACATATTTGTGACCTAAAAACAAGTTCTTCACACTTATTTTCATTAATTAAGCAGTTTAAGTCAAATTTGGGGCTAAAAATAGTTATATTTCACACATAGTGTTACAACAAAGTGACTAAACGTGCTCAAACAGTCACAAAAATTAACAGACATAATAATCAGGTATTAGGCTACCTCCATAATCATATACGAGTCTATCATATTTTCACGGGTGTTACACTTGTAACCAATTGGATTCAAAATATTCTTTAATGCGATTTAGTGTCTCTATATATTGATTGACTTGTTTGTGTTGAATCCATTGTTGACGGTTTGCTTTAGTACCTTAAGAGCCCACACCGAAAAATAAATTCTCACTTTTGGGAGCTTTTTAAGGCAAAACTCATATTATATTGGGATAACGGTGAAAATGAAGAGTTTAGCTTTGTTTTATTGGCAAAGCTAACTTTTATTTTTTCTACACCAACAACTATAAAGACAAAACAGTCCCTAATCTACTAACCCAATAACCATCTCTCAGAAAAAAGTAAATGTCACCCTCCACCGCAACGAAAAGCAAAAGCAAAGTTATGATGTAGTAGGAAGGTTTGTGTTTTTGAATTAATTTGGTTAGTTTGATTTTGAAAAAAAGAAGTCATCTAAAACAAACTAATTAATTTTATATATTGAGAACTAATGAGTTTGATTTTGATTGAACTACCGAACCAAACAAAATTAAACCAGTTTCAATCCATTATGAACAATTGTGACTCTCTCAACCAACACACTTATTGACTCTTTTATCTTGTGCTATGTGATAAATAATTTAAGAATAGTTTATTTATTTAATGTTTATTAAACTCTAGAGAAAGCAATTTGTATTGGTGTCTAATTATGAATAGTTGTGACTGCAAAAATTGTAAGTTACATTGTCTTGGTCAGGCATGGTAGATCACTACTACATTTTCTTCCACATTCGTTGCAGAAGATTATTCTTTAGAGATCTTCCCTTCTAGCATTGTGTTTACACAGCAAATTTCCAGGGATTTCATTCCTCCTTCTCGTCAATACTTGCCGCTAACATGTTTGGGGTCTAAGAAAATTATAAATTGAATTTGCTTTTATAACTTGCTTCTAACATACGAAAAAATCCCATCCCTTCATATAAGATTCAGTGGATTAGGATATCAATGTGCATGTGCATTCATTTCTTATGTTAATTCATAATTGATGAAAGGTAAGGTTATTATTAGCTGTCCCATGTGATATGTCATCAAATTGTTCAGTGTTTTACACTTTTTACATATATAAGACCGCCACCATAGGTGCTCTTGGCCTCTTGCTACCTCAACTGCAAGTATAAAATTCTGAGCTTCATTTTGGTACAAACTTGGACAAAAAATGAAGTTGACGTTTTAACCTTTTGAGTTTTGATGCTGTCATGTATTAAAAAAAGTATAAGAATATTTTTTTTAAAAATTAATTAAGCAATTTGGTGCAATTCTAACTTTTAACTGAATCGTTAATAAGCCAAAAACAAAGTACCGTTGGTAATTGTTATACTCAACGTAATTAATATACTTTTTGAAAATTGTTTGATTAAATTATAAAAGTACTTTAAATGATAATAGGGAAAAAATTATAACAAAAACTTAGTTATTCTGCTAAGAGACAAATAAGAAATATCTTTTAAAATAATTATAAAAAAAACTTCACAACAAACCTAACTGCGCTTATCCAAAAGACCTTGGCTGCACTATGAACACTACGAAGTTCAAGACAGGTAGAGTGACAGTTTCGTATGGCGACACTTTCATATCAGCTTATTACTCCTTTTGGATTTTGATATAATATCATATCCTCTGTGTCAATTCTTTCAATTCTTTAGATGCAGGATTATTTTACTTAATATAAATTAATTTTAAATTAAATTTTTACATAATATTAAAGTCAAAATGTCATCTCTATTTATATTTGCCTATTCTAATCAAACATTTATAAAAAGAAGTGTTAAAATTTTATATCACTTGTTTTAATATTTTAAATACAATTTATATACTTATTACATCACTCTACTGATATCAATTAGTTCTAGATTTCTTATAGTATTCTTATAGTATATTCCTTTTTCATTACATATATTGAAGGTTTAGTCCTAATACAAAAAAGAAAGAATGAATTTCGTCAATATCATATTACAAGTTAGTGCTAACAATCATCGAATTTTTTAATCGTACAAAACTAGTTAATTTGCATAAAGTTCATGAGTGCATGAGGTCGGATAAACGAAAGGCGTAGAATGTGATGCAAGTGGACCCCGTCCTTTTAACCACCCCAAGTGTAGTTGTCCCTACATATTAATTGATATTTGATAATGCTTTTTAAATTTTTAAAATAATAAATATTTGTACTTCATTCAATAATTTTTATTTTTATTCTTTAATAACAAAACCCTTTGATAATAGAATGTGTCCAAATTTGTCTTATTCATGTAAAAAAAGTCAGCCTTTATCACTTTATTATCAATAAAAAAAGAAATCACTGTTATCACTTTATACATAACATAATTCTTTTAGACATAATTTTTTTTATTCAAATCTGATTAAAAATAAATAAACCTTCAAATTAACCCTAAAAATTAATATAACACTGCATTAATTTTTCAAATTTTATTTTACTAAATTAGTCTCTCAAATATATAAGCATATCACTAAATTTATCCTTCAATAATCTATTAGATGACATTTTTATATCTAAAGACTTGGTAAAAAAATATTACAAAAGACTATTGTGATGATAGGATTAATTTGAAGGTTTACTAATAAAAAAATTTCTACTTCAGTTTATCTTTGTTGTACTTTTGGAAATTGTAATGTTGTTAGTAATTAAGTTGGTACGACACACAATAATAATGAGATAAAATTCACCTGCTTTAAATGAACTAGGCCAAGTTAAGTGGCCAATCATCAAAGCCAAATCTAGCAAATCATTTGAAGTTACCGAGAGACCGGTACATCCTGTTTATGAGCCAACGCAACAAGCTGTGGCCTCAACGCATCTCTCCAAAATCGTGCACCATCTGCCACTCCTCTTTCGCTCCTCTTCACTTCAACCACAACCAACTCATCCGTTAACCGGTAAACCCCAACCACAATCACGAAATTACCATCCAGCCCCTCCAGCCTCACTCCTCTGCAACCGTTCTCGTCCATCTTAACAACCGTCACTCTCTCTATCACCGCCACCTCCTCCACCTTCTCCACGACCTTCTTCGGCGTCTCCCCCGAAACGAACCGTTCCACGCAATCCAAATATTCCGGGTCGGTAAACAAACCCGACATGTCAAGCCCGGACAAGAAAGATATCAAATCAAACGCGTTCAATCTTTTTACCATGACCCGGTCCTCCTCCTCCTCCTCCTCCCATTCGGGTTTCTTGTGTTGGAACCGGGTCTCATTATACCCGCCCCGAATGAACCACGGGTCCATCATGATCTCATTAATGGTGATCCTTGTTTCGGGATTCGTGTCCAACAACCTCGTCACGAGATTTCTCAATTCACGTGACGTCCACTTAGGAAACCGGAAGTGTCCCCTATAAATCTTCCTGTACAAAACCGTAATATTGTAATCGTTGAAGGGCAAATACCCAGCGGTGAGCACGAACAAAACGACGCCGCACGACCACACGTCCACCTTGGCACCATCATAACCCTTCTTGGCGAGAACCTCCGGTGCCACGTAGGCAGGGGTCCCACAAACAGTATGGAGCAACCCGTCGGGTCGGATCTGATCCTTAACAGCGCTCAACCCAAAGTCCGAGACCTTGAGGTCCATGTTCTCGTCGACGAGGAGGTTGTCAAGCTTGAGGTCGCGGTGGAAGATGCCGCGGGAGTGGCAGTACCTGACGGCGGAGATGAGTTGCCGGAAGTATATCCGGCTGAGGTCCTCCGTGAGGCGTCCGTCGGCGGCGACCTTGCGGTGGAGCTCACCGCCGGCGGCGAACTCCATGACAAAGTAGATCTTGGTCTTGGTGGCGAGGACCTCGAAGAGCTTCACGATGTGTGGGTGACGCAGCCGGCGCATGATAGAGACCTCGCGCTTAATGTGAGCCGCGTCACCGTTTTTCTCGATCTTGTGCTTGCTCACCGTCTTCACTGCCACGCTCTGCATCGTTTTCACGTTCCGCGCGTGGTACACCTTCGCGAACGCGCCAACTCCCAGCAACTTCAGTAGCTCGTATTTCCCGAACAAAACGACACCCGCTGTTGCGTCGTCCTTTGTCGTCGAAGGGTTTGTCTCTGTTTCTGAAACTGTGACTGTCTCTTCTTCTCCGACGACCGCGTCGTTTTCTGCCTCCCACATGTTTTCAGAAAAACAAGCACAGAACAAGAGCAGTTGAATTGTAAAGTGGTTGAGACTTGAGAGAGTTGGGAGTTTGAGATAGGTATTGGGGTTAGAGGGGGGGAAACCGCGCAAGTGAGGGAGTTTGATATGTGAAGGTTGTTTAGTGGTTTTACAAAGATCTTGTGTAAGGAACTTGTTTCGTAAGAGTGAGAGATTGAAGTGCTTTTGGGAGAAAGAAAAAGAGAAGCAAGCGATAATGTAATAAATGGGAATGGAGTGGTATGGTATTATGTACACGAAATTGGCTATTTAAATAATTAAATATGATAAAGCATAAAATAACAATTCATCTTATATTAATTAAGAATTTAAGATTAAGTAATTTTTATTTTTATTTTTATTTTATCTTGTTATTATTTTATCTAATCTGTTTACTTATATAATAAATGCTTTTAACTTATATTGAGTTGAACTGACTTTTATTACGTTTTCAAAAAATGATCATGCTTAAACTTTTAACTAAACAGAACCAAAGTTGTGAAGTTGAAATAATTTAATAAGAACGAATAAATAGAAGAGGTGTAGGTTATCAAATACGGATATATTGTGTTTGATGTGTGTTTGTATGTTAGACATATATTTATATCATATATATAGAAATATTCATATAATATATGTATTTTATGTGTCTAGATATATTTGATTAAAAGGATTATTTATTTTTAATTTAGGTACATTGTGGACACATTTAAATATATTTAGAATATAACTTAAACATGACTTTTAATATTTTTTAAAAAAATTAGTTTTTATGATTAATGTTTAATTAGTTAACTCGTAACTCACACAAGTCTAATCACATGACTGACGTCCAAAGTCATTATTTTTACATATCGATATTTTAAGTTTTATCTTTTCACACGTCACTATTAGACTTTTAAATTTAATATTTTCACACACTACTATTTTTATTTATTTCTTCTACCTCTGCTCGTACTAAATAGTCTACTTCGTTGTCACTGAAACTTGCATCACACTAATATTCCTTCTAGTTAATTTTTTTTAGATGCGCATGTACTTGTACATGATTAGTTCTATTAAGAGAAGTTAGTTTAGGCAATTTTTTAAAAAATATCAATAGAAATTATACTCTATATTTTTTAGGAGAGACTTACTAGATGGCAAATATTAGCACATATAACATATATTAAAATATTGTAAATCTTCAAATTTATAGAAATAATGTTAATGAATTATAAATATTTTTTCTTAAATTTTGAAATTATATATATATAAATTGAGTTCTTTAATTTACTTTGATATTAATTTATATATATGTTATGCATGTGTCTTATAATTTTTTGAATTTGGTGTGTTTACATATTCGTGTTTGTGTCATGTCTATGTCTGTGCTTCATAGGGTGTAGGGCATGTATGGGAGGGTGACAAGGGAGAGAGCACTAAGAAATAGCATGAAAAGATTTAATATAGTGTATTTAAGAATTATTTTAAAAAAAGAGTGAAATAGAAAGAGAGGTTTAATGAGTCTCTCTCTTACTACTTAAAGCTTTTATTTTTTCTTCTTCCAATTTAGGTATATAACTTAAACATTTCACATTCCTCTTTATTTAACCTTTTAAACTACCAAATAATAGAATGATATATATTTTAATTTTATTTTTTATTTTTTTTTATTCTAGTATAAGTCATTCTCATCTTTCTTCTTTAAAACTTTTACATATAATTTTAAAGAAGTAGAGTAGAGGGATATTTTATTATTATTATTATTATTATTATTATTATTGGGAGTGGTATGTAGTACACAGAATATGTTATTTAAATTAGGGGTGTAATTGAGTCGGTTTGATTCGGTTCCTAAAAAAAATAAATCAAAACAAATCAAAATCAATTGATTCGGTTTGGTTCAATTTTTCTATTTTTTGATAGTCAAATATGAACTAAACCGAACTGAACATCTATAAGTTGGTTTGGTTCGGGTGATCAGGTTGATCATTTTTTTTACACAAAAATCAACTAAATAATTAGTTTTCTATAGCAAAAACAAAATGCATAATAAACCTATGAAAAAATTTCTAAAAATGGAATCAAGCTTATTTATCTCAATATATACACTACAAAGTACAACAAACAGACAAAGTCTAAACAAACAAGCATAATTAAAGGAAACATAACAATGAATACCAGTACAAATAAGAGTACATAATAACATCCAAACTTAGTCCAAACATAATTAAAAGGAAACACAAGTACACAACAGAAACAATGAATAGCACCCAAACTCAATCCAAACTTAATTTAAACTCAATCCAAACATTAAAAATATATATATATGATTCATCAAACATCATTTATCAAATCTAATTTATCTTTGAACTTCATCTACATCATGCAATAAGGACAAACAAATTGTTAGAATTTGTGTATACTATATTTTAACAATCAATCATAATTAATATACTTATAAATGTTATCTTAAAACACTACTAAAAGATTCCATTTAGAGATGGACAAATTCTATCTCTAAAATGGTAAAATTTCATCTTTAAATATTTAGAGACAGAATTAGAGATGAAAATTATTTTGTCAGTAAAAATTGTGTCTCTGATTGTTAGAGACAGAACATTTAATTTTGTCTCTAATTTAAAGACAGATTTTTTTCGTCTCTAAATAAAAACAAAAACTCCATCTCTAATTAGAGGTAGAATTTGTCAAATTTTTTTTGAAAAATATAATAATAATTAAATTAGAGACGACATCATTTCGTCTCTGATATTAAAATGTCCATCTCTAAATAATCTAAATCAAGTTACCAAAAAATTTCCAAATAAAAGTAAAGACGAACCTATTTTATCTCTAGTTCTGTCTCTAAGAATTATCTTTTTAATATGCTTTTAATTTTATAACTAACCCTGATGCAATTAACTATCACAATAAGTCATATAACATAAGAAATCATAATTTCTTAACATCATCACAAATTTTTGTACCAAAATGCAAAGTAATAATTAACTATCATTACAAATATTTAAATAGTAACTAGAAATATTTAAATTGTCAATGAAAATATAAAAATAAAACTAATCACATATTTTGGTTATCATAATTCGTAACATCGTCAACCATCTCCTCATCATGATGGTAATCCTCTTCTCTAGATGCAAGATGGGAAGGTTTAGGCTGTGAAGCTACAAGTGATGGCGTTCCAAATTAACTACCCAAAAGAAGACTCTTAAACCTTTCCTCCCATTGTTCCATCTTCTGCTTCATCATGTTTTGTTCAAAATTCTTTTGACAAAGCTCATCTGTTAAAGCCTAAATTTTGGCTTGCATTGCAGTAATTTCGGTTGGTGATACTCCATTAATGGAAGAGGGGGAGGGAGTGGAAGAAGATCCAATGACATTAGCTGCTTGTGAACTCAATCTGTAGATGCACCCTTTCTTGTTAGGGCCTCTAAAAACATCCAAGTAGATACTGTTAGCAGAGTCTTGACTGTTACTACCTTCACCATTCTGAGATTGCCACTCAGTCATTCGCCTTTCATACTCTTCCTAAAAAGTAGTTATAAGACATTTATACTTTAAAATTGATGTAACTTAAATGTTAACTTATGCTTACTGCAATTTTTGCTACTTTCAAAGTGTTATACTCTTCTGAATTCTCCTTGGCTCTATGAAGCCGCTTGTAGATGTCAAAAAAGCTTAGTTTCCTGGACATCTGATTTGCTTGAAAAGACAAAAAATAAGTATTAATAGCCCAGAAAATTTATATTACTGAAAAGCAAGGTCAACTTGATTGGCTATTTAGGCAACATAATAAGTAAGAAAAGATTTCAACTTTTGATGAAGGAAGTGGATCTTCACAAGTAAGCCTGGCCTAGTCAAAGTAAGCATAGCAGAGATACACACATCCACAATTATCTATGTAGGCTTACACATAAACCAAACTATGATGAAGAAGGCAACACATAAAACAAACTTAGCTTATCTAGTCAAATAGAATGAAAAGACTAGTCAAGATCAAAACAAGTGATCCTAATGAAGGTATCCCACAAACTTGAAACAGATTTTAACATCTAAAAACAAGAACAAAGGAGAAGAAACACATGACAAACATAACTTCACACTAATGTTCAAAACATAAACTCTAAACCAAAAAATCAGTAAAACAACCAGCTATTAATTATTCACCTAATTACTCATCAAGGTGATAGAATAGTAGGCATTTGTAGGCATGTATCATTAGAAAACATATCTTTGGCTTAATTACACCTCTTAGCCCCAAAGTTGTCACATTATCTTAGCAGCAGTCACTATAATTAAAAGTCCATAATACAACAAAATTCAAACACAGAAATTCAAGGTTTTAGTCAAGATTTGGAGTCACCTAGCCTCTACAATTTATACTCAAACAAGAACATTCACAAGGTGATGTGTATTAGTCATCTGAAGAACAGAAAAAAGAGGAAATGCAGGGGAAAGTAATTTTTAAGAGATGTAACAATAACGTGACACATTTACTGACTTATCTCATAACCATAAACTTCAAACCAGAATTGGACCATATCATACTATTATATTCTTAATTTGTCCATGAGCACCAAATTAGTACATTTGCATAGTCATTTGCACAGATCAAAATAAGGGCATGCACAAACCTTACCCAAATTGAAAGCTAACATCATAGAAGATCTCAAGCTTGTAAGGGTCATTAGTAAATGAAAACAAATACATCAATTGGGAACTAAACAACTATCAAGCAAAAAACCAAAGAGATACTCATAAATAGTTATATATGACAAATTTTAAATTAAGTTCCCATGTTCTTTTCATTTCATATTACTTTTTACCCCACACTTGCAATTAATAGAAATCAATACCCTTACTTGCATAATAGAAATCAAACTCTTATGATTGTGAATTTTCAGAGTATCCATTTGACCTCAAAAAACTTGCTACAAAGATGACAAATCAACCATGAAATTAAATCAATAAAGGAAAAAGACAGCATAGGAATCAGAGAACTAAGCATTCACTATCATGTACACACAAAACATCAAATATACACACTTCTTAGTTCTTACTAGCATAGCACAATCAAACATCTCAACAAGTAGCAGCAGCGTAATCTTCATGACTCAACAATATTGACTTCTAAGTACAACACAAATTATTTATAAAATAAGCCCTTGTCACATGCACAACTCTTTCATTCTAATACCACAAAAGAAAACTTATTACAGATGATTTATCATTCAACTCAGGCAGAATGCACAAAAAGATATACCATGTTACCCTTTTGTAATGGAATTTACAGCTATATTTGACTAGTCTCTCTATGATCCATCTATGTAGGCTTACACAATTAGAAATGGAAGTTACAACAATGTTGATATTTGATACTGGGAAGATTGTTATTTGTTAAATCTAAGCAAGTTAGCGCCATATGGCATTCTATTCAATTCAACCAAATTAATTAGTCAATGTTCATGGGTTACTCCTAATATTGTAACTTTATACCATGGTGCTAACAAGCTAGGTGCAATTCTGTAGACTGCTGCATTTCCAATTGTAGAATACAACATCACAAAAATCAAGCTAGCATTTAAGAGTAAATTAAATGTAGAATACAATAATTTGATAGTATATGGTATAATTATAAGGATGTAACATCACTCACCATTCTCCTATAGTGCTCTGTTGCATATATGGATCCTTCGGTGTGCACATTGAGACCCTCTTTAGATTATCTATTTTTATTGTTTCTCATGGACACTGCTTGCTAAGAAGGATCACTCCATTTAACCCACAACTACGCCTTAGGATCTGGATGAATCAATGTACCCTTATCCTTTTAATCACACACCTTGAATATATTATTTGATAGTGCACCAGATCCCTTAGTTTTGAAGATCTTTCTGATCATATCATTATCTTCAGGTAACCACTTGTATTTTGCCTACATTGATGAAAATATTAATTAATCATAAATAATATTTTTAAATTAATAATAGATTAATAACGAGACTTAAAAGGATATTATCCCAAAATCTATAAATCACATATCACGCACAATGTCGATCACATTTTGAATTAAATTTCATAATTAGAATACCTTATTGATCTTTGTTGGCCGGTTTAATCCAAATACATCCATCTACATCCTTTCTCCCCTACCTAATGTTCTATGGTGTAGATTATGTTGTCTTAGGGTATGGATGTGCAGATGAACTAGCTGAAGGGTTACCTGACGGAAGTAAAGTTGCAGCTGAGGAAGGTGTAGGCCCAAGTTGAGAATGGGGATATATGGTATATGAAGATGGAATATGTGTAACCTAATCTGCGATTGGGGAGATTGAATAGATGTAGGTCCAATCTAAGAATGGGGAGATGAGATAGATGTAGATTTAGTCTGAGAATGGGGAGATGGGGTATGTAAAGATGGGATAAGCGCAAGTCTGATATGGTAATGGGGAGATAGGGTAGATGTAGGCCCACTCTGAGAATGGGAAAATGGGGCAGATGTAGGCCAGTGTGAGAATGTGGAGATGAGGTATATGTAGGTCTAGTTTGAGAGGTAACCCTCCCTCTCCCTCTCCCTCTCCCTCTCCCTCTACCTACCATTTATATGCAAAGGATAATGATAGAATTCAATTAGGTATAATTAAATTAACATAGAAAATTAGTACAAAACTATTAAAATAATAAATTTAAAAAAATCCACAATCACGTAAGCATAATTTAATTAATAGGTCATGAATACATAACATATGATTTCATTAATAATTTCATTAAAAAATAGGATAAAATCTAGTCAAAATATGTTTCTTCTTCTTTTTCTTTCAAATCAAATTGGTTCAAGGTTGGGTACTTCCTCTATTGGACTAGCAATATCAACAAGACTTTATTTGAGATCATTGTTTGCAACTATCATAGGCATTTACGTGACTGACTCATCTTGGTATAGATTATCTATTTCAAGCTTTTTTGTTTCTAAAGTTTGAATTGTGCTCCGTGCCTTGGTTTTAATCACAACCAACCACTTTTGCTGCCCTTCAGGATACTGTGTGTAGTACACTTGCTCTGCTTATTGTGTAAGAATAAATGGATCATAATTCTAATATCTTTTAGATGCTCTAACTTCAACAATTTCATAATCATCTATCCTTGTCCCTTGATTTCGGGTGGGATCAAACCAATCACATTTAAATAGAACTAGCATCTTTAAGAGCAACCCAATATACTGCATTTCAACAATATCAATTAAAACCTCATAGTAATCATTATCCATTGACTCATTATTGCCACCTCGAACACATTCACCACAATTTGTTGTGCCCATCCCTTGACCATGATCTTTTGTGTTGAATTTATAACCATTTATTGAATATGTCTGCCATATGTTTACTTTGTTTGAGGGCCCCCATGCCAAATTCCTCAAAAGTTCATCTTCAATGTTGTTACTAAACACGTATATCACAAATGGGTAAGTTAATTGGTTTTACCTTAGCAAGTAATGAGGGAATTAACAGAGAAATTAAGTAGATGATATTTAGCATACATGTTCTTTAAACCGTGTGGGAAATGCTGTAGAGATTTGTTTGTCCACTTGAAAGTCATTTAGACCAAGTTTTCATAGTAAATCTGCATATATCTAATTAAAATCACAAATTAACTCACTTCGTAGATTTAATCATGTTACGTGAAATTAAAAGAACAACTTAGAAGCTTACTTCAAAAAAAGCTCCACCTTAGGACAATTTAGAAGAACATATAAGTGTGCAACATTCATTTCCCTTTCTTGTAAGATGCAAGATTTGCATTTTCCAATAGGACAACCAGGAAAATTAAAAATAGAGAATGGCGGATTGATTGAACTACCTTCACCTCCATCGCCATTCTGTGAAACTATTATCCTTCTAGATGGAACAGTGGATGGATAGTAGTAAGATGCAAAAGTAGAGGTCTCCTCCACTAAATAAGCTTCACAAATGGAACCTTCAACTACAGTTGAGTTCATGACCTTATCTTTTAAGGTACATATAAACCTATTAATTGAGAACATCAGTGTAACAAATACCTTACGAGGATTTAATTGAAAAAAAGAAAGATAGATAGATGACTTAACCTTTCAAAGGGATACATCCATTAATATTGCATAGGACCAATGACCATTGCTTTATAGGGCAAATGAAGTTGAATGTGCTCCATTGAATAAAAGAAAATCAAAGAAAATATTTGTTCAAATTTACATAAAATTAGTGGAATGTTTTGTTCCATTTCATGTAATTTATCCTTTCTCAGCGATGGCGAAGTTAATTATCTGAAGAATTGACTGAACTCAGTAAGTGCATTCCAAATAGGCTTAGGTAATGCCTTGAATGCAATTGGGAGCAAACATTGCATGAACACATGGCAATGATGACTCTTCATACCAAACAACTTTGCTTCCCTCATGTCAACACATCTAGCCAAATTGGAGGCATACCTATCTAGTAGCTTCAATTGTTTAACCCATTCGCATATGACTAATCTTTGTTGCTTAGTCAATGTGTATTGCGCTTTGGATTTTTTTTAGCTTTCCACCTCCATCATCCTACAGCTCTAGATCCTTTCATCGACAATATTTTTCCAAGTCCAATCTAGCATTAAAATTGTCTTTCGTCTTGCCCTTAGTATCCACAATTGTGTATAAGATATTAAGAAAAACATTTCTCTCAATATGCTTGACATCCAGATTATGCGAGAGAAGATTTGTTTTCCAATACGACAGTTCCCAAAAGATGCTTCATTTTGTCCAGTTGTGATAAATACCATACCCTGGCGGACTTTCTCCTACTAATTCAGTTATATTAGGTATATGTCTTACCCTATCCCACACTTCTTCACCATTCAACCTTTGTGGGGGTAATGAAGTTTCAACAAGTTTCTTTCTAAAGCAATTTTTTTCCTTTTATAGTAATGATCATATGGCAAGAATTGATGGTGATAATCAAAAAATGATGTCTTTCGACTATGTTTAAGTGTGAATGCTTTTGAGTGCTCCATACAAATTGGACAAACAAGTTTTCTCATTGTCATCCAACCTGATAACATCCCATATGTAGGGAAATCATTAATCGTCCACATCAAACAAGCCTTGATGATAAAGTTTTGTTGTCGTGAGACATTATAGGTCATGATACTGGTATTCCATAGAAGTTTCAGTTCATTTATAAGCGGAAGCAAGTACACATCAATTATACTTTTTGGATTGGAAGGGCCTAGAATTATGATAGTTAAGAACATGAACTATCTCCTCACACACATGCATGGAGGTAGATTGTAAGGAGTAACGATTACTGGCTAACATGAATAAGTCCTACCTATTTTGTCAAATGGAGCGAATCCATCAACATATAATCCTAGCCTTACATTTCGGGGATCTTCTACAAAATTCAGGAGATGTTTCGTCAAAATATTTCTAGGCTTCTCCATCAGATGGGTGAGACAAAGACCCCGTCTCCTTCTCATTCTCACAATGCCACCTCATTTGAAATGTCATTTGCATTGAGGAATTAAGTCGTTGTAACCTTGGGATAAGTAGGAAATGCCAAATTTTTTCTGAGGAATTTCTTTAACCTTACCGTTTCTAGTGATACTTCTATAATGGTCCTAGCCACAAAATCAACAACTACGAAGATTCTCATAAGGAGGACGATAAAGCATGCATCCACTTGGACATCAGGAAATCTTTTTGCAACCCAGCCCTAGTCATTCCACTGTTTTCTTTGCACAATAGAAGTTTCTAGGCATTCAATTATCATTCGACAATGCATTCTTCATAAAATCCACCCATTGATTAAAACAAGTCTTGGAGATATTGAAATCAAATTTGACACTTAGAGCTTCACATGTAACTAACAATTCAGTGTAATTGTCACAATCATCATACAAGGGAGCTTGTGCAGTTAACAACATTTCAAAATTTTTTTTGGCTTCTGGGTTAGGATCTTCCCTTATTTGTTTTGCATAACCAAACCCTTGTTACTCAATGTAATTACCAATAGAGGGTCCAACAGCATCCATTACCATTACCTATACCTATCGAAGTCTTCCCTTATCCCACTACTTCCATAGTATGGGCTGTCTGCAACCACTGGGGGAATGAAAGGCCTTGGTTCGTCATGGTTAGTTCAGTAATAGTAATCACTCATAAACCCCTTCATACAAAAGTGTGTCTTGACTTCATCAACAAAGTGATACACCTTACATTTGCATTTTTTATATAGACACCTCAACTTTTCTATTGTTTTAAATTGATCTTGTGCACAAACAAACTTAACAAACTCGTTAACCACGACCATGAATTCATCTGTAACTCTTCTCTTATCAAGACCTACCCTTTTATCTATCCACTTCTGATGCTCAGGAACTTCCATTCTGCTTCTAATTTACAAATAAGTAGGAGGCATGTCAATCAAAATACACTAGCCCACTATTTAAATAAAATTTAATTAGTTAGACCGAAATTAAATAACTTACTTCAAATATAGATTCTTTTTAAACCATAAAGAGAAGGGAGGCTAAGTTATATTATGACCAACTTTTACTATACAGAAGACCTTACACAGAGATATCAAAAATCAAAATGGCTTATGTGCAGCCAAATAAATTAGGTCAAACCAAATAAACATACCTTGAAATAACTGAACAAAAACAGACCATACCATTAAAAACCTTATCATACAGAGCATTCAAAGAGATAAATCAAGATTGTTACTTCACAAACCACACACCCAAAATCCATTTAGGCTCACTGCCTTTAATGTCCAAGATTTTCTGCAAAGGGTCATAACATCTTATCATTCTCAACATACACAGATCAAGTACATAACACAAAAGAAGAGGGAACATAGCCAAGTAATATGGAATATGGAATTAGCTTCTTTCAACATTTAGTGCATACACAAAAATTGATGATAACAGTTAGACTAATACAAAAAAGACATTTTAAAACAAAGGAATTCAGAGGCATCACAAATCAAAAAATTCAAGGTCATGAACCATTCAAAGGACAGTAATAAAAATATGGAATTATCAACAAAGGAATGCCATAGAAAATCTTTATCAATTAGGGAACGATATTTGTTGAACAATTTCAATATTCCTTTTCCTTACAACAATGAGCAACTACGGAGAGTCAAAGACACTGCAAAGACACGCCACAACACAAAGGTCATATTCATAAGTGGTAGAAACTAAATATGCCAGTGATATTCAACTTGGATTCAAACAAAAATAAATCAAGAAAAAATAAATTCAGGGCAACCACTCCACACCATAGTTAATAATCACAGAACAACTTATACAATACAATTTGGATGAAACACCAAGGTGCAACAAGTAAACAACTGATAAAAACAACTTCAAAAGTGCAACAAGATAACTGGTATGGAGCAATTATAAACTTAAGTAGGCAAATCTCAAAAGACATATTCAACATAGTAAAAAGACATCTTAAATCAACACTAACCTTAGCCAAACTCACACAAATAGAGTATTCAAAACAAATAACAGAACTATAAACCATACACTTTCAATTCAACATTACTTGTATCATAACCATAGTATCAATAAATATCAATAAACAAAGTAACATGACCAACACGCTTAGACTCCATAAAACAATTTTTTTAACTCCTAGATATTGAAACAAACAAAAATATATATAAAAAAAATTAGAATAAGCAAATCAAGTCCAGATGGGTAATTATAAAACACACAACATAACTAAGGTTTTTCACTTCATTTAGATGGATAGAATAAACACAAAATCATTTGTGTCAAACATATTCTTCATCAAATCCACAATTCTAATATTTGGTCATAGTATCTTGATGCAGGAGATCTAGAATAACGGATTACATAAATGATTGCATTTTAATATGTCACATAATGAGCAAAAAATAAATAAATACAGGATAGAAGGCCAAGAACTTTCTTAACAGGAAACAGAAAGCCCCCTCAAAGATACACAACATTATCTAATATCATGATTAAATCAACTCCAATAAGTCCTAGAATTTTAGCAAATTTTATCAACAATACAAATTGATAACAGTTCTCAAGCCCCTATACACAGGTTTAAGAAAAGCAAGAAAGCATTTGAGAATGAAAGTTAAAGTTACTCCCTCCTTAACAATTAGCATCCTTCAAGTCTGTGATAGCCAAGTATATATACAAGAAATGCCACTATATGTGTTAGTGGTTTGTTGAAGCAATTCTTCTTAAGGCATGTGCATTCAAAGGTAAAAAGACAATATTGGCAAAAAATAAGAAAGAGGAGACAAAAAATTACAGGAAAAAAGTTTTTATTTGCCAAATTCATCTTGTGGGAGATATACTCTTCCTCTTCTAAATACTTACAAGCGAAAAGTTTTTATTTGCCAAATTCTAAATAATGACCATAATCACATAGCTATAATTAGATAAAAATCTGTGATACATAATATTAAAAAAAGTCCCCCAACATTTAAATTACAAACTACATTTACATTATTCTTCTTTTAATCTATGTCAGAGGAAAAAAGAGAAGAGGAAGGATTTCATAATATTTCTCAGCTATGAAATATTTAAATTAAAGATATGGGAGGCTCAAGGATGAAATGAAATATAGAACATAAATAATTAAAATAATAATATATATATAAATACTAAATCATTTTTATAAAATTATAAACGCAAACTAAACCTGTAGTTTATTATCAATGGACCCAAGAAAGCATACATAGACAAAAATCAAATTAGTTCATAGAACTAGAAACCAAATCAGACAACATAGATGATAGTAATCTAGTAGAAGTATTGATTCAGGCATTTCCTCAAACAGATTAAAGGCATGTGTACATATACATTAAATCCTCAATGTTCATGTAGGCAGCCCACTCATCACAGGACCTCAATCATCATTCAAGAAAGCTTGCAAATAAGCATCAGAGAAAGGGGAAAAATTACTGAAGAATGAATCGTAGATCTTTCTGGATCGTGCGAGAACGAGCTGAGAGAATGAGATACATAAAACTTAAAATTAAAACAAATAAAATAAAAAAGTAAAAGATAGAGAAAACAGGAATATGGGTATGGGGAACCCAGATCAGAATATGGATTTGGGTATGGTGGGAGCAAGCAGGAATCTAAATATGGATCCGGGTATAGTGGGAGGAAGTAGGAGTATGATGCGCCCAATTCTGAATATGGGTCTGGGTATGGATGGAAGGAGGAGTATGAGGCACCCAATTCCTAATAAGGGTTCGGGTATGGACGGAGAACTGAGTATGAGACATACTATATAAATCCGAATATGGTGGGAGGAAGACCAGCTATAGGGAGGAATAGGGTAGTGGTGGGTGTGGAGGAAGGAGTGAGGAAGAGGGGTACCGCAAGCCAAATGAAGGGAAAAAATGGTGCGTGGTGACTTACTAAACTCAGAGAAGCATGATGCGCGATGGAGAGAGCAGAGAAGATTTCAAAGTTGGGATTGGAAGACAAAAACAACGTGCTACATGACGGAAAGAGCAGAGAAGCGTGTTGCACGATGGAGAGAGCAGAGAAGATTTTAGAGTTGGGGCACAGGTGGTGCACGACTAGAAGAAGAGTGTTGTGCGACAGAGAGAGCAGAGAAGATTTTAGAGTAGGTTTCCAAAATTGGGAACAAGGTTTCTGAATTTTGAAGAGATTAAAGATGGAAACAATATGTCTCTATCTTTTACAAAAAAATTATTTTATTAATTAAATCATATGAATCATTTAGAGACGGAATATTTAGAAATGAGTAAATTCCATCTCTAAATTTTATCTCTAAACCTATTTGACTTTTTAAAACCCAAGATTGACCGTGTAGAGATGAAAATGAAGAAAAAAAATTTTGAGATGGATAATTTTCATCTCTAAATTGTAAAATTTATTTTCCATCTTTGAAACATCAAATCTGTCTCCATTTCCATCTCTATTAGAGATGAAATTGTGTCTATCTCTAAATTTCGTCTCTAAATAGAATTTCTCTAGTAGTGAAAGCTTGAAAGACTAGTAAGACTTCTTTGTCAAGTGAAGCATTAAGATTATTCGTGGGTCAAGTTGTCATCTT
Source organism: Ormosia semicastrata (assembly GCA_029884595.1). NCBI lineage: Eukaryota > Viridiplantae > Streptophyta > Magnoliopsida > Fabales > Fabaceae > Ormosia > Ormosia semicastrata. The sequence continues at coordinate 5,086,593 of JAQQTO010000022.1, read as the reverse complement.
CAATATATTAAATGAATGAATAAATGTTACATTATTACTGTGAGTATAGTTAAAAGTATAAAATTATAGATTCTAGATGAAATGCTCTTTCTTACTAGTATCACAAGGCATCAAAGCAAATAATGATTTGTGTAATAATGCAAATACATAAAGGAACAGGTACAAATTTTATAAAAAGGACACATATTAACAGCGAGTGAACAGAACAAGGTATTAAATAGTTCTAGTAGCTTAGAGTGCAAGAAGTGAAGAAGTCTCTGTATGCATTAATGGGCTATTCTGAGAGTGAAAGTTTTTAATGCTCATAGTCAGTGTGATATATCCTTAAAAATGTGAGTGAAAAACTCATGGATGAGTTTTTGCATACAATTTTTCTCATAAAACTCAGCTTTGAAACTTTCCCCCACCATTTTAAGGGTGTATCAAATGACCCTAACCAAAGGAGAAGGAAAAATAAATGGCATGCTAAAATGTTAAATAACAAGTATATAAACACTCGAAACTCAAAGTAACAGGAAGAGCAGGAAAATATATTCTTTGAAGAATGTTTAATATGATTATGTAATCAAACATTTGCAAACTTCAAAAATCAAAATAATCATAGATGACCAAATTATTGAAACTTTGCATCATTGAATATGATAGTTGACTTAGACAGAAGATGTAATTATATATGTAGAGAAAAGAAACACTATATAAACTCACATATAATCAAGATAATAGGCAAAAAAGGATATCATAATAGCAACAATTGATTCATGAAATTCTCAAAACCCATTTCCAACCCACAACTTTTACAATTTCAAGCTTAAAAGAACCTCCATTATCAATACCATTTGACCTATTTCACAATCAATTGAGTAATAAACTCAGAAAATTACCCTTACACAACCCAAAATAGCCCCTTCAACATCACACCACTATATTAGAATCACCACCATCAATCAACCAAAATTAGAAAAAAACTCAACCCACGTTCCACCACTCAGTAACCACCCAAATCACAACTAGCCTCCATCACGTTTCAAGACCAACAAACACAAAACCATTGTATTCCTCAACCAGATAGCATACTTATTGAGCAGCAGCAAGCAACGAGGGGTAAGGGTTGAGGCAGAGGTTAAGGCGCACAGCAGAGGGGCGGGTGAGGGTGAGGGTTCGATTTAGGAAAAAAATTCAAAACATACGCATAGGTATAGTTTAGAATATATATATATATATATATATATATATATATATATATATATATATATATATATATATATATATATATGTATTATAAGAAAAATGAATATCGTATTGGATCTTATATGATCATATATATATATTTTAAAGTAGTTTGACTTTTAAGAACTTTGGTTCTTTTGAGTATGAATCTTTTAAATAGAAATCCAGATTAATTTATATGTTTTATTTAATTCTTTCAAATTTAGATTAATTTAGTTTTATTTGATTCAAATTTTGTCTGAATTAATTAACATATTAAAATCAAATTAAACTAATTTAATTAATTAATTTAAATTGATCAAATTAATCAAGTTATCTAAACTAACTTACACCTCGAATTTAATTAGTTAAATATGCTCATGTCTCAACCGAGCAAAAGTTGTTGGCATAATATAACAGAACAAATAATTGGAAGAGGTTTAAGGAAGAATGTGGGTGAACGGCAGGCGTAAACGGCTTAATTCGGGTTTTGTTACTTGATATTTTTACCTAATAACATAAGAGTTATGATTTTTTTACTTTTTTTTTATCATTTTTTATATTTTTTTATATCATCAATTATATATATTTTTTATTTAATCATAATTTTTTTTAAATATAAATAATAATATAAGAGAAAAAATAATATACGATGATCATTTTTCATAACATAATTATGACTCTAATTAAAAATGCTTGATGGGAGAACGTGCAGGCTGTGACAGAAGTGACTACGAAATTTATGGTGAGAGGACAGGTGAGCAATAGTACAGTCTTGTCTTTCTCCTTGACTGGTTATTCCTTCGGACAAAAGCCACGCTACGGCACGATTAGTGTGAATCATTTTGTACAACTAAATCTTTTTGTGATCTTGTAATCACTTTTTTGATACAAGAGGATACACTTATCACAAATTCATCATTTTAATGTCCAATCTGAATAATTTTATTTATTTTTAATAATATCAATTTTTACTTTACATAAAATTAATTAATAAAATATAAATTTATAATTAATGATGTATAAAAAATAATTAATAATTATATAAAAAATTAATTAATAAATAATAAAAAAATTAATAATATATATAAATTAATTAATAAAATTAAATTTAAAAAATTATATATTTATATATATATTTATTAACTAATAATTTATATTTAATTAATTAATTTTTATATAATATTAAAATAAATATAAATACTATTTAAAATAAAATAATCATTATTCTTTAATGTGACTATGTGTGTTAATAGTAACGTTGTATTGTACTCAAAAAAGAAAAAAAATAATGTCGTAGCAACAAGAAATGTTTGTTATACATTATTTATCAGTCAAATTAAAAACTTTTAAATAAAGATTTATTAAATTAAAATAATTACTAGCAAGATATTTATTATATAAGCAATATAGATAAAAAAAAAACCTAAAGATAAGATAAAATATAATAAAAAATAAAGTCTTAAAATAAGACAAAATTAAGGAAGATTATGAAAAATATTTTGTGTACAATTAAATATATTTATCGTCTTTATATCATATGTTAAATTAGTTTAAAATATAAAATTATTTTATATATAATTATAGTATTTTGTGATATATAAAATAATTTTATAAATAAATTAGAATAAATTAAATATATTTTAATTAAACGAATAATAAAAGTAAAAGATTATCTCTATCTTTTTTTTTTTGGTGCATAGATTATCTCTACTATGCAAATGTCAAATTTAGATTGTAGGAGGAGGAAAACTTTTCAAGGATAACATCTTTAAGGCTCGTAGGCCATGTCATGAAGAATGTGAAAGACATCGTCTTGCTCAGAAAGTGTGATGTTAATGTGCGCAAGATCATGGCCTTAAAGTACCTAAAGTACCCGATAATAGGCGATAGGGAGTTTCAACCAAATATCACGAGAGGTTTGCACGTCTATCACAAAATTGAAGAACTCAAAAAGAAGATTGGATTAAGGAGTTTGAACAAGAAGATCGGATATGTGCAAGTAGTAAAAGTGAACGAATCTGTTATTGAGTGGCATGCATTAAAATTTTTTCGATAAAGTCACCAAAGGATCGACCGGCATTAGAATTTTTCTATTGATAAGATCATAAAGGATTCTAGTGTTAAATATGATGTTAGCTACTGAAAAGATTTGTCTCATAGAAGACGTATTGAATAAAAGTTAGTTAAATTTAAGGAAAGTCATTGGTAAGATATTTATTACATAAGCAATCTGGATACAAAAGATAACATTAAGATAAGATAAAATATAACTAAAAGATAAAGTAAGACCAAGTTTTAAGGTAAGAGATAATCAAATGACATTATTATCTCTATCTTTATAATACCTCTTCATATTAGTATATAGGTAACAAAATCAAAATGTAAGTGTATAAAAATTTTGGTGAAGTCAATTGTAATTATAATTAAAATTGTGTAAATATGAGATGTATGTATAAATATGTGTGAATAATATTATTCCAAATCGAAACAACTATGCTATAATTTTTGTGATCAATAATAAGAAACCATTGCGTAACCCATTCTGTGCATTTACCCTAAAAAAATACATAAAGAAAGTGGGAATACATGATTTAAAGTTTTTAACAATATACAGAGCAAAATTATAGTGTTTTTTTTTTAGAATATTTCTCTACCCGAATGTGAGAGACTAATTTTCTGAGCTTGACAAGACCCCGTAAGATGACAAAGTTCTCTCAATCAAGTTTTAACATAACTGCATACTTAATGTTCAAATCTGAGACTATGGGTTAAGTTAGAACAATTCTTTATCAATTGATCTATATGGTCGTTGGTAAAATTATAGTATTTTTAAATTAATTTATTTTATATTTAAAATAATTTATAATTAAAATTTTGTTAAAGAAATAATTTTCTTGAAAACTAATAAAAAATTAATACGCACTAAATTAATATCAGAATGTGAAAAATGAACTGAAAGATCCTCATTACTAAGTATACAGCAGTTTATATACAAAGTGAAGAACTGAGAAAAACGGCTAGGCGCCAAAATCAACTATCATGTAGAAGCATCTAATAACTAACTCACATCAACTTGACAGCTGCTCCAACTAAATTAGTTATCTGGATGCATAAATAACATGCATGTGTATGTGGCACTATGTGCGTGCATGTGTATGACCATCATCACCAGTGGTGGAGCTTCACCAAATATTTTGCAGGGGCAAAAATATGAACCCACCAAAACTTTTTCCTGATCTATTTCTAAATAATAGATCTAGGGAAAATTCTATTTCAATTAAATTATAAGGGTGATATCAAAATGGAATAGAGTCAATAGAAAATAGAGATAAAACACTCAACTTAGGCTACGTTTGGTTTAACTTAAATTTTAAGGGATGAAAAATTAAGGCAGGAAAATTTAAAACTGTAAATGTTAAGAGGGGAAATTTTCAATTTTTTTTTATCGTGTTTGGTTGTCATCTGAAAAAACACTCTAAGAAATTGAAAACTCAGCATCTTTACTCTCTCTTTACTAAGGTGACGCCATTGCTTAATATGCCATTGCAGAGGAACTATCCATCCAAACCTTTGATTCAAGGATTTCCTACTCCCTCAAATTCTTGACAATATTCAACCTCAAACCATCTTTTTTTGTTGCTGAACTACCATCACCAAGACATTGAAGTTATTGCCGTCGATGAGCACCAGAACTAGTGCCGATTGTTGCTGGGTTAAGGTTGTGGTCGTTGATGAGCACCAGAATCAATGGCAGGCTATGAATACTAGGTGTGGTGGGCAAGCAAGAGTAAGATTTGAGAGATCGAATGAGTGAGATTCGAGAGATTGGCGCCAGCTAAGAGATCTAAGAGCGCAAGTGAGAGTAAGATCTAAGAGAGAGAGAGAAGTTACTCTTACTTTGAAATTGGGTAAAATTTACCCAAAAATTAAGGAAAAACGTTACTCCCTATAAAATTTCATTTTTTCATTACTCATAAACCAAACATGTTTTTTTCAGTAAATATGTACTCCCTTAAATTCTCCTCCCTTTTACCAGCGGCCCCAGCCAAAGGCACCCCTAACAACTAGCCAACTCTAAAACTAATAAATCATCAGGTGAAGTAATCACCTTCCTTATTATAGAACGATAATTAAAAGGGATATGCAATTATGTAAACTAACCAAACAACCATTCTACTTCCTTGCAAATAACAGCTCCCTCCTATTATATAATTGGATCTTTCTACCAGCGACATGAAATCCATCATAGGGGCAGTTGCCCCCTCTGGCCTCTGCATGCCATATGATCTTCCGACACTGATCATCATGTAATGGCTGCAAGCTGCAGCACTGTGAGCTGGATCATTAGGCGCTCCTGCTGTATGGACACCATAGTGTGCATGGGCATCACGCGGGAGCTGTGAGGGTGGTATTATAAATAGCTTATTTAGAAAAAAACCTAACTAAAGTAGCGAGATAAATAGATTGATTCTTACTGAATTTTACCAAAAGAAAGTAGCTTGAGGTGAATGGAAAGCTCACACTTTCTTGACATAAGTTATGAGTTTATATTCCCTCGCTCTTTTACCATGATAGTGTAATATGAAGGGCGGAGTTATACATCTTATATATTTCGAAGAGGTAATAATTAATTTTATTTTTATGAGAAAGCTAAATGTGAAATTACATAAAATATTTTAAAAATTAAAAAGAATATTTAAAAAACAAAGAAATTTTTTTAGAATTAGATGTCGTCAGCACTGTCTCTCCACCATTAAGTATTGTGCAATAATAACTTATAAGAGAAAAAAATAACTCAAACCAGTGATTTGTCAATACTTCTGAAGTGTTCTATTTTTGTGCAAAAATAATTATTTTTTTCATAGATAGTTGGTTTAGAAAATTTGGAAACCTTAAAGATTTAAACCAATAAATGATCACTTGTGCATGTTGGGAAGGGGAAAAGGATGAAAGTGTGATTTGGTCCTAGCCTCTGTATTCACTTGCAAAGGATTTTATTAATTAAGTTAGTTGACACCTCATCCTATGCATAAATAATTGGATCTTTCTTTTCTATGACTGACATTGTTATAATGTTTATGAAAATAAAATAAAAAACTTAAAAAAATATAAGTATATTGATAATACTTAAATTTTTATATATTTTTTATAAAAAATAAATATTATTATATCTCATTATATTTAATTTAATAATTTTATAATATTATTAATTTATTTATTTAAAAAATATTAATTTAATTATGATGATAAATTTTAAGATTAAATACATTTGTTGTTTAACTCTTCGTAACTATTAATTTTGATATTTTTATTATAGATAATACATATATTTTTTATATTTTTTAATATTATTTATTATTTATTATTATTATTTTTTCTCACTTAACCATAATTTTTAAAAAAATATAAATAATAATATACGAAATATAAAAATATCATTTTTCTTGTAGCTATTGCAAAATGATACTTGCACTGGTGACAGAATGGAGATCACGTGATTGATGAAAATCAAGCAAAGAAATAAAAAGAAAATTGGCCATTGGAAGCTACACATGTGACAGGTTACAAGAGAGATAAAAAAACAAAAAGCTGTTGGCTCCCACCATGAAATAAAAGTATAAAAATAAATTAAAGTGTGTGATGCACAAAAAGCCAAGGAAGAGCTAGGCCCACGTGCAAAAAAGAGAAAAAGACCAAGGTCACAGTTTGCTGAGTGAAACGTACACAAATTAGAAAGAATGAGGCGGCGCAGCAAGTTATAAATTGGGTAGCACAGTGACGCAGAAAACACACAGTAGCGCCACGTAACACAGATTTGTGAGACGCAAAAACGCAGCAACCAGAGAAGCGGCACAACAGTGGAAAAAATTGCAGAGAAAAAGAAGAGAAGTATTAATAAAAAATATTAGTGATATAATTTTATTATGTTTTATTAAATTTTTTATATTAAGAAAATAATAAAATCTTGATTATTTTAGTATTATAATGTTGAATTATTTTTATTTAATTTCAGAATTTAATATTTATTAATTTTATTTTTTTATTAAATTATGTAAATAAATTTTTAGATGAATTTAGTCATATTTTATAAATTATTTATGTTATTTAAATATTAATAGTGATTGTTAAATATCAATTGTAGTTTCTTTTTAAGGATACATTTGATGATTTGATAATTTAATATTAATTAAAAAAATTTATCATATACTTAATTATTATTTTAGTACTTAATTGATAAAAATTTTGTGAGCACATATTTTTTTTACTAAATATTCATGAAATAAATTATTTAGATATAATAATTTAACATAGTTAATATTAAAATTAATTTTGATAGATTCTGACCTTTAGTCATCGTGCATCTAGTTGAAACCAAATTTATATACTTGTTTTCTTTTAATTTACTTTTTACTTTAGTTATTTATTTAATTTAATCTTTACATATTTGGCTAGCTCATCAATTTGTGCCACTATATTAGTAAGAATTTTTCAATACTTAAAATTAATTGTAAGTCTTTATATGATCAACCTTGTACTTCTTCAACTATACTTTGATACAGCTCGTATGCTTACGAATATTTAAAGATTTTAAAAAAAGTAACAACATGTAATAAATATTTTCTTGAGGTCAAAAATTTTCTTTGTAATATTTTTTTTTGTCTTTAAGTAATTTGGAGGATGCTAACTCCTTCTAAAAATATAAGGCTAACGATTATTATAACTATTTAAAGATGAAAAAATACTAAGAATATAAACATTTTTAAAATTACTTTTTTTTTAGTTTTTTCAGTAAATAATTAATAAAATTATTACCTTAAGTTTTAGATAAACTTAGCATTTTTCTTCTCAAAAGAAAAATTTTAACTTTTCTTAAAAATTAGTTTAACAATTTTAGTAATTACTTAAAAGAGAAAATAAAAGACTACCCATGTGTGGATTTAGTGCTTTTTAAATATGAATAATGCACAGCACACAATAACACTAAGCACATCACCTCATATTTGTTTGAGGTAATAGAATTAGAATATAAGTGTCTAAAAAATAAAATAAGACTAATTATAATCAAATAATAAAAATAATATAAATATATGATAATGTGTGTATAAATATATATATGAATATCATTATTCTTAAAATATTATAGTGTACATAAGTTCTTAAGTCACTAGACTAAGGGTAAGTTACTGGTGAGGGACATCACTAGTTTTTATGAAGTTATATGTTGAAATCATTGCATTATCTTGCATAAAAAAAAATCCCAGTATCATCATTATACTAAAAATATTACATAAATTTTGTTGATTAAATCAATAAAAACATAACTCATCATTATTTTATATTAAATAATTACATAAACTTATATGTTAAACAATTATTTTATATTAAAAATAATTATATATAAGTTATTTGTTAATTTAATTTATACAAATTATGTAAAGATTGTCGTAATGCAAATCACATATTATTTTATTCTCACATTTCTCACATTTGCTTACATGTCAAAATTAGATTATAAGTGCTTAAAAATTATGTATGTTTAACTATAATTAAATAATAAAAATCATGTAGTTATAAAGTGTATGTACAAATATGTGTATATAACATTATTGAAGAATATCTCCTTCAGAAAGATCGATGTTTGATGTAATGGGTGTGTGGATTCTGAGCGTTGAATCCTAAGAAGAATCAACCATTAATGTGGGAAGAAATACAAGTCATATATGTAATGTCATAATTAAATATAAATTAGAGATGTTAAAATGAGTTGGATTCACTAAGCCGATATGTTTAGCGTAAAAAAAATTGGAGGGTTTAATTGTATCTTGCAACTCATTTTTTTAGTTGGAATAACTGGCCTGGCATAACTTGCAGGTTATGGTAGGACGGGACATGTTGACTTGTCAAGTCACCTTTTTATTTTTTCTTTTCTTTTTTTTTTAAATTTTTTGGTGATGAGTTAGTGGTCGCCCACCTTTTTTGTTCATATTTAAGCATGTTGACATGCCTAATCTATCATTTTTAATTTTTTTTGGCAAGTTGAACTATTTAACTTGTTAATCCTTATTTTTAGTGTTTTTAGGTGAGTTGACTCACCAATCTACTATAAAACAGGATGAGTTGTTCGTCCCAACCCAAATTCTAATAAAATTGTTTAAGGAAGTTATTTCATAAGATGGAGGGTTTGAAGTGCTTTTTGGAGAAAGAAGAAAGCAAGTGATGTTGCAAAGAATGGGGTGTGGAGTGGTACAGACATATATTATTCAAGGAAAATAGTATTTAAATAATTAAATAGTGTTTATGATTCTCGTGAATTTCATGGGCGTTTTATATGTTATGTTTTATTTATACTTAGGATATCCTTTTAGGCCAATTCTACTATGCATCATACTATGTTATGGTACATCATGCATTACACAAAAATACTTACTATTACAAGTCACCCTGTTTGATTTTTTATTTAAAAAAAAAATCCCAAATGCATGGTGATAGAGTTGTTGGAGTTGCCTTGCAACTGCCAACAAGGGCACTGTGATTAGGTGGTGAGACGATTGAAAACTAGCAACGCACAATGGCTCAAGCTTGGACAGCGGCGTGGTGGTCAGCGCATCCCTCTACCCTAACTTGCAAACCTCCACCAAATCAATAACCCAAAACCCAACCACTGTGAACTACCACAGTAACCTTGCTTGGACCCTCTTCTAGTGCCACCATCCCAACCACTCAAATGACCTCCGCCTCGAGTCGAATTAGGATCCACCACCTGCCATGGCCGAACACCCCAACCATTTAAATTGAACTAAATCTCAGCCCTCACCTTAGATTGAACCAACCCAACTAACCGTCAAGCCTTAGGGGGGATTTTGAGGAGTGGGTGACAAACGTTAGCACGACAACGGCAAATGAGTGGGCTCACGGTGCTGGTTCGCAATGGGAAAGTGGTATTTGGGTTTTGGTGCGAAAGGTCGAATAATGGGCGACGTGGGTGGCACGGTTACTCAGAAATCCGAGGATGACAAGCTCGTGTTAGAGCTCGTAACAAGGTTCACGGTAACGGGCGTCTTGGTGGTGCAACAACTTAGGTTAAGGGTTGCAGTGGAGTAGTATGGAGCAAGGTACAGTTTGGGTTAAGGGTCTGACGCGTTGAGGGTGGATTTGTGTGGTGGTGCCGGAGACAAGGTACAGTTGTGGGGTGGTTCACAACTACGTGGGGCGGTTGTTGTAACAGCCCTAATTTAATAATCATAATATAACCAAAGTATATCACAGTGATTAGATTCAAGCCTGCTACTAACTACATCTATGCAATTTTCAAAATAACATATCAGCTTTATATAGAAAATATGAGCTATGAATGAACAGTTATATATATACATCACAGTCTCAGTAGGGCATACTGTTATACATAACTTAAAACAACTAAACAAATATAAAACATACATATAAGCTTAGTTGAAAACAGCATCTAAACTATGCTAAACCTCACACATCGTCTTCTTCCCTTTCGAAGATCTCGCACCTGGATTTACATGGCAACACAATCGGGGGTGAGAAAACACATTTCTTAGTGGAAGTATTTTAATACCAGCATATACATATACATACATTCAGATAATATTTACAATTATCGAATTAACACCTCAATCACAGAAATAACAACATCTCCATATCAGAGACACGCAATTGCCCATATAATTGTAATGCATGAAAATGTTATGATAGCAACTGCCCATATAATTATCATGCTATGCCAAGTTATGTCTAGTGTTTATGTCTATGTAATATCCTAAGTATGAAAATGAATAATGTATGATACCATATCCAGGAACCTCCAATTCCATGATAATGTCATGAATGCATGAAATTTGAACAAAGAAATGGAAGTCACAACCATAACCTTGAACAAGCACTAGAAGTCCATCCAGCAAACATCATTATCACAGAGGAAATCCATCCCCCTGGGTAGTGAAATCCATCTACTACATAGTTATCGATAATGAATAAGGAAATTCATCCTTAATAACACTATATTAGGAATGATACAATCCATCTTAACCAGTATACAACACCCACATCTACGAGGCTCATACTCATCAAAAAGCAATCACCCACATCTACGGGGTTCACACAGGAAGTCTATCCAGCAAACATCATTATCACAGAGGAAATCCATTCCCCCCCGAGTAGTGAATTTCATCAACTACACGGTTATCGATAATTAATAAGAAAATTCATCCTTAAAACCATTATAATAGGAAGGATACAATCCACTTTGTCTAATATAGATCACCCACATCTACGGGGCTCACACTTTTCAAAAAGGCAAAACATACAATCATGTTTTTATTAGGCATAGTGAGTATATGACTCACCAACACTATCCATTAAAACAAGCAGAGCATATTACTCACCTCCACTGGTCAAACAAAGCAAAGAGGATATTACTCACCTCCTTACTCAACAATGTAATAAGGAAATTACTCACCTTATTACACACAACATAGAGAGGATATTACGCACCTCAATATGCTTTAAACAACACAAAGAGGATATTACTCATCTCAATGTGCTTCACAAATAATAGAGAGAATATTACTCACCAATCTATGCTTCTTAAACAACACAAAGAGGATATTACTCACCTCAATGTGCTTCACAAACATCTCATGTAAAATAATTACTAATTACCTTCAATAATTAACATCACAATTGATTTATATGCATTTCAAACTTATCTCACACACACTTCATCAAATACTTATAGAAATACTTTAACACTCTTAAAAGAGCATATATGAGTGATTCCAACACTTAGGAAAACTCATTTCCTTAATTCATCACAAAAGATACTAAAACAACCCCATATGAGTCAACTCCTAAGTGTTACACTATGACATTCCACCACACTATAGAAGCTTAAGGTGTTCCAACACATTACCCCTTGATAATCAACCTCAATGTGGTTATCTAAGGCTCCTAGCCTTAAAAAATGCTAAAATATCATACATTTCCTAATAAAAAATGCATCTTGCTCAATCTCAACCTTTGACATTTACACAGTAAAATGAGCATAACTGAGCTACGGAGGTCGAAACAAGGTGATTCCAAGGGCATTGGAAAGCTAACAGAAAGAGCTACAACTTTCATGTAGAACACAAGAACTAATTCTCATTATAGAAGGAGACACAACTCATGTTCTTAGATATAGACCCCCGCGTGTTTTGCTCTGTGAGCACTATTCACGAATTTCTACTTGGTAGAGAGAGACACCCCCCAGTGTTTTTGGACACAAGCCATGTTTCTCACACAAGCCATGTTCCTCCTTCTCTAACCACTAAAAATCTGATTCCAAATGATTTCCAACCTCTAACACTATTTGGTAGAGAGAGACACCCCCCCATTTTTTTTGGACACAAGCCATGTTTCTCAACCAGCACTTTGCGTTCCATTCCATTGGAACTTCCTCCTTCTCCAACCACTAAAAATCTGATTCCAAGTGATTTCCAACCTCTAACAAGGTCCAACAACACATAACAACTCTTAATCTATTTCAATTTCACTCAAAACCACCAATCATGAAAAAATCATCCAATATAAAACCTAAAACCCCAAATCTCAACTCAAGTGGGATTTAAGAGATATAAGGGTTGGAAATCCATTTCCATACTCCCAACAACTCAAAAACAAGTCATCCTCAAGTTCTCCATCAAGATTCAAGTTAAAAACACCAAAATCACACTCAAAAACCTAACTTTCTCATCATGCCAACACTCATGAACAAGATAAAGAAAATAGAAAGATGAGTAAAAAACAAGGTTTTCCCCCTACCTCAAGGTCTTGAAGAAGAAAGTGAAGCTAAGGATGGGCTATGGAAGATCCCGGTTTTCTTTTCCTCTTTCCTTTTCTTCCTTTTCTTCTCTTGTTCCTTCGGTTTCTCATTCTCTCTTTTCTCTTTTCTTTCCTCTGTTTTCTTTCTCCCATTCTGTCGTGGGATATATATGAAGAGGCAAAGTCTAACTTTGCTTCTTCCATATAAGTACCAAAACCCCGATCTGCTTAGAACATTTAAATTTCACCAAAATTCAGATTTCTAACTTCCAACAAGTTTAAAATAAATTTTAAGATTCATTAAAAATATTGTTACGCCATTTCTCTATTTTTCCATATCAGCTGCTATTCAAACCAACATTAAAACATATAACTAGTATGCTTAAAAATATTAAACTAACTCTGATTAATCTCAAATTTTAATTATAGCACAGTTTACACATTTGTGACCTAGAAACAAACTCTCCACATTTATTCCCACTAATAAAGCAGTTTAAGCCACTTCTGGAGCCAATAACAGTTATATTTCTTACATAGTGTTACAGTAAAGTGTCTAAACGTGTTCAGATAGTCACAAAATCACACAGACACGTTAAGTAAGTATTAGGCTACTTCTGTAATCATATACAAGCTTAACATATTTTTCAGGATGTTACAATTGTGGTCAGCAAGGTGGTTGCATGTTGGTGGTGGGGAGGCTGGAAGATTTTTGGAAGAGAGACAAGGGTTTGAGTTTGGGATTACCTAGTGAGAAGGTTCCCTGTCTTCAATCTCAACCCTTGATTTTTTTATTAATAAATCAATAGCTTAAAATAACTGGTACATCATGCACTCTAACTTGTAGGGTGCATGATAGATTTAACCTACCTCTTTAATATCAAACTTGATTTTAACACACAATTATTTTATGTAAAACTAATTTATTATATATATATATATATATATGTATAGACACACACACACAGACGCACACACACAACACACGAATAGAAATGGCAAACACAAAATGATGTTAAGATTATAAATATATAATAACATATTCATAACGTTTTATTATTTATTATTATTTTAGCTAAATTAATGTTGTGTTAAATATTTAGATTATATAATTGTTATGTTTAGATTGGCCGTTTTTCAAGGATATTTGTATGGGAAAAAAAAGAGTTTTCAAATTTTTTTTGTGAAGAATAAATTTAGGGTCAAGAGTAACTGTTTTATCCCAAGATTAGGACAAACTTTTAGGCTCAACGACTATTTATGGAAGTACTAACAAAAACCCGTCAGCAAAGAACCCTCACAGGAATCAAATTCTAATCAACTTAGTGAATGTGATTCATCTTTATCAATTGGGCCAACCATTGTTGGCTTTTAAGTTTTTGAGTAAACAAAAATTTGGATGAGAGAATTTTAGAATTTTATAATAATGTTTTATTGATATTTTAGTTCCACCCTTCACATAAACCAAGCTTTTAGGCAAAGAAGCTCAGCTTTTAAATTGAGAACTTAGCAACTAATTACCCTTTGATTATATAGTGGTCAAAGATCTCATATAGTGAGAAAAAAAACATTTCATTCTCATAATTTGCTTCTTCAAAGACCAAATAAGTGGTAGAAAAATAGTTGGCAGAAAAAAAATGCAGCTTCTTTCAGCAAATGAGATTTGTGTTGTGTTTAATATTTTTGAGACATTACCTTTTATTAATATTAATAGATAATAAATAATTTATTTCGAGCAATATAATCTTAAAATTTATTTAGAAATTTTAAAAAAAACTTAGTAGTAAAAAAATGCAAAACAAAATTATTTGAATCTATATCTAAAAAGTTTTAATATTCATTAAATATTCCACATAGAAAATGAAAAAAGTTTTTTTTTGTCTCAATTGAAAATAGCATATGAAATTTTTTGATAACAATAGTTTATGAAATTTGAAAAAAATAAAATTTAAAGAAAAATGAAAATCCAAAGTAAGATTAAAAAAAAATTAAAAGGCAACATTGCATTAAGAAGTTCACAAATTGCTTACAGGCATTACCACATTTAAAGGGATATTAAGTTGTTATGCTACCAACAAACATAAGCCACGTGGCATTAGGAATAGAAGCAAAAAAAAAAAAGAAGAGAGAGAATAGAAAACGTTGAACGGTTGAAGACTGTAGAGAGACAATAGTTCGAATAATTGGTTTCGCACACTGCAAGAACAGCAAGGTGCGGTAAGAAAAAATTTGAGTGAGAATAATTTTATTTCAATTACAATGGGAGAGTGACATGTAGTAAAGAAAGGTAAGCTAATTAGTAAAAGAGAATAGACAAGCTGCGGGCGAAAAATATTTGAACGGAAATAATTTTATTTCAATTACAATGAAAGAATGAGATGTGACAAAAGACGTAATCTAATTAATAAAATATAATGGATGATAGAACATAGAAAAGCAATTCATCTTATCTTAGGAGTAATTAGAATTTAATTTTAATTTCATTTCTTGTTATCTTTAATTATATTTATCTTTTTATTATTTTATATAACTTATTTAATTATATAATAAATATTTTAATTTAACTTTCAGTTTACCTTTATTTCTTTATTCTAAATGTCTTCGAAACATGATGATGTCCAAATTAAACCAAACCAAAGTTGTGAAGTTGAAATAATATAATAAGAACAAATAATTGGAAGAGGTTTAAGGAAGTGGAGTTTAGTCGTATGTTACTAAACACGAAATGGGCTTATTTAAATAAATAATTAAACACGATCGTGTCTAAACGGAACAAAAGTTACGACGTTGACATAATATAATAAGAACAAATAATTGGATGACGTAAGGAAGGATGTGGGTAATATGCAATTATGCATGGAAAGATGTTGAGGTGAGTGTGAACTACAGGCGTATAAACAGCTTGGATTAATTTATTAATTTATTATTTTTTTAGGCTATTTTTTTTTTTTTTTACATAATCCGCGTTAAAAGATTAATTTTTTAAAAAAAAATGAATAAGTGTTTAAAATAAAAAATTCTTTGATATTATATAATTTATATTTGAATATTTAATTAATAAAAATTATATTTTATTATTTTTTATATATATTTAATCTTTTTATAAATTTTTTAATAATTTTTTTAAATTACAAAAATTTAGTTTTCTATTTTTTCTCATTTTATCTTTTATACTGGTCAACCCGCCATATGACTTCATTTCTAACTCGAAAATACATATAATTTTGATATATTAATTAGAATTAGTTGTTTGAACTCGAATCCAAAACTAATTCGGATAGAATAGATAATTTTTTATTTATTAATAAAATTTAATAATAATTCTTTTTATATATAAAGAAATTAAAATAAAAAAAAATTTAGTTTTCTCTTCATTACAAGTAAATTAGTTAGTTGTTTGAACTCGAATGCTTTAGCATTTTTATTTCAATAAAACTTTTCTAAGAAAAATATATAATAAAAAATCTCTATTCATAAGTCTAAAAACCTGATATATACATCTAAAAACCTGAGTTATTTCTCCAGAGTAATACTCTAAAAAAGTAAAATACTCAGTTGATGAATCTTGAATACATGAACATATTATTAGGCATATAAATGGATTTACCTAATAACATAATTCGAATCCTAATTAAACATGATTTAATTTAAATGTATGATTAATGTAAATAATATTATATTACCATTTAATTATTTATTATCACATTATTAAAAATATTAAATTTTTATAATAATTAATTTAAAAATTATATATATATATAATAATATATAAATTTTATATTAATAATATATCATAGTTTTTTGTTTTAACAAAATTAGAAGAAAGACTTAAACAATACATCAAGATTAAATTCAACTAAAAATGTTGGGATGTAATGGGAAACGTGTAGGACTTTAGGGCAAGAGAGGAGCGAGTGCGGAATTTATGGTGAGAGGATAGACAAGTAAGCGATACGTATAGTCCGGACCACCAAGAATGGATATCCCGACGGACACTATTGAAGGATCATGTGTGCCACTCTGCAGCACCATGAAGTCATAAGTGGGAATAATTTTCGGTGCAAGTAAGGAAGCATTTGGTATTGCCATTAAGTCATTAGTGTGAATCATTTTCGGTGCAAGCAAGGAAGCATTTGGTATTGCCATTAAGTCATTAGTGTGAATCATTTTTGGTGCAACTAATGGAGCGTTTGGTATTGCCATTAAGTCATAAGTGTGAATCATTTTCGGTGCAACTAAGGGAGCATTCGGTATTGTGTAGTGGAAAAGACAAAAAAAGGAAAATAATAGGAAAAAAAAAGAAAAAAAGAAGAGAAAAGTTAATAAAATCATTATTTCTTTGTCTGGTATTATTTGATAGAAAAAAAATAAAACTTTTTTTTTGTTTGATTTTATGATCAACTCTAATATTCTTATCACAAATAATATATACGCTTATTTTTATATTTCATCTAATATTATTCATTATACTTATTTTTTCTTATCACTTTCTCTCTCACAATCTCATATTCTTAAAAGGAGTATACATAATATTTACACTTTTAAAAGAAATATAAATGATCATTTTTCTTTTATGAAAGAAAAAAATGGAGGGAAAAAGAAGTTGACTTTTATGCTTTTATCTTTTTGTTTTTAACACTTTTTAACTTCTTTACATTTTTTATTATTTTTAATGTTTTAATGTAAAGAATCAAATCCATTTATTAATAATAAAACACACACAAGAAGTGCAGCTTTTCCTCCAATAGGTCCTATATATACTATGGATTCAAAAGTTGTAAGCCCCAAAGAAACTCAATCCTTTCCTTATGTTTGGTTTCATAGAAGAAAAATAAAGAAAACAAACACGATAGAAAAGAAACAAAAAGAAAAGGAAGAATGGAAGAGTTATTAGTATCCTTATTTGATATCATCTAATAGAAAAAAAAAAGAAATTTTTTTTATTTGGTTTTATTAAAAAATATAAATATATGTAAATAAATATTAAATTATTTTATTATCCTTTTAAAACTCATAACATGACCAAAAAAAAAATCATTACAAAGATGTAGGCCGACAGTAATTAACCAAAGTTCACTCTTTTTCACTTCCAATAAGTGGTAAGAATGAGGGAAAAAGAAAATATGGGACTCACAAAATATACATCCCCTCAAGTCCTTTGCTTCCTATTGTTATACTGTTACCAAAGTATTAAAAGTCAGTTCCTAGCTTGTTTCCTTTCCTTTCCTTTCTAAAGGTAGATACCAAACAGAGCGTAAAAGTGTAAACCAAACAAGGGAAGAGAGTTATCATTAGGCTTTTCCCTTTTATTTTCACCCCAAATTACTGTACCAAACAAAGCTTAATAGTAATGTTGCAACTACTTTACGGATACAATAGTATACACTTATCATCTCTGAAGCATAGGTACTCCTCCATTATCATCTTTGAAGCATAGGTACTCCTCCTAGGGAGGAGTATCGGTACCCGGTACGTACTGGGTACGGGTATGGGTATGTGCTAGGTATGCAAATTTTTTTTTTAATTTTGGTATGGTTCAGTGCGACTAGGTACGACTCGGTGTAGCTCGATACGACTCCACCAACGGCTGGGTACGACTTCACCAATTTTTTGACAAAACACGGTCGTTTGACCAACAAATGACCCATTTTGTTTTAGTCTTCCAAATCTTCACCCTGCCCTAACCCATTCAATTTGAGTCTCTCTTTCAGATCTTCATTCTGCATCTACCAGCGACATGACCCGAGCAGCGCGACTGCAACTCCGACGACTGCAGCGTGGAATGACCGACCACGATCTTCACCCCCTAACCCCTTCGAGTCTCAATCACTCTCTTCTCTGCGCTCCAATGATCGGCCACGATCTTCACCCCCTAACCCATTCGAGTCTCGATGACGACCACTCTCCTCTCCGCTTCTACCCGAGTGGCGCGACCCAGCTCCGGCGACCTGCGGCATGGGCTAGATGTTTTCAGTCCATTTTCTGCCCTCTCTTCAGTCCGTTCTCTGCCTTCTATTCCAGATGTTTTCACAAGGTTCTGTTAGTGTTGGTAGTTGATAACAATATATTTTATATATTTTATAATCCTCTCACTGGACTTATTAAAGTTCAATTAGGTTTAATTAAGTTGATTTTGACACATTTTTATGATATTGGACCTTATTGGATTATTGAAAGAATTATTACATGAATTAGCCTTAATTTATCTTTTTGGCAGTGTTCAGTAAACTGGATATAACTTGAGTTACAAATATCTGGTTAATATGATTCTGGTCTTATAGGAAAGTTAAGACAATTCCCTACAACTCTCATGAAAACCTCAAAGGACAAATCACATGTTTGGATAACTCAAATTGGAGTTGAAGCAAGAACTAGAGTGCTGATCCTGATAGGTTAACCTATGTATACTATTCATGCCATAGCTCAGGATATAAGATGTCAAATGGGCTAAAATTTTGATGGTTGATAGTTAAGACTCAAATCTACAACTTTCATGTTGAACACTTTTCTAGAATTTGAGGTCTAATAGGTCATATTGGGCTTGGAAGTCAGAACAGAGGAGCTGTCACTGGGCCAGAGCAGTATGCAATAATCAGACCATATCTTGAGTTGTAGAAATAATTTTTGACCCAAACTAACGGCATTTGAAAGTAAGATCCAAGTCTACAACTTTCATGAAGACCACTTTGTTAAAAAATGATGAATACAATGACTTCAGAGCTATATGATTTCGGAGACAAAGAATCTCCATAATTTTTCACTCACCAAAAGTCATTTGACATTTTTCACTCATTTTCCATTCATTCACTCACTCATGACTCAGACTCCTTATCATTTTGTATCCCTAATCCTCTATAAAAGGCACCATTGGCATATCATTTAAAAGGGGTCTTGGTCCTAGAGGCCAATATCATGTTATTGTGTTGTTTGTTTATCTTGTTGTAATTTTCTTTTGTTCTAAATTGAAGTTATGTTTTTCTTCGTCTTCTTCTCTCTTCCTTTCTTCTTGTCTATGAGTAACTAAATTTCATTTTGCTTGGGTGAAAGGGTGAAGCTATTGGTAATAAGTTAATGTTAGTTTAATTTCTCTTTTGTGCTTAAATGATAGATTATCAAATAGCCATTATATTTGTTGTATTTTTTTCCAATCATTTTAGAAACCCTCCTTGTAAAGTGAAGTTCTTGATTTGTTGTAGACAAGAGATTGACACAATGAATGCTTGAACCCATTTACAAGTGTTGGTGTTAGAAATTCTCCTTGTAAAGTGGAGTTCTTGATTTGTTGTAGATAAGAGATTGGCACAATGAATACTTAAACTCATTTACAAGTGTTGGTGCTAGTGGATAATTAAAGGAATCATAATATAACTAATATAACTTTTAAAGAACTTTGAATGTTGTATTTTTTGATTGGAACTTCCGTTATGTGTGGATTCTAATTGAGTTATAAAAGAATTAATATTGTCCTTAATTTATTTACCAAGAGTGGATCTCCTAGCCCAAGCAATTCCTTTTTATTTGTGACCAAGTTTTATCACCTTTATTGTTATAACAAAATATTTTCCGTACGTTAAATAAATTTTTCTTCATCAATTCCCTGTGGATCGACCTCGGACTCCTGAGAATTTATTACTTGAAACAACCTGTACTTGGGTTTGTAACTCTTAAATCCGCATCAAGTTTTTGGCGTCGTTGCCGGGTACTTGATTTTAAGAATAAATTTATTGAGGTCATTTCTATATTATATATATATTTTTTGTATATATATATTTTTCTTTCTCTTTTCTACTCTTTTTTTGTACATACTAACGTACTAACTCTTTTGTACTCTCCTTTCTCCCTCTATAATATTCAATCATTAATGAAATAATCTTGACTCTTCTCTTCTTCCTCATTCACCTACTCTGGTGGGGCTCTCGCTTCTCTTTGATTTTCATGTTTTAAATTTACTTTATGTACTTTATTTTTTGTATTTTATTTTCTGTATTTTATTTTTTTACTTTATTTTCTGTATTTATCTTCTGTCATTTATTTTTTGTTATTTTTTTTGTCATTTTTTTATGTCATTTATTTATTTTTCATTTATTTTCTTTCATTTATTTTTGTTTACTAACTTACTAACTTACTAACTTAATTACTAACTATCAACTATCTAACTTTTTAAGTTATCTGCTTACTAACTTATTTGGTGGTTGGTTTATACCACACCTTTAATATTTGTTACTACGTGCTAATATATATTTGGTGCCTGGTTTATACCCCATCCTTATTAATATTTAATGGTAGGTTTATACCGCCTACTTGTACATTTTCTTTTCTATTTTAAGTTACTTGTTTATGCTTAAATGGTATCGTAATTTAAATTCTGGTCGTTTAGTTAAAATTAATCTTGGTATTTTACACATTGATTTGTTTGAATCATAATCACACACATCAAATACAATGACTGAAAATGAAAGTGTGCATGATGAACATGAAAATCAATCGTTGTGAATCATGTGTGAGTATTTGCAACCACCTCAAAATTCTAGTCCATCATGTTTTATCTTTTCACTTAATGCTAACAATTTTAGATTTAAGCTAGATTCATACAATTTGAGATGGAGAAATCACCCGAACTTCAGTTGGAAGAATAATAATTAAGCACAATTCATGCAACCACCACCTCCTCAGGCACAACAGGGCTCTCAAAATTCTTAAGGATATGCACTTTTTGTCCCACCATACAGGAATAACCTTGAAGAAACATTGCATGCATTCATGAAAAAACAAGATGCCATTATTAATCAAAACACTCAAGTCATGATTGACATAAAAGACACTCTTACTAAACTTTATTTTGCACTCACCATTCACGAGAAAGGAAAATTTCCTTCTCAACCTCAAGTAAATCCCAAGGTCAATACTCAACCTAACAAATAGATAAAGTCAAGTCAGTGATAACCCTTAGGATTGGAAAGGTTATTGAAGAAAGCAAGGAAATAAAGAGCCAAGTGTCCAAAGTGATGAACTTCTTCAGTGTGAATGAGCTAGAGGATGTTGAAAATAATCAAGATAGTAGTGATGCTGAGCTACCCAAGGAACCTAAGGTGACAAAAAGTCTTGTTAAGCTAGAAAATGATGACGAGGGCCACCAGACATACATGATTGACTCAATCATGGATAGGGGAGTTTCTACAACCCATGATTTTGATCCATTTGAGAATTTTCTTATTAATTCTGAATTTGATTCTATCAGTAATCTATCTGAAGTAATTGATATTTGTACTATTTTTTTATAGAACTCAGGATCATGACACTCAGGTATGGCAACCAAAGTGTAAGGACTTGCTTAAGAAAGCTTGGAGCATTGCTGATAAAAAAAGTGTTCATCCCTTGGTCTGTTCTTATAAAATTAATTTGGAGGAAGGTAAATGGTCAGCGGTTAAGGCCATAACTTGAGTTGAAGGATCCAGATGTAGCAGAGACTTTAATAAATGATCTTGTCTACCAAACCTGAGTAAGTTTTTAATATTTCGTATTTTTATTGAGTCGGCTTAAGTGCCTCTCAAATTTCAAAGCCTTTGTATGGGGATGTAAATAGTATCGGCCAACAAAAAAAATATAAAACGAAAGAATCCGAAAAAAAATTATTTGCATGCTTGTTTATTTCATTTTACTTTATTTTTTTTTATTTTTGTCATTGCTAACCATTGTCAAGATATAGTTATTCTCTTCTCGTCTAAGCATTTCGGGTATGTGACTTCTCCTCATTACTTTGTTTAATTTTGTCCTAATAATTTCTTTGATGTATATTGATGATTATTTTTTTAGTTTGGATTTAATTTTTAACATTGAGAATAATGTTGTGATTTGTTTGGGGGGAAGGATACTTGACCAAAAAAAAATGTGGGGAAGTATGATATGATTGTCAGAAACCTACAGCAAAACCAATTAGGGATGGCAGAGTAAAGAGTAATTTTATTCTTGAGACGCATCTAGATTGGGGTAGTAACTATTTTGTGTAGCAAATGGATTCAGGGATCATGACATGGTTGAATAAATTGTCTTCTTTCTTAAATTTCACATGCTTTGTTATAGATATTGAATTGATAAATTAAGAATGATAGATATATGTCTTGTGAGATTTTGAGCCTATCGATGAATGGATTGAACATCTGTACCATTCTCTTCTTTCTTGTGTAATTTTTTTTACTCATGGAATTGTTACTCTAGAACTTACTTTGATTCTTTTTGAGACCACATTTTCACACGTATACATAAACATGATTGAGGCATTTTTCTTGAAATAGATACTTTGACCAAAAAGGCAACCTTGCATATTTTTCCTTGTGTACCCCCTTTGAGCTTATTTAATCATTTTTTGTTTCTATCTCATAACGTGTTCTAAAAAAAAACATGTTCTTACCTAACCTTAGGGAATAAGAGAGCATTGACTTTGTTATTGGATGAGTTTTTGAATAAGTGTGGGGGTGTGTGTGCATAATGTTGAAAGAAAAAAAAAAGGAGCTGACCACCGCTGCAATCAAAGGATTATCAAACTCTCCTAATGCACCATGTGACATATCCATACCTAGAATAAGAGTGGATGCTTGGAAATAACAGGAAGAGAAGGAGAATGTTTAGGCCTAACAATAAATTCAACCTACCAATTTGGCATTGATCTTTAACAAAACATTAGCCAAATATTGGTCATTGTCCTTTATGAGAAGGAAGCAAACAGAGAAGGAAATAAGAAAACCTTGGAAAATTTAAACCGAATGTTCTCAAACATCTTCTCCACTCTAACTGTACCCTAATGTTCTTCTATTCTCTTTGGTATTTAACTTGTCATATCCATATTACCCCTCTCCTTTACCATAGCCCCATTACAACCTTGAATAAAGTCCTCTTGATTTTTGTGTGCATGTGTTTTTGAGTAGCGGAGAAGTAGAAGATAAGCAAGCTTATGGTAGTGCAATTATTCATGAGTTGAATATAGTGAAATACTTACCTTTTAAACAATTGAGAGATTAAGAGTGAATTCTGTGAGAATCCATCATTCTTGATTCATTCTTTTCAACTGAAGTTTCCTTACTTGTTGGTTTGAGATGCGAAGAAATGTTATCTCATGAATGTTTTGATCCCTTGAATGGCTTCTTGCTCTTCTTGATTCATTGAATCTTTTAGAGTTTTTAGTTTTTGAGTCTGTGTCATTTTTTTTGTTCCCTAGTTTTTTTTATGTGTTTTACCCAGGAGTGCAAAAGTTAATTGTGGGAGAATTTGATAACAATATATTTTATATATTTTATAATCCTCTCACTGGACTTCTTAAGATTCAATTAGGTTTAATTAAGTTAGTTTTGACACATTTTATGATATTGGACCCTATTGGATCATTGAAAGAATTATTGCATGAATTAGCCTTAATTTATCTTTTTGGCAGCGTTCAGTAAACTGGATATAACTTGAGTTGCAAATATCTGGTTGATGTGATTCTAGTCTTGTAGGAAAGATAAGACAATTCCCTACAACTCTCATGAAGATTCAAAGGCCAAATCACACGTTTGGATAACTCAAATTAGAGTTAAAGCAAGAACTAGAGTGCTGATCTTGACAACTTGACCTATGTATACTGTTCATGCCATAGCTCGGGTTATAGGATGTGAAATGGGCTAAAAGTTTGATGGTTGATAGTCAATACCCAAATCTACAACTTTCATGTTGAATACTTTTCCAGAATCTGAGGTCTAATAGGTCATATTGGGCTTGGAAGTCAAAACAGAGGAGCAGTCACTGGGCCAGAGCAGTATGCAGTAATCAGACCATATCTTGAGTTGTAGAAATGATTTTTGACCCAAACTAACAGCATTTGAAAGCTAAGATCCAGATCCACAACTTTCATGAAGATCACTTTGTTAAAAAATGATGAATACAATGACTTCAGAGCTAAATGATTTCGGAGACAAAGAATCTCCATAATTTTCCACTCACCAAAAGTCATTTGGCATTTTTCACTCATTTTTCATTTATCCACTCACTCATGACTCAGCTCCCTTGTCATTTTGTATCCCTAATCCTCTATAAAAGACACCATTGGCAGATCATTTAAAAGGGGTCTTGGTCCTAGAGGCCAAGATCATGCTATTGTGTTATTTGTTTATCTTGTTGTAATTTTCTTTTATTCTAAATTGAAGTTATGTTCTTCTTCTTCTTCTTCTCTCTTCCTTTCTTCTTGTCTATGAGTAACTAAGTTTCATTTTTCTTAGGTGAAAGGGTGAAGCTATTAGTAATAAGTTAAAGTTAGATTAATTTCTCTATTGTGCTTAAATGATATATTATCAAATAGCCATTATATTTGTTATATTTTGTTTCCAATCATTTTAAAAAACCATCCTTGTAAAGTGGAGTTCTTGATTTGTTATAGACAAGAGATTGGCACAATGAATGCTTGAACCCATTTACAAGTGTTGGTGTTAGTGGATAATTAAAGGAATCATAATATAACTAATATAACTTTTAAAGAACTTTAAATGTTGTATTTTCTGATTGGAACCTCCGTTATATGTGGATTCTAATTGAGTTATAAAAGAATTAATCTTATCCTTAATTTATTTACTAAGAGTAGATCTTCTAGCCCAAGCAATTTCTTTTTATTTGTGACCAAGTTTTATCACCTTTATTGTTATAACAAAATATTTTCCTTACGTCAAATAAATTTTTCTTCATCAATTCCCTGTGGATCGACCTCAGACTCCCGAGAATTTATTACTTGAAACAACCTGTACTTAAGTTTGTAACTCTTAAATCTGCATCAGTAGTACTGGGTCTACCTCTAGTAGTGGCACAACCTCTTCTGCTTCTTTGACTAGCAAATATGCAATTGGAATAGCTAAAAATGGTTGTCCCCTTTGGGCTTTTGTGACTATATTGCAAAGTAAAAAAGTAGGAGGAGGGAATGCAAGTTGGAAATGCAATTTTTATGATGGAACTTATAAGGGATCTTATTTTAGAGTGATGTCTCATCTATTGAGAGAAAAAGGACATGAGATTAGTATATGTAATGTTGTGCTAAACGAATATCTTCAAGAAATGAAGCAATTAGAAAGAGAGGCTACTGAGAATGCAAAGCTAGTGCAAGTTCCTTTACCTTCTAACTCTACAAGTTTGAACCCTCCTAGATACGATATGTCTTCTGATGGGAGCAAGAGAAGAAGAGGCAGTGAAAGTGCAATAATAAGGGCATTTAATAATGAGGCAAGAGATCATTTATCATGTGAAATAGCCAGACTGTTTTACTCTGCTGATTTGGCATTTAATGTGGCTAGAAATCCATATTTTGTTAGCTCATTCACATATATTACAAACATTATCATCTCGGGTCTTCTTCCACCTAGCTACAATGCTATAAGAACTACAATGTTGCAAAGAGAAAAAGCTCACATATTGAGATTACTTCAACCCATTAAAGACACTTAGCCAGAAAAAGGTGTGAGTATAGTGACTGATGGTTGGACTGATGCACAGAGAAGACCATTGGTTAACTTCATGGCTGCATCGGATTCGGGACCTATGTTCTTGAATGCGATTGATGGCTCAAGTGAGTTTAAAGACAAGCATTACATTACTAATTTGATTTTGTCCACCGTTGATGAGGTTAGACCACAAAATGTGGTACAAATCATTACTGATAATGCACCTATTTACAAGACTGCTGGAGCAATTGTTGAATCAATTCATCTTCATATCTTTTGGTCATCGTGTCTGGTGCACACCTTGAACCTTGCTTTGAAAAATATTTGTGCAACTAAAAATAAACTAAATAATGAGAATGTTTATGTTGAGTGTCATTGGATTACTATTGTTGCTGATGATGCCATTTTCATTAATAATTTCATCATGAATCATTCCGTGAGGCTAGCCATGTATAATCAATTTATGCATCTGAATTTACTTTCTATTGCTGAGACTAGATTTGCCTCCGTCATTGTAATGCTTAAAAGGTTTAGAACTATTAAGCATGGTCTCCAATCTATGGTCATTAGTGAAGAATGGTCTCACTATAGAGAAGATGATGTTCAAATGGCTTCCTTTGTGAAAGAAATAATTTTGAATGACCTTTGGTGGGATAAAGTTGATTATATTCTAAGCTTTACAAAGTTCATCTATGAAATACATTGTTCTTGTGACACCGATAAGCCAAACCTTCATTTGATATATAAGAAATGGGATTGTATGATTGAGCAAGTGAAACTAGCAATCTATCAACATGAGGAAAAGGAGTGGAATCAATATTCATCCTTCTATGAAGCAGTGTATAACATCCTAATTTCTAGATGGAATAAAAGTTGCACACCACTTCATTGCTTGGCTCATTCACTTAATCCTAAGTAAATTTAATTAACTTCCGAGTTCTAATTTCTTTTACTTTTACTTAGATGTACTTTGATTTTTGTATTATAGTAATCACAATTTCTATTTTGTATAATAGCTATTATTGTAAACAATGGCTTGAGGAAGCTCCAAAATGAGTCTCCCCACATAACGACAATAAGATTTGTATAGGAGAAACAAATGCCTAAAGGATTACTTTTCAGATCCTTAAGAAAGGCGAGAGACCACTTCAGAGTTTGTTAAATTATCAAGTGGTGAAGAAGAGCTTGGCCAATTTGATTGCTTGCAAGATAGGTGGAACTTGAAACCAAAGGAATGGTGGGTCATGTATGGAATTTCAATCCCCAAACTTCAAACCATTGCCTTAAAGCTCCTTTCATAACCTTCCTCTTCCTCTTGTTGTGAAAGGAATTTGAGCACATATTCCTTTATCCACTCCATGAAAAGGAATAGGCTAAATCCCAAGAAAGCTGAAGATTTAGTTTTTGTTCACACAAATCTTCGTCTCCTCTCAAGGAAGAATAAGAACTATAATGAGGGTGAGACTAAAATGTGAGACATTGGTAGAGATGAATGGGATCCATTTGAAGGGGTTGAGATTCTTGAAGTTGCTAGTCTCTCTCTTGATGGATCAGATTTGGAAGCTGTTCTTTTCACTGATGATGGGAAGGAAATGATGAAATTGAGACTGTTGGAGTTTGATTTTTATAATCTTTAGAAGTTGTCATGTTGAACAATTTAAGTTCTTTTCTATGTTTTATGTTGAACTTTGTGTGTTTTAATTTTTATGTTATGTTGTCATATTTTATTGTGTGAGATTTTAGTTTATTATATATATATATATATATATATATATATATATATATATATATATATATATATATATATAATGTATATCAGTAACCTAGTTTTCTAAAAATTTTCGCATCTCGTACTTGTATCCGTACCGGGTACCGATACCGTACTCGTACCAGTGCAACATAGCTTATCATAGATTCACCGTTAATGTAAATCTATGCGTTTACTTGTAACTCGAAGAATAATCCTTCTTACACATCACCCACCACTCACACTAAAGACGTTTTAAATAAAGATAAGTTTAATTAAAGAAAAGTCACTGCAAGATATTTTATTATATAAGCAATCTGGATACAAAAAGATAATATTAAGATAAGATAAAATATAAAGATAAAGTAAGATGAAGTCTTAAGATAAGAGAGAACAAAGAGATATTGTTATCTCTATCTTTATATCACCCTCCCTCATGCTATTGCACAAAGGCCAAGTTTAGATTGCAGTACAAGGAAAACTATCCAAGGATAACATCTTTAACATTAGTGACATTAGTGGCCCAGGTCATGAAGAAGGTCAAAGACGTTGCCTTGCTTAGAAAGTGTCTTGCTAATGAGGGTAAGATTATCATATATGGTCTTATAGACCTAATACAATCATGAAAGGCGTTGTGGAGTGTTAATCAAACCTTACGTGAGGTTTCTACATCTATGGCTAGACTGAGGAGTTTAAATAAGAAGATTGGAATGAGGAGCTCGAACAAGAAGATTGGATATATGCTGGTGGTGAAAGTGATCAAGCCTTTTGCCAAGTGACATGTATGTCTGAGGAGAGGGGATAATAGGGAGAGGCGTTGGAGTTTCTCTAAAAAGGCCATTAAAGCCGAGCAACATTAGAATTTCTCTATTGATAAAGTTACCAAGATTCTGGTGTTACGTGCGGTGTTAGCCATTGAAAGCCTGTGTACTAAAAGATAAAGTAAGACTAAGTCTTAGGATAAGAGAGAATAAAGGGACATTGTTATCTCTATCTTTATCACACCTTTACATATCAGTATAGGTTTCAAAATCAGAGTGTAAGTGTGTAAAAATATTTTGTTAAAAGTTAAAACCAACTATAGTCATGATTAAGACTATAAATATAATATGATGCATATATGTGTGTTAATAATATTATTCTAACTCAAAACAACTACTACGAATTTTGTGATTGAGAATACGAAACCATTGCAATTCTAACCCATTCCGTTGCATGTTGTCCAAAAAAATACACAAGAAAGAGGGAATACATGATTATAAGTTTTTAACGACATCCCAAGCAATATTATAGTGTGTTTAAATTAATTTATTTTGTGTTTAAAATAGTTTATAATTAAAATCTTATTAATTATTTTTCAAAAATTAATAAAATTTCCTAAAATTTAATAAAAACTAAACATGCACTGAATTAATATCGGAGTGTGAAAAATGAGTTGAAAGATCCTTATTACTGAGTTTTCAACAATTTATATACATGAGTGAAGAACTGAGAAAAATGGCTAAGAGCCATAATCAACTAACTATCATCTAGAAGCATTTTTTTTTTTTTAGTTTCCTAGAGTATCCCTGTTAGAAATATTTTAGACAAACCAAAATTCTTTGAATCAATTTAATCTCAATTTACAGCATGTACAATATAATATAAATACAAGAAATCAGTAATACCTGGAAAGAAGATAATGAGACTACCATGATTGTGATCTCGAATGAGGGGGAGAGAAACTATTCCTTTTCCATGGTAGTTTGCTCACTCGTCAATTTCAATGGGGCAACTATTGCATTAGGGTGGTAAGAATAGGAGCCTCTCCCTGTATATACAAAACAATAGAATGGGCTAAACCTACCTATCATGGTAAGTCCATATACAAGACTCATAAACTAAATCTACTTATGAGCAGTGCTTAGCAACAGCAAGCCCAATAACAATATTGATTACAATTTGGACTAAACAACATGCTCTACTAATTTTATTAAGTTGTAATATGATTTATTCTAGTCCATATAAAATAATTCTAACATTCTCTCACTTGGATGACATAAGTTATATTACTTTATTTTAATAAGAAAATAATTCTTCAGATTAATTAAATAATATGTGACCACAACAAGATGTCAAAATTGAGCTAGCACTTTCAACCATTGGTCCAAAATGGGACTACAAGCACCTCAACAATGTAGAAAATCATGCTCGAAGGAATACTGATATTATACATGCAAGATACTCATATCCAGATGACCCAACAAAATGTGGTATACGGATAAATGGGAAAGCACAACAAAATTGCATGCTAATGTGTGATCAAAGTGCAATTTCCAACAAAATAGCCAAAGCATCTACCCAATATTTTTTTTTGAGATTCAACGAAATATCTCAACACAATAACCAAATGAGTCTGGGTCCAAAATGTCTCCGTAATATATCATAATATGAACAAATAATATTGCATAGAATAATAATAATAATAATAATAATAATAATAATAATAATAATATTATTATTATTATTATTATTATTATTATTA
The DNA here is from genome assembly GCA_029884595.1 of Ormosia semicastrata. NCBI lineage: Eukaryota > Viridiplantae > Streptophyta > Magnoliopsida > Fabales > Fabaceae > Ormosia > Ormosia semicastrata. Next base: position 5,055,836 of record JAQQTO010000022.1, on the reverse strand, counting down.
TTATTATACAAAGAATCACAACAACAACAATATAAGTATCTAAAGTCTCGTGACATAAACAAAATATGAAGTCAATACAAAATCACAAAACAAACTCCCACTAACTCAAAATATCAAATGACCTAACTGTACCCATATGAGTCACATAATCAACAAAACTTTGACAGCTAAACTTTGGTTAGGGAATCTGTAACCGTAAGTTTTGTAGGGATGTGCTCGACATGAGTTTGAAACTCCTGAATCTCTTCTCTAACAAATATGTACTTTGTGTCAAAATATTTTGAGCACTTAGAGCTCTCAATGATTCGAGAGAAGCATACTGTAACAGAGTTATCACAATATATAGTAAAAGGCCTAGAAATACTCTCCACAAAACGAAATTTTAAGTCAAATTCTTCAACCATATCATTTAATGTGTGGCTTCATAGCAAACTACATACTCTTCCTCCATAGTGAAAGTAGTTGTAAGTGTCTGTATAACACTTTTCAAGAAACAGTTCATCCTCCCAACATAAAGATACACCTTGGTGTGGACTTGTGGTCATTTAGGCAACCACTATAATCAGAATTAGAATAGTCAATTACCGCAAGGTGATCTAACCTACTATAAGTTGGTATATGATCTTTGATACCATTTAAATACCTTATGACTCGTTTTGCAACCTACCAAAAAACCACACCAGGTTTGCTCAAGTATCTCCTAACTACAAACTTGAGCATACATGAGGCTACAATAGTGGAAGCATATGGGACCTACTCCATTTTAGCAACTTCTTTTCCATTTTGAGGACACTATATATTAGAGAGTCTATCACCCTTTTGAACGGGTGCATTACAAGAATTACAATATTTTATGTTGAATTTATTTAGAATTCTTTCAATGTAGCCTTTATGAGACAAGCTAACAATACCACAAGATTTGACACAGTGTATCTTAATGCCCAAAATGAAAGAGGCATCACCAAGATCTTTCATATTAAAGTGCGATGTCAATATCTGCTTAGACTCATACAAAAAACCAATACCATTACTGGCTGGTCAACAGTATTTCAAACATACAAGACAAGAATAATGAATTTGCTCCCACTATTCCTCAATACATTGACATCCATTTGATGTAGCACCAAATCGAAATGAGCTACTAAGGTCATCATAACACGAAAGAAGTCTTTAGTGGAGACTAGAGAAAAAGTCTCCTTATAATCAATGTTTTTCCTTTGGTTATATCCCTTAACAACAAGTCTAGCCTTATGTTTATCACCTTTGGCATCACACCTGGTCTTAAAGATCTATTTACAACCAACATTCTTACAACCAGCAGGCAGCTCCACTAATTCACAAACTCTATTCTTTCTCATAAAAGCCAACCCGTACTCCATAGCAAGCAAACATAGTAAGCTACTAGGACTAGACATGGCCTCATGTGAACAAATAAGATCAGAACCTCAATTGAGTTGAACTCATGCTCCTGCAAGTATATATCATAATCTTTAAATATGCTAGATTCAGTGGATTTGGGAACTCGCTCAGATCTACTCAATGGAGCCACAACGATATCTTAATCTTATATATTATTTTTGACTTGTTGAAGAATATCGACATTATCAACAAGATTATCATGGATCAATAGGAGATATCATGAATCAATAAGAGATACCACCATCTCTAAAATGGAAACAATAAGTATAGGAACGATAACATGCTCCTCTCTAAAATCAATAACATGTAACTCTTGAGTTCCATCATACTCTAAGTCTCTTTCAAAAATAGACAGCCCAATCAGACTTAATAACTTTAGTAGTATGAGAAAGACAATAGAGCCTGGAACTCTTGAGCCTATTCAATAGGCAATAAAGAAACCACTAATGATTATTAGATCAAGCTTCTTCAGCTATGAGTTATAAGGTCTCACCTCTTCCTTACAACTCAAACACAAAATTACATTAAAATGGGTCTTTTGCCCAACATAAGCTCATATGGAGTTTTCGGCGTAGATTTACTTAGCACATGATTCAAAATATAAGTAGAAATCTTCAAGTTATCTCCCTATAAGAGTTCTAGAAAAAGAAGAATGACTAAGTATGCATCCTACGCATTTGATCTTCTTACTATATTTTAATTCAACTATGATCTTAAATACTCTAAAAAGCATCTAAAGATTCGAATCTCTCACGCAATAAATGGATCCATTTATGCCTAGATAAATCGTCAATGAGGGTGGTGAATTATCCAAAACTACCCATAGCAATAGGAGAAATGGGCCCATAAAAGACTGTATGAATTAGTTGTAGTATTCCTTCACACTTAGTAAACTCACTCTTCTTGGCTCCAATAGTAACTTCCCTTTTATTCAATAGACACAAGCATCAAAATCAGAGAAGTCTAGATCATGAGAATATTCTCCTTGATCAACCTCTCCATTCTCTCCCTGGAGATATAGCCTAAACATCAATGCTACAACATAGAAGAATTTTTCAGAGACTTTACCACACTTATTCCCAATAATATCATTGACATCTAATTGTTGTTAATTAATAGAAAGGGTCAATATTTAACATATGACGGCCATTAGACGAAACCCCAGAACTAACAAGAACAGAATCACAATATAAGGAAACTTTCTTATCACTAACGAGAAAAACTAGTACAACTATCTAAAGTAGAGAATGAAATAAAGTTCCTTCTTATAGAATATATAAAGGTGGTACCTTTAAACCTAAATAATGTCTAGTACATTGCCTCAAGGGAACAATGCTTATATACTATACTTTGACACTAACTCTATTTCCTACTAAGATCATCAACTCTCATTCACTTGCTTTCTCCTATTTCTGAACTATAGCAATGAGCTCATAACATGATTAGTTGCACTAATTATCTAGCCAACAAGTGTTAGAAGAGACATTAACAAGATTAGATTCAAAACACAATAGAACTAGAGGTTCAACTTCCTTTTCTTTAATCCAATTATTAAACTCTAGATAATTAGCTTGTTTAAGCCAATTAACAATTTTTGTGTCACGTTCACGAACATCACTCACATTATTATGCTTAGTCTTGGTCAACACAAAAAGGTCACAGGCCCTTATGGATTCATTAGTAGCCTTACAAAATTTGTTGGCATTATTTGCTTCACTGATACTCTCCTTAATGGCTTTGTACATACTATACTTTATAATCACGAGACAAATTTTATTTGAATGAGTCCACCTTTCATATTTCACCCTAACCGCAGTGGAAGACATATGGGCTACAGGACTCGTTCTCAGTGAGAGCAACATCAACAACAAAGATGAGCATAAATAAATTTATTGACTCATCCCAGGCAGTCCTCATATTTGGTCCCGCACAGCTTTAGCAAAACTATCATTTTCATAAGCAAAACTGGATAATCAATATTTAAAGGGAGATTTTCTTGTTGCGCATATCAATATACAAGATGAGGGATAACCACAATAGAGCTCTCTCATATAATTGTAATCTCACCTGGTGGTCCCGAATTATAACACATAAGCAGACTCCCATAGATATTAAAATCATGTCCCTAAAGTTAGTATCGAGAGGATAGTGAAAACTCTAAGGACATAACCATTAATGCCTTTAACAAATAATCAGGAATTACATTAATAAAAGTAAACCGATAAGGTGAGCACATTATCAATATAATCCCCAATGCCATAAAATAACAATATTATATTAACAAAATAACACCTTGCCACAATTGATCTCGCAAAGGCAAGCTCGTACTTATGAAAGGTGCCCAAAAGCTCTACAATACTTTAAATAATAACTCTTAGAACAAAATTGTATAAAGATAATAAGAAATAGCAATATATAATATTTCATATAGCATTTTATGGATAAAATAGCACTGAAAATTAATTTAGTGACTAAATAATATCAAGTCTGAGAGTATAGATTGTACAACACTCCAAGTAGTGTCACAATTAGGGGTGTCCAGTAGGTCATGTCGACTCACGAACTTGCAAGTTTTGACCCAACCCAACTAATAAAATGCGAGTTGAGTTGGGTTCGCGAGTTAGGTCGGGTTGAAAAATGCTTCAACCTGCAATGTGTGGGTTGGGTAACAAGTTAGAACACTTCCAACCCGCACAAACCTCACCCACCCACCCTTTTTTATAAGAAAAAAAAAATAAGTGGCCCAGACCTAGAGTGTGCATTTTGCTTGTCTGAAAATTAGGGCCCATAAGCACCTATTCTGCCAGACAGTATAACTTCTTTGGTAAACACGGTAGACAGTATAATTAATTATCTATTTAAAGTTCATAAATATCATCTCTGATATGGCTAAAAACAATGTTAGACCATGTAAATATGCTAACAATTAGATACCAAAGTGGGAAGAGAAAAAGGCATCAAAACTCTATCTATCTACTTCCTCTCCAATGACCCCAGCGCAGCTAGTAGTTCTCTGCTAGTAATCTCTACAACTAGTTCTCCCCAGTGCAATTATTCTCCCAGGCTCCTAGCATTTGTGCTTTGAGTCTGTGACCATTGCTTTTTCTCCCACCCGATCTTCCAATCCCAAGGATTGCGCCGCTGCTGTGAGTTTGTAACCATTTATTCTTCTCCTACTCAATCTCCTAGTCGTTCTCTGCAACTAGTCACACTGCCACACATCCTTATTCCTTCTTGTGGCTTCTTTAGTTTTCTGCACCACACCGCCCCAATCCTGTAGGTAAGCCTTACCTTCTTCCTCTGCTCTTTTCATGTAAATCTAGAACCTAAGAGGAAGTAAATAGAAGGGCTTTATTAACTACTAACTAGCAGTAGCAGGAAAAAATGTGATCCACAAAGACCACATGCATTCAAAGGTAAGGGGGGACCGCTTGAGGGATCGTATCCTCCACCGATGCTATTGGCTGATGCTCCGTGATTTTCTTTTAGGAAAATATTTTTTTTCAAATTCCAAATAGGAAATCCTGTGAGACATCATATTGATATGTGAGTATGATTTTATGCTCTGGTGTATTATATAAATAGCTCCCTGCCCTATACGATATCTGCAACAAAAACATTCAGAAAATATATATTGCAAGTTCCCCATATATAGGATTGGTGCTTGCTGATTTCTACCATGTGAATACTACTCTGCTAGCTAATTTACATTTTTGATGTCTATGCTTTAGAAACATATGTTCATGATATTAATTAATTTCTATTTGAGAGAAGTGTACAGATTTAAAACTCGTTATGGTTAATTACAAAATAATTCATATTCTTTGATTAAGAAAATTGTTTAGCTTTGAATGCAAGATGGATTTTCCAATTAGATAGTGAATCAAAATGTTCAAAGATTGTAAATTCAAAAGCATTGTGGGGAGCGAATTGAGTTGATAGTAGTATAGTTATTACATTGTTTGGTTGATATTAATTTACTTATTGATGACAGAAAATGGTTGATGAATGATAAATAACTCTTAATCATTCACTAATTGGAAAAAAGTAAATTGGAAGTACTCTTACAGCCCCAAGTTATGTGCAACCATCCTAACCTTCCCAACATATTGAGCATTTAGCTATTGAATAAGGAGGAGGATCATCTGCTGGTAAAGAGGTATTCATACTTCTGAAAAAGCCTTCAAGACCAAAAACACATTTCTGACCCGCGGGTTTGACCTAACCCAACCCACTCTTGAGCGGGTCGGGTTGGGTCAGGTTGAACAAAAAAATATCTTCGACCCAACCAAACCCAACTCATTGCTCTGGTGAGCGGGTCGGGTCTAAAAATGCTATTGAACTCACCCAACCCACGGACACCCCTAATCATAATCACGCTGGAAAAATTCCAAGTCAAAACTTGAAGAGTATATTATAATTATTTTAACATTATATAATATTATATATACAACATAGCATCAAAATTATTTAAATAATCAAATGATACCAAGCTCGAGAGTGCACAATATATATATTAGGCCCAACAACATTACAATTATGAATATAAAAATCTAGCTCAAAATTTGGAGAGTACACCACAATTTTTGACATTTTAAAATTTAGAAAAATTCCTATAAATAATTTTAGGCTTCCAAAAATTAAATAAAAATCACCAAAACATAGAACAGGGTGTGTGGACCACAACAGTTCAAGTTTCAGGCCAAAAGGGCAAGAGAGTGAGCCACATGCACTCTTATGCGCCTATTCTGCTAGTGGGAAACAAGCAGGAAGCTTTGTCTTCCTTACTAGTTTCTGGTAAATGGGTCGCGCATGACTTGGTTTTCCATTGAACGGGTCGCAAGCAATTTCTCCATGATTTCTCAACAAGTTTGAGAGATCTATATCTCTTTAGAACCGACATAATTGGATCTACAAAAGCCTTCTATGTATTTTCATAATCATTCCACGAAAAAATAGATTTGTGCAAAACAAAATTCAAAGGATTTTCACGGTATTTTAACAATTTCTCCATCATTTCTCAATGAAAAAACAACGATTCAACTGTCATTAAACTCAGAAAACTAATAGCTATAAAACCTCTAAGTCAATTTTCAGAATTAATTCACAAATTTTTGAATCATAAAATGGTATTTGTTAGGGTTCTTCATTTTTTTTTACGAAACTCTCTTTGCATTTTAATTCATTTGATACAATCTATATGTAGATAGACTCAAGAAATCCCAATTTATATAAGCCCTAACTTAATTTTCAAAATCGACAAAAGAAACGAAATTTGGATTTCACAATAGGTTTTCGAGTTTCCTTACATTCATGTCTCATACAAATCTTTTTTAGAAAATTAAAAATTGCTAGTCATAATTAGGATTAAACCCTCTCTGATACTAATTTGTTAGAAAATTTTGAGACAAACCAAAGTTTCTTGAATCAATTTAATCTCAATTTACGGCATGCATAATAGAATACAAATACAAGTAATTAGGAATACCTGGAAATGAGATAATGAGGCTGCCATGATTGCGATCTTGAACGGCGAGGAGAGAAACTATTCTTATTCCATGATAGTTTGTTCATGTATCGGTTTCAATAGGGCAACTGTCACAATTGAGTAGTAGGAATATGAGTCTCTCTCTGTGTATATAAAATAATAGAATATGCTAAACCTACACATCATGGTAAGTTCATATATAACACTTATAAACTAAACCCACTTATGAGTAGTGCTTAACAATAACAAGTCCAATAATAATATTAATCACAATTTAGACTAAATAACATACTCTAAGAATTTTAACATTTAATTAATCTGAGTTTTATTAAATTGTAATATGATTTATGTTAGTTTATATAAAATAATTCTAACAATCCCCTCACCTGATAGGTAAGGAATTAATTTTTCAAAATATGATCAGACATTTAAACACGAATCTCTCTCAACGATATTATTTTTATGCACATGAATTCTGAAATCATACTCAAAACTACGTACATAAAATATCCAAACCCTTTTTACTTTTGCTAACATATGTTTGGTACATCTAGAAGCATCTAATGACTAACTCTTAGGAACTTGATAACCGCCCCAACTAAATTATTTATCTGGATGCATAAATAACAAACATGTGTAAGTGCATGCATGTGTATGAGAATCATCGCGTAATGGCTGCGCAGCACTATAAGGTGGATTATTAGGGGCTGCTGCTTTATGGACACCAAAGTGTGCATGAGCATCACGTTGGGAGTTGTGAGGGAAGTATTATGATTAGCTTATTTTGAAAAAAAAACCTAACTAAAGTAGCGAGATAAATAGCTTGAGTCTTACTGAATTTAGCAAAAACCTCACATTTTCTTAAAATCGTGTGTTTATATTCCCTCACTCATTTAACATGTGTGAACACCTAATTTTATAGGGCTAAAAGAAAAAAGTAAAAAAAATAAAATAAAAAATAAATAAAAATAAAAAAATAAATAAAGCAAACAAACAAAAAAAGTTAGATCTGATTTTCATATAAAAAAAAATAAGGAAATGAAGGCATTGTTTCAATATGTCACGTTATCTCAATGTTTGCAAGCGTACAAATGCAAGGCTCAAGGCAAACACTGACAAAAAGGGTAAAATGGCAGAGACGTGAAAGGGGTAGAAGGTGACAGTCCAGGAGAAAAAACATAAAAATGGAAACTGAGCTAGACCACTCTATATGCAACCTACACTGATCTCTTTGGGGGTTGTAGATTGGTTTTTCTGCTTACAAGGGAAGCAGCATGAAAAAGGAAAAAGGGAGGGAGTGATAGAAAAGGAGGATTTTCGGAGAACCATTCTGGCCCCGGGGTAGAGACCAACTGGGAGCCCTCATCAAAACCAACGGCAACCATCCACCGTGGCCACCATTACTTCAACCCAACTCCTCACTTCCATGAAAAAACACCAAACAGAGCACTAAATACACAACTCATAAACCCACCACCCACAACCATCAAAAATCACCCTCTCGCTACCTCCATAACACCTCCCACACATCTCAAGCTCTACCATCACCACCTTCCTCCATCATTCCACTCGCTTTTTGCACGGCCAAACCACCCTTCATCTCTCATCACCATCCTAGCAACCCATCTCCATCATCTTCCCGAAGATACTCATCAAAATTCCATCTCCGTGCCGCCTCAAAACCTTTCTCCATATTAACCTATTCATTAACCATCTCTCCTCCATCTTCCATGTGAACTCCACCCCACAGCAGCCACTAGCCTTCACTATTCACCTTCCATTCCACCTCACTTCTCCCAACCGTGAACAACCCATTCACGTAACCATCTCACTTCCATCTTCACCATCACTCCATCTTTCACGTAAAACCTCACCTCTCTTCACCTTCAACCAACCCTTCATCACTCCACCTCCAAAACCACCCTAACCGTGTCATCCCCACCATGACAAATTTCATCTTCAACCACCTTCACCATGACCACTATCTTCATCCAAACCTCACCTCTCCTACATCTTCAACCTCCAACCAAGCCACCATGCAAGACCCTCCCATGCACACGTGACCCTTCCTCAAGCTTCCAACCTCCATCACCATGGCTCCACTGAGTCAACTCAGTGAGAAGCAACCACCCTTCTTCTCCGCCATTCGTGACTAGATCCCAGCAAGCCACTCCACCCACGCCCACTGTTCGTCCACCCAAAGACCCTCCTTCGTCCAATCCCCAAACCGTGACCACCACGTGAAGCAACCCCTCTCCATCACCAATACCACCTTCCTTCCAAACCGTACCTACCAGCCACCGTAAAGACAGCAACCAACAACACCAAGCTGCCACCATAGCAGCACCGTCACGTCTCCACCGTCCTTCACCGTCGCCGTTCACGTCGTCCCTGCCAGTTGCATCTCCATCCCTGCAGTTCATATCTGCGCATGCACCCACCGCAACTCCAGCCGTGCCTCTACCGTGAGCTCTCCATCCCATCACCGTGAGCCCCTGCTCCAAGACCACCACGGATCCGAGTCTGCTGCCGCATCACGATCCAGTCCACGACCCTGCTCAACCGCGTACCACCGCATCGTTGTGTTGCCTTGCCTTTGAATGTGCGACGTCACCACGGTGAGTTCCCTGTTGAGGTATCCAGAACCTCTTTGCTTTTTAACTTTTGAATGTTTAAGGCAGAAGGATAATGTATGGGCCATCAGCCCATTGCAATTTAAAGTCATAGTTGTCCCATTTTTTGTTTTATAAGGAGAATACGAAAATGGCAAAAAATGGAATATAAAAAAAATCAAAAATGTATTTGAGTTTAATTGTTAGTTCTGGTCTGATAATGTTTATTTTATTTAATTGTATGTTTTATATTGTGTTTTATGACTAATAAAAAGTAAAAAAATAAAAAAATCTAAAAAAAAAATCTAAATAAAAAATAAAAAATAAAAAAAAAAAAAATACAATTTGTTTAAAGTTATTTGATTGGTGATGTTTATATTTAGTTTTGTTTTTATTATTTATTATTTAGATCATGAAAAAATTATGTTTGCTTAGTTGTTTTTGTGCATTTCTAAATAATAATAATAATAATAATAATAATAATAAAAATAAAAATCTTTTAATCCATGCAATGACCAATGATGATGATTGAATAGCGAATGCTATCTTCATTATCTTTTGGATCATAAGGGTTTATTGAGTAGCCTAGTGCTAACTTGAATCCTGTGCAAGAATGGATTCGCTTTCAAATAAAAATCTTTTTAATTAAAATCAATTAACTCACACTTATTTTATAAAGAACTACGCAACTTTGAGTTCCCCATTGCACCAGGGGATACGTAGGAGCAGAATTTCATTTTCTGTCAAGCCAAAATTAAATTTTCATAATTTTGTGGTTTCCTTTTTATAAATAGTTACAATATTTTCAAAAGGGGTAAAATAAATATTTTCAATGATTGTTAAGGATTTGCACAATTAACTCAATGTACCGTTTTAGAACGGGTGTGTTAGGGGTGCTGTGGGATTAAGTTTCTGCCCTTCCCTATCCATAACTGACTCCCGAATCCAATCTGGTTCCAAAGACTATTTTTAAAGAAAGGTTTTCCAATTTTTTTTTCTAATTTAAATAAAATTGGTGGCGACTCCATTTTCATATTTTAAAATCCTTCGAGTTGCTATTTTTCGCCGCGATCCCGGTCGCAACAGATGGCGACTCCACTGGGGATATTTGGAGAGTCAAGCCTGTTGTTGTTAGTTGTGCAAATTGTTAATAATTTTTATTTATTTATTTCACCCTTTTTATCCTTGTTTTTGTTTTCTTTTTTTGTGTAAATGGAGTTTATTTTATTTTGTTCCATGTAAATATCTCGATGACATTATCTTATGTATATTGTTACTTGTAAATATGTTGTGCATAATTGTTGAAACCATAGGATAGATGATTGTTTGCTATTGTATATATGCTTTTGCAGTTTTGGGTATTTTGGTCTTTTAAATTTTTGTACAGGTTTGTATGCTCCTCACACACACATCACTATCACTTACCTCACACACTTTTTGGGCTCTATACCCGAAGTCTGCATGCGGCCGAGGAGTAGGAGGGGTCTCGCTTTTGTTATTGAGGGCTTTATGCTCACTTGACATTTGTTGAGACACCACTCAGATTGTTACCATTATCATAGACGAATCATATTGAGAGGGTTTATCCCTACTTGTGATTAATTCATTTTGGGACCTTGTCTTTATAGATAAGGGCAATCTGGGAACCGTGACTTTTAGAAGTTTAGACCGTCCCAAAAATCTTGCACCGATAGATTGAACATAACTCATGATCAAATCTTAAGTTCCACTTGACTAGAGCACAAAAGGGAGCGTACTTTTTCTTCTTTATTTATCTGTTTCTCAAATCATTCATTCATTCTTGCAAAAAAAAAAAGAAGAAGAAGAAAAAATCAAAAAAGAAGAGAAAAAAAAAAATATTCATTGCTTGCGTTTTCATAACATTCTAAAAAAGAAAAAAAACTTGCATTTTCATGACATTGCATTTCAAAAAAATCATCATGTGTTTTCACGGCATCCTTGACATTAAAAAAAATAAAAAAAAATCATGCATCTTCATAGCATCCCTAGCATTCAAAAAAAAAAAAAAAAAAAAGAAACATCTTGCATTTTCATAACATGGCATTTTAAAAGAAAGAAAGAAGAAAAATGAAAAAATGTTTTCAAAGCTCATTCATTTTATGCATTTCATGCATTTCAGCTCATTCTTTGTAAATGTTATTTTGTTTTAATAAATCAAATTGGTTTGAACCATTATGCAGCCTAGGAAAAAAGAGACTAATCAAACCCAAATTCGCAATCCTAGATCTCAGACCAGAATGACTGCTGATAACCCTGAGGAAGGGAGAAACCTGAGTATGGAAGTTGATGAGATTAAAAGGAGGATGGATGGAATAACAGAGTCTATGAGAAGAATGGAGGAAATGGTGTTGTCCATGAGAGAGACTCTCACCTTGATTGGGGCAGTCAGAAGCACAAGAGTGATTGGGGCACATCCGCACCTGCCAACTATCACTTCCATGTGGACAAGCCCCGGGATCGCCACTGAGATTCCTGTTGAGAGGAGAACCTCGAATACTGCACCGCTAGGAATTCCTATTGGAGAAGGGTATCGTTCTCCAGAGGATACTCGAAATGAGGTTCATGGTAATGCTGAATTTACATGGGAACAACGATGTATGTCCATCCCAGTGACAACGGGATTTCCTACTGGGAGTGGTCATGCGGCAATTCAGAAGAATAGGATGGAAGAAGAATGGAAGGAAAGGATGGAAGAGCAAATCAAAGCGATCAAGGGCCCTAGCGCTTATGGATCGCTTAGAATAGAAGAACTGTGTCCTACCATGGAGGTCGTAATCCCTAAAGACTTCAAGATTCCTCATTTTACCAAGTATGACGGGAGTGGTAACCCTCGGTTTCATTTGATTAGTTATGGAACCAAGATGGCTATTTGGTCCAGGGATGATAAGTTCCTTGTTAGCTTTTTCCACGAGAGTCTTACAGCCCCGCTTTAGAGTGGTATATTCAATTAGACCGCTTTAAGATTTCTCGTTGGACTAATTGGTCGATCTATTCATGGATCAATACAAGTTCAACCTAGATGCAGCTCCTACCCGGGAACATTTGAGCTCAATACAAAAGGAAGATGAGGAAGCCTTCAAGCGTATGCCCAGAGATGGAGAGCTCTCGCACAGAAGACAAGTGCAACCACCGTTGACGCGACGATGTAAATGTGCTCATATTTTCTAGGGACTTTGGGAGCTCCTTATATTGAGACAATGGCGGTGCCGTTTATCTAGACTTTGCTTTGAGTTGATAGGCTGTAGGGGAGAGGATTGAAATTTTGGTAAAGCGGTACATTGCCAATCGGCAATGATGAAAGTAGTTTCAAGAATGAGTTTTTTCCTCTAAGGGAAAAAGAATCAAAAGTGAACTACATGCAAAACCAAAATTGAAAACCCATCATATTACCCTGCCTACACTGTTTGCCCTCCATCAACTGGAAACCTCTGAACAATTGGCGATCTGAGGCGTTAATTGATGTGATTGTCATCTTAGACTTTTGTGGTGTTAAACTTATGTTAACTTTCTTGAAGCATTAATGTAATAAATTTATATGGATATCTTGTTTCCTTTCATTTTCAGCGTCTTTCTTGACATTTATTTCTCTTTCACTTCTTCAAAGTGTCTTCCTCGTATTTGGGGCCCATCGGACTCCAATTCTTGGTAATTCTCATTTTGGTAGATCTCAATAAAGTTCACGTGTGCAAGTATCCTTTTCACAAAAAAAAAAAAACAAAAAAAAAAAAAAAAAAAAAAAAAAAGAAAGGAAAAAAAGGGAAAATAAAAAGGGAGCAAAGAAGTAATCACCTGGTGTGCATGGGCCTTTTGTCTCTAAATTAATTTTTTTTTAAAATGAGCAATCAAGATTTGAAATGAAGATTGGCCGTGTTTCTCTATCCTTCATGAAAATTCATCTTTTCATTATCTCTCGTTGTCCTTTTGAGCTTGAAGTTTTCTTTAATAAACCCTGGACAAGGATCACCCCTACACTGGGGGATGACACAAAGTAAAGGTTGATTGTCATGGTGGCTATTTTGAAGCGTAATAAAAAGAGAGAAAGAAAAAAAAACAAAAAAAAAACAAAAAAAGAGATAAGAAAAAAATGATATGAAATAAGTCATGACAAGGGCAAATGAAAGAAAGTGAAAAGAAAAAGGAAGAAATGAAGAGCAGTAAGAGAAAAGTGTGCTTGAAAGTACAAAGGCAATTGACAAGTTTAACTTTGAACAAGGATCCTTGGTCCCATTCAAACCCTTAAACAATTGTTTGAGCCTTATATCTTTTCTTTCGTAACCCTTACCCTTGGCCATGTTACAAACCTCAAAAAGTCCATTCTGATCAATGAAGGGTTTATCATTTTCATTAACTTTAATTTTGAGACAAAGGTTATGCTCATCTAAGTATCCAATTCATTGCTCCTAAAAAAAAAAGAGGGGACTTACACCTGGTCAAGTTGCTACCTTGTCCGAGCTGGTCCCACACTGGGGCATTCTTCCCCTTAGTTCAATTTGGTCTTACATTAGGACAAGTTTCTACTCTGCTCGATTTGACTCCAAACTGGGGCAAATTTCTTTGGTTCAATTTGACCTACATTAGGGTAGCTTCGTGACTTACACTGGGGCAATTTTGTTCACAAATGACATACTTTGAGCCAAATTCATTTGATACCCTACATGAGGGCAGATTTTTGTATATACCTGATAAAACAATAGTCATGATGTCCAGTTGTCGAGTCTAGATCAATCACGTCCAAACTGGGGCAAAAAAAAAAACTTTGGCTTTCTTGCTATTCTACTTCTTGTGTCTTTATCCTTTGTGAATAATATTCTTTCTATAGTCAAACTTCCAAGAACAATCTGAAAGTTATTCGCTTCTTCTCTGTTGTACTTTTTTGAATTCATAAGTGTCTATTACGTAATGCTTCAGGTAAGGTGAACATGAGCACAATACTATGATTTGACCATCTAATGATAATCTCCTGATGAACAATTCAGATTGAAGAGAACTTGGAAATCCCAATTGATGGAAGAGGAGGTACCCGAGCAAAAAAAAAAAAAAAAAAAAAGCTCGTTAGGTTGAAAACCCGAAAGGGCGGCCTAAGCAAAAGTTAGAGCAAAAGAAAAATGGAAAAGAGCCTGTAGTTTGAAAACCCGAAGGGGCGGTTAGGGCAAATAAATGGGCAAAATCTCAAGAGAAAGTTGGCCTGAAATGCCTTGAAGGGTGCACCAAACTGGGGCAATTTTGAATTGCGTTTGATCAGCTACACAGGGGCAATTTTGTTTGCATTCAGTTGGCCATACTAGGGCAAAATTTTTGAAGGATTAAGGAGAAGATGTGTTGAAGGAAGTAGCAATGCAAACATAGATTGAGTTATCAAGCAGTTGCAGGGAATCAACTAGATGAGGGATAAAGTGAAATACTGGGATAAAATTTTCTCTCAAGGACTCAGTCAAATAAGGGTTCATGACAAGAGATGATCATCCCGTTTCTCAAAAGAAGAATAGAGAGTGGCAAACAAGGAAAGATAAAGAAGAAGAAGAAGGAAAGAAAGGATGAGGATCGAAGTTATCAGGTCCAACGAGCAAAAACATGTGAATAGGGATTTTGATTGTTCAAAGCTTTCCAAAAGTCGTCATTGGTTCAAAGGACTTTTAATAAAATAAGAAAAAAAAAGAAAGAAAAAAAAGAAAAAAGACAAAAAGAAAAAGAAAAAGAGAGAAAAGCAAAGGAAAAACAAAGAAAAGAAAATGAGAAAAATGAAAAAAAAAAGAAAAAATCTCTTTTTGATCAAGATGCTTATTCCATTGTCTTTTAAATTTGCGGGAGCACAGTTGCCCGTTATCTTTTAAATTTCGGGACTCAGTTGCCCATTGTCATTTAAATTCCGGGAGCATAGTTGCCCATTGTCTTTTAAATTTCGGGACTCATTTGCCCATTGTCATTTACATTTCGGGACTCAGTTGCCAATTGTTATTTAAATTCCGGGAGCACAGTTGCCCATTGTCTTTTAAATTCCGGGAGCACAGTTGTCCATTGTCTTTTAAATTCCGGGAGCACAGTTGCCCAATGTCTTTTAAATTCTGGGACTCAGTTGCCCATTGTCATTTACATTCCGGGACTCAGTTGCCCATTGTCTTTTAATTTTTCGGGAGCACAGTTGCCCGTTGTCCTTTAAGTTTCCGGGACTCAGTTGCCTATTGTTTTTTTTTACTTTCTGTCGAGCGCATCGGCTCCATGCATTTTACTTTCCGTTGAGCGCATCGGCTCTATGCATTTTACTTTTTGTCGAGCTTTTTGTTGAGCGTATCGGCTCCACACATTCCATGCATTTTATTTCTCTGTCATTTACTTTTGAGCGCTTTGGCCTCATGCATTTTAATTTCTTTTCATTGTTCTTACTTTGTTTTGCATTTCTCTTCTTATGCATTACCGGACAAAATTAGAGTTCATTTCTTTACTCGTTTCTTACGACGATAAAATGAAAAACCACAATTTTTCTTTTTATCTAATAAGAAACAAGTAAAGAGGGGCAACTGTGAACACCTAATTTTGACCGGGCTAAAAGAAAAAAGTAAAATAAAAGTAAAATAAAAAATAAATAAAAATAAAAAAATAAATAAAGCAAACAAACAAAAAAATCTGATTTTCATATAAAAAAAAAAAGGAAATGAAGGCAGCTTGTTTCAATATGTCACGTTATCTGCCAATGCTGCAAGCGTACAAATGCAAGGCTCAAGGCAGCACAAAAAGGGTAAAATGGCAGAGACGTGAAAGGGGTAGAAGGTGACAGTCCAGGAGAAAAAACATAAAAATGGAAACTAAGCTAGACCACTCTATATGCAACCTACACTGATTTCTTTAGGGGTTGCATATTGGTTTTTCTGCTTACAAGGGAAGCAGCGTGAAAAAGGAAAAAGGGAGGGAGTGATAGAAAAGGAGGATTTTCGGAGAACCATTCTGGCCCGGGGGTAGAGACCAACTGGGAGCCCTCATCAAAACCAACGGCAACCATCCACCGTGACCACCATTACTTCAACCCAACTCCTCACTTCCATGAAAAAACACCAAATAGAGCACTAAATACACAACTCATAAACCCACCACCCACAATCATCAAAAATCACCCTCTGCTACCTCCATAATAGCCTCCCACACATCTCAAGCTCCACCATCACCACCTTCCTCCATCATTCCACTGCCCTTGCACGGCCAAACCACCCTTCATCTCTCATCACCATCCTAGCAACCCATCTCCATCATCTTCCCGAAGATACTCATCAAACTTCCATCTCCAGGCTACCTCCAAACCTTCCTCCATATTAACCCATTCATTAACCATCTCTCCTCCATCTTCCACGTGAACTCCACCCCACAAATGTAACACCACCACCTTCACTATTCACCTTCCATTCCACCTCACTTCTCCCAACCGTGAACAACCCATTCACGTAACCATCTCACTTCTATCTTCACCATCACTCCATCTTTCACGTAAAACCTCACCTCTCTTCACCTTCAACCAACCCTTCATCACTCCACCTCCAAAACCACCCTAACCGTGTCATCCCCACCATGACAGCCCATCTTCAACCACCTCCACCATGACCACTATCTTCATCCAAACCTCACCTCTCCTACATCTTCAACCTCCAACCAAGCCACCATGCAAGACCCTCCCATGCACACGTGACCCTTCCTCAAGCTTCCAACCTCCATCACCATGGCTCCACTGAGTCAACTCAGTGAGAAGCAACCACCCTTCTTCTCCACCATTCGTGACTAGATCCGGCAAGCCGCTCCACCTACGCCCAGCCGTTCGTCCACCCAGCACCTTCCTTCGTCCAATCCCCAAACCGTGACCACCACGTGAAGCAACCCCTCTCCATCACCAATACCACCTTCCTTCCAAACCGTACCTACCAGCCACCGTAAAGACAGCAACCAACAACACCAAGCTGCCACCATAGCAGCACCGTCGCGTCTCCACCGTCCTTCACCGTCGCCGTTCACGTCGTCCCTGCCAGTTGCATCTCCATCCCTGCAGTTCATATCCGCGCATGCACCCACCGCAACTCCGGCCGTGCCTCTACCGTGAGCTCTCCATCCCATCACCGTGAGCCCCTGCTCCAAGACCACCACGGATCCGAGTTCTGCCGCCGCATCACGATCCGGGCCACGACCACCGCTTTCAACCGCGTACCACCGCATCGATGTGTTGCCTTGCCTTTGAACGTGCGACGTCACCACGGTGAGTTCCCTGTTGAGGTATCCAGAACCTCTTTGCTTTTTAACTTTTGAATGTTTAAGGCAGAAGGATAATGTATGGGCCATCAACCCATTGCAATTTAAAGTCATAGTTGTCCCATTTTTTTTTTTTTATAAGGAGAATACGAAAATGGCAAAAAATGGAATATAAAAAAAAAGATCAAAAATGTATTTGAGTTTAATTGTTAGTTCGGTCTCGATAATGTTTATTTTATTTAATGGTATGTTTTATATTGTGTTTTATGACTAATAAAAAGTAAAAAAATAAAAAAATAAAAAATAAAAAAATCTAAAAGAAAAATCTAAAAAAATAAAAAATAAAAAATAAATAAATAAAAAAATACAATTTGTTTAAAGTTATTTGATTGGTGATGTTTATATTTAGTTTTGCTTTTATTATTTTTTATTTAGATCATGAAAAAATTATGTTTGCTTAGTTGTTTTTGTGCATTTCTAAAAAAAAATAATAATAATAAATAAAATAAAAATCTTTTAATCCATGCAATGACCAATGATGATGATTGAATAGCGAATGCTATCTTCATTATCTTTTGGATCATAAGAGTTTATTGAGTAGCCTAGTGCTAACTTGAATCCTGTGCAAGAATAGATTCGCTTTCAAATAAAAATCTTTTTAATTAAAATCAATTAACTCACACTTATTTTATAAAGAACTACGCAACTTTGAGTTCCCCATTACACCAATGGATACGTAGGAGCAGAATTTCATTTTCTGTCAAGCCAAAATTAAATTTTCATAATTTTGTGGTTTCCTTTTTATAAATAGTTACAATATTTTCAAAAGGGGTAAAACAAATCGGAAAGTACAAAGCACGAGAAAACTATTTTCAAGGATTGTTAAGGATTTGCACAATTAACTCAAGGTACCGTTTTAGAACGGGTGTGTTAGGGGTACTGTGGGATTAAGTTTCTGCCCTTCCCTATCCATAACCGACTCCCGAATCCAATCTGGTTCCAAAAACTATTTTCAAAGAAAGATTTTCTAATTTTTTTCTAATTTAAATAAAATTGGTGGCGACTCTATTTTCATATTTTAAAATCCTTCGAGTTGTTATTTTTCGCCGCGATCCCAGTCACGACAACATGTTAGTGTAATATGAATGGTGGAGTTATAAATCTTATTTCGAAGAGGTAATGATTAATTTTTATTTTTATTAGAAAGCTAAATATTAAATTACATAAAATTTTTTAAAAATTAAAGGGAATATTAGAAAAATTTTGAGAGTTAGATCACGTCAGTGCTATATTTCCACCATTAGGTATTATGCAATAATAACTTATAAGAGAAAAAAAAATAATTCTAAGCAGAGATTTGTTAATACTTCTCAAGTGTTAGAGATTTAAACCTGTAAGTGATTCACACACGGTGAGAAGGTGGAAGGATAAAGGTTGGATTTGATCCAGGTTCTTACATTTATCTGTAAAGGACTTACCATATGAGTTGACTGACACTTTTTTTTGCACATGAATAATTGGATCCTTCTTTTTTATGATAGGACATTGTTATTATATGTTTATGAAAATAAAAAAATTGTAGCTGTATTAAATATTTTTGAGAGTTCAAAAATTGTCTTTTTGATATATATTGTTAAGAGTCTCATATTATCTATCTCAATATTTTAGGTGAATCTCACATTATCTGTTTTAATATTTTGAGTGCGTTTTATATATATGTTGGGTCACTTCACTTAATGCTGATTAGTTTTAGGTTGAAAACAACACACACACTAAGTCCTTCAAAAATATAAGGCTAGCAACTATTATAATTATTTAAAGACGAAAAAAATTAAGAAAATATATTCATTAAATAATTAAGAAAATTAGTAGCTTAGTTTTTAGGTAGCATTTTTCTTCTCAAAAGAAAAAAGTTAACTTTTCTTAAAAATTAGTTTAATAATTCTAGTAATTACTTAAAAGAGAAAAATATAAAGAGTACCATGGGTGAATTTAAAGCTTTTGAAAATATGAATAATGTTTCTTGCATATGAGCATCAAGCACATCACATTACATTACATCTATTTGAGATAACATTTGTTTGAGGTAGCAGAATCATAATATGGATGTGCATAAAATAAAGTGGGACAAATTATAATAAAATTTGTATAAATATATGATAATATATGTATAAAGGTGTATGAATAATATTATTCTTAAAATATATGTGTGTACATAAGTTCTGAAATCACTAAGACTAAGAATAAGTTA
Source organism: Ormosia semicastrata (assembly GCA_029884595.1). Classification (NCBI taxonomy): domain Eukaryota; kingdom Viridiplantae; phylum Streptophyta; class Magnoliopsida; order Fabales; family Fabaceae; genus Ormosia; species Ormosia semicastrata. Next base: position 5,035,822 of record JAQQTO010000022.1, on the reverse strand, counting down.
CTGGTGAGGGACTTGACTAGTTTTCATGAAGTAATATATTCAAATCATAGTATCATCTTGCATAAAAAAGTTACAGAAGTTGTGTCGATGAAATCAATAAATACATAATTCATCATTTTTTTATATTATATAATTGCATAATTTTATATGTTAAAAAATTATTTTATATTTAATATAGCTATATATAAAGTTATTTGTTAATTTAATTTATACAAATTATGTAAAGAATGTCGAAATGCGAATAACACATTATTTTATTCTCACATTTGCTATATATCAAAATAAAAAAATAAGTGTTTAAAAAACGATATAATTTAATTATAATTAAATAATAAAAATTATACAAATATATAAAATAAAATATGTATAAATATATGTATATTGCATTGTTGATATACACAAGAATATCTCCTCCACAAAGATGGATGTTTGATGGAATGGGTGCGTGGATTCCGAGCACTGAATCCAAAGGTAAATGGACCATTAACGTGGGGGACAAGTACGAGTTATATATGCAACACTATAATCAAATATAGAATACAGATGTTAAAATAGTTCAGATCTAATGAATCCACCAGTTCAACCAATAAAAAATAATAAGTTAGGTTATCATATTTCACTATTCGTTTTTTTTTTTTGGAGTTAAAATAATTCACCCCACGTAACTTGCGAGCATATGACAGGGTATGGTAAGTTGACTCGTTAGATCATATTTTATTTTTCATGCCTTTTTTTTAAAATTTTTTGGTGATGGGTTTACTTGCTTAACTCATTTTTTTATTTATTTTTAGATATATTGAGTAGTCTAACTTGTCATTTTTTTGGTTAAATTTTTTGGTAAGTTGACCCATTTAAACAACTATATGATATGTAATATATTTTTTTTCAACAAATTACTCACGCAATTTCAAATTATAAGTTGTGGTTAGGAAAAGTCATATTCAAAATAACGACTTCATGATTCGAGTCTATAACATTACAAGTAAAGGTTTTCATAATTTCAAGTGAGAGGTGATAATCTCGACATTACGGATAAAATTTGATTAGAAACATAATTCACTTCCACTACAACAACAACGGTTGGGTACATTGATTTTTATCTTTATATACGTGTAACATCTCATTCTCATATGTGTTAGTTCAGTTTAACGTAATTTTTCTATAATTCACTGTAGCGCACATTCATGGAAAAATAATGCATGAGAGAAACAAATAGAGATACTTCACATTTGAGCCGTGATCAGAATAGCCAGGATCCCAAATATCAGACCAACCAATCTGCACATCTAATCACTCTCTATGATGATCTAAAAGTTTAGCTTTTTAAAGAAGAACGAGTGCGACAATAATTGAATTATAAACTACTTAATTATAGATGTTCTGATATCATGTTATGAATTAATTTTTTTGAATGTACATTAATAAATTTATTATATCTTTAACATGAAGTGTTAAAGGTATGAAAGGAGCTCTTGACAGAGTTGAATCCACAACTCTTACAAATCTTTTATATAACTAAATTGTGTACCTGCTTCCTACTTTCATATCATTGTGTCTTATGTAAGGATGTAAGTTGATTAGGTTAAATATGTTGAGTTTGAACTTTTGTGTTAACATTAAAATTAAAAAATATTGAGTTGTATTTTGTAATACAAACTAATTAGTCTTTGAAGATTTAGATTGGTTTTGGTTGAAGAAAAATTTCTTTTAATCCGAAGCAATCCAAATCAGCTAGCAAGTTAACCCTACTTTTTTGAGCCATACACACACTGACACACATAAAGAGAGAGAAAAGTTTAATCCATGTTAAATTGTTAATATAATAAATAGAAATCTCTCACAAAATATTAAATAATTATATATTGCATATAACAATCCCATGGAGTTTTCAATTCAATAATATTTTACAAATATATTTATTTTAAATATTATCAATATAATATGTTTTTCAAGTATTTATTTTGATATTTGGATTTTTTAACCAAATATACAAATGAAGGATGCGTAACATTAATTTTTGAAATTTCATAATATATATTGATGTAGAACCAATGGAGAAAAGAAACAAAGAACCTTCGAGGTTCTAAAGGCATTTGGTGCCAGACACTTGATGTTAAAAGTAGGGGTGCACACGGGTCGGGTTGGGTCAGGTTTGGGGGTAAAAAATGTTCAAACTAATCAAATAAGGTCGGGTCGGGTTGTGTTAATTTTTTTCGTAACTTGAAACCAACCCGATGATAATTGGGTTGGTTGGGTCGATTTGGTTGGTCTTGACCAGAACCAACCCGATGATAATTAGGTTGGTTCGGCCTGAATATCGGGTTGGTGGTCGGGTTGGTCGGGTTAGTGATCGGGTTAGTCGGGTTGGTGGTCGGGTTGGTCGGGTTGGACCGACCCATGAATTTTTCAATAAAATTACTCAAAAACGACGCATCGGGTCATCGGTGCATCGGGTTGGTTCACCAAACCCGTCACAACTTGATGTTAAAAGTCTCAACCAACCCTTAGTTAAAAGTCTCAATATAATTTTTATTGAATTCAATAATTAATAATCAACATCCGTCTTATAAAATCTTGTAAGAAGGTATTTATAACCCTCCTATAAAAGAAACCAATCATAACTAAAATTGATAATATACTAATCCTATTTTAATTTAAAACCTCAATATAATTAACTAATGATAAGATTTGGGATTTGAGTAAAATCTCATTAAAATTGAAATCCTAAAATAGACAAGATCTCTAATTAAAATCTCAATATAAAATAATAGAAAATTCATAATAATAAAAATCATAATTATCTTAATATCATCTGCATCATTTTTCTCCTCTAGAAGAACTCGCCTTTGAATAGTTAAATCTCGGCTTCATCCAGAATCAATATAGTAGGAATGATCTTCAAAAATCAAAGTAGTAACAAAATCAAAGTGGTTCTCCTTCTTTACAGGATAATGACAAATAGGATTAGGAGAAAAATCCACAATTAGCAATGTATTATCCATAGTCAACATTGTATCATCCACAATCAACATTGTATTAATTTGGTCTAGATATTGTGGTGGAATTGGCGAAACTTTAAGCACGTAGGCAGTCTTGTCTGGATATTATGGTGGAATTGGTAGTACTTTAGGCATGCAAGTAGTCAGATGATATATAGCAACAACTAGAGAGGACATAGAAGGCTCAAAGACATCTTTAGAAGGAAGCAAATCATTAACATCAAAATTCTGATCGCTAAAATGCACATTAGAATCCAATTTATAATTATCACTATTTAATGCAAAGTGGCGTCTAATGGCAGCATGCAATTTAAGGATTTGATTGGTAATTATCTTAGATCAATGGGCTTAATATTTTCTTTCTCGACAGTGGTTATGTCTTTAGAATCCCTAACCCTTCACCTTTAGACATTCTTTACTAGGATTGATAGGTTTCAAGATAATCCTTATACGACATGATCTTAAGAAAAAGGAATATGTATTGTCCTTATATTATCGTCGTGGGTCAACACATCATTATTATATATCCAAAAATGACCTAACAAAATGTGAGCAATATTCATAGGTAAAACATCACAATAAACATATTTCGAATAAGATTCTAGTGCAAGTGGGACCTTACACTTGTGTGATCTCTAGATAAGTATCATTTACCCAAGTTATCATAAAAGGTTGTGGGTGAGATTCTAGGTTTAAACCACATCTAATCACACCCCTATTAGAAATCATATTGAATGTGCTATCATTATTGATGACTATACTACAATTTTACCTGCACATTTAATGTAGGTTTTTTATGCATCATAAATAGGAGATTTATAAATGCACTTTATGACACTACTGTGATTTGGCAACAAATTGTTCATGCTTTATAATAGGGACATATCACAAATAAAAAACTACCAACAGACTAGATGAAAAATAGTGAAAATTATAAACTATTCTAAAGGTACAAATAAAGATCAAAATTTCAAGAGCCAAGATTAACTGAAAAAATTGCACCTTTGTCACCTTTATGAAGCAAAAAGAGAATGAAATAATCAAAACACTTTGTTGGAGGCTTCAAATAGTAAAAACAAGTACAAAAATGGATCCAGTACACCAAAAAACCTAAGAAAAGAAGTTTGGTCAATGGAGATTCAAGCAAGTTTTTCAAAGGTCTAGTGAGCGGTAAACAGCAGAATAACTTTGGCTGTGAAAAATTGATGCTTTCAAATAGCTCAAAACGTGGAGATTAATAAGACTCAGATGCCAAACTGATGTAGGACCAATGGAGAAAAGGAACAAAGAATCCTTGGGGTTTTAAAGGCACTCGGTGCTAGGCACTCGATGCCAAGAGACTCATTTCAAAGTAGGAATATAATCATCTGAATTCAATAATCAATAATCAACAACTATCTTTTAAAATCTGATAGGAGGGTATTTATAGCTCTCTTACAAAAGAAACCAATCATAACTAAAATTGATAATAGACTAATCCTATTTTAATTCAATGTCATAATATAACTAAATAATGATAAGATTGGGATTTGGATAAAATCTCATTAAAAATGAAATCTTAAAATAGATAAGATCCCTAATTAAAATCCTAATCTAAAATACTAAAAATTCATAATAATAAAAATCATGATTATCCTAATATCATCTGTATCATATATATACTTGTATATAAAAAAATTAGCAAGCCTTGACATGGAAGAGGTTAAGCAAAAAAGTGGGTAATAAGCATGAAAAAAATGTTGAGATAAAAGTGAATAATAGGCTACATGGCTTAAATCTTAACAACAATATTGCTCATCCACTAACTTAATTTATATCTTTTTATACTCATTTTTATGAAAAAAAAAAAGAGTGAGAAAAAAATAGATTTCCCTCTATAGTTTTATTTTTTTTTTCCTTAAAAGGCGAAGTGGAAATGAAAAATGTATAGAAATATAATGTATAAATAATATTATTAAAATCTTAACCGATGTTTGGGGATGAAAGTTTAACACGCCTCCAAAAATTTTAAAAATAATTTCTTTGACACATGTAACTTTTTAAAAAAAATTTACACATTTTTTTAAACTTACATTAGTTTTTCTTTGGTCCCTCAAAGTGAGTTCCATAGCTTCAAAGCTCCGTCCTTATTCACTTGTGTTGTGTAGCGAAAGATGTTTGGATGTAATAGGAAATGTGAGGCTGTGTTAACTTTGCGAAGCTAAAGAAAATGATCTTGATGCAGAGAAAGTGAGAGAAATTGTGCATAGGAAACAAGAGAAAGTTTAGTGACTCAAAACTGCGATCATAGCATAATGATTTATTTACAAAGAGTTCAACTATTTACAGTATACATTAGCTACACAAATCTAACCTCTTCTAATGACTAACTAACTTATTAGTTCTAACTTCCTAACTGCCTTAACACTACAAAAAAATGGGTAAATTACAGTAGTTTTTTTTTTTTGCATATTACGACCGTTTTAACTGCCATTTTTTGCGTCAGTGGTGGTTTTCAAAATTGACGTAATTATTTTTGTCATTCGGTATAATACGATTGTTTCCTATTAACCGCCACGACAACCGCCATAATTTACCATGTATAAAATGGCATTTTAGTTTTTGCATAAAACAGCAGTTAGAACTATCGTAATTTACATAACAAAAACCCAAAAAAAAATGTAAATTACGGCAGTTAGAACTGCCGTAATTTACATAACACCAACAAAAAAATGTAAATTACGGCAGTTAGAACTGTTGTAATTTACATAACACCAACAAAAATGTAAATTACGGTGGTTAGAACTGCCGTAATTTACATAAACCCAACGAAAAAAAGCATAACACAACCATTTAGAACTGCTGTAATTCACCTAAAACCAACAAAAAAAATGGTAGGCAACCCAGCTCAATAGCATAATCCATAATTCATAATTCATGTTCTAAAATTCTAATTTCATATCAATAGCACATATCCAAAAGGGTCTCCTAGAAATGCAAAAATGTGCCTAGTAAAACCTGAAAGATTTCAGTCATGTGTCTGATACATAGCTAGTCTTTAAAAAAACAAAATCAACAATCATATCACAAATGAAACATGCAGTCTACACTTCAACACCAAAAGAGTGAAAATATGCAAGGAAGCTAGGGATATGAACATGCAAAAGAGAATACACCATATTTTTGGAAATTATCTGTCAAGGAATATTAGCTTTCAAATTAAGCCATATTATCACAATTCACTATTAGTATTTAGTCCACATTGCTTAGACAGGCCTAGAATTTGAATGTCTTTCCAATGGTGAATAATGAAGAAATTTTACTGCTAAGTTGTATAACTTTACATTTTACATGACACCGATGGAGCTGGTGTAATTTGACAGACAGAGAGGCCATTGGAAAAAGAAAAACAAGATCAATCAATTTCAATATCATTCTCGTTTCTCATTTATAATTCAACCTAAAATGCTAGACTCTCTCTCAAAGATAAAGCAATAGAATAAATTGTTATGGCCAAAATTCTTTTATTATGAAGGAAGTCCAAGCTCCAAACAAAAGAATTTTCTTTAGATCTGCATGGACTTTCACTAAATTGTTGGCTATAAGCTTTCCTTCATCAACCATATCATAAAGCATGCAAGAAACAAGAAGTCCCTTTTGGAAGAAATAGATGATAATCCCAATTCCAAATAGATAAAATTAAGAAAGAGGAAGAACTCAATCTTTAAAAAACATTAATACCCAATAACACAATCTCTATCTACAGAAGTCCTTTCTACTATTAGAAACAAAAATGGCCTTTTCTTTGGATGAAATACTAATATGATTGCTTTGTTAATCTCCCCAAGCCTTTAGATAAGCTTTATACATAACATTCTAACTCTAAACATTACCAAGGCTACAAAATATTTATTACAACATCATAAAGATTAAACAAAAAGGGAAATAGATCATACTGGTAAATTCCCAACAAAAAATAGCAAATTCTCCAATAATATGGAACCACCACCCTTACAAAATATATGCAAATAGAAAGCATTAGCAATAAGTAGTTAAAAAGAAGACAACATATGGCATTAAGAGGTAAACAACCAGAATAATATCTACCTAAAATCTATTGATGGATCCTTCCCTTGCCAGCCTATTTCCTTCCATTGCTCAATAATCAAGTCACAGAGTTCTTCTTCAAGAAATGTAGCATTCCATAATGGCACTAGTGTGCAAGAACACCTTCTACTTGGGCCACATGTTTAATAATTACTGGCACTTCCTCCCACATAGATGCTAATGCTATTAGGGATCACTTCAGTAATTTGGTACTAACAACTATTTTGGTACATGAATATATATATTTATATATATATATATATATATATATATATATATATATATATATATATATATGAAAGGCAGATCTCTTTTCTCAATGGTCATTTGACAAATTTAGTATCTTACAAATACATCTATCATTGAAAGTAGGGCAATAAAAGAAAAACTGCATGATATCCCTAAAGTGAGGTCAATCAATCAAAACCAAATAAATGATCAAAAATGGTAAAGTTATTACTGTCCAAGCATGAAACATGAGCAATAGAGGAAGACAGATTTTGATTTGAAACACCATTATATGCAACAAGCTGACAAAACACAATATGTAATAGTTGCTTATTTGCACTCATAAGCACAATATAATTTGAAGATGTTAATATATCTATAAAAAAATTTAGTAATATGCCAATAGCATGTTATCTCACTTGATCTATCTTTTGATAGACAAGCTATAACAGTTCATCAGCTACTTAATTTATCAAAGCAAAAATTACCTATACAACTATATATAACATTGTTTCATTGTTTCATTGTTTCATTGTTTGTGTGTCTTCTTATTTCATTGCAAACCCAGCTTAGTAAATAAGAATAATATTGGTATTTCATGAAATGATATCCACACAATATTAAGCAAAATTATAATTCTCATACAAATTCAGATGGCTAATATCAGATAATTCCAGCTTATTGTGCAGTTCCTCAACATCATCTTTGTCATCATATAGGTTTGTATCAGAAGTCAATCGATTTTCATTTCCATCACTAGCAGGTGTCTCCAGTTCAAAAAACCTATTCTCCAAATCATCCTCCTCTTTTGTGCTACTTACATCAGCTTGTGAAGAAAGTTCACGTCTACTCACAGTAAATTTCGAGGAAGCATGTCTTGAATGGTAAAATGTCTTCAGTGACAGAAATCCACCATATGTTATTTGAGGAGACTTAGAGATACCAGCCTCATCTTCCACATAAGTAGTTGGCATTAGTTTGACACAAGAAGTTCTTACATTAAATCCTCGGTTCCTACAAACAATGCATAATAAACAATCAGCTCAAACTCTTACTGGCATTAAAGTAATTAAGAACAAATATAAAGTCTGAAAGAAAGAAAAATTAATGGAATGTTAAATAAAATTAAAGGAGAAAATTCTTTAAAAAATAAAGAATGGCGCATAGATATATATTATGAAAAACATTACGTTATTGTTAGGCATAGTCTTGTAAGTTGCTTTATATGCCAGTTCTCAAAAATCAAGCCCATTAGAGAAGCATCTTTGATTAATTAATAAAAGTTAGATCCTTTTTTATCTATTATATTTTGCTCCTAGATCGATAAAAACAAACACCCACTAATTAATTTGATTTCTTCTCTAATTTGCTATTTCATATCAATTACTCCTTCTTTCATAGTTAATGTAGACTTATGCTGGGTCTCCATTTTTAACCATTTACATCTTACCTCGTCTTTCTCCTCCTCAAGACGATGATGTATCACTCAACCCAGCTGTCCAAAATCGCGCACAACCGTACCCACCAGAATCGGCCTTCCACCGTGTTGAATAGCACCAAATCCGCGAAGAGAAAACCTAGAGGAAAGATGAAGAGGGTGGTGCAGTTGACCGAATCTTAGCACAAACAACGGTAGACAATGTGGGTTCTGGACTTTGAGCACAAACAATCGGTGCATGGTGAGACAATGACTGGGTTCTAGTCATTGGGTGGCGCAACTCACGGTTCGATGAACACGGTCGATGGCGGCTTGGATCCACATGGTGCGACTCGGATGCGGGTCGAATAATGAGAGCGAGGTACTCACCACCGCAGCCATGGCTTCTTTTCTTAGTGGTTGGATAAAGGGATGTGGGAAGGGGTGGGTGAGGAAGAAAGAAAAGCAAAAAAGGAGTGGGGTAAAATATTTTAGCTATCATTTTTTACTTATAAAATATGGCAGGTGCAAAACTGACATAATATACTACATATTACAGTAATTTTTGAAAATTGTCTTATTAAAACTGTCGTAATTTACCCATTTTTTTGTAGTGTAACCACTAGTGCCAGCTCAATAAGCGGGCTAAAATTCTCTCTAACATGCCCCCGCAAATTTAGGATGGAGGTTGTGGAAGAGCCATAACCCTAAGTTTGGAGCGAATATGACAAAAGCGAGAAGTTGATAATGCCTTAGTCAAAATGTCTGTAGTTTGATCAACTGAAGCAACATGATGCACTAGAATATAATTTGAAGAACCCGTTCCCTAACATAAAAGATATCTAGCTCTATATGCTTAGTTTAATTATGGCGAATGGGATTGTGTGATAATAGAACTGTGTTGAGATTATCACAAAAGATAATTGATGTAGGAGTAGAAAGTTGTAACTCACGAAGGAAGGACTAAATCCAAGACATATCAGTAACTGTATTAGCAAGGCTACGATACTTAGCCTCAGTGCGTCATCTAGCCACTAAAGCCTACTTTTTTGAGCTCCAAGCAACTAGATTACTACTAAGAAATATGCATGAGCCTAAGGTCGTACATTGGCCATCAAGATCGCTGCCTTAATTAGCATCACAAAATCCATGAAGAACCAATGACTTGGAGGGATTGAATAAGAGACCATAGGCATAGTGCCTTTAAGATAGAAAAGAATCCTTTTGATGACTTTCCCTTGCTCTTCAAGAGGATTTGCTTATATTGACACACTTTATTAACACTAAAATAGATTTTTGGCCATGTAATCATGGCATATTGTAATGCACCAACAATAGAGCGATAGAGATGCGGATTAACCATAAGATTGAGCCCCTCCTTGGATAGCTTTAAACCATAGGTCATTAGAATGGGAAAGCTCTTAGACTGATGCATTTTTGAATTAGTTAGAAGATCTATGAGATATTTGGTCTGGGACTAGTGCATATTGCCATAAGGTAAGTAGTTAACTTGAATGCCAAGGAAATAATGAAGCTTTCCAAGATTCTTAAGAAAGAATTCCTTGTTAAGGCAAGAGATAAGAGACTGAAAAGGAAGGACTGTTACCAGTCACCAAAATATCATCCACATATATTAACATATAGGAGCAAATCCTTAAGCAATGACAAAATGAAGAGGGAATGATCACATTTACTACCTGAAAAACCAAGCTTAGTAAGGGTATAGGCCAGCTTGGCAAACCAAGCATGGGGAGCCTAGTTCAAACCATATAATGCTTTTCCTAGCCTACAAACAAGAGACTTGTCTTGCTGTTTGAATCTAGTAGGCTGCCTTATATATACTTCTTAAAGAATGTCATTTAGAAAGACATTGTTCACATCAAGTTGGTGAATTCGCCAGTGATTGGATAAAGCAATGGTGAGAAAAATTCGAATGGTGGTGGGCTTAAGCACTGGTGAAAATGTCTCCAAATAATCAAAGCTAAACTATTAATTGAAACCCTAAGCCACAAATCTAGTTTTATACTTATTTATGGAGCCATCTAGATTCTCTGTATTGTGAAAAAGCTCATTTATAACTAATAGGCCTTTTGTGAGATAGAAGAGGAATGGGATGCCAAGTTTTACTTCTCATAAGAGCATCAAATTCCTCCTGCATTGCTAATTTTCAATGAGCATTGGTCATAGCTTTTTTGGCTAAGGATAGAAAGGCATGAGAAAAAGAATTTTTGATTTAAAATGCTAGCCTTTGATTGAGTTATCATAGTGTGATGAGGTACAGCAGGAGAAGAAAGTGGTGGATTGAGTGTGATAGGAGGATCAAGAAATTGAGAAGAAGTGGTGGTAATGGGAACAAGATTAACAATGGGTGAAAGAGCATCAGGACCTGAGATGGCCACTGGAATTGGAGCATTTATGGTATGATCAATAATATTAGCAAGAGATGAATTAGAAGAGGATTGTGGAAGCCTAGAGGAAGGAAGAGTAGTCCTAGAAGACTTTAAAATAGGTGGAGAAGATGTAACAGAACTAGGAACTATCATGATAGGAGACATTGAAGAAGAATTGGAGGCATAAGGAAAGTAAGACTCATTAAAACTAACATCCTTAAAGATACACTCTGCCATTATGAGTAAGACATTTATAACCCTTATGTGACGGACTATAATCCAAAAAGAAACATTTTGTTAATTTGAATTACAACTTGAGAGGAATGTAAGGTCGAAGGGGAGGGTAGCACACGCATCTAAACACCTTGAGAAAGGAATAATAAGGAGATTTTTTGAATAGGGAGGTATATGGAACATGATGAGGGGAAATAGTGGTTGGGAGCCTATTTATCAAGTAAGTGGCTATAGTAAAAGCTTTATCCTAGTATCGCAGAGGTAAAGAGGCTTGAGCTAAGAGGGATAGACCAATCTATGTGATTCGTCTATGCATGCGCTCAATACTACCATTTTGATGATGAGTATGGTGGCAAATAAGCCTGTGTTGAATACCATATTGCCTAAGAAAAGAAGCAAAAGGTTGAAACTCCCCACCCAAGACAGATTGTAAGGCCTTAATTTTGGTGTTTAACTGCAACTCTACCATGGTCTTGAAATCATGAAAAATTAACAAAGTTTAAGACTTGTTCTTAAGAAAAAAAATCTAAGAATATCTAGAATAGACATCAATAATTAATAGATAATAAGAGCCATTTGAAGAAATTATAAGGGCAGGACCCCTAAAGATCTTGGACAAGTAATTCAAAAGGACGAGAATAAACAATAAAAAAGGGTTGAAAGGGCCTTTCCATAATAGCAAGCAATACAAAAATCAACAACACTCTTATTAGGTACAGGTATATTACAATGTTTGAGCACTTGAGTTACAATGACAAAATATGGATGCCCTAATCTTCTATGCCATAGAGAAAATATAGAAGTTAAAACCACTGGCCTAGAAGTAGATGCATCGGAACAAATGCTAGCATTATGTATAGAATCAGACACAGATACATGAACAATAGAAGAACTAGGAGAAGAAGTAGAAATAGTAGCAGATACATTGTACATTGATGGAGATGAACTCGGAGAACTGGGAGCAAGATGAACCATGTTGAACCAGTAGAGCCCTTTAGGAATGACACTACCTTCTAACAGAATTTGATGAGTAACTTGTGATTTGACAAAACATTTTGAGGGATGAAACTCAAAATACATTGAATTATCATAAGTAAACCTACTAACACTAACTAGATTCTTCATAATATGGGGTACATGCAATAATTTTTGCAAAGAAAGAAATGCTAAAGAATTAATAGAATGATTTAAAATAGATTTGCTAATATTACTTATAGCCCAACTTGCACCATTATCCATATGGATTTGGTCAAGTCCAGAATATCCACATTGTTGCATAAGATTGCTACCATTAGTAGTTTCGTGATTGGTAGCTCCTGAGTTAGGGTACCAAGCAGGATCATAAATTGAATTTGGAGATGCAATCATGGTTTACATATTCAATGAAGGTCTAAGAGAAGATGAAGGATAATATTGTGGCTAGTAAGGTGATGTGGAAATAGGTAGTGGTTGGAAGTTTTGATCAAAAGGATGAGAGTAAATTGAAGCTATGTGACCAAGTTTATGGCATAATTGATAGTAGACAGGTGGTCAATTCCCTTGAAATTAGTCACCTTTTCCACAAGATCGGCCAAGTTTAAACCTTCCACCTCTGAATTGAGAAGAGCTATCACAAAATCCAGAATGGGATGAAAAAGAGAAACCTTTTGGTGAAGACGACATTATTGAGGAATGATCTTTGGATGCACCTTAGGCAAGAGTCACAAATAAAGGTTCTGAAGAGGTCAACTTCATATTTCGCTTAATGCGTGATTCTTGAGCTAACAACACTTCAATTTCACTAACAGTATATAGATCTAACCTCGGATTGATAAAGATGATGAAAACATCATACTCTTCTAGAAAACCTTCCAAGATAACCTCATTATACTCCTACGGAGACACTAGATGCCCAATAGAGATCAACGAATCAACAAGTGCTTTAATTTGAATTAAATACTCGTCACCATTATTGAACCTTTCTTTGTGGTGCACAACTTAGATCGAAATCCCCGAATCTTCGCTCTAGTTTGGGATATGAAAAACTTCTAGATTTTCTCCTAAACTTCCCAAGTGTAATCGTAGCCTAAAACGCGAGTCAGCATCCATTTAGACATTGAGGACAAAATCCAAGAGAGAAGCAGCTGATCTTGCTACTCGCAATCTAGAAACACTAGATTGACATTGTTGGAAGCTTGATTAGTGGTTGTCAAAAATTTCTCAGGAACAATTGCTTTATCAATGAGAAATCTTTGAAGCTTATGGCCTCTAATTGTAGTAAGTATCAACTGCTTCCATAAGAGATAAATTTTCTTGTCCAACTTCATACAAAGAGAATGATTGAAATTGACTAGAGAAGTTTGTGAAACTAATGCAAATGTTGAAACTTGTTGAGCTTCAAAAGAGGGATTAAGATAGGTCACAGCAATGCGTGGCATTATGTGGATCATGGGATCGGGGGGGGAATTGAAGCTTTGGAAACCATGTTAATTTTTGTGAAGCTAAAGAAAATGATCATGATGCAGAGAAAGTGAGAGAAAGTGTGTAGAGAAAATGAGAGAAAGTTTAGTGATTCGACATTGTGATCTTAGCATAATGACTGATTTTCAAAGAGTTTAACTATTTATAGTATACATTAGCTACACTAATCTAACCTCTTTCAATAACTAACTAATTAATTAGTTCTAACTTCCTAAATGCCACAACCACTGGTGGCAGCTTAGCGCCAGTTCAGCAAGGGAGCTGAGATACTCTCTAACGAGAGCTAGGATACTCTCTAACAGGCTATAGTAGAGAAGTGAGCTCGGAATCTTGGGTGAGACTATGAGAGGACATGTAAGCGATAAGTACAATGTTGTCTTTCTCTTGACCAAAAATGGTGGCTATTACAACATGAATAATGCACACAATTTTATTAGAATATAAATATAAAGAAAATAAAGTAAGATGTGCATGTAAGTTTGTTGTAGTACCATTATTCATTCCGGTATACACTTATAAGAGTTTTATGTTGAGTCTCTCTGCAGAGTGTGAGTGTGAATAGGTGACTTAGAGTAATATTAAATATAATAAAGTTTGTAACATCATATATTATAACATTTCATCACAATTATTTTTTTTTCCTTTCTTACTTTTTTTTTCACATCTAATTATTCATATGCTTATTTTTGGTCTTTGACCAGATATTTTCATAGGCATTACTATGAGACTAACCCTCGAACATTGTCATGACTAATAGATCTTCTTAACAATTGTCTTCTCCAAGTTTTAAATAAAATTTAAATTGAGTTTTAGGTAAACATGACATTTTTTCTTTATAAAAGGGAAATGTTAAATCTTCCTAGAAACTAGCCCAACGATTTTCCTAATTACCTAAGGATGAATGAAAAGACTAAAAAGATATGTGTTTCTTTTCTGTTCACCGTAATTTAGAGGATTATTAACTTAACAAACTTCTTAAAAGGAGAAATGTTAAATCTTAAAAATAGTCAATCATCATTTAGTTACTTAAGGAGAAAAAAAAACTAAAAATAAAGGTACAATCAATATTCTTAGGTGTTACAAAATTTATTATCATGGTATTTTTTTTTTTCATTTTCAAGTGCTCTTTCCATTTTAGAATATCTATCATTTATTAACATAATAAATTTTATTATTTTATTTGTCACTTTAGAAAATCAATAAAGTATAATTATTTTTATTTCATCTTTATTTTTGTCTTTTGATACTTCTACTAAGTAGAATAAGAAATAACATTAATGTTGTAAGAAGGTGGTTTGGTCAAATATAGTTATACTCCCTCCGTTTTTTTCCTTGTTTTTAAATGTTATTACACAAAAATTAATAAAGTCATTAAATGGTCTTGATCATAAGTAAAAGTAACTTCATTTGACTTAATAACCCTTTATTGAAATGCTAAAAATATTATTATATATTAATTTTCTCTCTCACTTATGAAGGCAAAAGTCGAAAAAATAATTAATGCTTCGAATCATTCATTTGATACAGTGACAAATAAAAATGAATAAAATAATTTTTTAAAATAAATAGATAAAAAGAACAGATGGAGTATTTCTCTAAAATTAAGAGTAATTAATAAATTTCTTAATCCTTTCGCATAAACCTCAAACAACATATATTTTGAATAAGAGGTAATAATTATAAAGATTATTAAGTTGTTTTTTAAAATGAGTTAATCTTAATAAACAGTTTAATAATTATTCTAATTATCTAAAACGAAAAAGACTAAAAAGATATGTGCATTTTAATATGTTTTATAGAATTCTAAAATAGTCTTTTTAATTATTCTATTTTAATTAATAATAATATTTGGTTGATGTTTTAATCCAATGGGGTTGGTCTAACGGTGAATGAACATGTGATATGTGGATAGGTCCCAAAGAATATCCTTTTACCTTTTTGTAGTGCAAAATTGCTTCATTCATATTGCCTCATGAATTTTGTTACACTTAACACCAGGGACGTACCCACGTTGGTGGGTTTGGGGGCACATGCCCCCACTAAAAAATATATATTCACTATTATATATGTAACACATCATTTTTATCTCACAAAATTTTAAAAATTTTATTTGAATTCAAAGTTAATTGAATAAATTTTAATGTTATTGCATAAAGTCATATTTATGTACATAACTATTAACCAATTTTAAATAGTTTACATGTAAATTCTTCTTAAATTAACTAGCGCTTATACAAACTAAAAAAATTAATAGTCACATTAATACTACATATAAAAAATAATAATTATCACAATTTTTAAATAAAAATTATTCATCTAATAGAATAAAAATATTTGTCTCTACTAACAAAAATTTTTGGATCCGTCACTATTAACACTGTCAACTAACGAGTTACATTATCGTCAAAAACAAAAAAAAATTAAGGAGTTACATTAAGTGAAGTAGCACATTTGGGTGACAGTACGTGGCCATAGTTAAAATCTTCTTAATTTTTGTTTAGAGTGTACCAAAGTTTAATTATGGGATAAAATGTTATATATGAAATCTTTCAGATAAATTGAACTCCTCAGTTCACAGTTTTACATTGCAGCAAAGTTTAGAAAAACAAAATGTTATAAATTAAATTTTATGGATTAACTTAAAATGGACAAACTCAAGGGAGGTTTACTTTTTTTTTTTTTTTTAAAAATTGTTTTTAAAGAAAAACAATAGTGAATATTGGAGTATATCAAAGTGGTTTACTTTGCTTGAAACTTATCCTCGTAAACTCCTCACAGATTTTAAAATGGATTCGTATACATCATTCAAAAAAAGAATTACAGTAGAACAAATATATCTGTTATTCAATTGCTTGCATAATGTTGAAACAACTAGAATGACAACAACAACAATAGTGAATGATAGATAGAGAATCGAAAGGGAGCGGTCCAGCTGATATAAATCACTGACAGATTAAGGAATACATGGAATGCATTTGTATCGGTCATTTGTTCACATTTTGCATTAAATACAATGTAATACTTTGAAATATACACAAATACATTAATAATTATCTTTATATATGTGTCATATATATTATTAAGATTAACAATGCATATGAGGAAGAGAAGAAGAATAAGGGAGAAGAGAAAAGTTACTAGGGTTCTCTATTGCAAAAGTAAATTAGTAAACGTCATAAGAATAGAAAAAAGGTAAAAATATATATGTAACAAATAAAAGACTAAACTACCCTTACGATAAATAAAATAAGTAAAACATAAATGCACCATATTATATCTAATATCCCCCCTCAAACTCACGATGCATCAACAGGAAGTATCGAGGGTTTGTTTATCAAGAAACGAAAGCGTGGAGTGGAATGCGACTTTGTAAACAAGTCAGCAATTTGTATAGAAGAAGATACGAAGGGTAAAGTGATAGTCCCATGCTAAAAGTGGTGTCGAGTGAAATGACAATCAATCTTAATATGCTTGGTGTATTCATGGAAGACTGAGTTGCGAGTGATTTGTATAGCACTCATATTATCACAATACATAGGAGTGGGTCCAAGGGAAGTAACACCCATAGACTCAAGTAACCAATGCAACCGAACTATTTCGGCAGTAGTGGATGTCATGGCACGGTACTCAGCTTCGGTAGAAGAGCGAGAGACAACAACTTGCTTCTTACTCTTCCAAGAAATGAGAGAATCCCCCAGAAAGATGCAAAACCCTGTGGTAGACTTACGATCGGTCGAGTCACCACCCTAATCAGCATCTGAGTAAGCAGGTAATTCTAAGGAAGATGATGAAGGAAAGAGAAGACTCTGAAATTGAGTACCCTGAAGATAACGAAGAATGCGAAGAACAACTACCCAATGAACTGTAGTAGGAGAAGCAACAAATTGACTAACAACATGCACTGCATAAGCAATATCAGGTCTAGTGATGGTAAGATATACCAAACTGCCAACAAGAGTATGATACAAAGTGGGATCTGACAAAGGAACACCATCAGAAGAAGTATACCGAACATTATGCTCAAGAGGAGTATCCTTTGTTCTAGTGTCAGAGAGATGAGCTTGTTCAAGAATGGTGCCAATGTACTTAGATTGAGAAAGGAGGTAACCTCTAAGAGAGTAAGCAACTTCAATTCCTGAAAAGTAACGAAGAGTACCTAAGTCTTTCATCTCAAACTGATGGGCCAATTGGAGTTTCAACTCTACAATCCCATCAACATCATCCCCAGTAATGATAATGTCATCAACGTATAAGGAGAGCAGGATACGACCATGAGAAGTGCAACTAAGAAACAAAGTAGAATCATGCGGGCTAGAGTGGAAGCCAAGAGATGTAATCACAATGGAGAACTTCTCAAACCAAGCGCGGGGAGCTTGTTTGAGCCCGTAGAGAGACTTCTTCAATTTACAAACTTCATCTGGATTATGAGAAACACCTGGTGGAGGAACCATATCAACCTCTTCTTGAAGATCACCATTCAAGAAGGCATTTTTAACATCCATTTTGAGAAATATGCCACTGGCGGATAGATGCGACTGTAATAAGAGTAAGAATAGTAGTCATTTTTGCAACAGGAGCAAAAGTTTCCTCATAATCCATACCATATTATTGAGAAAATCCTTTAGCAACTAAGCGAGCTTTGTATTTCTCAATAGACTCATTAGACTTAGTTTTGATCTTATATACCTAACGAGAACCAATTGCAGTTTTTCTTGGCGGAAGAGAGACAAGGTCCCAAGTATCTGTCTTGTATAAAGCAGAAAGTTCATCTGCCATAGCCTGCTGTCAAAGGAGATTAAGAACAGCCTCTTTATAGGAAGATGACTCAGACAAACTGTGAATAGAGGTTAAGAAGGAAGCAAAAGAAGTAGAATAACTAGAATAAATAAAATCTAGTAATTTAGTGGACTTACAATCACGATGAGGATAACGAGGAGGAGGAGGATCCACGATCACAGAAGGTTCTTGGGGAGGCGCAGGGACAGAGGAGGCATCTGGATCTACAGAACTACTAGTGTCAACCCTGCAAAGCTCAACATCAGAATTATTTTGGTTATGGGTCACAGGAAGAGGAGCGGTGTCAGAATCTTTGTGAAAAGGATTAATGTGGGTAAGATCAGATTTGCTAAGGACATGTTGACTAGAAGGAATGGAATAAAAAGGAATATGCTCAAGAAACACAACATGACGTGAGATATAAAGTTTTTGATTTGCAGGATCATAACAACGATAACCCTTCTGACCATCACCATAACCAAGAAAAACACAAATCGCTGATCGAGAAGACAACTTACTACGTTCTACATGAGGACGAAGAACAAAGCAAGTAGAACCAAAGACTCTCAAGGCTGAATAATCAGGAACACAACCATATAATTTCTCAAAGGGAGACAAACCTGAAGTAACAGAAGAAGGAATTCTGTTAATGACATGTACTGCAGTGAGGACAGCTTCCCCCCAAAACTCACTTGGGACAAAGGCAGACAGAAGAAGGGAACGAGCAGTTTCAACAATGTGGCGATGTTTTCTTTCAGCAACTCCATTTTGTTCAGGAGTGTCAGTACACGAAGTTTGGTGAAAAGTCCCATCAGAAGCAAGTAATTCAGAGAATTTATTAGAAGTATATTCACCACCTAGATCACATCGAAAGCACTTGATAACAGCATTATGTTGAGTTTTAACAAAAGCACGAAACATATGATAAATGCCAAAAAATTCAGAACGATGTTTCATAAGATAAACCCAACAATAACGAGTGCAATCATCAATGAACGATACATAATATCTAGAACCACCTTTGGTAGCAACTGGTGATGGTCCTCATACATCAGAATGAACCAAGTCAAAAGGTGCAACAGAAACTGAAATACTTTTAGAAAAAGGCAAAGCAGTAAACTTAGCAAGTTTGCAACCACAACAGTTAAAAATATCATTAGATTGCAACTTTCCTAAAGCCCCGTAGAAGCTAAGTATTTCGACGGAAGAGGAAACATGTCCAAGACGAGAATGCCATAAATAAAAACTAGAAGACGAGGAATTCAAACGAAAAGACGACAGTCAACACTAGAAGTCGCAACATCCGGAACTCTTAGGTTCATCCGAATATATAAGTCCCCCCGCCTACGGCTGTCCCAATCGCCTCCCTGATTGTAGATCCCGCACAAAACAAGAGGTGGAAGAAAATGAAACTGAGTAACCAGAATCACATAATTAACTAACAGAAACAAGACTCAAAGTGAGATTAGGAATGTAGTAAACATCTGAAATGGACAAATGAGATGTGGAAATAGATCCAGTGCCTGCTAATGGCATAGGAGTGCCATCAGCAGTCATAACTGACACAGATGAGGCAGGATGTAAAGACACAAATGATTTAAAATCAGATGACATATGATGAAAGGCTCTAGAGTCAAGGATCCATATGGGTGAAGATATACCTGATGAGTTAGAGGAGGGCAAACCTATAATGGATTAGGCAGACATGGCATGTGGTTGTGTGGCAAGAAACCTCTGGAATTGCTCAGCAAGATCAGATAATGTAGGACTAGAAAATGATGTACTCTCAGCTGACGGAGGAACAACTGCAGCAACATTTGATGTTGGAGGCTTGAAGTTTCGTTGGCTAAACTGACTAGGAGGTCTCCATTGAGATGACTGTTGTGCTTGCTGCGACTTATTCAACAATTTTGGACATTGGGCTTTCCAATGGCCCTTCTGCTTGCAAAAACTACATTCATCGTAACCAACCTTTCCATGAGATTTACCTTTGTTAGAAGGAACAGCAAAAACAGATGGGTTGGGGAGGATTCCTTTGTCTACATTCCCTTTTTCTGATTGAGACTTCAGTCGAATCTCTTCAGCTAACAATTCATTAACAACCGAATCAACAGTTGGAAGAGGATTACGATGCAAAATTGTTCCACGAAGCCCTTCAAAATCATCTCGAAGAGCCATCAAAAACTGAACCAGACGCTGTTCTTCTTTACGGTCAATGTACGGCTTAAAAGCTTGTAACTCAACAGATTCAGTAAGAGCCAACTGGTCCCAAAGATTGCTCATAGCAGAGTAAAATTCCTGTATGCTCATGTTGTTTTGTTGAAGAGCTCGAATATCTATCTCCAACTGATATTGCTTTGCAAAATTAGACTGCACATATAATTTTTTCAAATGATCCCAAACCTCCTTGGCCGTTTCATATTTTGCTAGTTGAAGCCCTATAGACTGCGAAACAGAGTTATTGATCCAAGTAATAATCTTCGAATTATTTACCTCCTAGGTTTCTAACTCTATTGCATATTTCCCATCTTTTTCATCTTTTGGCTTAACAGAGGTTCCAGAAACATAACCCCACATTCTCTTGCCTTTCAAAAAATTCTTCAACACATAACTCCAATATGAATATTTCTGCCCATTCAACTGCACACTAATGGATTGAAGAGAATCATTCTTTTCTCCAGCCATTGCAAACAATTACAAAACAGAGAAAAGAAAATCTCAATTTCTACAAATGGGTCTCTACAAAACCCTAACAGAGAGAACCGCAAAAGGAAGAACGAATTGCTAACAAAAAATCACCTAGGTTGCTGTCGAAATGAACGGAATGGCGTCTGTGGCCAGAATCATCCTTGCTCTTGATACCATATTAAGATTAACAATGCATATGAGGAAGAGAAGAAGAACAAGGGAGAAGAGAAAAGTGGCTAGGGTTCTCTATTGCAAAAGTAAATTAGTCAACATTACAAGAATAAAAAAAAAGGTAAAAATATATATGCAACAAATAAAAGACTAAACTACCCTTAAGATAAATAAAATAAGTAAAACATAAATGCACCATATTATCTAATATATATCTCATATATGTGTCAGTCCAGTTTAACGTAAGTATCCCACAATTCATTGCAGTGCAGATTCATGGAAAATAATGCACGAGAGAAACAAATGGAGATACTTCACATTTTGCCGAGTCTTTTTCATGGATCCAAACCAAACAACTTAAGTCTATATTGTTTGGTAAGAGTTTTCGTGAACCACAAATTACAACAATTATTTGTGGTTTGCAACATTGAAGCATTAATGAATATTAAAGAGAGACAAAAAGAATATCTTAAAAATTTCATCCTCATAAAATCTTTTATATAACTAAATTTTGTACTTGCTTTCTTCCATATTATTGTGTTTTATTTAGTGGTGTAAGTTGAATCGGAGAGCGGCACAGTAATTAATTTCGAGCAAAGATTAGTCTTTGTTAAGAATTGAAGTTTGATTGAAAGATGTCTTACATTGAGAAAGAATAAAAAAAGTGAGGATCATATATAATGCCTTAATGTATTGAGTTAAGTTGTAACGTCAAGTTTATTATTGTAATTCCTCTTTATATTCATTGGAAGTAGATCCTGGGGTTTTGGACTTCCTCGACTCAAGCAAGTTGTATTAAAGTTGATGGTTCAACTGAGACGAATATCGATCAAAGGCGATGGTTAATGGGTTGTTGCTCTCATGGTTGCTAGTCCATTGAGAAAGAAGAGATATAAACTCCTAAAGCTTAGATGGAGTGGTAACTGATAGAAAATATTTATCGGATCTATTAATCCCAATAATTTATAACATATCAATTTCATATAAAAGATTTTAGGGTTACCTGGCATCAATGAAGAAGACATTGTCGAACAATCTTGAAAAGTAAAACACGATGAGGGAGAGATACTATTCCTATCCCACAATAGTCGCTCACGCGTCAGTATCAATGGGGCAACTGTACGCACTAGAGTGGTTAGGAATAGGGGCCTCTCCCTGTACATATAAAATAGTTAAAATGGGTTAAACCTACCTACTATGGCAAACTCATATACAGGACCCATAAACAAAACCCACATATATGAGCCGTGCTTTAACAACAATAGGCCCATTAACAATACTGATCACAATTTGGGCTAAATAAAATGCTCTAATAATTTTGACATCCAATTAATCTGGGTTCTATATAATATGATTTATGTTTGTACACAAATAAAATTCTAACATTCTCCCACTTTGACAATATAAGTCACATTATATCACTTTAATAAGAAAACAATTCTCCAGATTAATCAAACAATATGTGGCCACAACATGATGTCAAAATCGAGCTAGCACTCTCAACAAATGGTCCAAAATGAGACTACAAGTATCCCAACAATGCAGAAAATCATACTCGAAGGAGTACTGATATCATACATGCAACATACTCATATCTCGATGACCCATCAAAATGTGGTAAATGGGTAATGGGAAAGCACATCCAAAATTTGCATGCCAATATGTGATCAAAGTGCATTTCCCAACAAAATGGCCCCAAGCATCCGCCCAAGATGCTTTCTGAGATTTAACATCTCAGCACAACAACAAAATGAGACTGGGTCCAAAATGTCTCCACAATATGTCATATCATAAATAAACAAAACTGCGCAGATCAATAACAATAACAATATTATATGACAACGATAATAATAATATAATTGTCTCGAGACATAATAAAATGAGGTCATAACAAAATTACAAAATTAAACTCCCACTAACCCAAAACATCAAAAGACCTCACTATACCCATACGGGTCACATGATCAATAAAAACTTTAACAGCTAAACCTTTAGTTAGTGGGTCTGCAACCATAAGTTTTGTAAGGATATGCTCAACACGAGTTTGAAACTCCTGAATCTTCTCTCTAACAAATATGAACTTTGTATCAAAATGCTTTGAACGCATTGAGCTTTTATTAATTTGAGAGAAGCACACTACGGCAGAATTATCACAATAAATAGTAAGAGGCCTGGAAATACTCTCCACAATAAGGAATTCAGTAATCAAATTTTTCAACCATATCGCTTGACGCGTAGCCTCATAACAAGTTATATACTCTGCCTCCATAGTAGAAGTAGCTGTAAGTGTCTGTTTAACACTCTTCCAATAAACAGCTCCTCCTGCTAACATAAAGATATACCCTGATATGGACTTGTAGTCATCTGGACAACCACCATAATCGAGAATCAGGATAGCCTATCACCTCAAGGCGGTCGACCTCCTATAGGTGAGCATACGCCTTTGGTACCAGAAATACCTCATAACTCGTTTTGCGGCACCGCCAATGAGCCACACCAGTTTGCTCAAGTATCTCCCAAGTACACTAACAACAAAAGCAATATCGGACGTGTACAAACTTGAGCATACATAAGACAACAAATGGAAACATATGGGACTTTCTCCATTTCAAAGAACATCTTTATCACTTTGAGGACACTTTGGGTATTAGAGAGTCTTTCACCCTTTTAAATAGGCGCAGTACAAGGATTACAAGATTTCATATTAAATCTATTCAGAATCCTTTCAATATAAGCTTTCGAGACAAGCCAAGAATACCACGAGATCCATCACTGAATCTCAATACCTACCACAAAAGAGGCATCACCGAGATCTTTCATATCAAAATGTACTGTCAACATCTGCTTTGTTTCATTCAGAAAAACATAATCATTACTCGCCAATAATACATCATCAACATATAGAACAAGAATGATGAATCTGCTCCCACTAAACTTCAGATAAATGCATTGGTCAACAAGTATTCTCTTTAAAACCAAGAGAACTAACAATATAATCAAATTTCAAATACCATTGCCTGGAAGCCTGTTTCAATCTATAAATGGATCGTCTCAATTTGCATACCATATGATCTTTACCATTTTCAACAAAACCATCAGGTTGATCCATAGACACATCCTCATACAAATCACCATTTAGGAAGGCGGTCTTAACATCCATTTGATGAAGCTCCAAATCAAAATGAGCAACTAATGCCATCACAACACGAAAAGAGTCTTTAGTGGAGACCTAGAGAAAAGTCTCCTTATAATCAATGCCTTCCCTCTGGTTATATCCCTTAGCAATAAGTCTGGCCTTATACCTCTCAATTTCACCTTTAGCATCACGTTTAGTCTTAAAGACCCATTTACAACTAACAGTTTTACAACCAATAGGCAATTCTACCAATTCCCAACATTATTCTTTCTCATAGAAGCCAATTCATCCTCCATAGCCACTAGCCATTATGCACTATCAGGACTAACCATGGCCTCTTGAAAAGAAATAGGATCAGAATCCTCAACTGAATTAAACTCATGCTCCTGCAAGTACACAACATAGTCCCTGAATCTAGTAGACTCAGTGGATATAGGAACCCGCTCAGATCTTCTCAGTGGAGTCACAACAATATCTGGAATCTGTACATTATTTTCAACTTGTTGAAGGATATTGACAACATCAACAGGATGAACAACATTATCATTATAGATCAGAGGAGATGACATTATCCCTGGAAAGGGATCAACAGGAATAGGAACAATAACATGCTCCTCACTAAAATCAACAATACGCGGCTCCTGAGTTCCACCATGTCCTAAGTCCCCTTCAAAATAGATAGCCGGATCGGATTCAATAACTCTAGTAGTATGAGAAGGACAATAGAACTTAGCACCCCTTGAGCCAATACAATAGCCAATGAAGAAACTAC
Organism: Ormosia semicastrata; assembly: GCA_029884595.1. NCBI lineage: Eukaryota > Viridiplantae > Streptophyta > Magnoliopsida > Fabales > Fabaceae > Ormosia > Ormosia semicastrata. Next base: position 5,010,465 of record JAQQTO010000022.1, on the reverse strand, counting down.
TGATGGTTTTGGGATCAAGTTTCTTTAAATGTGGGTTATAAGGTCTCACCTCTGCCCTACATCCCCAAACACGGAAATGCCTCAAGGTAGGCCGTTTGCCTATCATAAGCTCATATGGAGTCTTCAGCACAGATTTACTTGGCACATGATTCAAAATATAAGCAAAGCATCTTTCAAAGCATCTCCCCACAAGAATTCTGGAAGAGTAGAATGACTAAGCATACACCTCACCATATCCATCAGAGTATGATTTCGTCTCTCTACAACTCTATTTTGTTGTGGAGTGCACAGCATGGTATGGTGTAATCGTGCCTCAATACCACAAATCCCCGTAAGAACCTAGCAAAAGGTCCAGGATTTCTACCAGCTTCATCATACCTGTCATAGTATTCACCACCTCTATCAGACCTCACACATTTAATCTGCTTACTAAATTTCAATTCAACAGCGACTTTGAATACTTTAAAAGCATCTAAAGAATCAGATTTCTCATGCAGTAAATTAATCCACCCGTATCTAGAGAAGTCATCAATAAACGTGATAAAGTACCTAAAATCACCCATAGCAATAGGAGTAATAGGCCCACAAATATTTGTATAAATCAACTGTAGTATTCCTTCGCTCCTGGTAACCCCACTCTTCTTGGCTCCAGCTGTGAGTTTCCCTCTTATACAATCAACACAGGTATCAAAATCAGAGAAGTCCAGGTCATGAAGAATATTCTCCTTGATCAACCTTTCCATTCTCTCCCTAGAGATGTGTCCTAAACGTTTGTGCCACAACATAGAAGATTTTTCAGTAACTTTACCACGCTTGTTTCCAACAACATTATTGATATCTGAATCCCATTGATCACCAGAAAAAGAATCAACATTCAACATGTATAAACCATTAGACAATACTCCAGAACCAACAAGAACACAATCATAATATAAAGAAACTTTTGCATTACTAATATGGAAAGAGTAGCCACAACTATCCAAAACAGAAACTGAAATCAAATTCCTCCTCATAGAAGGTACATAAACTGTATCTTTCAAAACTAAATCATGTCCAGTACACAACTTTAATGAAACCACTCCTATATGTTCTACTTTGACTTTGGCTCCATTTCCTACTGTGATCATCAACTCCCCTTCACTTGGTTTCCTCCTACTTCTGAATTCCTGCAATGAATTTGTAACATGAATAGTTACACCAGTATCTAGCTACCAGGTATTTAAAGGAACATCAACTAGATTTGATTCAAAATATACTAGAGCCAAGGGGTTACCTTTCTTTTTCTCAAGCCAACTCTTAAACTTTAAATAATCAGACTGCTTATGTCCATATATATCACAGAACTTACAATTTCCATTAAAACGATATCTGGGTTTAACACAAGAAGTCTCACCAGGACCAGAAGATGGCTTAGAAGAATATCCAGGCTTATCATTCCACTTTTTCTTAAATTGAGGCTTACTGTTCTTCCCTTTAGTAAATTTCTTCTTCTTTTCACCATTCTTGTGAGAAGCAAACTGCATACTGTGAGCCTTGCCCTTCTTCATAGTATACTCCTCTTGAGTAAGAACAGATATAAGTTCATCAATAGTCCATTCCTCCTTTTGAGCATTGTAAGTGGTTCTCAAGACATCAAAACTAGCCGGAAGAAACTCAATTACCTGCCAAACCAGGAAATCCTCTCCCAACTCCACTTTCATGGACCTCAACTTGTTGTACCAGCTCACAAGCTTCAAAACATGTTCACGAACACCACTCACACCATCATATGTAGTCTTTGTCAACAAAGAGAGGTAATAGGCCTTTTCAGTTTTATCAAACTTCTTGAATTTCCCACCAACAGACTTGAGGAACTCTCTAGCATTATTTGTTTCAGGAATGCTCTCTTTAATAGTCTTTTCTATGCTATACTTCATGGTCATCAAATAAACTTTATTGGATTGAACCCACCTTTCATGCTTCTTCTTTTCTGTAGCAGAAGATGCATTTGTGGGTCTCTGAGGTTCATCCTCAGTGAGAGCAGCATCAACATTAGAGACACCAGAACAATTTCACGAATCCACTCAAATTCCTCAAAATTAGTCCCATTCAATTTCGTTATAGCACTCATTTGCATCGATGAAGCTGAAAGAACGATACATTAAAGGGAGATTTTGTTAAGCATATCAACATGTACAACATTTGAGCAAAACCATAATTGAGTTTTTCCAATGCGATTGCAATCCCGCCGAAGGGTCCTGAATTACAATACATGAGTAGACTCCCACAGACATCAAAATCATGTCCCTAAAGCTAGTACCGAAAGGATACTGAGAACTCTAAGGTCAGAACCTCAATGCCTTTAACAAATCATTAGGAATCACATTAATAAAGGCAAACTGATAGGGTAAGCGCATTACCAATATAATCCCCAAAGTCACAACATAACAATATTTTATCAACAAAATAGCACCTTACAATAATTGGTCCCGCAAAGGCGAGCTCACAATTATGAAAAGTGCCCAAAGTAACATCACTCAACAAATCACTAGAAATTACATTAATAAAGGCAAACCGATAGGGTAAGCGCATTATTAATATAAATCCCAATGCAACATTATTAACAAAATATTAATAATATTAACACCTCAACATAATTTGTCCAAATGAAGGTGAGATTACAATAATACAATAATACTTTAAACAAGAATTCTCGAATTAATTGCATAAATAACAACAAAACATATAATTTTCAAAACATTATATATTAATTTATGCACAAAATAGTACCAAAAAATATTTGAGTGACCAAACAACATCAATTCTGAGAGTGTTCAATATATATCATGCCCAACAATATCACAATAATACACAAAAATTTTCAGAAGCAAAAGAGGACAGCACCATATATTTTTAATAATTTTAACCTTTGAAAATTTTAAAATAAATATTAAATGGGCATTAAAAAATAAATAAAAATTACCAAAAAAAAGTAGAGGGCGCGTGGAGAACAACCCAAAAAACAGAAGTTGAAAAACACCCCTAACGAGCCCACACGCGCTCCACGCGCCACCTGCGCGGGGGAAGCACCGAGACAGATCTCCTTCTTCACCCGTTTCGCTGTAACGAGTCGCGCGACCTGGTTCATCCAGGAACGGGTCGCACTGATTTTCTCCCTCGATTCTCCACCAAAATTCAATTTCTTGGTGTCTAATTATTCAGAAAAACGGGATCTTCAATATCCCTAAGTTAATTTTCCAAAAAAACAACAGAAAACGATGGATTTTCTCAACCAAACGACGAACACACGCAATGCACACCGTGAATGGTTTTCTCAGAAATTCGATGCTCTTTCTCAACCAAAACTCACGATCCAAACGTTTTTAAACTCAGAAAACAGGGATCTTGAATAGCCCTAAATCAATTTGTTGAAAAAACTCCAAAAGGAAAACGAATCATAAAAGAATTGCAACTTTAGGGTTCAATGAATTTGCATAAAATTATTTGTAAATTCACAATATCAAAATACAATAAATATGTTTCTAATTCGAACAACCCAATGTATAAAAGCCCTAACTTTATTCTTTGAAATCGATTATAAAATAAAATTAATTAAACATTACATACGTTATGATTTCTGATTAAAACAAGATATTGATAGTCATAATCGGATTAAAACATTGGCTCTGATACCAATTGATAGAAAATATTTATCTGATCTATTAATCCCAATAATTTATAACATATCAATTTCATATAAAAGATTTTAGGGTTACCTGGCATCAATGAAGAAGACATTGTCGAACAATCCCGAAAAGTAAAACACGATGAGGAGAGATACTATTCCTATCCCACAATAGTCGCTCACGCGTCACAGATCAACGGGACAACCGTACGCACTAGAAATGCCTAGGAATATTCTCTCTCGTATATATAAAATAGTTAAAATGGGTTAAACCTACCCATATGGCAAACCCATATACAGGACCCATAAACAAAACCCACATATATGAGCAGTGCTTTAACAACAATAGGCCCATTAACAATACTGATCACAATTTGGGCTAAACAAAATACTCTAATAATTTTGACATCTAATTAATATGGATTCTATATAATATAATTTATATTTGTCCACAAATAAAATTCTAACAGTAACTGGCTCCGGTGGAAAACGGACCTGACCTAGCCCATATTATGAAGAAGGTGCAGGCACACACTTTGACTAAGAGCAAGCGGCTCATGGAAAGTGGTGGCTAGATGGAATGGAGATGTGCGCTCATAGAAATCGGGATAGGTGAAAAGTAAGACCCAATGATACCATCAAAATGCTCAAAAAAAAAAAAGACTCCAGCTCGAGGGAGAGCACATGTGTAGAATACGTAACTTGATGGAGAGATGGTTAAGAATTTAAGTGTGAGAGAAAAGATGTCTCACTACGAAAAAAGAATGAAAAAAAGTAATAATCATACAAGTAGAATGAGTCATGAATCCAATGTCTTAAGATTTTGAGTTAATATTATACCTCCTATTATGGTTTCTCTTTATGTCCATTTAAAATAGATCTCCTGAGATTTTGAGCTCTCCCAACTAAAACAATCTAAGTCCTAAACAGTGAGAAAAAAAACCTTATAAGAACAAATTTTGAATTCAAATCTATGCACTATCATTTTTACGAAAAAGAAGTTGAGTTCAATTTTATATTACCGAGTAACTAGTTTTAGAAGATTTAGATTGGGTTTAGTTGAAGAAAAATCTCATTTAATCCGAAGCAATCCAAATCAGTTAGCAAGTTAACCCTACTTTTCTTTTTTATAAAATATATATTTTGAAGTATCCATATTAAGAATTTTTACTATAAATAAATATATATTTCTTATATAATATTAAGTAATTATATATTGCCTATAACTATCACATAGAGCTTATAATTCAATAATATTTTAGAAATGTATGTTTTAAATATTTATTAATTTAAAATATTTTAAAATCATTTATATTTCAAACTATTTTGACATTTGGATTTTTTAACCAAATAAATAACTGAAAGGATGGACAAGATTAATTTTTGAAATTTTATCTTATACTTTTATGTATCCAATATTAGTAACCCTTAACACGGAAACCACACTGGCCAGTTGGCCTATATATTGGCAAGTGCGGCACGTCGTATAACATTAAGGAGGCTCTGGCCTCCCCCTCCCTCCTAAATTCTCCAAAGAGTTTATTTAATTTTTTAATTTTTAATTTTCTTAAAGATAACTCCCCTCAAGCTATTATTTTCAAGAGTCTAGCTCCACCCTTTTATTGGTGGTGTTAGATTATATACTATTATATAATATAATATTAACTAGGAAAAGTTGACCATGAATCCAATATTGAGTTAGATTTTTAGTTATATTCTAATTTATGGTAATTTTTTCATCTCTTATTTATTTTTTGTGTTACACCACATCTTCTAATAAAATTACAATAATTAATTTTAAATTATTTAGTGAAGATAAAATGACAACCACCCAATTTAGGAGTGTGTCAAAGGTTTTTTGTTTTTGTTTTTTTTACAGGAGTTTGTCAAAGGTGTTTGACATGATGGGTGTGTATCAATCTTTTTTGACGGTCAAATATGGCGTTTTATTAATTGGAAAGAGCCATTACATCAAGGAAAGCAGGGTTGCGAATTAATTTGGAGCGGGGGGGGGGGGGGGGTGCGTCTTCTATCCAAACCATGTCCTTAAAATCCCCAGCTAATTTCGCTAGATTATGAGCAACCTTGTTATCATCATGATAAACATGGGAAAAGTTACAGCAGCAAAAACGATCTCGCAAGGCAAGACAATCTAAGACTATCAGATATTCAGATCAAAGTATGTGTTGTCGGTTCTGCAATTATGGAGAACAGTTACCAACTCTTGGTAATCAATTTTGCCTTCCAGGTTCAAGAAACTGAGATCTGCTGCGAAGGACAAGCTAGTCTTCGACCCCATGGCCTTGACCATTTTTGCTTCCCACGACTGGTGAAACTTCTAGGTTGTACCCTTAGAGTCTTATGTGGCCTACAGTTTTGCATGTGGCTTGAAACTCAGAGACGTCGACCCTTTGACGTTTGAGAGGAGAGAGGGAATAAACTCTCGCAAAGTTTTTAATGAACTTTGTTTTCTAAATTATGCAGTTTGTCACATCATTAGTACTGATGATATCCAATGAAAAGAATATATGCTAGTGTTCACACATGCATCAAATATCAAACAAGTGTAATGTAACATATGCCTATTGAACAAGTAAAATTGGAATTGGAATTGGAATTGAAATTGGAGTTGAGCTTAAGAAGTACATTTATAGCATAATTCCAAACACAATAGGTAACCAACTATGAGTTACAATCTACTCTTAAGGTTAAAGATAAAATCTAGAAAAAGCATTCTAATCTAGAAAAGAAAATGAAAATGGTGGTCACTGGTAACTCGTTTTCTTGCTGCAGATGAAGAGTGTAGAGTGTTCAAGACATTTTACAATTTTATCAAGATCCCCTATTTATAAATTCAATAAGTAACCGTTCCAAGCATCCAACAATCTTGCAATGATTTAATGATTATTTAGATTGTACCACTTGTCACCGATGGTTACTGCTTCTCTCCCATCAGTGCATAATCTAAGTTCATGTTTTCGTGGATTGCTTCATGCATTAAAATGGGAAGTAGTAGAAACAACCTCCCATTGTGAATTCTAGCCCATGACTTCCATTTTGTAACTAAAGATCTTTTAGAAAGTCACATATTTGTCATGCACGCCTTAAAGTTAAGCCTTGTCAGAACTTCTCGCAAACAACATCAATGTTGTTGCTATGTAACTTTGTAGAATTAGTTTCAAGGACTTAATCTATTATGGAGTGTTCTTTATCAACATCATTTTTGTTGCTATGCACCATTATAATTCAGATTCCAATATATTAGTGTCGACTATACTTATTGGCATGTCAACCTCATGAAAACTTCAATATTACCATTTAATTTCATGTTTGATAGCATCTGTATTGCCAAAATACTAAGACAACATCAATACTATCTTGCATTAGGTTGATTTAGTACTACTAGGATTGCTTCTTCAACTGATCTTTTTGTGATTACACTTGAGCAATTCTTCAATACACAGGCAACATTAATATTGCCTTCATTCTATAGTTTCGGTACTATAAACTTAAGCTTCAGTATTTACTTAGCAACTTCTAGTTGTTTCAATATTGCCATATGTCACATGCTAACATATGCAGTCTATAACCACATGTGCCTAACAAATAAATTTTATTTGGTTCCCACCAATATCCAAGTGGCTTTTTCCAGGTCATGTTGTCTAATTTTCTATTTTGATTGCTCATTTCTCTTTGCTTTTGTTTGTAGTATTAGGGAAGGGTTTTAGTTTTAATGCTTTCCAGTGTTGATAGTTTTTGTTATAGTTTTTTTGTTATTATGATAATAATAATGTTTTAACTTTTGCATTTTTTTTTTTGCCAGTTGGGTAATTTGGTTTACTTTAAAATGGGATTAGCTCATTTGATTTTCCCCACCAATTTTTTTACTTTTTCTTTAAAAAAAATATGGAAACGGGATTTTGAAAATTCTAATAGGGATATTTTAATTTTGAATTTTAGAATGCCCCACTACATGTGTTACTTCAAGGCTATCTGATGGTTATCAGAACGCCAATAATGTAGTTTTTAACTAAAAAATCATATATTTCCTGGTTATATGTCTCTGTGTCTTATTTTATTGTGGTAGTTTTTTTTTTTTTTGTGTGTTGAACTTAGATCTCATGTCAGTATGTCACTCTTGGCAACAAATTGGGGAATGTGTTCCACCTATCTTATGTCCATTTGCTATATGTCCTCTTGAAAGGTAAAGGCTTGGGATAAGTGGTAGGGATAGAGAAGTGTCCTCATTTGATGTGCTATTTCTTGAGGAAAGAGGACTTGCATTTGCTTATCTGTTGTGTTGATATGGCTTGGAAACCTGTGTTCTGTTCAGTTTTTATTTGTTATTTCTTTTGTCTTTAGTACTTGATGCTGGCTTTCTATGTCTCTTTCTTTATGACGATTATTTACGTTGCTTCCAATTTTATGTTCAGTTCTTATTGTGATTAATATCAATTTATGTGTTCTGTTTTGCTCTATTCTGTATCCTTTTATTTAAGTTGTATTTATGAGTGAGGTGCATTTCAATTTGTCCTTTCTTCTCTCTTAGCTTGATATGAAGGTTTTGAGTACATTTTATATAATAACTAGTCATTGCCTAGTTAGCATGTTTCTGCAATGCAAAATTGTACATATTTTTGGATTTATTTATTTAGATTTTATTTAATTTTATTTTTTATTGTCTTAATTAATTTTATTTAAATTTTAGATAATTTCATCTTTCTTGTGTTTTTTATATTTTTTTATATTTTTATTTGAATTTTCAAGTGTAATCTAAAAAAAAATTAATTAAATTGAGAGTTATCTTAAAGCTAAATTTTTTAAAAGATGTTATCTTATTCTAATCTTATTCAAAGCTAAAAGTGCATGGAAGACCCATAATTGACTCTAGTTGGATGGAGATCCTTATCAAAAAAGTGAAGAGTCAAGAGGTAAAAGATAGATATTACACCACACACTCATGGGGGAGAACTCTCAACTTTACGTACATAGAGCAAAGAGGAAGATGACTATGCATTTTGTAGAAGCTGGAGTTGAAGGACGTTTTTGAGAAGGATTCAAATGCACCTAATCTAGATCTATCTCTCTTTTATCGTATTTCCTCACTTTTAATTTCATTATTTTCTTGGGTTGTTCCACAACCATGAGTTGCTAATTCCTTTGTTTCTAGGATTAGGAGAATAACTCACAAATGAATTTGTAATTGAATTTGTTTCCACTCTTAGTTAATTAAAGATATTTATTTATTGATTCAATTGTAGTAATCTTAATACTTGCTATATGTCGGGTCCAATATGAGCATAAATCGAAGATAAATGAAGGAGGAATCGGAAGATGAAACTAATTGTTGAAACCTCTATTAATTGAACTTAAAAATTATGACCACGAAAGCAAACTTAATCCTTTTAAGGAGCAAATGAATTCTCAAAGATCTTAACCCATTTCAATTAACTTAGTAGTACGAAAGTAGATATTACTTTTATTCTAACACATTCTCTTAGACTTAGAAAAAAAGATTAATATTACAATAGAATAATTCACCTTCAAGAAGAGCAATATTAATTTTGACTAAGAGGAAAATTAGAAATGGTTGCAACAAGTTAGTATAGTGAAATCTCGATCCTAGGTGTTAATTGATTGAATTCTCACAAATCAAATTTCGATAATTGCATAGTTTTATTATTTAATTTGTTGTTTACAGTTTCTTCAATTTGCTATTCAATTTAGTTCGATTTTATTCTCACTTAAAGTGCTAGTCTAAACAATTAAAATCATCATAATTCAATACTCAATACTGATCCTCAACAGAATGATTCTTTTCTTATCAATTATTACTTGATAACAACCTATATACTTGCGGATTTTGTGATATAAGTTTTTGGTGTTGCGAAAACTCAATTTTATCCGAGTCATAAAACTATTAATTAAAAAATTTAAAGAAAAATGGTAAAAATAAATGCATTATTGATTGAAAAAAAAAGTGAAAGACCTCACATATCCAATTTCTACATGGTTCAAAAGCTCATTAATCATATTAGCGTAACTCAAACTAAGGTTACATCTCACACAAAAAAAAAAAAAAGAGTGCTTCACATCCTGCGCTCCCTGCACACTAGTACCAAATTCTCTTAATTCCTTTTGTCACAACATGCAGCATTTTCGCATACTTTGGGCTGTTGGTACAACACTCAGCGGGGACAGGGGCAGTGGTACCCCAAATGTGGTTTGACCAAGCTCGCACGCTTGCTATAAAATAAAGAGAAAATAGAAAGAGGGGGAGCTCTCCAGAATTGGTGCTTCTTAGTTGGTTTTCAGGTTGAGAAAGTTTGAGGATAGCAGAGAGTGAGAAAAAGCTTTAGAGAGAGAAAAGGGAGAAGCTTTGGGGTAAGTTTTCCTTTCTTAATGTTTATTGATGCTTCCTTACACCACTCCCTTGTACTATCATGTGTGAATAAAGATAGCGTTGAGCATATGCTTTATTTCTGCTTCCTGCTCTTTTGGTGGCATTGGCATTATTGTGGCTAAGCTATTAGCCATCCACTTTCTTTTGTCAAGCATAGTCCTCCTTCTGTTTCCAACTTTCCATTGCTACCATTAAAGAAGCAGCACATACAGGATACACGTAAATCAGATTGACAGTCCTCATCCCAAACATTAACCACCAACACAGATCACCTATAATCTAAAGGAAACACACAAACCCATAAACACAACAACACTCCAACATTCACATCGTCCTCACCACTATAGACAAGACAGAAAACCAAGCTTCCACCTCCAACCAAAATTGGGAATAGTAGTTATCCTTAAAAAATCGAAATATATTAAATGAAAAAAAATTGAACTCTCTTATTTGAGTTGTTAAGAATCAGTTTACTTCTTAGTGTTATGTTTACTTTGCTCAATAACATGATTTTGAGTTAATTTTAGAGCATTGTTGCTATTTTATCCTAGTGTATTTTTTTGAGGTTATTAAAAAAATATTAATTTCGTAATTGTTAAATAAAGTTGTTTAAAAAAACAAACAAAAAATCTTTTGATCTACGCAATAATCTACAATGTTGATTGTATGGTTTGTCATCCTTAAGTGTCATACGAATTGTAAGGGTATAACTTTGCTAGCTTGAACTATGTGGAAGAGTGAATTTGTTTTTAAATAAGATTTTCTTTCAAAAATCTTTTTAAAATTAAAATCAACAAACTCACAATTATTTTTTAAAGAATTACGTTGAGTTTGAGCTTATCATTGCATCAGAGAATATATAAGCTAAAAGTTAAGTCAAAATTATAAATTTTTGTGAATTAGTTTACTTTATTTGTTAAAAAGGGGTAAAAAGAATACTACTACGATTATAAGTATTTTGCACAATAGACTTATGGTAACCGTCTGAGAATGAGTGTATTTGGGGTGTTGTGAGATTTAGTTTCCACTTTTTCTTATACATAATCGACTCCTAAACCCAACTTGGTTTCGAAGATTAATTTATTTTTAAAGGTTTTCTAATTTCCCTTAATTTAATTAAAATTGGTAGAGACTTTGTCCCTTTCTAAAAAATTTCTTTTTTTTGTTACTCCCAACAGATGACGACTCTACTGGGGATTGTTGGAGAGTCAAGCCCATCAAAATTAGTTATGCAAATTTTATAACCTTAATGATGTTTGTTTTACGCATTTCTATTTGATGCTTTGCTTATGTCATTTGTTTGATTTCTGCATAATTTGTTTGTAAATATCTAATATTGATTTTCTTCATACTTTTGCTCTCATAGATTATCTGTATATATTGATGCTCATATTCTTCTCATACATAGTTGCTTTAACAAATATTATATATCTTGTCTGGCTTAAACCCTAGGGTAGATGACTGTTAGTTATGCTATATATTTGTTCTATTTAGTTATTGGTTTGCAGGTGGGGGTAGTTTTCTTTTCTTAAGTTTTGTACAAGTTTGTATACTCCTAGCACACACTATACCATTACTTACCTCACACACCGTTCAGACTCTATGCTTGAGCCTTGGAATGCCGTAGGACCAAACGGAGATTTGGTGATGTTATTGTAAGGCTTATACTTCCCTGACAATCAACGATTCTCCCGCTCAGATTGTTACTAGTTTCATGGATTACCATATTATGACTTTTCTATTCCTATGGCCAGGCTCTTGGAATCGGATCCTTATCTATATATTGGATAAGGGCAATCTAGCGGCCATATCTGTTAAGGGTCTAGATCCATTCCAAAGACTATGCATTGGTAGAATAAACCTAGTGGCTGCCCAAATTATAGTCTTGAGCTTAGAGATACCCGACCTTTAGGTTCCATCTTGCTATGACACAAAGAGTATACCTCTTCTTTATGATCTCTACCCTTTATGTCATTTGTTTACTCTTGCATTTGAATAATGGAGCTTGTTAGGTATAAGCATAGTCTTCATCATTTTCAAAAAATACGAAAAAAAAAATCAAAACCATTCTCCTTGTTAGAAATAAGAAAAAAATCATTTCACTTTTCTTTAAAAAAAAATCATAATCTTTTTCTTAAGAAAAAAGAAAGTCATTCATCCCATTTATAAAAAATAAAAATTCATTCACCCCTTTTCTTTTTTCTTTTGCATCTCATGCATAAATAAAAATATAGATTTGGCAAAGTTGTTATGTCCACTAATATGACAATTTGCTTTTGAAAGTCTTTACTTAAAATCTTCCCAAAGAAATTGAGGTTTCACTGAAAAGGAAGTAATGCCATTATTATTGGACTAACAATTTACCAATTCAATTGGTTATTTATAAATAATAATAAAAAAGGCATAGGATCCATTTTCCTTTCCTAAAGAAGAGAGAAATTGAAAATAGAGAGAAAAAAATTGATTGCATTGTCATAATTTTCTTCTTAAAAGAAAAAAGAATGAATTTGTTTTCATCTCATCGTAGCAAGATTTTGTTACATACATAAAAAACAATACCTTTGTTACATGCAAGCATGAATGTTCTATTTTTGCATCTAAAAAAAGCAAAAACAACAAAAAAATAGACAAAATGTATATCATCATGCATTATTGTTGTCATGGTTATAATTGCAAAAAATTTAGAAAAATGGAGTAACTATCAATTTAATTTAAATTAAGAAATATTAAAAAATCTTTAAAAGTAAAATGATCTTTGAAAATCAAGTTGAATTTGAAAGTCAATTATGCACAGAAAAAAGTGAAAGCTAAATCTCACAACACCCTTAATACATCAATTATAAGACGGTTACTTTAAAGTTAATTGTATAAATTATTGATAACTTTAAAAGAATTTATTTTACCTTTTGACAATAATTAAATAAAATAAAAAGAGATGCGTACAAAATTAAGAAGGAAAAAAAATTTAAAATACAACGTCAATAAAAATAAAATTAACAGGCACGCCTCAAAATAAAATGCAGCAGCCTAAATTAACAAATAAGAGATTAACCCAACGTAAATATTTGCAAATGAGGAAATTAAAAATCAACTTATATCCAAATGAAAGAGTGAAAATTACGTAGCTAAGATGAAGTTACCTCACAAATCAAATTATATTAACTTAAGCACCAAAAAGTTCAAAGTATAGATTTAAAAAAGCCTGATTTGACCAACCCAAATAAAATAAACCCTTTCTCCAACCTGAACTAAACGAAATACTAAATCACCAAAAAGAACAAAAAGCAAGGTGGACCAAGATCGACAAAATTAAATAAAATATACCAAATTAACACACCCCCCCCCAAAAAAAAAAAAAGAAAAGCCAACGCTAACAGAAGCAAACAAATTCATATTCATATCAAAACAAAGACAGCACCAATGAATACTAGATTAATAAAACAAATCATATTAACGAGAGATAGGAGACAGAAAAAATGGGGGACCTGCAGCTAGACCATTGCCGAGGGATCTCGACGGTTGCAAAATAGTGAAAAAAAATCGGTCTCTAAAAGGCTATTTTTTATAGTAAGTATAATAGATTTGAGCTTATAACTATGTTTGGTTTACAAGTACACCCGTTGAATAAGTAATATAAGTGTGAGAATAAGTATCGTACCTCAAAGGATTGAAAATAAAAAATATGTTATCGACCAACTAATTTTTGTAAGTTTTTATCCACTTAACCGAATTTTTGGTTGTGATCAGGATATATCTCTGAACTATGGCCGGTAGGCAACAGGCTGGAGGACACAAAGTGATTCCATGGGCGTAACTCCTGGTGAAGAATCTCCAGCTTGAGGCATTTGATACTACCATCTGAATTGAGATGCCACGGGGTAGGAAAGTTAGGGCCGCAGATAGCTTAGGCGGCTACCAGGAAAGGAATGCCTTCTGGCTCAAGTTGCTTCATAGTCCTTCTCAACTAGTTAAACTTAATATTGATGAAACAACTGCTGGTCTCGTTGGATTTTAATGGATTGAATAATGTTTTTAACCTCATGGTACAAAGTAATGACCAAATTAGAAACTGATATAATATATTTTCAAAAATTAAATCTTAAAATTAGCGACCAATTTAGTAATTAAAAAATAAAAATCACATTAATGACCAATATAGTGATTGATTTGAAAATATTTTTTAATTCATTCCAAATTTTAGTGACTGAAATGCATGAAAAAAAAAAATATTAGCAACCACATTAGTGACGAGTAACTTTTGAATATTTGATTCAGATATCGATTAAATGATTGATTTTTCAATCTTTAACAATTTGATTGCTAATTCAGTCTCTAATTGTTTTTCTTTTAAAAAATCAAATTTTAACTAAAATTAGCCATTGAATTTTTTAATTAATCAATTGTTAATTCGGTTTCAAAAATTAGTGACTGGCCCAAATAGGTTGCTAAATATTAACGACAACGATGGATTGATTTCTAAATCGATCGTTTTCTTGTAAGTTTAATATATTTGAACTTTTGACTGTGTTTAGTCTACATCGAACAAGTAATATAAGTGTAAGAATGAGTATTGTGCCCAAGGAATTGAAAATAATAATGATATTATTGACCAACCAATTTTCACAAGTTCTTATCCAAATAATTGAATTTTTAAGAACAAAGATAATAAAAACACCAAACACAATTTAAAGCAACACTAAACATCAAATTCACAAGAAAAAGGAACCAAGAATGAAAGCTTAAGGGTTTCTATTCACTTTTTACTTCAATGGCTATTTGTAAAGTCAGAAGGCATTTACCAATGGGTTAATTTTGTTAATTGAAACATAATTATAGATAATTACCCATGTCCAAGTCAATTACCCATATGAATCTAACATAATTCCTTATGTGTCCATGTGAGTTATCATAAAAGTCACTCATTAAGACTAAATTTCAAATATTTGTTATGCATGACCAATGAGTATGTATCCATCCTATTGACTAATCAACACACCCAAGCCAATTAAGTGTAATTAAACATCATCATTCATATCATATCCATATTCTCTAATTCATGTCTAGAGCATTTAAAAACACTAAGATCATGCAAATGATAGCCAATCAAGAGGAAGCATTAAGCATGAAGAGGAAGCATTAAGCATTGGTATGAATGAACTCCTAAATTACAAATTTAGCTACTCATATTAGAAAAAATCAAAGCACAAAGAAGAATTAAGTTCATCAAGATACAAATCAAAGAGAGGAAATGGGAAGAAATGACAAAAGTGAAGACTCTAATCTTGATCTCCACCGTGAATTTGCTATTCTTCCAAGTAAAAAACTCCATCTGAACCTGTCTCTCAAGAACTTGGGTTCCAAAGTGTCCAAAAGCCCCCAAGAGGGCCTTCTAAATGAGATTATAAAGCCAAATTGCGGAATTAGGGTCTTTTCCACGCTTGGGCGTGGTTTGTTACATTGCTTGGGCGTGGCCTTCACAAAGTATAGATCTTGTTAGCACCCCCAAGCCTAGGCACAGACTTACCACGCCTAGGCATGAACATCTCTGCCAAATGCACCTTGCTGGATAGAGATGGCGTGCCCATGCCACACCTAGGCGTGACCTTCCTAGTCTTGAATCCTCCCTGCTTTCTTCCCTTTTTAAGCTTCTTTCTCTTCTCTCGGCTCTTCCAAGGTTTCATTCATCTTCAATTCCAGCAACACAACATCAGTAATAGGTATGAGAAGCTAGGCATTAACCATTTTCTTAGATAAAATCACAAAATGCTCAATTTATAATCCATTTGAGGAGCAAAGATTAATCATCTAAAATCATGCAAGTTAACACTTGAATGAGAGCGAAATAACTCCAATTTCTGGTGTTACCACACTGTGCGCTTCCACACATCAAAAACTCTTGTCAAAGGATTTGAACTTGTGATCGTGTGCCCATTCTACACATCACAAACTCCCATTCCTTACAAGGCCATTCTCCGATGTCCTTTATTTTGCTTTTGTTTTTGCAATATTCCTCATTACACAACCTATTTCACCTCTTCAAACAAGTGTTGCCTAAGATCCCATTTCAAGAGCAAGTCAAACAATCTCTATGAATCAAAAGAATTAACTGCAAAAGCAATCCATAAATTCTCCTCAACATACAATGCCACTTTTTACCCAAGAACTACAAACATACAAGTGTGAAATGCATTCATGCACAAAAGAAGTAATAGAGTTTACATAGCCTTAAGCACATATGTAATTTACCAACAACTGAGGTCAATCCATAATTTAGTTCATCATTGGTTATTCAATTCAAAATTGCCAGTAGACCAAGCAATAAGCAATCCAACATAAAAGTTTTCTTCGTTTTACTTTGTCAATTCTGTTATTCTTGTCCTAGTTTTAGCTATTCATACTCTTTGTTTATGGCCTTAGTTGTATTTTGGAATGAAAATTCTGGGTTGGTTAAGTTTCTGGTATTTTATGGTTCTTGAAATAGTGGTGTGTGTGCAGCTCAAATGAGCTTGTTCATCACATAAAGCACTTTTTCTGCTTGTTGATTGCTGCATAGCTTAAATTTGAGGGTTATGTTGCCTGGTTGCTGTGAGTTCTTGTTGATTGTAGTCTTGTTCTCGCTTATGATATCGTATAGTGTTTGATATTATTTGGTTTTTTTTCTTAGGTACCCCTTGTTGAATTCCATGGGCCGGAAGAAACTAAGGTGTGAAATTCTGGGTGCTTCTTTATCTTCTGCACCTCCACCTCTAATAATTGATTCTTCACGATTCTCCTCTAAAAAAGTTGTTGAGCGCTATAAGTTTTCTGTTGAAAAGACAACACCTATACCGGTGCGCGGTTTTGTGACTTCACCCTATGACACCATACTAGCTCTCAAGTGGGACCACTTTTGCACAGTCTGTCAATGTCGTCCTTCCTCATGTTCGCGAATGCAGCCTTGACCTCTACTTTGGGTAGCATGAGTTCGAGGCTGTAATGTCCAATTCCTACTGGCTAACATCTGGCTCGAGCTTCAATTACTAGAGCCTCCTGAGATTTGTGACTATTCAGAGTTTCATGGTCAATCTCCAAACAGGATTGACCTTCAGATGGTTATGGATTGCATCTGTTACCCTGGTATTCCAGTTGAGTGGAAGTCGAGTATGGTTGATGGGCGACCCCTAAAATTTGAACATGGCTACCTCAGACCAGAGACGAATGTGTGGCTTCTTTTTGTCAGTTCCCATCTCCTTACTTCTGGTAATACATCAAAGGTCATCCAAGATCGAGCACTCCTCATTTATGCAATCATGGAATGGCGCAATATTAATGTTGCCTAGATCATTCATGATCAAAATCTTAAATCAATTGAAAAGTTGTAGTCTTATCCATATGATACAAAGCATGCTCTGCTGACCATCAGATACTACGTATAATGTGCTCATAGTGGCTAATTGCCAATGCTGCCAATTAGGCAATCTAGTGCTCCACTATTGCTTGATGCTCCTTCATGGTTTGTCATTCAGCATCTGTAACTGGCCCATGTCCTTGGCAAGCTGGCCATGGGTGTGGCAGTCGAGCAGAGCGTAACCAAAGAATAATGAGATCAGTCAATGGCTGCTTAACAGTCACAAGCTCTTCACCCGGATATAGTGGAACCTAAGCCCGCTTACAAAGGCCCTGAAAAATGATGGGAAGAACAGACACTGAAACTTTTCAATTGATTTGAGAATTTGATCATGAATGATCTGGGCAACATTAATATTGCGTCGTTCCATGATTGCATAAATGAGGAGTGCTCAATCCCGACCGACCTCCGATGTATTACCAGAATGAAGGAGACGGGAACTGACAAAATGAAGCCATACAATCGCCTCTGGTCTGAGGTAACCATGTTCAAATTTTATATGTCGCCCATCAACTGTACTCGGTGTCCACTTAACTGGAATACTGGGGCGGCAAATGCGATTCGAAACCATCGGAAGCTCAATCTCATGCAGAGCTTGACGGCGGAACTCTGCATAATCACAAATCTCAGGGGGTTTTGGTAATTGAAGCTCGAGGCGGATGTTAGCAGGCAGGAATGAGACATTATGGCTTCGAACTCAGGCTAGCCCAACAGTGGTAGTAAAGGTTGCACTCTTATAGAATTTGTGAACAAGAGGAAAGACAGCAGTGCCCAGCTATGTGCAAAAGTGGTCCCACTTAAGAGCCTGTATGGTGTCATAAATGTCCAAATATTTGGTCTGGGTGAAGTCAAAACCGCACTCCAATATAGGTGCTATCTTTTCAACAGAAAGCTGATAGCATTAGGCAGCCTTTTCAGAGGAGAATAGTGAAGAATCAATGATTGGAGGTGGAGGTGCAAAAGATGAAGAAGCATCTAGAGTTTTAGATCTCAGTTTATTCCGGCCCTTGGAATTCAACAAGGGGTACTAGAGAAAAAAAAAAACAAATGATATCAAAGACCATACATTGTCATAATCGAGAACAAGACTACAATCCACAAGAACTCACAGCAACCAGGCAACAAAACCCCCTTATTTAGGCTATGCAGCAATCAACGAGCAGGAAAGGTACTTTATGTGATAAACAAGCTCATTTGAGCTGCACACACTCCACTATTTTAACAACCAGAAACTTAACCAACCAAAATTTTCATTCCAAAATACATCTGAGGCCATAAAACAAAGAGTATGAATAGCTAAAACAAGGACAAAATTAACAAAGTTGATAAAGCAAAACCAAGAAAATAAGTAGACCATAACAATAAGCAAAAAGATAAAGGGAAAATTACAATAGTCAAAAGTGAAAATAAGCAAAATCCAAAAATAGAGTAAAACCCTAAGTAAGAGCAAGCAAATGTGATCAACAGAACAATATAAAAAAAACCATGGGAATCGATGAATGTAGAACTAGAATGGATATACCTGTAGTGTAGAACTGAAAGAGAAAATAGGTAGCGTGGGTGTGCAACTGAGTTGTTGAGGTGGTTGTGTGGAAGATGGGGAGTGCGAGGATGCGTGGAGGTCAATACTTGCTGTCGTCATGCTCAACAGTGGGGTGATGGTGTTGTGGAAGGGAGGAGAAAATGAAAAGAGAGAGGGGATCTGGGGTCGTAGCGCTCTGGCAAAGGGAAAGAAAAGATGAATGAGGTTGAAACGCAACCGACCCTGCGTCTTGGGCTAGGCTGCATTTACCCGCTGCTGTGTGGCTTACTTGCGTTGAAGCGTGAGTCTTATATTTTTAAATATTTAATTAATTAAGAAACTTCCAAAATATATTTTTTTGAAAAAAAAATTCAAAAACTTTTTAATTTTTTTTAGAAAAAAGATGCTGTACTGTGGAATTGTGCATCGGGTCGCATAAGTCCCACGCAAAAATTCTTAAGAAAACCAGAATGCTTTGCGCTGCGGCGTGAAATTCTTCGTTGGAGCATGGAATCTTTTGGATTGATAGATAGAGTCTTGAAGCCTGAGATCTTCGTCCTGTGGGGCGAAATGCTAAGCTACATGTAGCAAAGGCTGTTTCAGCATTCTTAGAACTCCAAATACCTGCAAAAATCATATCAAAACAATATCAAAACTTTGGAGCTTAGCATAAACACTAAAAAATAAAATAAAAATGTGAGCGGTTGAAACACAAAATCTAAGTAAAGGATGCATAAAATTAAAAAGTAAAACTTAAAAAAAAAAATGGATAACATCCCAAACACCTATAAAAATCAATGAAAAACTTGTATCATGATATCAACAACCAGAAGCTTACTTAAATATACAATCTAAGTACTCAATGCACAAGAACATAAAACAAAAGCCATAAAAACACCAAAAAAAAAAAAAACATTAGAGAAAGAGTTAGAAGAAACTTGAGTTGTTTTTCAAGAAGTGCCTTATTTATATTCCTAGTTAGACTTTGTCAGGTGGAATGGTCAAGTTAGCTTGAATTGGAAAAAGGATGACACTCTCATCCTTCTGTCGAAGTATGAAGTCATGCTATGAGTAATGTCCTTCGAGGTATCTCCAAGGTTATGTTGTGCCCCAAATGTAGCTTATAGACCATGTTCCATGAGAGATATCTTCTCTTTTGCAACACCTTAGGATTTATGAGGGTCAACATTAAGTATGTAAGCTTTAAAGCCCTTCAGAAGCATTCACTTACTGAAGCTGTTAAGTAACTTCTGAGTTTTGATTATTGATTATCCTACATGTGATTATGTATTAATTTAGGTAATATTACAGCAAGTACACGAATCAAACAAGTAATAAATAATAAGTAGAATATCATTCCCATGAAGAATTAGTTTACCAAGTACTACTTCTCTAATATTAATACTATCTAAGTAACCAATAATTAAGAGTGGTTCAAAACAATTAAAGAAACAAAATTATAAAATACAAAAATACACAAGAACACATGAAATTAAGAGGGAAAAGAGAGAACAAAGCACATGAATGCAAAATACATTAAGGATGTAAACACATGAAATTAAAATATTAGGGATCTGATTTCACTTAATTCAATAATTTATCATAGACAATAGAGTAACTTTGAGACCTTCATTCTAATTAGTTTCTAGTCATGCAATTGATTGGGAGAATCCCTTAATTAATTACAACCTAATTCCTTGGTGAGTTAATTCTCTTTAATTATCAAAATCTAGTCAATTCTTTGATCTAAACCCCAACTCTTAAATGCATGACCTTCACTCTATGGATTCTTATGAAAAATATCACAATTCTCCTACACAACCTATAATCTTTATTCCTAGATGATTATAAATCATAACACTTATTATTTATGATCTAAGTATTATGTAAACCTTCTTATTCTACACACATCTCACTAGATCAATTTATGAGTGGTCAATTCGTAAAAGCATTAAGAATCATAATAAGCACTCAAATTGAATAAAAAAGAAATTAATTAAAAATCAAATCTTAATACATGTCGATTAAATCAAGTTATATCTTCACCCTAGAAACACACGAATTTAGATACTCAGGACAAAAAGAGAAGAAAAGATAGGAAGAGAAAAGAGAATTCATCATGATAAAATCATAGAGAAGAAACCAAAGCGCCTTTAATGGTGATTTAATCTCCAACTCCATGAGAACTGCATGAAGACTCCTCCTCCTCTCCTAGAGCTCGTCCCCTTGTTGCCTTTGAACATCTAAAACTCTATATTTCACTACTGAAAAATTAACAAATAGTGGTAGTTTATTTATGGTGGTTTCATAAACTACCACGATTCCCGGTGATTTACATTGCGGTTTTCTTAACTAGCACAAAATTTATAATTTTGTGGCGATATTAAATTTTGTGGTGATTTAATATAGTTTAGCGGTGGTTTAATACAAAAAAAAAACTAAAATTTGTGGCTGTTTCACAGTGTTTAGAGGCAGTTTATACTAAAAAAAAATACTGCACATCGTTATCTTTTTTCTTGAAATTTCATTCCCTCTTCTTTTTCCCTTTACGGCTTTACCTCTCATTCGGATGCATTTCCTCTCACCATTCCCTCTTAATAAGGCGGTCTCAAAATACCAACTCCACAACATACCCTAGGAGTATCGTCAGAGAAAGAAGAGCAACAAGAAGCACCGTACACGTATTGGGTTAGGAAAATAATGGAAGATGCAGCGCCTTTGCCAATGCCCCACAAGCTAACCCTAGGAGATGTTCCCACTTATCAATCTCAGCCTGCCACGCTTGGTTCAGCTTGGAATCACGTATGACCTTATTTTCTTTCCTTTTACTATTGTTTTTTGTTTAATTTTTTTAATGATTATATTTAAAATAGAAAAATCGATGATTTAAACTTTCATTAACCATTGCATCTGCTCCTGTATGATGATTGTTCAAAGAACAAGAGGATTTAGAAGGCAAATAGCATACCTAGAGTAAATCTAAGTTTAGTTGCTCACATGGAGGTATAGAACCATGAAGAAGTGGAACCACCTGATGAGAGATGAGTGCGCAACAGAGAGAAGGAAGAGACAAGGGCATTTTTGAAATTCCACCTATATTTTGGATAATCAAATATGGTCTTATAAGTTTTTATTTCCAATTTCCATCCTCTTTTTCACCCGTCTCTTTCTTTCCTTCTATTTACTTTTTTAAAAAAAAAACTTTCGGGTTGTGTTCTCCTCTTTAATGGCCTTTTCCCTTTGTATTTTATGAATTCTGAGTTTTATTCCTGATACTGAGTAGTTCACCCTGCATCTGTGATGCCTTTGATGTGAATAGGTTGCTAATTCTGCTTTGCATAGCATGTGTTCAATGATTGGTGTTCGTGTTCACACCCCCATTAATTAAATTTTCTCATGCCTAACTTGTGCTTGCTATATAGGCATTCAGTTTCACTCTATGATTCATGTCTTATACTTTGATCATTGAAACTATCATTTCTGTGGTGGATTCTTGCTAATGAGTATCTGACTCTTAAGCACAATAAATGATAATACACCCTTTACTGTTAGTAAGCCTTTTTGAGTGTGAGCATGATCACAAACAGCATGGTCTGTGAGATTAAATTAATACCATATGCACATAAGCACATTACCTTTATCTTCATTTATACATCCAGAAAATGCTTGTTTTGGATGGTGAATGATGATTCTCATGCTGAATGATGATTCCCATGTGTTTATGTAATAGCATTATAGCTCCTAGCTTCATGCTCTTAATTAGGAAATTTTTCTCCCAGGAGTTTGCCAGCTGTCATTCGCATTAGAAAAACAAATTAAGTCTAAATGTTACGTACCAGCTTCCCAAAAGCTGTGTCAATTACTCCATGAGCCACCTTCATGCATATGTACTTTTCTCTAGGAATCACCCCCAATACTTTTGGTGCCAGATTATGAGAGTTGCAAACAAATTAAAAAAATTGATCATTTGCCCAACTGTGTCACAATTTCTTGAGAAAGGTAAACAATTTTAATTGTCTATTGCGACTAATCCATAGTAATTGGGACAAATCTTTTAAAATGATACACCTGCCAAGTGTAATGACCTTCACTATCAATGCACTAGGGTCATGCTCAAGGAAATCCTTTGCAAATTCTCAATCACGTTTTAATATTGCTATGTGTAGGGGTTGGTAGTAATTGTGGTTAAATCCCCTAGCTTTTGGCAATAATAGTAACAATATGAGTTTGTATAGAAAAAGGAAAGTATAATGGCTAAAACTAAAAGGCTACAACATTTATTTGCAAAACAGCACTTAATAAACACGCATTATGTGTTCTCAGTTTGAATGTAAATTATGAATGCTGTCATCTGAATCAAGTATGCATATGAAGTACATTTGAATATATCATGATCTAAAGTGCTTACAAGTGTAAAACTTAAATGCAAAGACAAAGGGAAAATTACACATTTTGTCACTTACTTATTTTTGAGTTTCATTTTATTTGATCTAAAATAGTCTTGTATCTTTTAAAAGTGCAGTAATATTTTCGAAGTTATAATCCCTTCTAATCCATTAACAAATTTCTCTATTGCTGCCTATTATGACAATACAAAAAAAAATTAATTTTTCCTTCTGCAAATCCCATAGTTTGTTTGAGAAAGCTATTTTTGGGTCCATGACAATGAAATGGAATTGGACAAGTGAAAATACTTCCTCTTATTGGTTTTGATTTTTGAATTGTTGGCTGGTCTATTTTATCAATGATATGTAGTTTGTTTGGAAAGTGACAAGTCAATTAATGTAATTGAGAACAAGGAAATGGGTTTGGCCTCAGTTTACAAGATTAAGTTCCTGGTGTTAGGTTATATTCAATGATATGTGGTTTCTTAACTAATTTATCTCATTTGCTGATAGGTTTTATTCAATGCCTAAGAACAAAAAAGCTGGCAGAGGGTTATGTTTAAGAAGCAATTTGACGTTTGATAGTTTAATAGTCAATCCATTTTTCTGATTTTGCTTAAAGATGCTTTTAATGGGTTTGTTTCAGGTGTTGGATTGTTTAAAGAAGAAAGGCTTTAAAGGATCCTTTGTAGAAGTAGGGTCTGATGCGAAGGTACATTAGAGATCTATGGCTTTTTCCCTGGCTGTTTTACATTGTCTACTTAATTCATATTTGTATAATGTGTTTCTTGTTTTTCAATTTAGCCCATGAATAATCATTTTTCTTTGCCTAATTAGACATTTGCAGTTTTTGTTTAGAGTTCATAACTTGGTTATTTGCATTAACTAGTGGCTTAAAAATCAACCTGAAAATGCCCATAAATCCTATATTTTTTTTACCTGAACAGAGAGTATAAAAATGCAAAATCAACTATAATCATTTAAGGAATAACCCTCACCAACTTAGTATACACTACTTGTGCGCAAATGACTGATGTTTAAGTCTAACATTCAGAAAGATTTTAGTCAGAGACATTCCTATAATTTTTTATGCATGTTAATAATCATGACAAAGGTAGGAGGAGGTGAATCCTTCTTACACCCTGTCAAATGGCATTCTATCCTCATATCAATGGGGTGCCATTAATGTTATATTAAAGAACCAATAAGTTTGATGTTGCATTCAGTTTCAGAGATAAATGGATAAGATCTCTGATTAAATTAGAAGAATTTTGGTCTTACATCAGTTTGATTTAATGAAAAGAAAATACATGATTTTGGAGTCTTCAAAGGTTAGGACAGGGAGAAAAAAAGGATACCATAGCCTAAGCAACTAGACCATTTGAATGCAACTAACCAGCTACTAGTAATGACTAGTAACTAGACATAAAAGTATATATTCTTGAATACTAAGATATCTAAGCTATTATATTAATAATAAACTTGAATACTAAGATTTACCAGAACCAAAAAACAAAAAAAAAAAATGTATATATTCTTATATATATATATATATATATTAATATCTTAATTATCTATATATTTTTATATACTTAACATAATTAAAATTAATATAATTAAGATTATGATTCTACATAATATTTTAATTTATTATATATTAAAAATGAATTTATTTTATAAAAGACCATATTTCTTCATTTATGGCCTCAATATATTTCTTAACATTTTTTATTTTGGTTTCAAGGGCCCTTTTTTCTTCCTTATCTCAATTAACTCATCACATATAGTCTTGTAGAGTAAATTAAATATTTACTATAATGGCACTCATTGTGAAGGAAGTGCAATAATAGTGATCCATAATCAATAACAAAAAAAAGTATATATTCTACCGACCTTAACTGTGTTTTTCATACTATTTTTTATGATCTTGGAGTTCCAAACTTTTCCACTCATAGTAGATCTCCCCCTATATTATAAAGGTACATATAAATTATCTATTTGTATTTTATGATCTGTATGACTTAGTTACTAATATCTTTTCTTATGCAGAAAAAATTTCATATAGAGGACAGTCGGTTGAAGGGATATATCATGAAAAATATTGAGAAAAAGTGGAAAGATACCAGACATACTCTGTTTCATCAATTTTATGATCAAACATTGACTGTGGAGGAAAATGTTGCAAGACGCCCTAGTGGAATTGATTCCGACCATTGGACATGGTTTATTAAATATTATAAAGATAGGAAAACACAGGTAACATATCCAAAATAAACATGGTCATTTAATGTAAAATGATCAAATCAGATCATGATTGTATTTTTGTTAATGCAAACACAGGAGATATGCAAAAAGAATGCTGAAAATTGGAAGAAGCAATTGTACACACACACTGGTGGTTCAAAAAGCATATCTAGGAGAAAAGCTGAAGAGGTGATTAGTATTGAAACTTTTTGATTTTTTATATTTGATGTTTTATCTTATTTAATTTTTAGTATATGATTGTGGTAATAATGATATAAGAACGACATGGGAGCCGCATTGGTAGAGGAGAGATGTGAACTATAGTACACAAGCAAAAAGATGGCTCTTATGTCAATGATGAGGCCAAAATTGTTAGTGTAAGTAATTTAAGAAATTGATGTTACTTAGTTTTTTATTAATATCTTACCCAATGTATAAATTTAAACTTTAATGGCTGAAATCTTACATGTTTGTAGCAGAAAATTATGGATATTGAGTGTCGAGATGGCTCATCACAACAAATTTCTCAAGATGATTTACTTGCTCGAGTTCTAGGGAATGAGCACTCTGACCGAGTTCGGAGTATGGGTTTTGGGCCATCTGTTACTCAAATATTTGGCCACATAGCTCATCAGTTTAGTGGAATATCTTTAACTCCACCAATTCAAACAAAGGTGGATGAGATGAAGTTGGACTTAGAACTCGAGAAATTGAAGGTGCAGAAGCTTGAATCAGTGGTGGAAACTGAGAGATGGAGACGACAAGCATTGGAAGGTGCTATAACAAGATTTTTTCTCCAACAAGGAAGGGATTTGCCACCTAAGTTAGCTGCTATAGTTGATATAATGGTATGTATTTCAAATTTATGATATCATTGTAAAAAATGAAGTTGGCTTCCAATTTCTTTTTCTGTCCTTTGATTCTTTTTTAGTTCTATGTTTGGGTTTGGATGCTATAGTACTACTCACCAACATTATCACAGTGTTTCCTTCTACTTACGATTAAGGCTTGCTACCAAATTCATTTTATGCAACTCACTTCAATATGCTTAAAGTTCTTGCTCTGATTTTCTTCCCTGATAAGTTTTGATTTAATTTGTGCTTAGCGTAATGTTGATTATCATTTTCTATCTGCTGTGTCACATGAGATGGATTTATTTATTTTGAGGGTTTATATTTTAGTAATTGATTTATAATACTTGTTTTAATTGAACAGGATTTGTTAATGGTATTTTAAATTGAATGTGATAAATAGCTCTAAGAGAGTGATATCATTATTTTGATTTTTCTTTTTCATTAATTACAATAAAGGAAAGATAATGATATATTTAGACCTAATTTGTCAGTATCTTTTTCTTCTTTAGACCATATCATGTAACTTGGTTCTTCTCCTTTGTGCTTTATTAGGGTGCTCATGATATGTTTATTTTAAAATCCATTGTGCTTTTATCGAATGCATACAACTCATAATTTATTTATATTTTCAGGCTTTAGATGAAGGAAGTGAGTCAATTTCACCAGGTGTCAGACTGTCTTCCTCAGCAAGTCATGATGCTCAAATTGAACATAATTCTAATTGGAGTGAAAAATGAATGACTCATGATAAAAAAATGATTTGTTACTATTTTATTTTTTAGATATTATTTTGTTTGTAATGAATTTTAGTTTATTTATTTTGTTTGTACTAGATTTTAATTTGTTTGTGTGCTGAACATCACTTCAGATGTTTATCTAAAACTGTGTTGACAAATTAATGCATTTGTTTAAAGTTTAATTGTTTTATAATTTCATTTGAATATGCTAACTGGTTGTAATATAAAACAGATTGTAATAAAAATAATAGTGGTGGTTATAATCTGTCGCCAAAAAAGAAGTAAGATTAATTTTAAATTTTAGTGGCGGTTTGGAAACTGTCGCTATAAATAAAAAATAATGAAATACAAATATTTTTTACAGCGGTTAACAACTGTTGCTAAATGTAAGAAAACCGCCACTAAGATAACCACTGTGAAACCTGCCGCTAAAAAAAAATAACAACGATCATTCCAGCGGTTACCTGAAACCACTGCGAAAAGGCTTAAGGATGCCTGTATTGTGGCAGTTTTGCAACCTCCTCTAATTTTTTTTGCGGCAGTTTGAACCACCGTTAAACATAATTTGTAACCGCTGCTATTAACCATTTTTTGTAGTGTTTTTCGTGTATTTTCTAAACTAAAAGAGAGTGTATTTGCTAAACTCATTTTTCTTCTTTTGTAGAAAAACTAACAGTTTTTCATATCTAACTTGCATGATTTTTATAACACTCAAAATAGTCGAATTTGCCCTCAATCTCAACAGAGAAATTATAGAATTTTCTGTTAGCTTTTCAATGCATCAATTGGCACACTGATTTGATCTCTGTAGCCCAAGATATAGCTCCATCACTAAGGAATGGTCATGACACTACGGGAATCCAAATTTTGTAACAAATCTAATCTCTTTGATAATCATTGTCCAATCTTCAATTTAAGATTTTGTATCCAATTAAAACTCTAATTAGCATCTAAGAATATAATAAGAATCCTTCAAATATTTATCTTTAGGAATTTCTCATTTTTACACAAAATATGATGATTTATCTTAAAAATTCAAATATGACTAGGTGAAGAAATAATTATTTAAAAATAAATTAAAAATAAAAAAAATTAAAAAACTTAATAAATAAACTTAAAAGATGCGTATATTTTACACTCATCAATGATCAACAAACTTAACTTTAGAGACTTTTCTTTTAACTTGTTACCTTAAGTGTTTGAACTGTCTCATGAGAGTCTCGTTAAAATCAAAAGTTGTCTTCAAAGGTTTTCTGAAAAGGACTAAGTATAGAACTAAATTCATGAGGAAGTTGTGAAAAACTCTTCAAAGGTAAATATTCTAAAAGAAAAGTTTCTTAGAAGATAAGTATCTGAAGTCCAAGTTCATCAGAAGACAAACTTCAGAAACCGAGTTCATCAGAAGACAAGTCTTAAGAAGCAAAGTTAATTAGAAGAATATAATCAGAAAGGAACACCATCAGAAGATAGACCTATCAGAAATATCAAGCATTAGAAGAATAACTCTTTTCAAAAGTATCTAAGTTCAGAAAATGAATTCTGTACAAAAATAGTAAGGTCCAAATCAGAAAGACTCAGAAGTTCGAAACTTCTGTCTATTGCCGGAAAAAGACAAAAGTAATTAAAGAAAAGTTGACTAGTCACTATAGGACAAGAAAATAGTAAGTATACTTTGAACAGTAATCGTTGGAACTTCAAACGGCTAGTTTTTGAACACCTATAAATTGAAGAAGCCTGGAAGTTGGAAGATATAAAGTGAACTGTTATTTTGCCAAACTTCTGATCAAACTTCTAAATGACCAAATCAAGCTTCTAATTAAGTTTCTGTACAGAAACCTACTTCTAATCAATCTTCTGAAAAGAGAAACCTAATCTCTCAAGTTTGTATTTACATATAACCACTCTTTGAGTGTTAGAGAGTTTAGAATCTCATTCTCATTTCTATACTACCTATTTGCTTAAAGTCACTATTTGAGTGTTGAGAGATATACAAACTCAATCTACTCTTTGTATCTTGATCCATTAGTGATCTTAGTAAGTATCTAACTTGAAGAGGTTAGGATAGAATAAATACTACTTTTAATCTAGCTTAGAGAAGTTAGGACTGATCAAAGAATACTTGTGGCGATATACAATCCTGGTTTCTGACTAGGGATTAGACGTAGGTAAGTGGTTTGACCTAACCATATAAACTCCTAAGTGTGAATCTTCTTAACTCTAAACTCTTATCTTTCTGATCACTTTGTACTTATTCTTAGCACTTGCTTTTGTATTACAATTGTTTCTTAACTTCAACAAGGACTAAACTCAGTTAAAATTAGTCTAAGTTTATTCTACTCAAGCAACTCTATTGTTCTTATAAACTTCTGATTTGCACTCTGATACATCCAAGTTGCAAAAACTTGAGAAGTTGTTAGAGTTTTCAAGTTTCTTCCAGAAATTAGAGGCACAATTCAAACCCCCATTCTCATGCTCTTACCACTTTCAAAGTATTGGTGGAGGATCCTTGCTTGCTCGAGCTTCATGGTTCTTGGCTTCAATGAAGTTGACGGGGGCATAAAAATTTGATAGTGATATAGACTTAGCATCTCCAAAGAAATTGATGGTTATATGGTCTCCGTCCACCCTCAAAATGTATTCACCCCTGGGTACATCAATTAATGTTCTGGAAGTTCTAAAAAATGGTCTTCCAAGAGTAAGAGGGATGTCAGTGTCATTTTCCATATCTAAAACCACAAGATTCAGCGGAAAGATGAATTTATCAACTTTTATAAGAACATCCTACACAATACCATATATATAGTTGTCTAATAGTTTGATCCACAAGTTGAAGAGAGATCATGGTTGGCTTGACTTCCCCAATCCCAAGCCTCTTGAAGATTGACAATGGCATCAAGTTTATACTAGCACCAAGATCATATAAGGCCTTTCTTAATAGTCAACTTCCTAATAGTGCAAAGAATATTGAAGCTATTGGGATCCTTCAACTTTTGAGGCAACTTCCTTTAGTTGATGGTACTACACTCTTCGGTCAACAACATCTTCTCATCTTCTTTCAACTTCTTCTTCTTTGATAACAACTCTTTAATGAACTTTGCATAAGAAGACATTTGCTCTAAGACTTTCGAAAAAGGGATATTGATCTATAACTTTTTGAGCACATCTAAAAAGCTTGCAAATGTCTTCTCCTTATCTTGCTTCTTCAATCTTTGAGGGAAAGGAATTCTATCATAAAGGGATGGCACAAAGGGCTTGTCCCACTCAAGATCCTTCTTCTTCCTCATATCTTTTTTAGGACTTTCTCTCTTAGAGCTTTCTTTTTTATGCTCACTTGACTTACTATCCATAGCAGGCTTATCCTTTTCTTGACCTTGGCTTGGGGAACTAACACAACAAGAAATTTCGCTTATGGCCACAGTTTTTTACAATGCTTTAAAAGCATTCCCTATACCCTTCATAGGCAACGTTTCTCATAAGTGGCATTTGAGTAAGACATTTTGTAATGAATTTTTAGCCACACTTCTAAAGTGTGTTTATATTGTGAAAAAGATATATTCTACAAGTGTAGCTTTATTACAATTTAATTAGGCATGCTTATATAGGTAAGAGCCAACACTTAATAGGAGCAACCATTATATTTATTTTATGCCACCCTTTGAAAATGTATTCTTTCATTTATTTTCAGATACCTACTAAATTTTTGTGACATTCCCACCAATTATTTTTGACAAGTTTGAACAAAACCAAAACAAAAACTATTATTATTATGCTAGTTTTGAGCTTCATATTCGAGAAACCACATAACCACTTGCCACCGAGCTTTCGCGGTGTTGCTATTCTTCCTTAGGTACATTCCTTCTTATTCTTCTTCTTCTATCACTATCTCTAAGCCCTAAATTTCTTGGAATCTGGAGTTGTGTAGGGTGTGGTGAACTTGGTTGGGCGACTCCACCTACCCCAACTTTGCACCCTTCCTTTCTTCCTCTACCGCTTAGGGTTCCTTCTTCAGACCTGACCCCTCCAAATCTTGGGCTCACCTTCACCTTCAACTCAGGGTCTAAGCCCTCATCTTTGACGAAACCTCCGCTTTTTTCTTTAGAAACTCCTCCTCTGTGTTTGGACGTATACATTTGAAGACTTGGTTTGATGATAACAAACGTGAAGACTAAATGAAGATGATAAATAGACCAAGTCCAAGTTTATATATGATTAGCTTTAAGACTTAGGATCTATTGTACGGAGCTCACTTTGATATCACTCTGTTTTCAAAAGAAAAGATAAAACTTGTTTTAAAAGAAACTTAGTGTCTTTGAAAACACCTTTTCCAAAACGATTTTGCATTGATTTATTTGAATAGAGCTTAGTCTATTCGAATAAACACTTTTACGAGGTTCTGTTTTTTAAAGATGCTATTCGAATAACTATCTTATTATTCAAATAAATGAGTTTTTCAGAATTGTGTTTTTAAGTGAGTTATTCGAATAACTCAAACGTTATTCGAATAAACCTATTCTATCTGAACAGCTTTTTTAAATGTGCTATTCGAATAACATAGAGGTTATTCGAATAACCCATATCAGATGGCCTTTCACGATGGTTTCAGGAACAATGTTATTTGAATAGAATGTTAAGCTATTCGAATAAACACGATGGTTACGAACACTGATATGGAAACAAATAGGTTTTTAATTAGGTTAAATTGCTTTTAATGCTACCCAACGACTATTTCATCTGATTTTCTCTATAAATAGGAACCTTGGGTCACGACTAAAATTGCCCAATACTCTGAATAATTTTCTGCTTATTCTAATCTGTGAAAATTATTTTTTACGCTCTTTTTGATTAAAAACTTTGAGATATTTCTGTGAGAGCTCCATTAGCACTTCAATTTGTATTACCTACTCTGAGTGAGAGTTTCTCTTCATCTACTTTTTGCTATTCTGTATCGAGGGTGAGGTATCCCTCAAGGTTTGTATAAGGGTGATGTATCCCTACAGGCTGAGGCTTTAGCACAAGGGTAGAGTTTTGCTGTGTGTGAAAAGTGCTTTTTTGTGTAACGGTAGCAAGCACCTATTGAAACTTGTATACTTAGTGAAAAATCTCAACTTTCGAGGACTGGACGTAGACCACAAGTGGGTTAGTAGTCGAACCAGGATAAATATTGTGCCTGCTTTTCTCTTCTTAATCTCTTTATTTTATACAATTTTAATTTACTGCATAATTTTTTTTTACTATTTTTATTGTTTCTTTTCTTCTTCTCGTTCCTTCTGTGCATTTATTTATTAAGTTTTTAATATTTATTTTTGATAAAAAGAGATTTTGAGAAAAAGTTTTATACTCAATTCACCCCTCTCTTGAGTACTGGAAGTCACTTGGTAACAAGTGGTATCAGAGCTAGACTCTTGTATAAAGAGCTTAGCAGCTTCAAGAGAACATGGCTTCTTCAAATAGTTTTTTAGAAGAATCTTCCATAAACCGACCACCCTTTTTCAATTGGGATGGTTATGCATATTGGAAGGAAAGAATGAAAATCTTCATCGAAGCTAGTGATCTAGATGTATGGAATGCTGTCAAAAATGGCGTTTTTATACCCACACATGAGGTCGATGGTGTAAGGACCGAAACACCACGAAATAAATGGTCTGATGAAGACAAAAGAAAAGTTCAATATAATTTAAAAGCCAAAAATATTATTATTACTGCTTTGGGATATGATGAGTTTTTTAAAATTTCAAATTGTAAAACTGCTAAAGAAATGTGGGACACTTTGCAAGTTACCCATGAGGGTACTAGTGAAGTTAAGAGGTCAATAATCAATTCTCTAACTCGTGAATATGAATTATTCAGAATGAACCAAGGAGAAAGTATTCAGGAAATGCAAAAGAGGTTCACCCACATAGTTAATCATCTTGCATCTTTAGGTAAAAAATTTTCTAACGAAAATTTAATTAACAAAGTATGGAGATGTCTTAGCAGGATTTGGCAACCTAAGGTAACAGCTATTTCAGAATCTAGGGACTTGTCCACAATGACTCTAGCTACCCTCTTTGGAAAACTTCATGAGCACGAACTGGAACTGAGCAGATTAAGTCAAAGTGAAGAGAACGATAAAAAGAAAAAGGGGATAGCACTCAAAGCCACTTCCTCATTAATCGACAATGATGATGAAGAAAATGAAGAAGGCTCAGAGAATATCGAGGTAAGTGAAGAAAATCTTAGTTTGTTGGTTAAAAAATTTGGTAAATTTCTCAGGAAAAAGGGAATGCAAAGAAAACCTCCCTTCCCTCCGAAGAAGACTCTTTACAAAGGCGAAGGAGCTTCATCGACTCCAACTTGCTATGAATGTGGCAAACCTGGTCACATGAAAATGGAGTGTCCATTTTACCAAAAAAAGAAGGAGAAATTTGAAAAGAAGCCCTTCAAGGAAAGAAAAGGAAGAAAAGCCTATATAGCATGGGATGAAAACGACATGGATTCAACTGACAGCTTAGATAGCGAGGAAGCTCAACTATGTCTCATGGCCAAAGGAGAAGAAGAAGAAAGCGAAAATGAGGTAAGTTCTAATACTACTTTATTGCCTTCTTACGATGAGTTACAAGACGATTTTGAAGAATTACATGAAGAATCTTTAAAATTCACAAAAATTATTTTTTCTTCTAAGAAAATAATTTCTTCTTTAGAAAATCAAATTCTTGTTTTAAATAAAGAAATAGAAGAATTGAAGGTTGAAAATGAAACATTATGAATCATTGATGCATGCACAAATCATTCTTCACATGCTTCTACTTCTTCATCTTGTTCTTCATGTCATATGCTTGAAAAAGAAATTGAAGACTTAAAAAACATTCTTTCTAAATTCACCTTTGAAAAGGATAACTTAAATATTTTATTAGGAAGATAAAGTGTGATTTTTCAAAAGGTCAGGATAGGTTATAACTCGAAAAATCAACAAAAACTCTATAAAAATTTCTTTGTGCATTCTAGTGTTTCAAGCAGTCCTTTTATTAAATGTTTTTACTGCGGAAGAAAAGGAGATAATGCATCAACATGTAATGTTAGGAAAAACATAAATACAAAAATTAGAACAAAAATGGTTTGGGTTCCTAAGGGTACTATACCCAAAACTGACACACAAGGACCCAAGAAAGTTTGGGTACCAAAGGTTAAAAACTAAACATGTGTTGTAGGTGTGCTTGAAAGCCAGGAGTTCAAATTGGTATCTTGATAGCGGCTGCTCCAAGCACATGACCGGGGATGACTCAAAATTCACCATGCTTATTCCCAAGAATCATGGACACGTTACTTATGGTGATAACAACAAAGGAAAAATTCTTAGAATCGGCAAGGTCGATAAGAACCCTAACTCCTCTACTGAAAATGTGTTGCTTGTTGAAGGTTTGAAACATAACTTGCTTAGTATTAACTAATTATGTGATAAAGGAAATAAAGTTATATTTGATTCAAATTGTTGCATAATTGAAGATAAAAATGATAAGCATGTTAAATTCATTGGTCATAGAGTAAACAACATTTATATGATTAGTCTTGATGATATATCTTCAAATGATGCGAAATGCCTTTTAAGTAAGAATGATGATTCATGGTTATGGCATAGGAGAATTGCACACATTCACATGGATCACTTAAAGAAGTTAGTCTCTAAAGAGCTAGTAATTGGACTACCCAAGCTTAGTTTTGTAAAAGATAAATTATGTGATGCATGTCAAAAGGGTAAACAAATAAATGCCTCTTTTAAAGCAAAAAATATAGTTTCAACTACTAGACCTTTACAACTTTTGCACATGGATCTATTTGGACCTTCTAGAACTATGAGTTTTGGTGGAAATTACTATACTTTAGTGATTGTGGATGATTTTTTTAGGTTTATATGGACTTTATTTCTTGCAAATAAAAATGATGCATTTTTAGCTCTTAAAAGACTTGCCAAAGTTATTTAAAACAAAAAAGGTTTTCAAATCTCTTCTATAAGAAGTGATCATGGTGGCAAATTTGAAAACAATGTTTTTGAAAATTACTGTGATGAACATGGCATTAATCATAATTTCTCTGTCCCTAGAACTTTGTAACAAAACGGAGTTGTAGAAAGAAAAAACCGTTCTTTAAAAGAAATGGCGATAACTATGCTTAATGAGGCTGCTCTTCCTAAATACTTTTGGGCGAATGCTGTAAGTACAGCTTGTTATGTAATGAACAGGGCCCTTATAAGACCTATTTTAAATAAAACCCCATAAGAGTTGTATAAGGGAAGAAAGCCAAATGTCTCACATTTTCATGTTTTTAGTTGCAAATGTTTTGTTTTAAATAATGAAAAAGATAACTTAGACAAGTTTGATGCTAAGTCTGATGAAGATATATTTCTTGGTTATTCAAATCACAGTAAGGCTTTTCGTATATATAATAAAAGAACTATGACTATTGAAGAATCTATACATATTGCATTTGATGAAACTGACCCAAATGGATCGAGAAAGGATCTTGTTATTGATGATGTTGCAAAGATCTTGGCAAAAACACATTTGGATAGTAAAGAAAAGGAAATCAAGGAGCAAGAGGATAAACAAAGACAAGAAAATTCGCAAGCTTTGGAACTTCTCAAAGAATGGCGAACTTCAAAATATCATTCCTTTGATCAAATAATCGGTGATGTATCTAAAGGTGTAAGTACTCGTAATTCTATTAGAAATACGTGCAATCACTTAGCTTTTGTTTCTCAAATTGAACCTAAGGATTTAATTGAAGCTTTTGATGATGAACATTGGATCTTAGCTATGCATGAGGAATTAAACCAGTTTGAAAGAAATCAAATTTGGGAATTAATTGCTAGACCTAATAATCACCCTATAATTGGCACTAAATGAGTTTTTAGAAACAAAATTGATGAAAATAGGTTAATAACTAGAAACAAAGCTAGGCTGATCGCTTAAGGATATAATCAAGAAGAAGGTATAGATTATGAAGAAACCTATGCACCTGTAGCTAGATTAGAAGCTATTAGAATGTTACTTGCTTATGCTTGCATCATGGATTTCAAATTATATCAAATGGATGTCAAAAGTGCTTTTCTAAATGGTTTTATTCAAGAGGAGGTATACGTTGAACAACCTCCAGGTTTTGAAAATCATGAACTACCTAACCATGTTTTTAAACTTAAAAAGGCTTTATACGGTTTAAAGCAAGCTCCTAGAGCTTGGTATGAAAGGTTGAGTAAGTTCCTTTTAGAAAATGGTTTTTCAAGAGGAAAAGTCGATACTACCCTTTTTATTAAAAATAAAAAGCATGATATTCTTCTTGTGCAAGTATATGTGGATGATATTATCTTTGGTGCTACTAATGAATCCCTGTGCAAGGAATTTGCTAAGACAATGCAGAATGAATTTGAAATGTCGATGATGGGAGAGTTGAACTTCTTTCTCGGACTTCAAATCAAACAAACGTACGAAGGGACATTCATAAGTCAAACCAAATACTGCAAGGAATTGCTCAAGAGATTCGAAATGGAAAATGCTAAACACATGGCCACTTCGATGGACACTTCTTGCTACTTGGACAAAGATGAAAGAGGTAAATCAGTAGAAATAACGAAATATAGAGGTATGATTGGATCTCTCCTTTATCTTACTGCTAGTCGGCCAGATATAATGTTTAGTGTATGCATGTGTGCTAGATATCAGGCAAACCCTAAGGAATCTCATTTAAGTGCGGTTAAACGAATAATGAAATATCTAGTAGGCATTTCACAAATGGGCTTGTGGTACCCTAAGGGTGCCTCTTATAGCCTAATAGGCTATTCTGACTCTAATTTTGCTGGGTGCAAATTGGACAGAAAGAGTACTAGTGGGACATGCCACTTGCTTGGTAGTTCTTTAGTTTCTTGGTATAGCAAGAAACAAAATAGTATGGCTTTGTCTACCGCTGAGGCTGAATATGTTGCAGCCGGGAGTTGTTGTGCTCAAATCCTATGCATGAAGCAACAACTTTTAGACTACGATCTTTAACTTGATCACATCCCGATGAGATGTGATAACACTAGTGCAATAAATATCTCTAAGAATCCCATTCTGCATTCCAGAACAAAGCATATAGAGATAAGACATCACTTTATCAGAGATCATGTACAAAAAAGGAATTGCATTCTTGAGTTTGTTGAAACAACTAAGCAACTTGCAGATATTTTCACTAAACCTTTAGCAAAAGAAACATTCTTTTATATTCGAGGAGAGTTGGGCATAATTGATCAATCCAATATATGATTGCATATTTTATTGTTGAATTTTATCTCTCTTTAAATCACATATATATATGCTTTGAATTCTTGAACGTATGCATCTCTGTGTTTCTTTGTTAGTTTTATTCGAATAAACAGGTTCTTATTCGAATAAAATTCTTTATAGCCTGTCAAAAATGTGTTGAACATCAGCTTTATTCGAATAAAACTCAGTTTATTCGAATAAATTGATTCCTATGTTAAAACCTGTGTTTAATATGCGCTCTGTCTATTCGAATAAATCCCTCCTTATTCGAATAACCAGACTCCTTAGTTTATCAGTCTCTGTCTTTGACCTCTGTCTATTCGAATAAAACTCAGGCTATTCGAATAACTAGAGCTCTGTTTTATCAGTCTTGACTGATAGCTTTTAATCTATTCGAATAACTTCAACAGTTATTTGAATAAACCCTGTTAGTTTGCCAAAACGTTTGGTTTTCTCAGATGATCTATTCGAATAAAAACTCCCTCTATTCGAATAAACCCTAGCAGGATTACCCTTTCAGCGCCTGTCCTTTCAGTTTCCAAGTAAGGTTTATTCGAATAAACCTCTGTTTATTCGAATAAACACGAGCTTCCCTTTAAATAACTCCTACGCGCCCAACCGTTTCATTCCCTCTTCTCTTTTGCTTTTCACCTTCTCTGCCATCGTCACTTCCTCTCCTACTTTCATCCACCATCCTCCTACCTTCTTTCTCTCTTT
Source organism: Ormosia semicastrata (assembly GCA_029884595.1). Classification (NCBI taxonomy): domain Eukaryota; kingdom Viridiplantae; phylum Streptophyta; class Magnoliopsida; order Fabales; family Fabaceae; genus Ormosia; species Ormosia semicastrata. The sequence goes on along the minus strand of JAQQTO010000022.1, from coordinate 4,972,281 downwards.
CTCTCTTCCAATCACCATGGCCTCCTCCTCCAACAAGTGCCCACGCACGAAGACCACTCCATGCAACAATCCACTTGACTTGAGAAGGCTCTCATCCAACGAAGAGCACCGTGCCCGCTTCATTACGCACTTCTGGGAGCGTAACCTGGTCCAACCCAAGTATCTTGACCTCTCTTTCTTCTAGCAACACCGTGGTTTTGACTTCCTGACCCTGCTACAAAACCAGGGAGTTCTTCAGCTCTGCTCTCACCGGGCCACTCTCTATCCAGCTCTGGTGAAGATGTTATTTTGCAATCTGGCATTTGATGGCCAGAACCTTCTCTCCGAAGTCTGTGATCAAAACATTGTGATCACACCGCAGGACTGGCTAACTTTGTTTGGGCTACAGTTCACTGTTGCCCTTGTTGAAGATGATGACAACCCTTTCCTTGAAGAGTTCAACAAGTTTCAGGCGATTGAGGACCTGCTGAAGCCTGGTCTAGCCTTGCGTGACAAGGGTCTCAAGGGTGGCATGCTGAAAAGCCAAGATAGGCTTCTACATTACGCCTTCGCTCACATCCTGGCTCCCCGCGGTGGCAACTACGCCTACCTCAGCGAAGATGACATCTTCATGCTTTGGTTTCTGAAGAATGGCCATCAGATCAACTGGCCTGTGTTTATCATGAAACACATGATAAGGGCCAAGGGCAAGGAAAAATCAGACTTACTTTATGATATTCTCATCACTACCTTGCTGAGCAAGTATCCTCAGGTCTTGGAGACTGAGCGAGCCATTGCCTTGACGCATCACAACGTCTTTGGCACCCACACCTTACGCAAAATGAAGATGATCCAAACCGATGAAGGCTGGGTGTACCCAGATGAGGTTGCTGAAGATGAGCTAGACCCTGTTGACGCTCTTGCTGCCCCTGCTGATGTACCTGCTGCTGCTCCTGCTCCTATCACAGTAGAGCAGATCATGGGCACCTGATAACAGAGCATATATGGAACATACATTCTCTATTCTTTTTGATAGAATAGAAGGTGTTGAACGTGAGGCTGCTGCTCTCCAATCTGCTTCACCTGGTCCTGCACTAGCTTCTTCACCACCACCTCCGGATACTTATTTCTAGGAACTTTAGTTCTTAGGATCTCTGTTTTTGCCTTCTTGTTATTTATTTCTGGCTTTTGTAATTGAATCCTTTTTTATTAATGCATAAATACAATTTCTTATTGATCTATTGATATGAGTATGCTTCCTTTTATGCACCTTTACTTAGATATATGTTTATAGGACTTACCCCTCCTTTTTGCTCATGACAGAAGGGGGAGAAAATTTTGATTATTTGAATTTAATTGAGAAAAGACAGGTAAACTTAAAATGAGATTGGATTCAAATTGAAAGGGGGAGCTGCGCACATATCTGATATACATTACTTCTTATAATTAAAGAGGGGGAGTAACTTTTATACCTCTTTGTGAATTTCAATTATATGCACTGACTCTTTTCTCATTGATAGTTTGTCATCATCAAAAAAGGGGAGAATGTGTTTGGACGTATACCTTTGAAGACTTGTTTTGATGATAACAAACGTGAAGACTAAATGAAGATGATAAATAGACCAAGTCCAAGTTTATATATGATTAGCTTTAGGACTTAGGATCTGTTGTATGGAGCTCACTTTGATATCTCTCTGTTTTCAAAAGAAAAGATAAAACTTGTTTTAAAAGAAACTTAGTGTCTTTAAAAACACCTTTTCCAAATCGGTTTTGCATTGATTTATTCGAATAGAGCTTAGTCTATTCAAATAAACACTTTTACGAGGTTTTGTTTTTTAAAGATGCTATTCGAATAACTATCCTATTATTTGAATAAATGAGTTTTTCAGAACTGTGTTTTTAAGTGAGTTATTCAAATAACTCAAACGTTATTCGAATAAACTTGTTCTATCTGAACAGCTTTTTTAAATGTGTTATTCGAATAACATAGAGGTTATTCAAATAACCCATATCAGATGGCCTTTCACGATGGTTTCAGGAACAGTGTTATTTGAATAGAATGTTTAGCTATTCGAATAAACACGATGGTTACGAACACTGATATGGAAACAAACATGTTTTTAATTCGGTTAAATTACTTTTAATGCTACCCAACGGCTATTTCATCTAATTTTCTCTATAAATAAGAACCTTGGGTCACGACTAAAATTGCCCAATACTCTGAATAATTTTCTGCTTGTTCTAATCTGTGAAAATTATTTTCTACGCTGTTTTTGATTAAAAACTTTGAGATATTTCTGTGAGAGCTCCATTAGCATTTCAATTTGTATTACCTACTCTGAGTGAGAGTTTCTCTTCATCTACTTTCTACTATTTTGTACCGAGGGTGAGGTATCCCTCAAGGTTTATATAAGGGTGAGGTATCCCTGCAGGCTGAGGCTTTAGCACAAGGGTAGAGTTTCCCTGTGTGTGAAAAGTGCTCTTTTGTGTAACGGTAGCAAGCACCTATTGAAACTTGTATATTTAGTAAAAAATCTCGGCTTTCAAGGACTGGACGTAGACCACAAGTGAGTTAGTGGTCGAACTAGGATAAATACTGTGTCTGCTTCTCTATTCTTAATCTCTTTATTTTATGCAATTTTAATTTACTGCATATTTATTTTTCACTGTTTTTATTGTTTCTTTTCTTCTTCTCGTTCTTTCTGTGCATTTATTTATTAAGTTTTTAATATTTATTTTTGATAAAAAGAGGTTTTAAGAAAAAAATTTATACGCAATTCACCCCCCTCTTGAGTACTGGAAGCCACTTGGTAACATCCTCTTCTTCAGTCTCCCTTTCAACCCTCAATCCAACTTGTGAGTCCTCCTCCCCCCCTTCTCTTTCCAGGATTCAAGTTTTGAATTTTTTTGCAATTACTTTTGAAATTGTGATTTTTTATTAGTTTTTAATTCTTTGTAGATTTGCAGTTGCACGTTGATGTTTTTAATTTTGTTTGTTTTACCCCTAGAAAATGGAATAGTGGCTTGTTGATTTGAACACACAAGGTTAATACTTAATAATAAGTAAATCATTAATTACTAACATGATTGATTAACAACGATGTCTAGGATGTGTGGAATTTCAATTTTCTTCAAACCATATGCAATCTTTCCGTACTCTCTTAGATCTTAATCTGCTGGATTTTTATGAAATATTGATTTAGTTGAAGACTTGAAATAATTATTATTGTTCTTTTTTTTACTTTTTAAGTGGTTGGTGTGTTCTTAGAATTTGAGTAGAGTTGTTAATTGTGGGTTTCTACAGTTGAGGGGGGTAGATGTGTTTCAAGTTGCACAATGTGTGAAGGTTAATCTTGATTCTCCTCAGAAACAAGTCAGGTTTCGTACTCTCTCTGGTCAAATACTTCATTTGGAGTTTGTGTGTATGGTGTTGGGTGGGGAAGGAGAATAATATTTATGAGCAACTTAAGGACACTTGTTTATTGCTTGATGGATGAAAGAGGTAGACAAAATCCATTTTATGACTTGTTATATTAGTTATGACTAGTCGAATAACTTGCTAAGTTTTAAGGAATTAGTTCTTAAAATTTTTCTTGACAAGTGTTTAAATCTTACATAAAAGAATGATAAGTTGTCCTAAATTGAGATAGCCAACTCAAAACCCATTCATTCCTCAATGATGGGGTTTAGAAAAGATAGATAGTTAGATTTTTGGTTAGACTCTACTTTTCTTCACATATAAAAAGAAAACACTTCCCTTTTTATCAAGACTTTTTGTCTAGTCTTCAGGCTTGTACTACTGTCCTGTTCAAATTTCAATTTTAATCACTCAAAACAGACATCTCATAAATTGATGTGAATTTGTAGGTGTCAATGAGGACTCTAGAGAGGTGCAATGAAGGAAGAAGCATAGAACTAGGCATGAAAGGAATAAAAAGAAAGCATTGGAAGAGAAATTTTGAATCAGGAAAAACCACACCTAGGCATGTTGGAATTGGTCAAGGAAGCAAAACTCATGTCTATATTTAAAAATTCACATATAAGCATAGGAATGTAGCCATTTTATACATTCAAACAATTTGGCCAATTTGGCTAAATTCCCACATATGTATGTGGGACTTTCACGTATACGTATGATTGGAAGCATTTGGGAAATGCTTAAAAATCAAAGAGTCCCACATAATCACGCATATGCGTGATGGTGATTTGATTAATGCAGCATAAAACCAGAGAATCCCACACATGTGTGAGGATTTCTCACGTAGGTGCGTGGGATGAAATGTGTGATTTTCACGTGATCACACTATAAATTAGCTTTAGAAATCGTTTTTTTCAGACTTTCGATTTCATATTTGTTTCTCTCGTTCTTTCTGGGTTTTCTCTCGTTTCTCACTCATTTTGGAGAGTTTGAGCTTCAAATCCAAAGATTTAAGAGAAGATCATCTCATCTCCATGGATCAATGACTTTACTCTTCCTCTCTCTTCTTTTCTTTATTTTTGTTCATGGGTAACTAAATCTCCCATAGTTAGGGGGAGATCTAGCTTAACCTAAACCTTAATGTAATTGGATTTTTGTGTTAATCTAAGCTTGTTTCTCTTTAATTGAACATTGATCTCTGTTCTTAATGCATCTATGATTTGATGCCCTATAGTTTGATTTGTTGGGTAATTTGAGGATTAGGAATTCTCTTTTTGTTGTTGCTTTTTGTGATTAATGTTATGTTTTAGCAATAATATAAGAATAGGTATTGTTATTCATGTGGTTTGCTTGATAATCTTGTGCTTAATCCTTTTAATTGCATGAATTGACCAAGGAATTGGTAATTTGGGGTAATTATGATAGGGTTAATTCACAAAGGAATTGAGTTTTGGCTAATTAAGTGATTTCTCACCATCAATTAAGGGATTCAACTAGATTAACACGAGTTCAATGAAATTAAGTAAGGGTTAAGTGAAATCAACCCCTAACACCTTTACCCATTTGATTTTCATCACAAATCTCTTCTATTAAAATTTCTAAAATCATTGTTACTTGCTTATTTTTTATACTTTTATGCAATTTACTTGCCTATGATCCTATTCGGTCATTTAGATAGTTTTAGTTAGCGAAATTACTTGACACTTCTCAATCTTTAAGAAAATGATATTTGGTCTTACCACTTTATTACTTGAGTGATTATATAGTTGCTGATTTGCTATCAAAGGAAGCCCAATAGACAAAGGAGATGTGACCCCTCTCCCTCATCAAAAGGAATTAACCCTTAGAGAACCAATCACAAGCCAACACGCAGGCCTAGGAAACTGTCAGGAAGCTTCTCCTATAACACCTATGATGATCAAAATATCTCTACAAAATACTTAGTTTCCAAGACACTCACTTCTATAAATAGTTACAATGGTCATATGAGGGTGAGCTTTTCTCGCTCATTACACTCATCTTACCTACTTATTAACTTGAGCGTTAGAGTGTTTTATAGGTACTCAACCTCCTATCTCCAACACCTCCAAGCTAAAAGAAAATTGTTGTTGTGAGCTAATTTTGGCCTTAGGAGCCCCTACATCCATAACAGAACAGATTCAAATATCCAGCATCTGAGGAAAACTAATAAGTGAACGAAAAGAGTATGTAATAAAGTTTTTTCTCAAAGTACCAAATAGGAAGGACTAAGAATCTTTCAGGAAAATGTGAAATAGAAATCATCTTTCAGGAAAATGTGAAATAGAAATCACATGACATTTGCGTTGGATCAAATAAGATTGCTAAACAAGTCAATTCTTCACAACGCTCACGTAAGGGCAAAGATAGCTTTCAAGTCTGAACTTTTGGTTTTGCTGGTGCCCATCTATTCGTGCCAACCTCAGGTGCTCTTTACACTTTTTTCTTTTCTCGGATAAGTTACTTTACCAACACTGTTTTCTTAATCAGTAATGCAACAAAGCATTATTTGACCCAACGCTGTTCAACTATGAATCTTTGTGTTTTCCTTTCTTTATCAGTAAAATCATAGTTTGGTATCATGGTTATCTGACCATTCATTAGTCTATACCTAAGCTACAATCTTGTCATTTGGTTGATTGTTCGAGAGACCAAAAGAACATATTCTATACCATGGCCGGCTTGGCCTCTTCTGAATCATGCAAGTTTGTTACAACTAACTCTAATTAATGTTCCCTAGTGGTTCCTCAATCAATTGCGCCCCACTTCCACGTGCATAAACTATTTATTACTTCTCACAGCATTTTATTTGCTAAAATTAATTAAGATTTTGTTAATAAGTATCTTTAAAAATTTAAAATAAAAAATTTTTAATAAAAAAATATTTAATGTATTAAAAATTACAGAAATTCTACTTTTCATGTAAAATTTCTTATTTTAAATTCTTTAACAAGTGTTTTGTACACTTATAGAAAAGCCCAATTAATTATGCTCATATTGAGTGTCAAAAGCACGGACACAGTTTCATGTATTAGAAAGAGTAAAGTTACAAAAATGATTTTAAAAATAATTTTTTATAAAATAATGCTATATCTTCCAAAAATAATGGCATAATAATTTTCTTAATATTTAAAAAATATTAAATAAAAAATATGTGCAAATAATATCTTAAGAATATAAAAAATATTCAATTTTTAAGTTAAATTATTCTTTAAATTTCTATAGTTTCACTAAATTTTTAAATAATTTAAAAGATTTTAACGAGGATTTTATACATCTAAATTTTTTTAAATAAGTCATTACTCTTTAACAATCATTATCTTCTACTAAACTATAAAGATTTATTTAAAAACTCAGATAAACTAAGGGACCTATTCAGTTATACTGTTTATAAAATAGATCAATATAGTTTATATGAGTTTTTAAATAGATCCCTACAATTTAGCACAGGTTAATAGAGTCTTAACGGTTAAGAGTATAAGAATCTCATTAAAACATTTTAAACTATTTAGACTTAGTTAAAAATTCAGTAAAATTATAAAGACTTACAAAATAATTTAATTGTTTATTTAGAAATTACGAGCATTATTAGGAGTATTACCGTTGAGAGAATTTAGAATTACTTTTTTTATATTATAAGAAGCATTTTAAAATTTAGATAAAATTATGTAATTTGTGTTTGAATTGGGAGAATTATGCTTTATATTATGAGCCATGTGAGACACGAATATGTCAATTTCAAGGTACCGAAGAAAAATGTTTGGTTTACTATGTTTTCCTATATATCATGCTGGCAGGTTCGCTTGAACTATAATGGAAGAATGCTTCATCTTCTACGCACCGAGAGAAAAAGTTGCTTTAAGTTTTACTCTAATTATGAAAAACAAAAATGGAAGGAAACAACATTGTGTCACTATGACTCAGCTACGATTGGAGCCAATGAGTCAAATACAATATCCCTTAGCTGGTGAAAGGCATCGCCCACAGAAATGCCACCAACCATGGGGCTTGTTTGGTTACCATTCTTAAAAATGGTTTCCTGTTTTTAAAAATAAAGGAAGAGAAAAAGATGTTTGGCTAATTGTTATCTAACCGCCAATTTTAAAATTTAATCTCATATTATCAATTTTAAGAACAAGAAAATAGCAACACCTTAATGATGTTTTCTAACTTTTGTTTCCAAAACACGTAAAAAACGTGGTGGCAATTCTGCAAATAAGTGATATGATTAATGGCAGTTTCATAATAAAAAGAACATCATCTCATCTCTTCATTCCCCATCATCCCATGTGAGTATGTGACGGAAACGGAGAAATCGAGAACCATGTTCATTGAAGCTCTCTTCCCAATCAATCATCCCCTTCTTTTTTCTTCTTGTTGTGGGTTGATGCATCACTTTCTTCATTACCGAAAGTTGGGATTTTCATACAAGCGAAGGTGTAGATCCACTCAACAGTGATAATACATAGCTCAAAGTAGAAAGAAGCTCAGAACTCATAAGTCGAATAAAACCTCCCAGTACGGCAACAGGTCCAAAACCTACTTCCAAACAAATTTTTTGTTTTATAATTTTAAAAGATGTGTTAAAAATTATACATCCAAACAAGTTCTTATTCATTTTATTTTTAACATTTAATATAAAACAAATTTTAAAAATACTATTGAAAACAAGTTTTAAAAATGGAAAACAGAATATCATTCCAAATAGGCCCCATGTTAGCATGCTTATTTCCAGATTCCCACGCCTAATAAAACAGTAACGAAATTGGGATTGTACTCTATAGATGGGGAGAAAAAGCGAAATTCGAGACTCTTAAACAGAAAAGCACAAAACCTTACCAATTAGAGGATTTCTAAAGAAAAATGAAAAATGTTTCATATATATTAAAATATGTATTTTATATTTATATTATATGTTAAGATGTGAGAAATATTAAATTATTTTATATGTAATTATAATAATTTTATGATAAATAAAATAATTTTATGAATAAATTAAATAAAATTAAATATATTTTAATTAGACAAATAATAGATCTGAATAAAAATTATGAAAGCGAAATGCAGATCTTATCCGATTAAGAAACACGTAGGGTTGGGACGTTTATTTGCCCATGTCAACTGCGTGCTCAAGAAAGTCACTTGCTGAAAAGTCAACATTCGTTTAATCAAATTTGAGGTTATCCACTTTCGGCGGCTACACAATGAAGTTAGTAAAACCAATGCTTGGATGCCCCAAACGTGGATACAATTATCAAAATGTTTTTCTTCATATAATAAATGTTTGTAATATCTTCATTTAATTAAACTATATTAGTTGTGGTAATTGCCTAATTGGAACGATATTTTTCACGTGAGTTCCATATATGATTTCAAGTTAATATATTGAAGTTCCCAAGAGAGCTTGCTTAAAAATATTTAAACATTTTGTTTTAAAAGTAATATTTTTAATTTTTATAATCATAAATTTAGAAATAAATTGAGAATGAAGATTAATATAGAAAATAATCATCTTATACTTCTCAAAAGGATTAAAAGTACTATTTACACTATTTTTAAAAAATATAATTAAGTGAAAGAAAATGATAGAAAAAAATATAATAAATAATATTAAATAAGATATAAAAAAAAATATATACATTATTTGATGTAAAAATATAAGTGTTAATTAATATATGTAAACTTAAGTTATTGATGAATATAAATATTCAAATAATACTTTGTAAGTTTATTCAAGTTGGTTAATAATATTATATTCATTTATTCACTTTATAATTGTTAATTATGTTATCAAGATTTTTTGTTTTCAAGCATGTCAGCTATTCGACTTATGTGACTATCAAAGAAAAAATTATTCAACTTATATAGTTTAAGAGTCAGGAGTTATGTATCACTGAATATGTATCATTTTAGTAGCAATTCTGATATTTTTATCATAAACAGTGCATACACCTCTTTTCACACCTTATCTAATATCATTTATTATATTTATTTTTTCTTATCATTTTCTCTCTCTCAATCACACATCCTTAAAAGAGGTGTATACAGTACTTACACCTCTAAAAGAGGTGTAGGATCATTATTTTCCTTTTAGTAGTAGGGTCATCAATATAACCAATTTTAAGTATATTTTTAATGCTATAGTATAGAAGTGATACATATTCTAAGCTACACACGGGTACAGGGTGGATCTGATGACTCGATCAACTTGACCCGATCCAATATAAAATATTCAAGTTAGAACTTGAAAAACCCGTCCACTTATTGGTTTGAGTGACGGGTTCAGTAAACCAACCTGATGACTCAACCCGATGACTCGATCACCCGAATAAAACGACGTCGTTTTACCTAAATATATTACTTTCATTTCAGCGTAGCTCAGTTTCTCAATTTCTCTTCCTCCATTTCTCAGTTTCTCTGCAAATTTCCAAATTGAAACCCTCTCCCCAACCCTAAGCGCCACCTCTGTTGCTACTTAATCTCGGCCCTCTCTCACTAGATTTCCTCTCTCACTCAACAAATCAGAAATGTCACTCATAAAATGCTGGGCTCATGCGCTAATGAAGGAGGCAACTACCTTGCTAATGTTCAGCTACATTGCTAACCACGAAGCACCACGCCGGCCAGCCATCACCATTTTTTCTAGCAGTTACGAGCTCGCATTCCAGATCATGGGTCTTCGCTTGGCATGCTCCTCGAGCTCAGATTTGACATCGTCAAGCTCGGATCTCAGGCCCCACATCCTTCCCAGAAACGTCAAGCTCAAATCCGACAACGTCAAGCTCAAATCCGACATCGTCAAGCTTAGATCTCAACTCTTCCATTTTTTCCGGTGTCATCAAGCTCAGATTGCATATCCTCCATCTTCTTCGGTATCCCCAAGCTCATAAACAATGGCGGAGACAATCCCAGCAATCCAAAACATGGAAATGATATGCTAGACTTCATTTTGGGTTACATAACTTCTGATTGGGGAGGCATGAGATATATGAAATACTAACCCTTGCCCTTGTTTTAAGACTACCCGACCTAACCAATCCGAAAAAAGCATTAGAATCTGTCTGAAATTTTTTGAAGAACCCGACCACTCAACCCGAACCAACCCGATTGTAATCGGGTTGGTTCGGTTCGGGTTATTTGGAAAAAAAAATTCTAACCTGACCCAACTCAACCCAACCTCAACTAATTGGTTTAGATTTTTATTTCTCCTAAACTCGACTCAACCCAACTCGTGTGCAGCCCTAACATATTCAATTGTACAGAACAAAAAGAAAAAAAAACATTGTTCCTAGAGCCAATGTTTTGAAACCCAGATTGGACTGATCGGCTTAACTAGTCAGTTTGTGAACAATTATGCCTTTTGGTTTGATTGTTCGTTATGATGTTATCCAGTTGAACTACAGTTTGATCACCAATTTAACTAGTTAAACCAATTGAACCATAACCAAGATGTCTTGTCAATTCGATTTTTAAAACATTGCTTAGACTACCAAAGAGCTTCTCATGATGAGACAACATTACATCCACAAACTTTAGCTTAAATTAAAGTTTTGATCCCTATACTTTACATTCATTTTCAATTCAATCCTTATAGTTTTTTTTAATCAATTCTCACACTTACAAAAGTTTTCAAAATAGTCATAACCATTAAATTATGTTATAACACAATTATACCATTATAATACTGTCAATTAGCACACAAAGTAAGTGTTTCTTTATTTAATAGAAGTTTATTTAGATTTTCATTTTCTCTATAAAATAACAAAAAATGTGCTTCTTTATTCTAATAGGTGCTTATTTCTTTTGTAGAAGTGTATTTTTGTCTAATAAATACTCTTTTAGATATTTTTTCTCGTAAGATGTTTAGTAAAAACTAAATTAATAGTGTTAAAATAGAAATTAATGATAAAGACTATTTTAAAAACCTTTGTAAATGCGAGGGTTGATTTGAAAAGAAAAAAACTATAAAAACTAAATTAAAATGAATATAAACTATAGGAACCTAAACTATAATTTAACCCTAACTTTATTATATTCATCATCTTATTTAAGCTTTTTATTTTGAAATTGTTGTTTTCGATTAATTACTAGATGACACAAATATTTTATATAAAATTCATAAAAACAATTTGTATTGTATTAATATTTTAGGTTTTTTAATATTTTTTGTAAGTTCTTGTAGTTTTCTGTTAGATTTATTGGTTGAAATGTTTTTTCCAAAGCTTCTTAAATATGTTGCATTAAATGGTCTCAAATAGAATTAAATAGTTTTAATATTTTATATTAAATAGTCTCAAGTAGAATTAAATAGTTAAAAAATATTTTGTTTTAAAAAATACCATATTAATGATTTGGCATTAAAAACTTGCTATTAGCATACTTTAATATACTATATATATAGATAGTTGTTAAAACTTTCATAAAACGTCAAAAGGACTTTTATATGCTCTATATTTCAACCAAAACCAATGATGAAATGTATAGGCATAACCACCGAAACATTTATGCCTATAAAAAATGCAAAAGGAACAAATGGACTTGTAGTCTAGTGGCACCTTCTTTGATCACCACAGGGTTGGGGTGTTTCAAAGAGGGGATGGACTCCAATTTTTCTGATTCCCTGCTTACATTATCCAATATAAATCTCTTACCTTAAAAAACGTAAAAGGAATCCTAAATAAAGTAACATATCTAGGAATTGATTTAACATACTTTTTACCATAAAGTATTTCTTGCCAAAACAAAAATAACAGTATTCTAAAAAAGTGACATTATAAAATGATTAAGCATAGCTAGATCACTTCTAATTTAGCTAGTAGACACATATCCTTCCAGGGATGTACATGTAGTTCAAATTGCATGCTGTGGTTCCAAAATCTGATTTCCAGGCCCTTTCTCTTTTCACACTTGCAAGAGAGCTCTGAGCTGGGGCTAAATCATCGCTAATCATACATGTTGTGTAATACGCGTATCTTCTAACTATGTACTTTGTTTTTTTCATGATAAAGTTCTAAAAGGAAAACTTCAACAAAGGAGTACAAAAGAAAGTTTTTTTTTTTTTTTTAAAAACGAAGTTTCTTTGATATTAAACCTACATTGGATATGTACAAAAACAAAGTGTAATCCTCAAATAATTGATTGGTTCAACCAATATTTTAAGACAATCGTGGATGACCATCATATATTATTCGCAAACAAGTCCACAACAACCCATACCAATTGGCAGCCTCACAAACTTGATCATACTAGTGCCAACCACTTCTTACAAAGTCAAGAAAATGCTAATACTAATAATAATGGAAAAACAATTACAAAATATTATATCGAGAAGGTTCAATTAATGCTGTTTTCCCCTTTTTGCTTCTGTTTTAAAAAAAGACAAAAATTTAAGTAAAATTCTTAAGATATTTATAATATTTATTTTTAATAAAAATATATATATGTATATTTTTTTATAATTTATTAATAAAAATTTTAAAAATAATAATTAAATAACTAAAAATAAAATACATATTATATTTTTATTAAAAAAAATCATCATAAATATTTAAAAATTTTACCTAAATTTTTTCCTTTAAAAAATCAGTGCTGTTAAACATTAACCACCGCCATTTGGTGGAATTGGACAAATGGCTGCTGTCCGTGTACTTTTATTACATATATACACACATTATCAATGATTTTGACCATATAATATATACATAATAAAATATTGTCAACCAAATATGGTATTCAATGTCGGCATTCTCGTCATACTTTTTTCACATTATTTTTTATTATAATTTTTTTAATTTTTTTTATTTAATTACAATTATTGATATGTAATATAAAAAATAATATATCTAATTTTTTATATGAGATCAACATCTCCATACGGTATAATACCATAAGATTAGAAGCACAGCATATTAATAACAATTCCAGCCGCAATATTAAAAAATCAGCATTATTACGTATGTGTAAAAATCATTTTTTTCAAAACAAATAAAAACAAAAACAAAAAATTCAATAAAGCAGGCGCAGTCAAAAACCACCAGTTTTATAATCATGCATAGCCAGCTGACCCATGTTTCATTGTTTCATTGACTGAAAAAGTTGAGTTTTACACGCAGAAACAACCAACACCAAATTGTTTAAGGATATATATTGTTTTTAATGCTTTGGTTTTTTTAATGTTTGTTGCGTCATCTCCAATTAAAAGTCATCATCTTCTATTCTTCTTCCCCCTTCCTTTATTCACTTCCATTCCACCAATCTTCAACTCTGCGTATTGAACTGAAACAAAACAACAACACCTATAATCACCAATTGGGCTGAATCAAATAGTATTTTCCTTCCCAAAATGATCATGGCTATTTCCCCTCAAACCTTCCCACCCGAAAAACGACGACCCTCCACGGCGTCGTTTATCCCTCCGAAGCTCACCGACCACAACATCCTCCACTCTCTGCTTCACCTCACAAACCAGATTTCTTCCCTCAACTCCTCCAACATGTTTCCCCTTAAACACAGTTCCTCTTCTGTCGTTCGCAAATCGAAGCTCCTCAGCGTTCTCTTCGAAGACCTGGTTCGAAGTTCTACTCCTCTCTGCTCCCACTCTCTCCTCCTCTGCTTCGAAGAAATGTACATCGTGCTGCACCGGATCAAAACCCTCATCGAAGACTGCTCCAACGGAAGCAAGTTCTCCCTCCTTATGCAAATCGAAACCGTCGCCGACTCCTTCCACAAACTCACAGGAGAACTCTTGACCCTTCTAGATATCTTCCCCGTTCAAGAGCTCGACCTAAACGACGACGTTCGGGAACTTGTTCTCCTCGTCAGAAAACAGTGCTCCGAATCCAAGCCCCAAGTTGGGAAAGAAGAATCGGAGCTTCAAAACGAGGTCGTTTCCGTGCTGGAGCGGATCAAGAACGAGATCGTTCCAGATAAGGATACCCTCGCTTCCATCTTCGAGAGGTTGGAGATTCGCGATTCTTCGAGTTGCAGAGCGGAGGTAGAAGCCTTAGAGGAAGAGATTCACAATCGGAGCGAGGAGCAATCGAAATCGGAGATCGTGGCGTTGATCGGGCTCGTTCGCTACGCTAAGTGCGTTCTCTACGGAGCGTCAACGCCATCGTCGTCGACGGAGATTCAGCGGCGGAAACAACCGTCGGAGTTGATTGTTCCGGCCGATTTCCGGTGTCCGATAAGTTTGGAGCTGATGCGGGACCCAGTCGTCGTGGCAACAGGACAGACGTACGATCGAGATTCCATCAAGCTCTGGATGGATTCAGGTCACAACACGTGTCCCAAGACAGGTCAAACCCTGGCCCATACAGAACTCATCTCCAATCGCGCATTGAGGAACATGATAGCCATGTGGTGCCGCGAGCAGAAGATGCCGTTTGAAGCGGAAATAGTTACCGGAAAACTCAATCGCCGGGTAACCAACAAGGCCGCGTTGGAAGCCACACGAATGACGGCGTCGTTTTTAGTGGACAAGCTCAAGGTTCACGTAGACGTTTCAATTTCTAATTCTCAGTCCATGGAAGACTTGAACGCCGTCGTTTACGAGCTTCGGCTTCTGGCAAAAACAGACTCTGACAGCCGAGCCTGTATCGCCGAAGGCGGAGCTATACCTCTTTTGGTTCGGTACCTCAGCTTCGACGTCGGTTTGAACAACCCGAGCCTACAGGTTAACGCCGTCACCACTATCCTCAACCTGTCCATTCTAGAAGCGAACAAGACGACAATTATGGAGACTGACGGTGCTTTAAACGGCGTCGCGGAGGTGCTGAGGTCTGGTGCCACGTGGGAGGCGAAGGCGAACGCCGCTGCAACGGTGTTTAGTTTAACGGGTGTGGTGGCGTACAGGAAGAGGCTCGGAAGGAAGACACGTGTCGTGAACGGGTTGATCCAGCTGGCACGGTGTGGGCCCGAGGGTGCAAAGAGAGATGCGTTGGCGGCCATATTGAACCTGGCGGGGGATAGAGAGAGCGTGGCGAGGTTGGTGGAGGGCGGTGCGGTGGAGATGGCGGTGGAGGCCATTGTGGCGCTTCCGGAAGAGGCGGTGACGATCCTCGAGGCGGTGGTGAAGCGCGGCGGGATGGTGGCGGTGACTGCTGCTTACGTGGGGATCAAGAAATTGGGTGAGGTATTGAGGGAAGGGTCGGAGATGGCCAGGGAGAGCGCCGCGGCGACGCTTGTGATGATGTGTCGAAAAGGGGGGTCGGAGGTTGTGGCGGAGCTGGCGGCTATTCCGGGGGTTGAGAGGATAATATGGGAGTTGATGGCGATGGGGAGCGTGAGAGGGAAGAGGAAAGCCGCCACGTTGTTGAGGATTTTGCGGCGGTGGGCGGCGGGTTTGGACGGTGGAGAGAGTGAAGGATTAACAACTACCATCAGTTCGTCAACTACTGTGGTTGTTCCAACTTTCAATCCAGTTGCAGTATAAAATTTGTCTTTCTTTTAATTAATTGAAAATTGTAAATGTTGCAAATGTTGTTGTATCATTGTTTCTTTACTTCCGTTTTTTGTTTTTTTTGTTTTGATTTTGCAATCCTTGTAAAATGTAGTCTACGGAACAGTTTTTTTTTTTTTTTTTTACTTTTATTTATTTTCATATTCTTTTATTTGTTTGTGTTTCAAAATTGTGAATGCTAAATTTGAGTTGCTAAAAAGTGACAACAGTGGTTCGTTCCTTTGTTATGGTAGTTGAATTTTTCGTGAGTTCTTAATGGGACCTTGGACTCCAATAGCAATGGAACTTTGAGCACTCACTGTCCATCGTATTGCACTTCTCGGATTTGTCCTGCCATGAAATGAATTCATTTTATTTAAATCAATTTTATTGAAATGAATTCTTATCATTTGAATTCAAAATATGAAATGCTCCAAACACTGCAATAACAACTAAAAAATGGAAATGGATGCTTTCGAAGGAGGAGAGGGTTTTGGGGTGAGAAGTATGATGAACAGGGAAATAGATTGTTTCATGTGAAATTTTACATGATAATATTATATGAAGAGAGATGAAGACAAAAGTCTTAAATAAGAAGATTTTCTTAAAATTTATAAGACTTGTAGTAGAGTTTTTATATCTATTTCTCTCTTTTACATAATTTTATCATATGAAAATTTAACTCAGGAGAATCTATTCTCAATGTTGTTAGCATATTCCTTAGGTAAACTTGGAATAAGGTTGACGAGGGAAACCCTTGCATTTTCAACTCAAACAAGAGAAAGTGCCATTTATCTCATGAAAAGTATCATGTCAAGTGGCATCATTTGATGGAAATTTCCAAGACAACCATGTCAAGATCCATGCTTTAAGGGCAAAGTCAACCAGATGTAACTACTATTCTAAAGTCTACAGAATTATTTATTTTTCTTTGTCTAGGCTGATATTGACCTTACCAAGCTAAAGATGATGCCCACCCTTCAGTGACCTCAGATTGTTATGGGCCTCCAATATCAGTAATTGGGCTTATCCTTCCCTTCCTCATCCAAGGGCAACCCTTACATGTATAACCCTGAGTTAGTGAAACACACACTCATTATCAGAGTTGATTATCCATTACCATCAATCAGACATCAGTCGCCTAGCATGGCATTACAAGCAAGCCAAATAATATAACACAAAGTAGTAGCAAACAAGGGGGATAGCACTAGCACGAGGTACATTCTTTGTCCTTCCTAAAAATACAAACAAACTTATATGTTTCAACCATGACACTTACACTCTTTGGTCCCCTCTTTAATCAATTCAGTTCATTCTTGAATATGTATAGATTCCAGTTTCGACACGCACACACCACCTAGACCTTTAAGATGGTCTTTGGCCTTGTACCTTTCTATGCAATATGGTAGGGGAGAGGGGACCAGTTGACCAAATTTAATATTTACCCCACCAAAATACTCCCAAATGCTAAGTAGCAAACCCCATTCTTCTACATGGGCTTTTGGGTAGAAATAATGCATCTACCTCAGCCATTATCATAATGCCATTGTATTTTCACTGCTGAATACTGCGATCATAGCAAAAATTAAGTCCCTAATTCAATTTTGCGAGTTTAGTTACCACAAACCAGGAATATTTATTTCTCCCGTATGATTCAGGTACTCGATCTACCAATATCATTGAAAACTATAGGTACTTGAGTTGACATCAATGTCAAGTTTCAGATCTGGAGTCACCAGGTCAGCAATCCATTTCTGCACTTGAACTTTTTTCCCCTTTGCAATATGGGAATTCATGACACTTTGTACTTTTTTCTCCCCTTTGCAATGTGGTAATTCATGATATTTTGCTTTGGTTGAAAATTGATTCCTTTTCTTAAGAGACATGGTACGTCAAGGGGTTTGCATAGAAAATGATGGATACACATGGGGCCGAACTAAAGCTCTTGTCTATATAACAAACCCATGTTCTAGTTTCCATAAGAATGAAATAAAAACAATAATAAGAAAGAAGAGAACAAAATTGTAGAGTAATCCAAAGTTATACAATTTCTCTATTAGATGGGCCACAAAGATTTTCTACATTTGGATGCATTTCCTGACCCACAACAAGCTTCCACTCCCAAAAGTTTCTTCCTTTAACCTGCCTTTGGAATTCTGTTCAAGGTTTCTCTCTCTGCTTCTCTCTCCCTTTCTTGGCACAACAAATTTTTAACCAAAATCGCATTGCTTGCAGATTGCAATAAGTCAATGAATGAGCCAATAAGCATTGTACAAAATATTACTTCCACTTTCAAAAGTATAGTGATTTTACTTTTTATTTTTTCTTTTGGTTACAATAATGCTTTTACTTTACATTCGAGAATAACCACTTGGTCTTGGTTAGTTTATCTTGTTAGTGTTAGTTTCTGCTCTCATGTCTGTTGCACTTGCACTAGCAGTGAAATAACTCACCTTGGGCCACGCACAATGTGGGCTAATTGTTGTTTTGCTATGAGACAATAGATGAGCATGTAATCCACGTGGAGAAAGAAGCTGTGCCTAAAGCCCAGAAGGCATAAAATTTCTGCAGGAGAATCACCTACGTGGAAGAACCTAAACAATGATTACGGCGATTATTACGATAATGAGAAATTTTTACATGTTTATAGAACAAGAAAAAATTATTATTTTGTATCACTTCAGTTATATAAATCATTATCATCTCATATTTTAATAATATTTTTAATATTATAACTAAAATGTAACATAACAATTGTACAAAAAAGAACTATTATAATAAACAACATTTTAATTTCTCTATTATAACAGACCAAATTCTGTTTGGGTTAGGTGTTAATTAATTTCACAAAGCAGCAATGTCATTCACCACCACCTCTGCCCCACTCATTTTCCTTTATGCCAACCTTTTTCTTCTCGTGTGGACCCAATCCGTTACACCAATTCCAAAACCTCTCTCTCTTTCTTTTTTTTTATCTTACAAAACCAAGAGTGCCAAAAGAATTATTATCTGATATATTTCATCCTACACACACTACAGAGAGGACTAGAAACCATTCAGCAGCTTCAAACAACACAAGCCTAGAAATACACTCACACAAACACACACAGAGAGAGAGAGAGAGAGAGAAGGATGGGCAATTACAGGTTTAAGTTATCAGATATGATACCCAATGCCTGGTTTTACAAGCTGAGGGACATGGGGAGATCAAGAAAGCAAGCCACCACTCCTTCCAGGAAGAAGAAAAAGCAATCTTCATCAGCCTCAACCACACAACAGTCATCAAAACCAAAGCAACCCCACCAATGCAATCCCAGAAAGTCCTACTACTTTACAAGGGAGCTTAACCCAACAAGCAATAAAATCTACACTTCACCAGCAAACACCCCAAAATTCCCAGACACCATTTCCCCTGAACCACCAAGAAAATCATCCAAACAAAGAACCAAAAGAAGAACCACAAGGACTTCTTCTTCACCTAAGCTTGTCAGCTCCTCTGTCTCTGCTGGCTGTAGCTGCCACACCACCCTCGAATCCGATTCCCCACCAGAGTACTACTCTTCATCTCCATTTGATAGCTCTGCTGAATCAGAATTCCCTGACCCAGAATTCAGAACAGACCGTGTTCTTCCCACTGAGTCATCATTTGATGAAATGGTCTCATTGTCCAACTCTTGTGCCTGCAGGCTAAACTCCAACACCACCACTGATATCGTTATCGATGTGGACAAGAATTCTCTTGCCAGAAAAGATGATAAGCTTGATGAGTATGAATATGATTCGTTCTCAGAGCTTGAGCTGCCTCCAATTATAACCAAGCCAACTAAATTCAACGATATGGTAAGTGTTGCAAAGAAGAAAGAAACCAAACCCAGAAGCAAAATGGCTACATATGAAGAACACAACGTGAAAGGGTCTCTGAAGGTTAAAATTGTGAAGGAAGACACAGCAGCATCAATCAAAGAACAGAGGAATGCCCCTGTTAGGAGATTCTCTGTGAGTTCTCCGGGGTTGAAGCTTCGGGTTAATTCACCAAGAATTGCAAGCCGGAAGGTTCAGTCACATGGCCGGAAAAGCGTGTCGTCGTCGTCGTCGATGATGGCAAGCTCGGGTTCCCGGCGAAGCCTCTCGGATAGCTTTGCAATTGTGAAGTCATCGTTCAACCCACAGAAGGATTTTAAAGAGTCAATGGTGGAGATGATTGTGGAGAACAACATCAGTGCCTCAAAGGATTTGGAGGATCTTCTTGCCTGCTACCTTTCTCTGAATTCAGATGAGTATCATGACCTCATTATCAAAGTGTTCAAGCAAATATGGTTTGATTTGACTGAAACAAGGTAGAAATATCGTAGTTACCAGTTTTACTGTACTCTCTTCTTGTCATAAAATTAGACTTTTTTTTTTATTTTTTTTATTGTGAAGTATCATGAATTGGTACGTGGTAGCAGTTCCAAGGTTACTGAGAGAATCTGGTAATAATGGAAATAAACTATCTTGGACAAATTATAAATCAGTTTCTCAACTTTTTATTTCTCACAAATTTTCCTTTTATGTATGTATGTAATATATTTTGGTAAGTTAAATAGACTCTAGTGCTAAGCCAACATTTGATCATGATAGTCTTCAAATTTACAAAGTTCCCATTTTCAATTCCAATAGCAAAATTGACTGCAGAAGCCAAGACCAGCAATTGCACCGTGTCAGAGGTTTTTTGTAAAGGTATTGTAACTGATGATACCATGAAATTTACTTTGCTATGGCCTATGGCATTGGTCCATAGGAAAAAAAAAAAAAAAGGTTAGCGAATTTTTGTCAGAAAGGGGATTCATTTATGAACTGCAGAATGCAGACAGCATAGGAACTGTAGGGTCATGGGCATGTAAACGTGTAAATTGGTTTCTACACAGAGATTGTCTCTATTTCCTTTCCTGTGTGTATAGAAAGGCAAAAAAAAGTCCGCCACTATCGGGCATGTTGGCTTTCTGTCATGTTACTGAAGAAACTTAGAGCACCAAATTTACGTCTGAATTTCAGTACCCCTCATGGACCAAAGTAGTTTGGGAACAAGACATAGAACTGCACAAATTTGTATAAATAGTTAACATCTAGGGGACCCTCAGCAACATCACCTGCAATAAGTGACACGCTTTCTTCCATTAAACTTTGGATTTTTTTTTTTAACCCCAAAAGAACTTGCCCTTTAAGTACAAGCTCTAGATTTCATGTATTTGGTCACAAATTTTAAAGGGCTTATGCTTATGCTTATCCCCAAGCCAGACCATGCAGCTTTTAAAGATCTCGCATGCCCATTTTCCACCTCAACAAACACACACATTGAGTGAGGATTTGGAAACTTTCACAGTTCAAAGGTGGATGAAAGTTTTCAATGCCGTACGCTATTTTAAAATGTTAAGAACAATTTTTTTCTGACTATGAACATCAGAATTCAACCTTTTGCGTTAAACCCTATGAACTATGGAATAAAAAATAAAGCTCTCTAATTTCCTGAAGCTTGTCTAAGAAAGGTGGGAGTTTGATTTTCAAAATGTAAAGTTACTTCGATTATTACAAAAGTAGATACAGACTTTAACCACAGAGACATGTTAGGCTCTTTTGGTAGGACTTTGCCATGTGCCTTAGGCTTATATTAGATTTCTAATTTAGTGGGATGAATGGTTCACACGGTGTGCTAAAGGCTAAAGGGAGGTTTAACATTTTTCTAAATTTTGACTTGAACTATCCCAATTGAATTACCTCTTTTATATGAACATGACAGTATTATCCCACACTTGAAAGCGTAGGACCAATTGATAATGTTGTCTCTTTCTAGGACAAAGCAGAGGTTCTAGCTTGACAAACCGCTCAAAAGATGATGAAAAGCTAAAATTATTCAAACTGCTTAATCATTTTTCTGAGATTTCCCTGTAATTCTGGCAGGACCAACCTAGCTTTAAGATCTCACTTTTTGCAGTAAAAAATGTTTCGGAAGTTTGTTATTTTATTTTGCTCGTGTTAACTATGAGCTTTTTGTTTTGATTAATTTCAATAAAAATGTTTATTCTCAGGCTTGGTCTTGCACATTAGCAAATCTCTTTAAAGGGACCCACGGCTATACAATTTTTTTAAAACAATAATACTTGGTGAGATTCTTATATGCTTTCTAAATAAGAAGTTTTTTTTTATACTATTAAATAAGTGTCACATCAATTTTATAAATCATTCTTATTTTTAATTTAAATTATTATTTTAATTAAACTTCAATGGTATTTAATGTAGTTTAAATAGGAGATAAAATAATCTACAAATTTAACATGACACTTATTTAATGATACAAAATAAGATAAATATCTTACTCTAAAAATACTTAAGAATTTATCACATATACAACATTTATCATCATGTACATCACTTTACATATGTGAAAGAAGGTGAGTGTGGATGTGAATGTGTAGAAAATGAAATAAAACTAACTATAATTAAATAATAATTAAAAATTATACCAACAAGAAATATCTTTGGAGTCAAACCGTAAATAATATCTTTTTGATTTTCTTAGTGGCATGAGTGACTTATTTTTTATTAGACCGAAAAAATAAATTAATCGAAGTACGTGTAAGTTGACTGAACACTATTTCACCACAATACAAAAAAATAAAAACAAAAATTATAGACATATAAAATAATATGTGTATAAGTACGTAAGTAGATATATTCTTTTCTTAAACACCATAATATTTGTTAAAATAAATATCATGGTATCTTCAAAATATAGTCACTTAATATTTGGTTGAAAAAACTTACAGCTCCAACAAATCTTTGGTTCCAATAATACATTGTTCATATTATAACCACAACACGAATAAAGGACGTTTCGAGTGGAAGTAAGTTTGAATTTAAAGGTTAATGAACTTTTGTAAGTTTAGGAATTTAAGTCCATGAGATAAAAATTGTGAGTAAAGATATATAACTTCAGTATTTCGGAAGGATGATTAGTGTTACACCCAAAAAAAGATAAGAAAACCTTGTCAGACCTTAAAAAAAATTAAAAAAAATTCAAGCCCCTAATTAAAAACGTGATTCTTTAAACAAACCTAGTAATTATATATTCACATGTTTTAGAGTTATTTTGTTTATAAGTATTAAATGCTAGCTCACACATTAATCAAACTTAAGGTACAATTTTTTTAAAGAAAAACTAAGATGGCTATACACTTAAATTATTAAGAAAAATACATCACCTGACTATACTCCTCCAAAAAAAGTGTTATTTGTGCTTCTTCTATTTTTCTATTTCTTTACTCTTGGTGACGTACACAACTTCTAAACCTTCAATTCTCCAAGACCATTACTCAAACAACAAAAAAACAAAAAAAATATTTTAAAATTTAAAAATTTGTACAATTATTTGTTGTTCTTAGTACAATTTTTTTTTTTAATTTACTCCAGAAAAGTTTATATACTTCAAATTATAGAATGATCGTGATTTATTTGAGTATTTCATGTAGCCTAACTTGTCACTTTCCAAACACGAGTTGCAAGTTAAAATTTTGAACCTCAGCAGTCCTGCTACTTTTGCTCTGCTTCCGATGGTGCTGTTAAAAGGAAAATTGTGTGGTTTTATTGTTATTTTTGTATGAATAACTTGCTTGAATGTTTACCTTAAAATAATTTGCATATAAAAATAAAAACTACTATACCACTATAAATCAATCTTGACATTAATTAATCTGAAATTTATAATTTTTGTTGAGTGTCTACTATGGCCCCTCTTTAAAATCTTATTCAAATTCAACGGTTTGTGGTACCATCTTCCTCCAAAGTTGTGAGCAGAACCCTAATCCTCCATAAAACGACAGGTGCCATTCTACTCTATCCGCCTAGTAAATGCCCTGATATTTGTAGACATATGGGAAGACGAAAATAGGGACAAGATATAAGACAGTACTTTATATATAATACCTATATATGACAATTCATATATATACAGGCAAATGTTTAAATTACACACTTTAATTTTATTTTATGTGTATTTTGATTTTTTAACTTTTAAAATTGTAATAAGTTTCTTAAATTTTTAAAAGTGTGCAAAGTAATTCATAATCATGATAGATATTAATTTTTGGATAGAAAATGTCAAGTGCCTTATCATAATTTTAAACCACATTGTACACTTTTAAGAATTTAAAGACTTTGTTGTATATTTTTAAAAGTTGAATGATTAAAGTGCACATGAAACATAGTTAAAAGGTGTAATTTAAACTTTTTTTTGTTAAAAATTAAAATTCATTATCTAAAAAATAACATATGTCATGATTTTGAACCAATTTGTATACTTTTAAAAGTTTAATAATTTTGTTGCACATTTTAAAAATTAAAAGATCAAAATACATATAAGACAAAGTTAAAAAGTGTAATTTGTAGTTTTCATATATATATATATATGGTCCTTAACTTTTCTAAGGATATTATATAAGGAATGACAGCTCTAATTCACTTCTAACGTGGTCTTTCTCCAATTTATAGTGATGAATTGAAGTCGGTCTTAGTTTTATGTGGCGTGAAGTAGAGGGAGAATGAAATATCCCTAACACAAGGGACGCAGGCAGCAGTGATTTCCCAACGAGGCACGTAGCATGCTACTTAACTATATAGCACAAAATTGGCTGCATTATTGTAGACAGTATCAAACATAGTATAGACATTAGATTATTAGAAAGGATCGATGAATTTGTGATTCGTCCTCTGTAGTCATCTCAAAACTGTTACTTCCACATTATATAGTTAATTAGAAATGAAAATTAAAAGGACACATCTTTTAAGTTATACTGATAAATTCATGCAAAATATTAAATAATATATTTTTTAGAACAATTCAATGAAAGAGATGAAAACATGTCTTTTTGGTGAAGAAAGCATGTGTGCATATAAGATTACGCCCTTCATATTCAATGGTTGAAAATCGCAATGATTTGTATATCTCAATATAATTTTCCTTTTGGTTTGTCTTCTTCCCTTTTATAAAATAAAAAGACTTTTAGTGTTCGATCAACAAATGACAGATTGTATAAGAACATCAACAACCCTAGCTGGCTAATTTAACCTCCCTGACGTCTTATATATGGTGTTAATTAAAGGAATCGTGTAATGAAGGGAAATGCTGTGTAGACCTATATTAATACTAGGGTGGTAAGTGGTGACCAATTGACATTGAAAGTCCTCAACCGCATTCGTGTATATATATATATTCTCCAACCATACATACCAACCGAAAGGAACAAGCAAATAGTTAAAGAAGAATAGAGTTATCTACCTTTGCTTTTCTACCTACTGACCATATGTTACTTGTTTTTTCCTTTAGCAATCTTTTCCAATCACAGCATGTATAGCTTGCTTGATTTAAGGAATAATAGAAGTATATAATTTTTCTTGGCTTTGATTAACCAGCTAGAGATTGTTAATTAAGAGGCACAACATTGAATTTATACGAAACATGTTTGTATAAACACAGCAAACGTGTGTTTACACTGCGAGAATGCATTTGTATTTGTACGAAATAGACATTAATAATTGAGTTAGAAGAAATCGAATTTCTGCTCCTTATATATACTCTTAATAAAGACTCAAACTATCATTGAGTTGTGGTTCAAGACAAATTTCTAAAACATGATCAGTGCTTTTAATGTATTAAGGAATTAAAAATAAAAATTATTAAATAAAAAATATAAGTATTTATTATTTTAAAAATTTAAAAAATATTTAATATTTTTTCTTTAAATAATTAATAATAAATAATAAACACTATTTAATCTTCAACATGCGCCTTTAAGGCACACGATAATAAAACTTAATTTAAAAATGTACTTGATAAAAATAAAATGAATAAAAAGGATGAAAATTAAGAATTGATATAATCAATAACGTATACCAAACAATGCATTATTAATTTAAAAAACTTTGGTCTTTCGCTTTAATTTTTTATGTTTACTTGGTTGAGTAATAGAGAGTAACAATTTTAAAAAAGTATTGGTGTTATATTTGCACAAACTGTTAAGATCACATTTTCACGTATCATGAGTTGGGATTTTTTTTTTAAGGGAAATACTATCAAATTATATTCCTAGATGAAATAGTTACATTCGACATCAAGGAAGGCTGGGAGATCAGTGCGTCAACCCCTCAAGGTAGAGATACAAGCTAGTCTCGCAAGTCTAGGCTTTTTTACTAAATTGTCACTATTGATAAAATTATTTATTAAATTGTCATTTTTTTAATTATTTATTAAATTATTATTTTTTAAAAATTATTTATCAAAATGTCACTTTTTTAAAATTATATACCAAAATACCACTCTTTTGTCTTACGTGACTTTTTTTAATATTATCGATTATGAGGATCGCTACACGAGGATCCACGTAGCCACGCTGGTGCAACTGCGTGGGTGCGCCATCCATCACGATCCTGGCCAAATCACTAAAAGAACCACCCTTGTTGGCGCAACCAAGCACAATAAGTCAACAAGGGTGGCGTAATCCTAGTATATATCACCCAACCCTCCCCTGTTCGTGACATTCAAACCATTTCCTAAATTCTCACTATCTCTCTACAAATTTCTTCTCTCTAAACGCTCTGAACTCTCTCAACGAACTCAATTCTTACTAGAAGTGGTGTCTGGATCATTATTTGTGATCAAATTTAGATTGTATTCTTTCACACTGTAAGTACCTCTTTTAATAGTTAAATAGTTTATTTATTATTTGTTGATTGATTTTTTACTAGGTTAGTGTTAATTGTAATTTAATATTATTATACTTTAATATTTTTATTGACTAATGAATAATAAAGTTGTATGATATATAATCTAAATTATATGGATCTTTATTTTGTAGGTAATCGAGTAGGATATATATTTTTTCTTAAGTACTTGATATGATTTACATTAGTAAATGTAGTTTAATTCAAAATAATAGAGTTTAGAATTTTTTTTTTACATAAATAACTATATTGAATATTATAATTGATTGTTAATATATTGAATAAATATATGTAATAAATTATTATACATTGTTATAAATATTTATACATTATTATATGTCTAATTAATATTGTAATTGATTTTTAATATATTAAATAAATGTGTTAAATTGTTATTGTTCGAATTGGAGTTAACATAACAAAACCGCTAAATGTGCACATTTACTTCAATGGGACAATGTATGATGGTAAGAGGGTGTCATGTATCGAGGTCCTCTCCTAGGCCTATTGTGATCACAGCCAATATGACTTTGGATGGGTTGAAAATTAAGATTCATTCAAAGTTGAGGCTTCAAGCAAACCAATATATGTCAAAAGTTGTCTATCGGTGTCCGCAATGCTTCAATCCGTGGAGATGGGTAGGGCTTCCAATAGAAGACGATGATGATGTAAAGTACATGATAGATTCCTTCTGTCAAACTCCGAACATGGCATCGATGGAGTTGTATGTGGAGGTTGAAACAAGTGGGCAAGAAGAGCATGTTGAAGCTCCTGGTGAAATTGAAGCTCAAGTTGGTCCTTCTAATCAAGTTGAGTCATGCAATATGATCGTTATTGGTGGTGCAATGGTTGAACCTGATAACCCACTTGTTAGAGATGCAGTATGGGAGTCAAGTGAAGACGAAGAACAAGTAGCTGAGGGCGACGATTCAGACACCGACATAGAGGCAGAAAACTTTGATGCCGAAGAAAATTTACAAGTTCCATTGGCGGTTGCTCCTCAATCCATATTTATGCCTCGAGGACCTGAATCCGTGTTTGTGCCACCATGCCCTCAGTTTTCTCAAATTAACTGGGATGCGTTGAGTAATCCTGATAACTTACCTGAATCAGACAGTCGTGGGACTTGGAGCATGACTGATGAATTCTATGTTAGCTTGCAATTTCCATCAAAAGATTCCGTGAAGTTAGCTCTCAAATAATATTCCATTCACAGGTATCAAGAGTACAAGATTAAAGACTTTGATTCACGAAGACTGACTGCCAAGTGCCCTAGTTTTGATGAAGGTTGTAGTTGGAGACTTAGAGACATACAAAGCAAGAGGTCGAATACGTGACAGATTACAAAATATAATAGACCTCATAGTTACGTAAACTCATCTATGTCATTAGATCACCGGAAGTTAGACTCTCGTTTGATCTGCTCTTGCATTTTGGAGTTAGTCAGAACAAAACCCGATGCACCCGTATCCTTAATTATTGAACAGATTCGAAGCCAATTTGGTTACCAAGTTTCATATCGAAAGGCTTGGAAGGCAAAACAAATGGCTATTGTGAATGTGTTTGGGGATTAGGACAAATCTTATGAGGTGTTGCCCAGATGGCTAGCAGCCATGAAGAGAGACATAGAAGGCACAGTGGTGGAGTTGCAAGACGAGGAATGTTTTGTGAATAATTGACTTGATCGTTCAAAAAGAGTCTTTTGTCGATTATTCTGGACATTTAGACCATGTGTGGCTGGCTTCCGATATTGTAAGCCCATCATTCAGATTGATGCCACTCATTTGTATGGCAAGTACCGTCATAAGTTGTTGATTGCAACAACTCAAGATGGAGACAAAAAACCTCTGCCTATTGCATTTGCCATTGTGGAGGGGGAGACCAAGGATGCTTGGAGTTAGTTCTTAGCCCACCTGAGATTGCATGTCACCCAACAAGAGAGCTTGTGTTTGATCTCTGATTGACATCGAGGCATCTTATAATCAGTGGCAAATGAAAATCTTGGATGGCATCCTCCGAATGCATATCATATCTTCTGCATACGGCATATTGGTTCCAATTTTAACTCCAAATTTCAGAACAAGGAGTTGAAAAGATTTTTAATTAACACAGGTACTTTACATTTTCTATTTGTATTCTAATTTTGTTGATAATAATAGTTAGGTTCTAATACTAACTCAATTCATTTGTTGTATCAGGATATGAACCAATCACAATAAAGTTTGATGTTAGGTTAGAGAAGCTTAAAGTCACAACGAAGATGGCAAATTGGATTAACGGAATTCCAAAAGAAAAATGGAGTTTGGCGTATGATGGTGGCCGCAGATTCGGTCATATGACTACCAATTTGTCAGAGTGCATTAACGGAGTGTTGAAGGGTAGCAGAAATCTACCTATAACTGCATTGGTTCAATTGATATATACGAAGTTAGTAGAATACTTTGTCAACCAAAAGGACGAGGCAAATTCAAAATTGATGACATCTGGGCAGCTCTGGAGTGATGACTTATTGAAGCACTGGAGAGTCAACCTGGCAAAGGCCAGTTCACAACAAGTTCGTCGGTACAATAGAGAGAACACAAGGTTCATGGTTGAAGAGGCTTTGAATCCTGTAACACAACAGGGTGGACTTTCTTATACTTTGAACCTGGAAGAAAGGCGGTGTGACTGTGGGGTGTTTCAAGTATTGCATTATCCATGCTCGCATGTGATTGCTGCGTGTGCTTCAGTGGCAGTTGACCTATTCCAACTTGTTCATAAGGTTTACAGGATGGAAAGCATTTATAGAGCTTATGAGTTTGACTTTGAACCGGTCCGGGCTGAACCATGGTGGCCTGCAGCTCCCGATACCACTTTGGTGCCACCACGTGCATTGCTTAGATCCAAAGGTCGACCAAAATCAACCCGACTCAAGAATGAGATGGATTGGCGCGAAGCAGGGTCAGGACAGACGTGTACAAGATGCCATCAACCTGGACATAATTCTCGCACTTGTCGTGTCAGTGGATCGAGTTCCTTGAGGGATGATGGAGTGGGGCCATCAACGGGGGCCGTGTAGTTGATTTAGTTGATTTAGGACCTATTTTCATTTTTCAGAATCTTATATTAGCAATCATGTGTATTTAGGAGTTGTATTGTTTTGTATCACTAATCTATGCAGTTGTATTTGAATACTATTATCCTATATATGTTAGTTGATTCTCAGTGTTATCTTCATTTCTTCCATATTATGTTTTTGTATAGTTATCATATGGTTATATCCTATTTTATTATAGTAATCATAGAATCCTACTAATTGTTGTTATTATTTGGCATATAGCTAACAGATGGCATTCCGTGTAAACCCCGGACCAGAGGACGGCTCGATTTTGGAGTTACAAGAGTACTATGTTTCCCAGCATGTATGGCAGGGACATGAGGACCGACACCTACGTGTTAGACATGCTCAGAAGACGAAACATATAGACCCCCCTGCTCCGATTATTCCATATCTACAGCAGGCTGGTTTCTTGGGAGTTTCCTACATGGGCTATTGCAGCATTGATCACTCTTTGATCTCTGCATTGGTTGAAAAATGGTGCCCAGAGACGCATACATTTCACATGCCTACCGGGGAGTGCACCATTACGTTGGAGGATATCGGAATGATATCGGGTCTTCCCATTGATGGCGCTGCAGTCACTGGCGTTACGCATAGGGATGATTGACTCAGTTTATGTGCTCAGTTGTTAGGGATTGATGAGACTCCTTCGCTCATAGCTGGGGCACGCATTGACATGACATACCTGTGGCAGCCGAGTGTTACTGCAGTCATTGAGGACGATGATGATGAGTACGTGCAACAACGTGCACGACATTACATACTTAGCTTGCTTGGGGGTTTCTTATGCCCCGATCATTTGGGTAAGCTCGTGCACTTGATGTTCCTCCCATTGTTGGAGGACTTTGTCATTCTTGGGGACGTATAGCCGGGGTCTGCAGCTTTGGCGTACTGTATAGAGAGCTTTGTAAAGCTACGGACTATGACGCACGCGAGATCGAAGGGGCATGCATTTTATTGCAGTATTGGGCATGGTACAGATTCCCCCAGCTTGCCCCTTCACTAGTTGACCATGCTGAGCCTGATGTGTTTTACGATGCTGATCGTGGGCAATTACGTACCTTAGGATAGGAGTAAGTTTCTATTTCATTTCATATTTTTACATTACTTCCTTGACATACTTTGTTAATATTTTAACTTATATTTGCAATACTTTCATTTACCAAATAGGTGGCGCAAGCATAAAGTATTGAGTGATACTGTGATTGACGTCCTTACATATTATCGTCAGTTCTTTGATTAGTTGAAGAACGATGAGGTATGTCTTCGTTTATATTCCTTTGAGATATTTACTTATGCATATGTCGTCTTAATGTTTTGTGCATCTCATCTTTTCAGTTTATATGGCAATCATACACGGATGAGCAGGTGGCAACATTGCCACCTTTTTGTGTGGCTGGTAGGGACATAGCACTGACAATAGTCCCTCTCATATGTTTCCACATTGTTGAGTGGCACCAGCCAAACCGCGTTATGCGCCAATTTGGTCTTGACCAGCCTATTCCATGGAAACTGCTCCAGCCAGACAGATTGCACTCAGTTACATTGGCAGGTAGGCATGATGAGGATTGGCCTGCTACACATGTTGTTTATATAGCCACCTGGGATAGTCGTAGGGAGAAGCTTGTTAGGGGAGTCTCATTGGTCGCACCCCTCAGTTCGCGTTCTGAGTACATGCGTTGGTATAAAAGAATTATCAGACGTTGGATTGTTCCCACTAGCGCATCTATTGGGAATGCGGTAAGCTCTTTACCAATTCGTTAGTGACTATATGTATTTTGTATTCAGTATAATGACATAAATTATATCTGTTTATTAAGGGACATTGCAGAGTATTTGCTCAGTTGAACTACTGACACTGTCGCTCGAGAGGCTGCTACACAGATCCTACACTCATTGCGAGAGCATGACCGCATTACGATGGAACAGCTGCGTCCAGCTCCAGCAGCAGACGACATTTCAGGGCCGCCCGAGGAGTCCAGCCAACAGGGAACGCGGCGTATCGGAGGAGAGGATTGGC
Organism: Ormosia semicastrata; assembly: GCA_029884595.1. Classification (NCBI taxonomy): domain Eukaryota; kingdom Viridiplantae; phylum Streptophyta; class Magnoliopsida; order Fabales; family Fabaceae; genus Ormosia; species Ormosia semicastrata. The sequence goes on along the minus strand of JAQQTO010000022.1, from coordinate 4,940,555 downwards.
GAGCACTCAGACACGACTTCGACATCCCGAGGACTCCAGCTCTATTAGCCAGCATACGACTCAGCCTCCTACCGCTGCTACATACCCCCTCACTCAGCCTCCTACCACTGCTACATACCCCCTACTCAGCCACCACCTGCATATTTCCCACCATACCCACCATACCCTTACCCACCGTATCCATACCCGCCACCGAGTTACCCATCATATCCTTACCCACCATAGGGTTACCCACCATATCTTTACCAACCACCAGGTTACCCACCATACCCATCACAGCCAGGTCCCTCTTCCGAACCATCTCACAGGCCACCGCATTCTGATGCGGGCCCATCTCATTGACATTGACATGTAATTATATTTAGTGATTTTGTGTAAAAGACTATTGATAATATCTTCTTGTGAGTTTGGTACCCTTATTAGATTAGACTATATATTTTTCGCACTGTTTTAGATTTTATTAAAGATTTTGGTAACTGGTTGCATTAAACAGGATCATGGGCTTTTGGAGAGGTCCAACATTTAGGGAAAACTCTGTCGAAATTTTTACTAATTCGAATTACAAAAAATTTAGGAGGGCGATTATTGGGATCTGAATCCTACTTACTATCATCTGAATCCTACTAAAAAAATTTCATTTATTTATTTGAATTAATGCAAGAGTAATTCAATTGATATGACCAATAATAGGCTTTTTTAGGAAGCATTTAATGTCTATATCATCAATATTAACTTTTCTTTTTATTTGACTAATAATAAAAGGAAAGTCATTGAAATTTGTTTTAAGGATTATATGAACCAAATATAACCTATAAGTGATACGTCTCTTCTAGAGAATATACCATTTAATTTTTTTTATATGTTGTTTAAAATATTTGTGTAAAAATAAATAAATATATTCAATAACTTCAATAATAAAATATGTACGTACATTTGATTAGATTATTTTTAAAATATTAAAAATCATAAATAAAGACAAAATTAAAAGAAAATAATTAATACCTCATTTGTTTTTAAAATGAAAAATAAATTGAGACAATAAATTTTTAAAAAATAACAAAAAAAAGAAATATATGTGTTATGTAATTAATAAATTCTCATAATAACTAAAACAATATTAAATATTACCACCATATTAAATTTGTCACTTTTTTATTTTATAATTTATATTTTATATTTTACCACCGTAATTAGTATGGACTCATTAATAAATGCTTACAAAATTTTATTAAATAATTTAAATAATTTAAAAAATTTAAATTTATATATAATTCAATTGTTACGCCAACAAGGATGACGTTTTCCTTGCCAAGGCTAACCAGGATGGTATTCGTAAATTGCGCATCCACGTAGGTTGCGCCAAGCATGTTGGTGCAACCTACGTGGATGTGCCACCATGCCATATATTAAAAAAAAAGCCACGTAGGATAAAATTGTGGCATTTTGGTATATAACTTCAAAAGAGTGGCATTTTGATAAATAGTTTAAAAAAATGATAATTTAGTAAATAGTTTTACCAATAATGACAGTTTAGTAAAAAAGCCCGCAAGTTTATGAGTCCCACCAATTAGCCTTTCTAGATACAAAGGCAAAGGAACAAGAATTGAAATGGGATTTAAGATCTCTAATATCATCATAAATCACTCCCAAATCTGAAAGATCTCATGTATCCTTAATCAAATCATCAATGACTTTTTTTACAATCTCTTTCAATAATAATATCTTTTAATCATCAATGGATTTTTCTTTTTAATCATTCATTACTCTTTACTTTTGATTATGTGCTGGGGATCATTTCAAGTTGAAAAATGTGAGGATCGAATATGAATTTTTAAAAGTATAAAGTGATGATTATTTTATTTTAATTATTTAGCCTAATGAAATATAAAACTAAAAAATTATTTCGAGTTATAATTTTAATTGAAGATTATTTTTAGCTTTAAAGTAATTTTTAGTCTCAATACTTGTCCCCTATTTTGGTTTTGGTCTCTACACTTAAAAAAGTTTGGTTTCAGTCCCTATACTGGTACTTCGTTATTGTGTTACTCCCTACTATCATTTCCTTTACAGATGGTGTTAGTTTTTGTCCATGTAGAAAACATTTTAGTGGCCACTTTGCACGTCACTTTCCCAGCTCCATCTCCTTCTCCCTTTTGAATCTCTTTGTGGTTTTGGTCCCCCAAAATCTTGCTAAGGTTAGGGTTTAAGGTTGGAAGCCATGGAAGAGGAGAGATCTAAGGTCAACACCTCCTGTCGAACTCGTTAGACAAAGCCGAAATATTATAGCTGTGGAGGTTTAGTGAGATGACACCTTTGGGACCTCTATAAATCTCAAAAGAAGGTTTTGTGGTTGCCCACATTGGAGAGTAAGAGGAAAATCGTTATTTTCTTATGGTGTGAGATTCTAACCAATATTTGCTAACTTGTTTCTATTTTGGTTAGAGTCTTGGTCTTGTAAATACATTTGATGAATGGATCCTCCAATCCTTATGCGTGCAAGAGAGGCGATACAAGGGCAACAAAGAATTCTTGCAAAAATAAAGGCTAAGTTGAGGCTATAAAAGATGTTGATGCTTGGATTGTGATAGTGCTACTAGTGATTCTCATTACCTGGAATGTAAAGGGAGGAAGGAAAATGTATCAACTATAAAATTGATTGAAAAGACCAACTTGTGTTTCAAATTATTGTGTAGTAGTTATCTAATGGATAGGGTAGAAGAGACCAGAATCTTGTGTTGGCTAGGTAGATTTTGAAAAAGACTCCTTCAGGGGTGTATTTTGAATGTATAAAATGAGAAATGAATGGAATGGAAAAATGGTGTTTTTGTTGAATATCCACTCTTAAGACAAAGAGCCTACAATGCCTACCAAGATATAATAACAAATGAATATCAACATCTAATCATATAAAACCAATAATGTGACCATTGTAAAGGACAAAAAAAAAAGGACAAGTATAGGGACTAAAATATACCAAATTAACATTATGGCCAGTGTAACAAAACATTTGTACCATAATCCAGTCATTGAGTTGTGAAAGACACAAATATTCAATAAAGATCATTCATATATAATAATTTATCTTCATTGATATATAATAATCCAGTCATTGACACAAAACAAGACATTAACCACATAGCCTTACTCTAATCATTTACACAAAATATACCTACTTTAGTTAAGTACACCAACACTTCTCAAACTTAAGTAAAATACTCCAAAATAATTACAATTCAACCTAGTTTTTTTTAACATATTGTCAAATAGAACAATTTAATAACAAAAAACCAAAAGTCTGCAGTGTGGTCTAGCTGGTGCAATAGCTTTTTAGTCTTTGAAGCCACTATAGCCATTGTGCAACTACAGATTCCTGAATAACTTGCCTCCTTGTTTAAATAGTTTGCTGCAATTACTGTCTTGTAACATAAGGGTTGCCTTTTTAGTTAAAACTCCCCTTTGAATCCTTAATTTTGGCACCCTTGTGTTTGGAGCTTTAGTATTCAACCTCAACTAGGAAGTGGTTGAAGTAGATGCAGCTGCTGCAATAACACCTGCAATTGCATTAGCATATAATGGAGGGTTTACAATTGCAGATGGTGTTTCAGCTGATGCACCTGCAGATGGTGTTGTAGTTGATGCACCTACAGTTGCTATTAGTCTAGTGGCTCCTCTTCTGTTGGCCCTCCTATTGTGGCCCCTCTTCTGCTAGTGCCCCTTCTGCTTGATCCTCCTCTAGTTGACACTGTTGTAGCTGCATGTTAACTTGACTCGAGTGTTACAGCTACTAGTTGACTTGATTCAATTGGAGCAATCATGTTTTGATAATAGGTATTTTTGTGCCCATAAGTGTTGCACCTGGAATAATTCAATGATGCGTTTCTCCTCTTTAGTTTATATGCTTTTGCAAGTTCATCTCTCAACTTTCTTCTCAATTTTTTAGGTCTTCCAATGGGTGTTCTATAGTTTGGAGGTTGGATGGCTGGAAGACCAGTGATAGACCACATGTCTTCTCTATTAATTGGATTGACAATTGGAGCATATCATGCTGCATATGTCTCCATTATGTACTATACATGAACAAATTCTCGTGGGACTTCATTTTGGGAAAATATTATAGCTACAACAAGTATACAAAGGTAACCCTATTAATCCCCAAAACCCATAACTGCATGATCTTTTCCACAAATCCACTTTGAATTGAAGTGGATACTTCTTCACTTCATACCTTGCTCCTCCTGCCCACACAACATGTCATTTCCCTAACTCCACTACTTGCTTATCCAATCTTTTTCTTGGTTTGAGATAGATATTACCTTTTCCCTTGTACTTGTTTGCCATTAACCTATTCTTATAAATCTTGTCATCAAATACTCCCTAATCCACTCCATTATTGATATGATTGGTTGTTCTCCTTACTTCTAGGAGCTTTCCATTGAATGTCTCTGAAATATTATTCATGATCATGTCACACTTAGAGAATTCAGTGAAGTATCATTTGGCCCATAAGGTTGGGTTGAACCTCATGAACCAAACATGTGCTTGTACTAAGATTTCCTTCAATTCAGCCATTTTTCTCTTCTGAACAACAATATAGGTGGCTTTACAGGCAGTCATCATCTTATCTCTCAATGCAGTCCCAACACCATAGTTTTTCTTCATGTTGGCATACAAATGTCATCTACATGTCCTTTTCTCTACAACTTTAAGTCACCAGTTGCTGGAGCTAGTCCCTATAACAGAAGGATATCATTTGTACAGTTAGATAACACCATTGTAATATAGTAAGAAATTAAATTTAGTAAGAATATGGTATACATTTTGCTAATATGAGATTAACACACATCGTTTATCATGTCCAATATCATCAAGAATCCTAATTAGGAACCATGTCCATGAATCCTTGTTCTCATTTTCAACTACAACAATTGTAAGAGGAAAGTACTGGTCGTTTAGGTCTCTAGCTACAACCATTGACAATATTCCACCAAATGGTCCCTTTAAAAAACATCCATCAAGACCTATAATTGGTATGCAACCCTTCAGATAGCCCTGCTTAGGGATGGCAATTTTACCCGCCCCCGCGGGTACCCGCGGGTAATACCCGTGACGGGGGCGGGTAATACCCGTCAAATTTTTTCCGTGAATATAAATACTCGTTTAGTATTATCCCCGTTTAATAAAAAAAAAGCGAGGGCGGGTGGTTCCCCCGCACTGCAGTACCAAAAAAAATTTATATAAATATTTTATATAAAATTATTAAAAAACTTAATTATATAAATTAAAATATTATAAAGTTATATAAATCAAAAGTATTTTAGGTGTTTGACATTAATTTTAGATTAAGTTGTGTTAGATAAATTTTGAAAAATTATAGTATTATACTTTTTTTTCATTATTTATTTATTTATTTTATTTATTTGATTTTTTTGAATTTTTTTTTTTACAATTTATTGGGTACCGCGATATCCGCATGATACCCGTTTATCTGCGGGTGTAAGATAAACGGGTACCCGCACGGATATGGAGGCGGGGGCGAATATTATTCGCGGGGGACGGGGGGCTACTACCCGTTCCCGCCCCGCCCCGTTGCCATCCCTAGCCCTGCTTTACAACACTTAAACACATATACAACCTTAGGAAGTGATTTGGTTCACTGATAGTCATTGAAGGTTCAGTAGCAAGTTGAAGGGTGCTTGATAACATTGTATTTTATACATTTTATAAACCTCTCACTAGGTTTCTTAAGGTTCAATTAAGTTTAATTTGGTTAGTTTTGACACATTTTATGATATTGGACCTTATTGGATCATTGAAAGAATTATTGCATGAATTAGCCTTAATTTATCTTTTTGGTAGTGTTCAGTAAACTGAATATAACTTGAGTTTCAAATATCTGGTTGATGTGATTATGATTTTGTAGGAAAGTTAAGACAATTCTCTACAACTCTCATGAAGTCCTCAAAGGCCAAATCACACGTTTGGATAACTTAAATTGGAGTTGAAGTAAGAACTAGGGTGTTGATCTTGACAGCTTGACTTATGTGTACTGTTCATGACATATCTCGGGATATAGGATGTTAAATGAGCTGAAATTTTGATGGTTGATAGTTAAGACCCAAATCTACAACTTTTATGTTGAACACTTTTCCAGAATCTGTGGTCTAATGGGTCATATTGAGCTTGGAAGTCAGAATAGAGGAGCTATCGCTGGGCTTGAGCAGTATGCAGTAATTAGACCATATCTTGAGTTTTAGGAATGCTTTTGGGCTCAAATGAACGGCATTTGAAATCTAACCAGGCCTACAACTTTCATGAAGACCACTTAGTGAGAAAAAGACGAATGCAATAACTTTAGAGCTAAATGATTTCGGGAGACAAAGAATCTTCATAATTTTTCACTCATCAAAAGTCATTTGACATTTTTCGCTCATTTTCCACTCATCCACCCACTCACTAATCAGTCCCCTTGTCATTTTGTATCCTTAATCCTCTATATAAGGCACCATTGGCTGCTCATTTAAGAGTCTTGGTCCTAGAGGTCAAGATCATGCTATTATGTTGTTGTAGTTTTTCTTTGTTCTAAATTGAAGTTATGTTCTTCTTCTTCTTCTTCTTCTCTCTTTCTTTCTTCTTGTCTATGAGTAACTAAGTTTTATTTTACTTTGGTGAAAGGGTGAAGCTCTTGGTAATAAAGTAAGGTTAGATTCATTCATTTTTTGTGCTTAAATGATTTATTTTTCAAGCAGTCATTATACGTATTATATTTTGTTTCCTATCAATTTAGAAACCCTCCTTGTAAAGTGGAGTTCTTAAATTGTTGTAGACAAAAGATTGACACAATGAATGCTTAAACCCATTTACAAGTGTTGGTGTTAGAAACTCTCTTTGTAAAGTGGAGATCTTGATTTGTTGTAGATAATATTTTGACACAATGAATGCTTGATCCCATTTATGAGTGGTGGTATTAATAGATGATTAAAGGAGGTATAATATAATTACATATATAATTTTTAATGAACTTTGAACGATGTATTTTTCGATTGGAACATCCGTTATATGTGGATTCTAATTGAGTTATCAAAAGAATTAATCTTGTTCTTATTTTATTTACCAAGAGTGGATCTCCTAACTCAAGTAAATCTTTTTTATTTGTTGTAACAAAATATTTACTTTATCTTAATTAATTTTTCTTCATCAAGTCTCTATGGTTTGACCTCGGACTCACCGAGAATTTATTACTTGAGATAACCTGCATTTGAGTTTACAACTTAACTTTTAATCCTGCATCAAGTTTTTGGCGCCGTTGTCGGGGACTTGATTTGAAGAACAATTTTTTTGTGTAAATATTTTGTATATATACTAACGTACTAACTTAGTGGGGGAATCTCTCCCTTTTATTTTCTTGTACATATTAACAGTGGGGGAAACTCTTCTTTTTATTTTCTGTATATACTAATTTAGTGGGGGGACCTCTTCCTTTTATTTTCTTTTTACATATTAACTTAGTGGGGGTAACTCTCCCTTTTATTTTCTGTACATACTAATTTAGTGGGGAAAAACTCTCCTTTTTATTTTCTATACATACTAACTCAATGGGGGAAACTCTTCTTTTATTTTTTTGTACGTACTAACTTAGTGGGGAACCTCTCCTTTTATTTTTTTCTGTACTTTACTAACTTAGTAGGGAAAACTTTCTCTTTTATTTTTTTGTAATTTACTTTTTGCACTTTATTTTCTTTATTTTATTTTATTTTGTAGTTGGTTTATACCACACATTTGTTAATATTTATTTATCTTGTTAATATTTATTTACCTTGTTAATATTTATTTACTTTTGTTAATATTGATTTGGTGACTCGTTTATACCACATCCTTGTTTATATTCTTTTTTATTTTAAGTCATTTATTTATGTTTAATTGTTAATATTTAAATGGTCGATTTTACCGCCTACTTGTTCATTATTCTAATGGCAGGTTTATACCACCTACTTGTACATTTTATTTTCTATTTTAAGTTACTTATTTATGCTTAATTGACATCGTGATTCAAATTCTGATCGTTTGGTTAAAATTAATCCTGAGACTTTATATATTCATCTGTTTGCATCACAATCACACACATCAAACATAATGGCTGAAAATGAAAGTGTGCATGATGAACATGAAAATCAATTATTGCGAACCATGCATACATACAATCTGGGATGGAGAAATCACCCGAACTTCAGTTGGAGGACCAACAATCACGCACAGTTTATGGAACCACCACCTCCTCAGGCACAACAAGGCTCTCAAAATTCTCAAGGATATGCACATTTTGTCGCACCATACAGGAATAACCTTGAAGAAATATTGCATGCATTCATGAAAAAATAAGATGTCATCATTAATCAAAACACTCAAATCATGATTGTCATAAAAGACACTATTGCTAAACTTTCTTCTGCACTTACCATTCACGAGAAAGGAAAATTTCTTTCTCAACCTCAACTAAATCCCAAAGATCAGTATAGTCTAAATGAGGATAGTTTAGAAAACTAACAAATAGATCAAGTTAAGTCAGTGATAACCCTTAGGAATGGAAATGTTGTTGAAGAAAGCAAGGAGATAAAGAGCCAAGTATCCAAAATGATGAACTCCTTGAGTGTGAATGAGCTAGAGGATGTGGAAAAGAATCAAGATAATAGTGATGCTGAGTTACCCAAGGAACCTGAGGTGACAAAAAGTCTTGTTAAGTCAGAAAATGATGATGAGGGCTACCAGACATACATGATTGACTCAATCATGGATAGGAGAGTTTCTACAACCCATGATTTTGATCCCTTTGAGAAATTTCTTGTCAATTCTGAGTTTAATTCTATCAGTAATCCCTTTGATGTAGTTGATATTTCTACTATTTTTGATAGAACTCAGGATCATGACACTCAGGCATGGCAATCAAAGTTTAAAGAGTTGCCTAAGAAAGGTTGGAGCATTGCTGATAAAAAAGGTGTTCGTCCCTTGGTCTGTTCTTATAAAATTAATTTGGAAAAAGGTAAATGGTCAGCAGTTGAGGCCATAACTTGAGTTGAAGGATCCAGATGTAGTAGAGACTTTGGTAGACGATCCTGTCTACCAAAGCTGAGGTAAGTTTTTAGTATTTCGTGTTTTTATTGAGTCGGCTTAAGTGTCTCCCAAATTTCAGAGCCTTTGTATGGGGATGTAAATAGTGTCGGCCAACAAAAAAAATATAAAATAAAAGAACCAAAAAAAAAAATTTGTTTGCATGCTTATTTATTTCATTTTACTTTATTTTTTTTATTTTTGTCATTGCTAACTATTGTCAAGATGTAGTTATTCTCTTATCGTCTAAGCATTTCGGGTATGTGACTTCTCCCCATTACTTTGTTTAATTTTGTCCCAATAAATTTTTTAATGTATATTAATGATTATTTCTTCAGTTTAGATTTAATTTTTAACATTGAGGACAATGTTGTGATCTGGTTGAGGAGAAAAATAGTTGTGTGAATAATTGTGTAAAAAAAAAGCCAAAAAAATCAAATAAAAAAACAAAAAAAAGAAGTGTGTTTATTAATATGTTTGTCGTGTTTATATATTTATCAGTAATTTACTAATAACAAAACCAATTAGGGATGACAAAGTAAGGAGTAATTTTACTTTTGAGACGCATCTTAGTTGGGATAGATAATTACTTTGTGTGGAAGTAACAATTCAAATTTAGGAAAATTTGCATGATTGAGTAAATTGTCTTCTTTCTTAAAATTCACATATTTGGTTATGGATGTTGAATTAGTGGACTGAGAATAATAGAATTATGCCTTGTAAAATTTTGAGCCTATTGATGAATGGGTTGAACATTTGTACCATTCTCTTCTTTCTTGTGTGATTTTTTTTTTCACTCATGGAATTGTTACTCTAGAACTTGTTTTGATTCTTTTTTAGACTACTTTTTCACATAGATACATAAACATGATTGAGTCAATTTTCTTGAATTAACTACTTTGACCAAATAGCCAACCTTGTATATTTTCCTTTGCTTAACCTTTTTGAACTTATTTGACCATTATTTATTTCGAACTCATTATGTGCCTTAAATAAAAAATTATGTTCTTACCTGACCTTAGGGAATAAGAGAGCATTAGCTTTGTTATTGGATGAGTTCTTGAACAAGTGTGGGGGTGTGTGTGCAGAATGGTTAAAAAAGTGTATATATGATGTTTTTTTTGTAAAAAAAAAATCAAAAAAATAAAAAAAATGTAAAAAGAAAAAGAGGGTCCACAAGGCAATAAAGGAAAGGAAAAGAATATGTAAAAGAAATTGTATTAGGTGGAGTTGGGATGAACTTTCATATTTATTAATTGAACTCAGCTTTCATGCTCTTTTATTCTCTTTGGTATTTAACTTGTCATATCTATATTACTTTCTCCTTTACCTTGACCCCATTATAACCTTGAATAAAGTCCTCATGATTTGTGTGTGCATATATTCTGAGTAGTGGAGAAGTAGAAGATAAGTAAGTTTATGGTAGTGTAATTTTCATGGGTTGAATTGAGTGAAATACCTACCTTTTAAACACTTGAGGGATTGAGAGCAAATCTTGTAAAGATCTACCATTCTTGATTCATTCTTTTCAATTAAAGTTTCCTTACGTGTTGGTTTGAGATGGGAAGAAATGTTACCTCATGAATGTTTTAATCCCTTGAATGTCTAGTTGCTCTTCTTGATTCATTTAATCCTCTAGAGTTTTTAGTTTTTGAGTCTGTGTCGTTTTTCTTTGTTCCCTAATTTTTGTTTCTTGTGTTTTGCCCAGGAGTGCAAAAGTTAAGTGTGGAGAAATTTGATAATACTGTATTTTATACATTTTATAAATCTCTCACTAGGTTTCTTAAAGTTCAATTAAGCTTAATTTAGTTAGTTTTGACACATTTTATGATATTGGACCTTATTGGATCATTGAAAGAATTATTGCATGAATTAGCCTTAATTTATCTTTTTGGCAGTGTTCAGTAAACTGACTATAACTTGAGTTTCAAATATCTGGCTGATGTGATTATGGTCTTGTAGGAAAGTTAAGACAATTCTCTACAACTCTCATGAAGACCTCAAAGGCCAAATCACACGTTTGGATAACTCAAATTGGAGTTGAAGCAAGAACTAGGGTGTTGATCCTGACAGTTTGACCTATGTGTATTGTTCATGACATAGCTCGGGATGGGTTGAAATTTATAGTTGATAGTTAAGATCCAAATTTACAACTTTCATGTTGAACACTTTTCCAGAATCTGAGGTCTAATGGGTCATATTAGACTTGGAAGTCAGAATAGAGGAACTGTCAGTGGGCCTGAGCAATATGCAGTAATCAGACCATATTTTGAGTTTTAGGAATGCTTTTGGGCTCAAACTAACGGCATTTGAAAGCTAAGATCCAGGCCTATAACTTTCATGAAGATCACTTGGTGAGAAAATGACGAATGCAATGACTTCAGAGCTAAATGATTTTGGGAGACCAAGAATCTCCATAATTTTTCACTCATCAAAAGTCATTTGGCATTTTTCACTCATTTTTCACTCATCCACCCACTCATTAATCAGCCCCCTTGTCATTTTGTATCCCTAATTCTCTATATAAGGCACCATTGGCTGTTCATTTAGGAGTCTTGGTCCTAGAGGCCAAGATCATGCTATTATGTTGCTGTAGTTTTTCTTTGTTCTAAATTGAAGTTATGTTCTTCTTCTTCTTCTTCTCTCTTTCTTTCTTCTTGTCTATGAGTAACTAAGTTTCATTTTACTTAGGTGAAAGAATGAAGTTCTTGGTAATAAAGTAAGGTTAGATTCATTCCTTTCTTGTGCTTAAATGATTTATTTTTCAAGCAGTCATTATACATATTGTATTTTGTTTCCAATCAATTTAGAAACCCTCCTTGTAAAGTGGAGTTCTTAATTTGTTGTAGACAAGAGATTGGCACAATGAATGCTTGAACCCATTTACAAGTGTTGGTGTTAGAAACTCTCTTTGTAAAGTGAAGATCTTGATTTGTTGTAGACAATATTTTGGCACAGTGAATGCTTGATCTCATTTATGAGTGGTGGTATTAATAGATGATTAAAGGAGGTATAATATAATTACGTATATAATTTTTAATGAACTTTGAACGATGTATTTTCCGATTGGAACCTCCGTTATGTGTGGATTCTAATTGAGTTATAAAAAGAATTAATATTGTTCTTATTTTATTTACCAAGAGTGGATCTCCTAACCCAAGTAAATCTTTTTTATTTGTTGTGACAAAATATTTACTTTACCTTAATTAATTTTTCTTCATCAAGTCTCTATGGTTCGACATCAGACTCACCGAGAATTTATTATTTGAGATAACCTGCACTTAGGTTTGCAACTTAACTTTTAATCCTGCATCAATGCTACTTGAGCTAGACCTCCTAATCTCCTCATAGTAATCCATCAACCTATTGTACTACTTTTTAAAAGCTCCATTAGATCTGTTCCCTTGCTCTTTTCCTTACATAGCAAGCCTTCCAAATTGAAACTTCAATATAATAGTTTGTTTGATACTTTTTATAACTCCATTCAAGCTGATGTTTTTGTTGGTAGCCATAGTCTTTATCAACTTGTCAGCTACCCACTTTCCACTAGCCATTTTTCCCTTGTAAGTCTTTCCACAAGTGTGTTTAGGTCTCAAAGTTTTCAACCTATATGTCATTGAAACCCTTAACTTGCTTACAAAGCATTCCCAAAGATAACCTTCTCTACAAACAACCCTGTATCTAACCTTATCATTTTTCTTAAACCTTACACCCTAACCATTTAGCAAGGACCACTCCTTAACTGCTTCTTTGAATTGATTGATGGAGGTAAACTCCATATCCACTTGAATTTAAATTCCTTGCACATCTCAGGAGGATTTTATTATTCGTATCCATTGCCATTGGCCTAATTAACATAATCTCCACCATCATAATGGAGTTATCAAATTCATAATCTAATAGAATGTCTTCAATAACCTGACTTTGATTTGCTTGTGAAGGAGTAACTGCTTCTGAAGACTTTGGTGTTTTGGATGTCTATATAGGCATATCATCTATGTAATGACTAAAGCAGTCATCATCTGCTTCATTCTGTCAGAAAAATGTATATCCTCTATGTTATCACTATCCCTCTTTTCCTTCACTCTTACCTCCTCATCCTCCCTCTCATCATCTCCCTTATCTTTTCCTTCATCTTGAGGCCTAGCATCTTAGACAACATCCTCTTCGACAACTATTAACAAAACACCTTCATCAGGATTACATCTATCCTCCACAAACACATCCACATTCCTTATTGTTGTTCTCATCCCTATTCTAGCAACCTTCATAGCTTCACTATCAGTTTTAACTTCTATAAGACCATTTTCAAGTAGGAATATAGGTTTGCAGTAAAAAATTTTCACCCTTCCCTTATATCCTAAACTTTTAAGGACTATAGTGATCTATTGAAAAGTCCACAAATCAGGATCACAGTCCTTTACAAAGTGTAATTGACCCCAACATACTTTTCATTCTTACCCCAAAATATATTGCATGTCCCCATGAAATGTGTAGCATGTAAACTTGTCAAGCAGCTTGGGTGACATAAAATCAAACAAAAAAAAAGCATGGTATTAGACACAAATCCACCAATGAGGACCTAAAGCTAAAAACTAATGAAAACAAAATCATGGTACTTGATAGAGCACATAACAAGCACAAAATCACGATATTAGACACATCTCACAACAAGCACAAAATCACACACAAATAGAAACTAGCACACCACATTGCCTAAATCAATGCCAAAATAACTAAACCAAGCTCCAATCACACAATAATCAGTTTCAACCCATTAACAAAGCATCAATTCGTCAACCACATAATCATGTAAAAAATAGAAACATAATTCCTACAGTACTACCATCAATGTCAAAATAACAAAAACAAGCATAAACATTCTTGCGATGGATTCACAAAGTAACTTATACAAGTATCCATTAACATAATAATCCCATTTTACCCATTAATAAACATCAATACTCAACCACGAAATCAGTTAAAAATGGAAATCTAATCACTATATTATTAGCATTTCACAGTTTAATTTTGGACCTATCCTTAACATCACATTTTTCAACATTTAGAACCATAAAGAAAGTGTGGGTGGGTATTTTTTGGGAACTTACCAGGCATTAAGTTCCCCCTTTGTACCTCGATGGGTCACTCAATCAGTTTTCCCCACCCTTCTCTATATGTTATTACTTGCCTTTGATGTAAGGATAGTTTCTTGTCCTATCCATCGTCTCTCACCAACACACAACTCTTACAGCCTTTACACTCCCAATTGGTTTGTGTTTGAAAGAATGAAGGAGACAAGGGGGGTTGTGGATTTGATGTTAAGTGTTAACCTTCAATTGAATTTCTTGGAGGAAAGTGGAGAATGCTGAGGTGGAGAAAAAAATTTCAAGTTAACTTGTCCCAATGCCACACAACCCACATCAGGAGTCCGTTTGTCATATAGACAACAATTAACACTGTCTACAAAGGAAATGATGGTAGGGAGTAACACAATAATAGAGTACTAATATCGGGATTGAAACCAAAATTTTTTAAGTATAGAGACTAAAAACTACTTTAAATCTTATTTTTATTTCATTTTTTATTCTTAATTTTTTCTTTTTAACTGTTCAAGTAAACATATTTTAATATTATAAAAAATTAGAAATTATATACAATTTGGCCTTTAAACATATTACAAACTTAGAAATATATATCATTAATGACACTAAGATAATTAGATAAAGGTTGAATGTTTGGTCTAGTTTTTAACATTAAAAAAATGCTAATTAGCATGGTTCAGACGCAAAATAGAGATTTGGCAGGACCGAACATATGCTAATTAATACGTTGGGTGTATATGTGTCGGCGAGCCACAAGGGAGGACTTTGTCAAAGGACAACACTGAGCAGAGGCCGATTGAACATAACACAGACATATACAGACAGTTACAAAACATTAAATTATATAAAATCCGCAGATTCTGGGTTTTGCCTTCATTTCGTTGAGGATATATATCGTCATGTCCCCCATCGACTCCAATTTGAGTTCCGTGGCTGTGATGGTGAATAAACCACACATGCAACATGCAAATCAAGACACAAATTAGCAGAAACCAAAACCAATTATAGAAAAATGAAAAGGAAACGACATATATGCATGCATGTAGCTAGAATATAGTTTTCTTGAACTTCTTGATAGCCATTAATTCTACAGCCTATAAAAATATTGATGTTTGTCAATTATTGCAGTTTGCAGAACATGCCGCCACTAAACTCCTGCACGTGTGTGGTTGCTGCTTTTATCTTACCCTACATTTGTTGCACGCTTGACATTTCCAGGGCTTGGCCACACTACAAAAAGACAAAATTAAGATTTTTCTTTCTTTGTGTTTTTTAATAAATTATTCTTTTGATTTTTACTGTTTTATTAAATTTTTAAATAAATCTTTATATTTAAAATTTTTTAATTGAATCTTTATACTTTGAAAATTTTTAAATAGGTTTCTATTCTCTGACGATAGTTAGACTCATTAATAGATCTTTACCATCATTTATAAGTTATTTTGTGTTGTTATTATAGAGTTTTGGGATTTAATTTCAAAATTTTATAATTAATGAAGATCTAATTAAAAATTTATTTAAAATATAGGGACTTATCTAATTTTTTAAAAGAATAAGGATCTTATTAAAAAATTTTAAATTATAAAGACTTATTTAAAAATTCAATGAAATTGTAAAAATTAAAAGAGTAATTTAACTTTTTTTCCCTTTTACTCTGACTAAAATAAATTGCAGTATATTTCATCCGATTAAGATATTGCTTATAAATGAGAGGGGGCAAATGTAAGTTTTGAGTTAGTCAAAACCCAATACGTAATGGGAAAAGAAATTTAGCATTGAATTTATCAGTGGTTTGAAATTTAGCAACTACAGGAGTGGTTTACGAAGTAAACCATACATAAAGGAAGAAAAGAAAAACACAACTAAACGTGTTACTGAGATGTATGATAAGATAGATTATCCTTTTTCTTAAAAGAATACAATCTCCTTAATTATTTGTGTATAAGCTACCATCTATGGAAAAAAAATGAGAAAAAAAAGAAAAGACAAGTTACTAATGTCAAGTACATCAACACTCAACAACTTCCTACAAGCTTGATGGTGATGAAATAAATGGAGGGCTACATGCAAATGCACGTGCAGGAGACAAAAATCTTGTGAAATCTGAATTGGAGTCGTCATATAATACCGCGGCGTATCTGTGATTAAAAGTATAAGCTGACTCTCATGGAGCTTGTGTCCCTATCTGGTTTAATGTACAGTATTCAATGTCAATTTTATCTGCAAATTTGCCAAAAGAAAAGACAAAATTGAATGTTTTATAATGCATCAAGTCCTCATTTTCTACGCCTTATGAATAAAATTCCGATCCGTTCAGAACACACTGAAAATGAGATTGAGATCTAATGAGAAGATTGTGTACTGACTCATGGCTGAGTTTGAGTCTTGCTACTGCAAATAATACATATTGTTCTACGCTGCAATTTCGGCTTTAATGGGCCAAGTCCACTTACAGTACCGATAGTGGCTCTTTATAAGGGACAAAATGAATGCCTCTTGCTTACGGACATTCAGGGAGAGTCAACTCTTTGCTAGGAAGGTGCTGAGAAGTTTATTTCTTCCAATTGAAAAATGACTCTCTTACCCTTCTCAAGCTAATGACACCTATGTATCTCCTCCTCATATAAATAGAGTATTGTACCTTTATGGTAAGGATCATCTTTTTGTTATCTCGCCACTATAGCCCTAATTTATTGAATGTTAGAGTGTATTTGCAAGTAACAACCCCCTGTTTCAACACTCAAGAGAGCCGTTGGTAAGAAATCTTATGCCCTAAGGAGTTCAACACCAACTTAGAGTTCAAGATAGAATATTGGCGTCGTGATGTGATTCCACTTACCATGGTTTCACTTTTACGGATCTATTTAGGGTGGAATTCGCACAAGCTTAGGAAGCATTTATATCTCACGTTATAGATATCAGAATTGAGTAATTCCAAAATAAGGTGAAAGATCTCTTTCTGAAACACGATTTAGACTCAAGAATCACCGAAAAAGAGTACGTATAACTTGGGATATAAGTACGAGAAATTTGAGACGAAAATTGAGGAAATTACAAAATTAGA
Organism: Ormosia semicastrata; assembly: GCA_029884595.1. Lineage (NCBI taxonomy): Eukaryota > Viridiplantae > Streptophyta > Magnoliopsida > Fabales > Fabaceae > Ormosia > Ormosia semicastrata. Next base: position 4,923,284 of record JAQQTO010000022.1, on the reverse strand, counting down.
GATTCTTGCAAATTGATGCTTGTAACTGAATGGACACAAAGGAAAAAACGAAAATAACAAAGGAAAATGGTTAAGACGAGAGATGAAAATAAGAAATGGATTAGTGCCACAATCAAGGATTGATTGATAAATCAAAGTTAGTGATCGCCACAAGAGAAACTCTTGATAAGATCTATGGCTCGGTCAAGAACTTAAGAAAGGAATACTCTCACAATTAGACAAACCAAATTGAACATCAAATCCTCATTTTTTTTTTATTCATCCAATTCAGGTACATTATATAGAGAATGGCTAGAGTAGTGCTAACCAAAGGTCACCACAAATCAGCCTAAGGTGACTCTCCTAACCCTAGCAAATTTCCCACTAATGCTTACATTAATGCCTCAACTAATTGGTATTGATGGCAATTAGTGCATGAAACTTATTATGCTTAAGTGCTGTATTAATTCATTCTAGAAGTTACCAAAGGCATATAAGCCAATGGTCACTCTTCTTTGTCATGTTTTTAACAAAGCTAATAAAATAAAATAAACACAATCAATCCCACTAAAAAGCATTAAATTCCCATTAAAGGCAAAGCTTAGTGGAACTTAACTTCACCTAAGTGCTTATTAACTTAGTACTATCATGCCTAATACTTATTTAACTTAAATAGACACTCTAAATCAGCCATACAAACTATAACATTCGTGCATACACTTGGGCAGCCCAACTTCATTGGTTTTCATATTGAATCAAACAATTGACATCTTCAGAACCTATAGTTTCAAGACTTGGGCTTGCTTCCAACATAGTTTCCCCCATTTGTTTCAAGGCTTCTTGGGCCTTCTTAGTTTTTGTTCTTGTCATGGGTCCAATTAGTAGGCACCCCCCTTAGGTCCTCATCACGTCGTCTGTGAGAAACAAGCGCAACAAAACTCACCACAGAGAAGGAAGGAACTAAGAGATTTTAATTTCAGAAATTTGTGAGTAGTGGGAGGAAGAAAAGTGGAAACTACTCCTCCTCACTCCCTATTTATAATGAAAAACCCAAGTGTAAATGCCAACTAAACTTGGAGGCATTTTGGGAATAGCACCTTGAGTTTGAAATAATGATGAAGCGCGAAAACTGAACGCTTGTTACATGCTTGCTATTCCTGGAGCACCATGTGGCGAAAAAGCTGTTGTAACGTAGGCAAAAGGATAACGACTCAGAAAGTGAAAGATTCCAGAACAAACCAAACGACACCCTCTACGAGCGTAGTCACATGACGAACCTCAGATAAAAATCACGATGAATCGTAGTAATTGAAACCTCAGGCCTTGATGAGAGAAGTTCAGTTCCTTCGTTTCGCTTCTCGTCCCATAACCAAGAGCCTAGATGCTTGGCTCTAAGACGACACAACACCAAATCCTCATCCCTCGTGTTCGCGCGTAACTTGCCTACACCCGAGGGCATCACGGAGAATGGAGATAGTAGTAACTTCAGACCCAATGCCCATGAGATCGGAGCTCGACATTTTGATGCCCACCAAGCATTATCTTGGGAGCAATGTTCTACGCTAGGATTTGGGCCTCAATGAGCCAAGCCCACTTGCAATGCCGATATTGACCCTCCATAAGGGACAAAAAGAATATCCCCTACTTAGGGACATTCGAGGAGAGACAACTTTTGGTGGCTAGAAAGGTGTTGGAAAGTTTTCTTCCCCCAGTTGAAATGACCTGCTTACCCATCTCCAGCTGATGGTGCTTACGTACCTCATCCTCATATAAATAAGGCACTATACCTCCTCCTTATTATCTCACCACTATAGTCCTAGCTTACTTGAGCGTTGAAGTGTCTTTGTAGGTACTCAACCCCCTGTTCTAACACTCAAAGGAGCTCTTGATGAGAGATCTCACACCTCAAGGAGTTCATCATCAACTTAGAGTTCAAGACAAAACACATACTATCTTTTTTAGGGATATAATAAATTTATTTATCAATAGTTTACCTAATATGTTAAGCTTTTAAAAAACTTGGTTCTTAATATGGTATTAAAGTCTTTATAACCAAGTGACTAGAAATTTGATGATTCTTGTTATCTGAATCTTCTAATAAAAGTCGAATTTAGGTAAAAAAATAAAATGTGTTTGAGCATCACTTTAAATTTAAATAGCTCTTGTGTGAGGAGATATAAAATTATTTATGAGTCTTTACTTAACAATTTAAATATTTTAAAAATGTTAATTCTTAAAATGATATCTAAATTTTTAAAGTAAATGACTAAATTAATTCTTAAATGGTACACTATCGATCATATTAATTTTAAATAATAAAAATTATTTTTAAGAATTTTAAATATATTTCTATTATTCAAATTAATCATTACAAATAAGACTATTTTCAGCAAATAAAAATTAATTTAATTGACAAAATGTACATTTGAAAATCTCAAAAATAATTTTTATCATTTAAAAATTAATCTAACCAATACTATATTTTTCAAAAACTAATTTAACTATTTACTCAAGCTTATAGATAACTAAGTACTGATAAATTTGACCATTACTGCCAATATTTTGTACTTTCTAAATAAAAGTAAACACGGCAAAAATGAGTCTGTCCATTATTCTATTCTGCAAAGTACTTTCCCCTTGGTATCTCATTCATACTTTGCTGAATTCAGTAACCAAAACCACTGTCAATATCTTAGCCATGTGTCAATGTCGTATCCAATTCAGTAGCCACCCTCACCTTCGCAAGGGAAATGATTTTTATCCAATCTAAATATATTTATTGTATATTTATTATATATTTATGTGAAAGAAATATTAAATCAAATTATATATTATTATAATTTTTTCATAAAATACAAAATAAATTTATAAAAAACTTAAATAAAAAAATCTTTTAGTTAGACAACTACCTTTACAATCACAGCCCAGCCTAATCTTGAGCTGTGAATGATCCATGATTCTGTACCAACTCTTTTAAGCGAACAGAAGAAGGGCATCACGTCAAATATCACTTCGTGTAAAGGTAAAGAAAACAATTATTATATGGTCACGTGAAAATATTGTCCGACAACAAATGTACATGATTATATAAATGATCAATTGATTTTTTTTAAATATATCAATTAAATTAATAGTTTTAAGGTGTGTTTATTTTAATTTATGATTAATTTTTTTAAAAAAAATTATTATAATAATATTTAATTATATTTAATAAAATTAATTTTAATTTTGCATAAAATTTAATGTAAAATAAAAAAATTTTAAAACTAATTTTTATAATACTAAAAATTAAAGTTTATGATTTTAATTTATAAATTATTTTTTACACTTTAATATATAAATATTATTTTATCTTTAATCAAATAAATTTTTTAATTATTTTATACTTATTTTAATAATTTAATACATAAAAATAATTTTTTTATATCATCTAAATAAATTAGATTAATTTAAAATTATTTTACAACTAATGCATCAAAACATAAAAATAAATTCATTATAATCCAAAATAATAAAAAAAATTTATACAATAATTAATTACTAAACTTAATTAAATTTTTATAATTTTTTTAAATACACACTTAATCAATAACTGGTATCATTTTATCTTTATTTTGTCTTGAGTTACTCTACTTGATACTTGCTGATGCCTTAGGCATCTTTTATGTTCGTTAGTTTCCTGTTTTTTTTTCTTTGTCACTGTAAGAAAAAAAAAGAAGTGTGATTATGTGTGATGGGAGTTTGATCCATCATATCCTATTTTTCATTATCCTTTCAATAAGACCCACCTAAAACCAATATATATGTATATACATATATATATATATATATATAATTAATTAATTTAGTATTGATTGAGATCCTCTTTAAAGAGAACTAGTCTTAACATTTATTATGTTTTATTACTCATGTTAATTTAATTATTTTCCTTGTTAAGCTTAAATTCATCCACACACCCAATTTCAGTCACCTATTTATTTTAACAAAATCCAAATGCACTAAGATATATACAAGAGCATCTTGATAATCTTCATTGTGATAGAATCTAGCTAAATGTAAGGGGCCCATTCAATAATGGAATTAGTTGATAACAGTAGTGTTTTTACAAGATTAAGGGTGTGTTTGAAAATTCGTTTGCAGTAGCAAACGTGAGTTTTCAGTCCTCGAACGTTGTGCATTTATGTTTGAGAAATTTACGTTTTCATTTAGTCTAACAGAATTTTAGCCTCCAACTTACGTTTAGAGCAAAGCAACAAATTTTTACTTTTGAGTTATAAACTCACTTTTATCACCTATATTTATTTTATCAAATTTACTTTTTAAAATAAAAATTTCTAAACATAAATCACATTATTATAAACATACTTTTAACCAAATTTAAGTTTATAAACACACTTTTAACTAAACTTAAATTTATCAACTGTAATCCAAACACACACTAATACCCTTCATTCTTGTTGGATGTGATGTTTTGTTGAGTGATTACAGAAACAATTAAGATGTGCCTACCGTAATCTTATGGGAAGATTATGATGGGATTTCTCTCGATTCCCCAAATACAAGCTAATGCATGAAATTTCAGTTATTTCATTGTTAGATTCTAATGGGCCCTCCAACAATGACATCCTAACAAAAAAGTTGGACAATTATCTTTACTTCTTTGCACGGAACTCAAACTGTAAAAAAAATAGGTAATAAATACATTATCAACGAAACTTCACTCTTCTCGAATAAGAAATTAAATTACATACCTAACCCTGATTAATCTTTTGAGAAGATGCCATTTGACATTGATTTCAACTTAGTTAATAATGATAGCAACCAAATGTAAGCGCTGCATCACAATAATTAGCCAAATAGCATCGGGGTTAGCACCAGAGCTCAACGGATCTTGTTTAATCTGCGTAAATATGTCTGCACAGACTTTTGCATATTCGGATGGACGAGGCAAGAGAAGATCATGTTTTGTCCAAACAGAAAAAATAGAAATTAATGAGGTGGAAAGAGAGAGAAAAAAATTAATTTTTTTTTATTTTGACAAAATAAGATCTTTTCTTATTTTAGTCATCAAGAAAGAATTCTCATTTTGTTAAGATTAAGTTAGTCTAAAGCGAGAAGAAAAAATAAGAAATTATAAGCGGATAAGAAAATTAAAAGATTGTATTTTAACAAATTTCTAATTTGTTATATATGTATATTTATTTTATTATAATTTTAATTATTAATTATTTTCAACTATTATAATTTTTTATTTTTTATTTTTATTAAATCGACACTCACTTCAGAGAGTCAAATTTTGCATTTCCGAGTAAACATGAAGTTTTCTTCCTTTTTTCTATTATTCCATTTCTGCTTTTTAACTTAGAAGGTCCCCACTCAACCCCAGCAAACTCTATTCTTTATAAACAATATTGCCTCTACAAGACTACAAGTACATTCACCATTATCTATTAATAGAAAATAAATTTACGAGCAAGGACTAAGAGTGTATTTGAGAAAATTAGAAAAAATAGATTATGTCGATAATTAATTATATGTATAATTGATTATTATAAAAATCGATTATAATCAAATTTATTTTTGTTTGAGTATATTTGTTAAAAAGTGATTTTAAAATAATCTATTTCATTTGGATAGTGTGAAAAAATTATTTTTACATAATAAATTATGAAAAAAGATATAAAGTTATTTTGTTTATAATATTTGGTGAAGAGTCATTGATTGTGATGAGCCACTAAATTTTGGGTAATTGAGTTTTTTTTCATATATACATGATTTTTTTTAATCCCTCTAATAAAAAAAAATAAATATTTATCCTTTGAATGATAAATTATTTCATTTGTTTTGACTTTTTCTCAGTATCAATAATAACTATTAAGTGTGTTTTTTAATTATGAAAATTATTAAAATAAAGTTATAAAATAAGATGAAAGATGATTTTTTCACATATTATATAATTGTTTATATTAAAAAAATTGTTAAAAAATTCACTACAAATACAATAATAGATGACTTTTATTTTATAAAACAACTTTGAGCACAACTTAAAAATTGAAGATATATATTTAAAATTATCTTATATTCAATTGTATTTATTATAAATGTTTCTAATTTAAAACATGTTGATTATGAATTGATTTGAATTTATTTTTATGTTTACATTATATGATAGTTAATTTTTTTTAACTTAAATATTTAAAAACATGTATTTAATTTTTAGTCTCTACTTTTTAGTTAAAATCCCGCCTCCTCCTCATTCATTGAGATCATTATGAAAAATGATTTTCTCATTAAAGCATAATTAAAAAAATTGATCTAAAAATAAATTTTTTTTATGAAAATAGTTTATACTGTAAGCTTGTGCTAAAACAACCTTTTTTATGAAAATAATTTTTTTTTTACAAATTAATCTAAATATTCAAACATAATTGATTTTTTATTAAATAACCTTTTTTTTAAAAAATAGCTGAATAAAAAAAAATAATCTTTTCTAAACAAACTCTAACTGTGCTGCTGAAAATCCAACGGCAGATTGTGGCTATATAAGAAAATTTCGTTTAAGGAACCTCACTTTTTCTTTTCTTTTTGTAAACATAAAAATATAGTAAGTTGCATTTCTTCAGTTGTAGTTAAAAAATGTAGAAGCTATCCACTAAAAAAAAAAAGATGTAGAAGCTGCGAAAGTATAAAACTATTAACTTTTTCATAGTGGCCTTGGTAATTAGTTATGAAACCCGAACGGATCAACTGGTCGAGGGCACGCTACAACATTACCTTACCTCGTCCGAAATGAATATCTGACTTTATGTGGTGCTGAATTATAGTCAAACATTGGCATTCACTTTGCCAGCAAAGGTAGGCCACATGACTCCACTTTGGGGTGAACTGAGAAGCTCGATACCTATCCTTGGCCCAAAGGTCCCATAGCTGCACCCACTCAATTGAATGAGATTTGAACCCGAAACTTTGTCCCAACCAGTAAATGGTCTATGAGTGGAAACAGCAACAATCATTATATTAACACATATCATTAAGCTAAAATTATCAATATGAATGAAAGGATTCCTTTCTCTGGCATACCAATATGGAATATGAATCCATACAACACTTTTTTGGTACTTTGAAGTAACAAAATCATGGTATAACAGGTATTTTAATCAAAGCAGCAAACCCTACACTAAAATTGATTGCTTTTGTAAATAAACCAGAGGAAAAAAAGTGCTGAAAAAATTGCTGTCATTGGTATGATTTTAATATATAATTGATAGTTTATTTAGCAAATTAATTAGTTAGTTAGTTAAGGATGAGTTGCCTAATTTGATTCTAGTTATACAAGCCATTTGGCTAATTTGGTTCTATTTATACAAGCTATATTAGCGAACTTATCCTTCACTAACTAACTAATTTGCTAAGTAAACCAACTATCACTTACTACAAATTTACAATCATATCATTGGGTAAGAGCATCATCATGGCCACACAAAAAGCATCCAAAGAAAATAAAATGGTGTAACCATTTTCTTAGGACCATGGAGGATGAAACTAGTATAAGAACTTGTACAATAATGCAAGGCAAAATACAATTAGGATCTGAACATATAAGGAGATTATCTTGTCAGAAAATTTTAAACTGTAATTTAGATTTGAAGAGGAGCACTCAATGGAGAAAGAGCCCTGGCTACTCTGGGATCTCGGCATGAATATCACACAGATTTGAATTATCCAAGGTATCTGCTTATTACATACACCGACATTTGATGTTATGCAGCTCCCTAGTGATCAAATAAAAGAGACTCTTTGGTTGAGTTATTGGATTTGTTAAGTTCATAGCTGATTACTTGATTTTACTGCCTCCAACTCAAATTTTTTAGGGTCCAATACAATAAGTTTCTACTTGTAAGTTATGCTAGACAAAGACATGGAAATCATTTTTTTCGAATCTTGCCAGTTACCAAATCATTTTAAGTTAAGAGATTCCTGAAAAATAACTATTAATATTGGGTAAAGGATCATGATCCTCTCCTGTTCCCATAAAGTAAGAGAGGATTCTATTAGTTAAAATTACATGCTTTTATAACATACTGCATGCGGTAAAATTTATGCATTGTAAATAACAGGGCCTCTCCTGTAACAGGAGAGGATCCGTTTCCTTGGGTAATATTGTAACTTTCATTGCATTCTGACATTATGGAATGTCCTCAAAGACACAAAATGGGGAGGTAGGGGAGACAAACTTTAGTCTCTGGACCTGCATCAAATGATAGGGGAGCCCTTCGGATTGGACATAAAATATACAATGTTCCATGTGAAGGTAGTCCGTTTCTTAAAATCTTAAGATGTGTCCTCTAGTAGTATAGCTAAAGTCACTTGCTCCACAATATCATCTAGTCTACTTGCAACGTTCACCATATGAATCCTGCATCATATACAAAACAAGTTAGCACTTAGCACCTTTTTATTGTTCATTAGAGGCTAGAGCAATACAGTGTAGTAGCATGCTCTCTTTTATAAATCTCACTTAATCCATCTATAATCAAATTTGAACCTATTAGTGAATATTCAATGCTTAACCATTATGGTCTAATTTTCTTTTACATGCTGTGAATTAATATGTTGGCCGGGTGACACCTTTATGAGTTGTAACTTTGAAATCTTCGACTATCCCCAAACATTTTTCCTATGTCTAGACCTGCAATAGGTACTGTTCTTTCTTTAGCTTTATGCAATAATTGAAACATTAGATAGCTTTATGTCAAAATACTTTTTCATCGGTGGCAACTGGCAACTTTAAGAGACTGTATATATGCATCAAATTTCTGTTTCATCTCTGCCTCACATCTTCAATATGTTAGTAAATTTGTACAAAGCTATTTATAGTTTTAAAATAGGCACCCTGTGCCTGGTTTCAAAGGTTTACAAGCTAGTTGCAAAGACTGGGTTTTCAGTGTAGGAAAGAAGGTACTTCAATGTTCGTTTATTATCATCTTGTTTCTACAGATATACTGCTACTTTATGTAGACAACATTCTCTTTACTATTCCATCAGCTTGCATCTTAGCTCAGTTCTATTCTTACCAAGCTTAAGGCAGAATTTTCCATTAAGTATTTTGGTTTTCTGCCATTAATTTTATGGTGTACAAAATACAGAAGAATGCTTATGCTTTATTTCTTTATCAGCAAAAATATATTTCAGACATTCTCAACAATATGTTTTTATAACTACATTTTTGAAGTTTAATAAGGTACTCTCTATAGTACCCTTGTTATCATTTTCAATTCATAAAGAGATTAAGAGAATCATTCGGTACCTCAAAGGGACTTGATAGCATGGTTTGCAACTGTATTGTGGATCATTGGATAGTTTAGAAGCATAAACTAATTCTGATTGTGAGAGGTGCGCTGATACTAGACGTTGGATTTTATTTCTTTCATCTCCTTGAGTTCCAAAAAGCAACCTACAGTCTCAAGATCCAGTGATGTGGCCAAATGTGGAGCATTGGCATCCACAGTAGCAGAATCACAACAATGGATTTGTTTGTCTTCTCCATGAGTTGTCTTCCTTGTACTTCGACATTTTATCCATTGTGATAATCAAAGTACTATTTTCATGGCTTACAACCAAGCATATTGAAATAGACTTGCACTATCGGAAAGAATGTGTGGTTCCAGGTCAGGTCATTATTCAGAATATGACTAGCCACGTTTAGCTTGCTGATGCCTTAACCAAGAGTCACTCCTTACAAATTCATCAAGTTCAGAACCAATCTTTGTGACCTTTCCAAGACAGCACAGATTGAGGGGATGCAACAGAATATTTTCTGGTGTTAATTAATCTGCTTTATCTATATCTAGTCTAGTTTATGTTCAAACATATAGTTTAGAATAGTGCTACAAAATTCAAGAGTGATTGCTAGATGGAATTGAGTGGTCCACTCACCACAAAGAGCGGAGCTCAAAACAATGGAGAGATATGAAATTAGTGGACCTAAACAAGAAACACAACAGTGGGTTGGATACTACAACTTACTTCAAAACCTTAAGACAAAAAGTTCATATAGTTTATAATAATGCTACAAAATTCAAGAGTGATTGCTAGATGGAATTGAGTGGTCCACTCACCACAAAGAGGGGAGCTCAAAACAATTGAGAGATATGAAATTAGTGGACCTAAACAAGAAACACAAGAGTGGGTTGGAGACTACAACTTACCCCAAAACCTTAAGGCAGCAAGTTCATGGTCTATCATGGTCTATCAACTGTTAAAGTCCTTATTCTGTCCATACCTTAACAATGTAGAATTACTTTTACCCACATATACACTTGGAGCTCTTACTTGAATTCTCAACATCTCCTTGGTTTCAATAATAAAGTATCCTTTACTTTCCATATTTCTACATACATAAGAGAAAGAGCTCAAAGAAGTTCTTACAAACAAGTAAACAACTCTTACCATAAGCATAGATTAAAATATATTACATGTTTTTCACATTATTGTGCAATGTTCAGTTGAGTCCGCATGGTTTACAAATATTCACGGACATCATTAGGCAAGGCAATAAATAAACACCCAAAAGCAGATAAAAAGAAAAGAGTTTCTGAATCCATGGAGCTTCAACGAGTAAAACATCCACCTCCTTCTGGATTCTGAAATCCAATGTTCTCAATGGATCGAACCGTCTTGAACATCCTCCTCTTGTGTATCTCCTCCATCAGTGATCTCTGCAGCTGCTGTCTCCTCACATCCACATACGAATGAATACTCGTTAGCCTCTGGCATCCTTGCACTCCTGGCACATGATGATACCTGCGAGAATCCATTCTCATGTTGCAAAACTGTTTGGTGAAATCAGCTTCCACCACCTCTTCTCGAGGACAGAACCTTGTGCACTTGTTGTTGTTGCCCTTTGGCGTGCAGCAGCAAAGGGTTTCTGCTCCTACTACTAGACTTGGACCATGCTCATCTTCATTGCATGAGTCGCAGAAATGGTAATTGAAACACTTGAAGGAGTTCATTGAGCTTTCAGAGCTTGCATCGTCATTCATAAATAGATCATCTGCAAATAGTTCATTGAGGGCAGAGGAATCTAATTTTTAAACTTGCACTGAAAATAACAGTAGTATCTTTTTATAAGATAAATTTAAGCAACACTTTCAACTTTGTCTAATTATCAGAGTTGAAGAATTATTTGCATTATATATACACCACAACAAAAGAATTTTTCTATTAAGTGAAGTGAGTTACATGGTTCAAAAGATGTCATTGTATTATGTTATAAATTATGTTTTTAGTTATATATTATGTATTCAGAAAGACCATTTAAATCTAACTATTTTTTAATAGTTTCTTCAACAAAGATGAATATATATATAGAGAGAGACAAACACATGTACATAAGTTGAAAAAAGTGTACCTTGAGGCCAATCTTGAGCAAAAGGGTAATGGTTCCCACCTAGGTGGGTTTTGTGGGGAGAACCAAACAGTGGGAGAGAACCATGAGAGGAAGAGCGAGAAGATGATGAGAAGAAAGGATGATGTTTACTGATATCATCTTCTTCTTCATAGTTAAAGCTGTGCTGTCGTTGATACTTATAAGTTCCCCAATCCCTCCAAGTTGGAACTAAAGCTGATACCTCCTCCTCAATCATTTCAGCAATCTCCATTGGTTCCAGGTCACTAATTTCCAGTTCTTTAACCATCTCCATAGCCACCTCAATGGCAGTGTCGTTTATGATATCAAATGGAAAGTATATATTTCTTATTTGCCCTGTATTCAAAATTTTCAAGCAACCCAATTTATATGCAGTAAGATACTAAGACTTATAAAATGATTGTTTATTGTGCTGAAATTATGCATACCATTTTTGTTAGAAATCTGAACTTTAAGGAAAACAGTGTCATCCTCTTCATTTATTGACCCAGTGATTGTCATGTTTGTGCTCTCTGTTTGGTCACTCATTGAATGTTGCTCTTTGGCAACTGCTGCAGTGAGATTGAGTGTGTGAGTTTGATTTCTGTGTAATGTTGGGCTAGGCAATGGTGAGTCAAGTTGATCCATGGCTAAAAATGGGTCCAACAAGAGCTCCTTTGCTGGCAACCTCTCTGACACATTTGCCAAACATTTTCCCACAAATCTCTGGGCTTCCAAATCATGCATCTTGTAAAACGCATCTGGCAGCTTCCCCTGTTAAATCAAATTATCCAAAGTATGTGAAATGAAGTTAGATCTTAGTGGGGTGAAAAAGGGGAATTTCTATAGTAACTGTTTACGGTATCCAGAATGAATTTTCAAGTATTAATTGAATGTTAATTACATAATAAATATTTAAACTTTAAAATTAAATTAAAAATAACAAATAACTAATGAAATGTTTAAAATGCTTGATGAAACTATACCTTAAAAAAAATATGAGTATCATAACACTGCCCATTAGAAAAAAAAAGTAAAATGCAAGGAACTTTCTCAAATTATAAATTATTTTTAGAAAATATTCTTGTATTTTAAAATTCTAACAATTTGACTCTTTAAACTTATTAAATTATGTAATGTAGTGTAAAATTAGCTCTCATATACATGTGCGGAGAAACCCCAATACAGAGTCAATATGTATAATTTGATAAGTTGAAAGAGTTAAAGTTGTTGAGTTTTGAGCTTAACGAAGTTTTCTTGAAATTAACCAATAGTTGAAGACGATTTATTGTATTTTAGAAAAAAAAATGTGTCGAATTAAACTTACCGAAGTAACTTTCTTGTATATTTGAGCTGGGTTGGAGCACTCACTGTATGGGAACTCGGAAGTAAACAACTCTATCATACACATCCCAAACGAGTATATGTCTACCAGCTCATTGTATTCCTCTTCATACAATTCTGGTGCCATAAATTCCGGTGTACCTGATGGCAACAGAAAATTTCAGTTATACAGACACATTGTTTAGTTTAGATTAATCATCACTGATAATTTCAGTACCAACAAAAAGAGCAAGAGGAATTGCCTATGACACTGTGGGCATGTTGTGAGCCACGAAGAATGGCTGCAAGGCCTAAGTCACCTATCTTGACCTGCCCCAGATGGCCATTGACAAAGATGTTATCACACTTGAGGTCTCTATGTATCACAGGAGGATCATGGCTGTGCAAATACTCCAAACCACTTAGAATCTGGCGTGCCCAGTTCTTCACTGCTCTGACATCTACTCGCTGGTACTTGTTTCTATACCTTCATTATATATGTATAATATAACGTAATAATGTTATCACAAAAATAGGAGAACCCATCCAAAAATAAAAAATGGTCAATTAAGTTAGGAAAAATATTCTAGCACACTCGGGTGTATGGAAACAGCTGTAAAGACTTGATTATTGTTAGAATCGATTATAACATAATCAATTTTATATTTGAATATATTAATTAAAAAATAATTTTAAACTAATCTGTTTCATATTATTGTTATATCAATGTGTCAAGAAATTGTTAACAATGTATATCAATTGATTAATGGACTAATAAATTGTATTCAAAAAATAAGTCAGTGATTGGCTGAAAATTCATTAACCAATCGATACACATTATTAACTAATTTTTATCATGTGGTTAAATGTAACAATGGTGTGTAATTTTTGGTGTGCACATGATGGAACCGATTAAGTTAGAGGGTTCAAAGATTAAAAGAAAAAAATAAGGGATGGTTGATTACTCTCGTAGGGTGCCAGAGGTGAATAATTCGGTGATGAAGTTGAAGGTTCTGCAATTGACATCGATCCAAGAATTATGGAAGGTCATGATAGATTCATGGTCCAGGTTCTTGAGGAGATGAACCTCTGAATAAAGGCGCTGAAGTTGGTCTGGTGAATGAAAGACATCACCGAGCTGGACTTGGTTCCAAGCCACTTCTATTCCTAGGACCTCGTCAAATGCCCTATACACTACCTTCATGGCTCCTTTGCCCAGAATATCCCTGAACTACAAGCAACAATAATCATAATAATACAGATTAATTAATATTTTAATATTTACACTAACTAGGAAAAAACATCAGATTTATATACATATACAAGTTTTCATTAATAGTCAAATTTAACTGTGGCTATCATATATCAATAGTGAGCTTCACCCATTCAATTTGGTTCTCTATAGAGTGACCCTTCGGTGTACCAGAGAGTTAACTTTGTGTCAGCAAGGTGGCGTGTCATGGCAAGAACCCAAGACTCAAGTGTGTGTTTAAATTAACTTATTTTATTTCTAATATAACTTATAATCAAAATTTTATTAAGAGAACTTTTGAAAAAAAATAAAGCAAAAGTTTCCCTAAAATTTAAATAAAACCAAACATGCACTTGGTAAAAGATAAAACAGAACATACGGTGCTTAATTATTTATAGTAAATTGACTCATTCATATACGGCTACTTAAGAAACAATATGATAAGAAAAACTATTCCCTTTTTTAAAGCAAAGAGAAGTGAAGTTCAACTTTATTGGCTATTGGCTAATAAGAAAGTAGATCTAAAAGTAAGAGAAATTCTAAAGCCAAACCAGCTTCCACAGTCGGACCAATTTTGTGCAAATTAAGTAGCATCCCTATGCAAAAGAAAGTCATTCAGTTTCATTTAATTCATAGCAATCAGTTTTAATTCTCAATTAAAATTGAACACAAAAGGGCAACTTCTTATCAATTCATATCCCTCCAACTTAATCAGCTTATGATGCATATCATACCAATAAGCCAGAAAGCTCATGAACCATTCCAAAACCAGGAAGATGAGAATCAATCAGAAACACTTACACGTCCATATCGACCCGATGGGTCAGTTTCAACATATCCAGGCTGAGCTATGCCTCCAGCACCATTGCAGCCTCCTAATCTCCCCTTGTACATGCTTCCAGATGTAGCTTGAACACTAACAACAATTCTGACTTAACCGTATGTGTATTATAGATTTACAGATATGAGTATTGAAAATTTAGCAACAAAACAACATATTATTGTATATAATCTGAATCTGTGATTAAGAATCAACTGAAGATGGGTGCTAGAAGATCCGAGGCTTCCACTCATGGCTCTCATAAGAAAAGACACCAAGCAATAACCAGAAGAGCCTTGAATAGTCAACACTAAGCATAATCCAGGTCATTTCAACAACTCCACATGAAAGATCGTCGAAGTGTTTGGGAATCATTGGTGTCAACAGTGTTAAGAGATGAAGAGAAACCAAAGTGAGATGCTACTCTTTGAGATATTCTGTGGAAGATATTATAGAGACAAAAACTGTATTGTATAGTTTAGATAAGAATAGTATGTTGTGTCCCACGGTAAGGCCACACCACAGGTTGTGAGTTCTGAGCCAAAAGGTTAATGAGAGCAATGGTTGAAGATACTTGTGGACGAGGAGATTTTGATGAGAAGAATGAAAAGTCTTTCAGAAAATGAAAAGATCACTCATAGGACATAGCTAGGCAGGAAAATAGGCTTCTAAATTTGAAGAATCTATGGAGGTGCTTTGATAAATACATTTGTGGATGTGAGAGATACAGATCACAAAAATCGTATAAGAAAGAGAGAGAGAATCTGAGGAAAAAAAGGGTTGGAGGGATTTTGATTTTGAAGACAAAAGAACAGAGAACTCTCAAGGTTTACGGATTTGATTTTGTCGACGGTGGGATATGGAAGAAAAGTGGTGGTTGGTATAATATGTTTATTAATAGTATTTGTTAAAAGAATCTAAGATATGAAGTTTTTAATGAAAAATAAATTTTTTTCAATTTTAAGTATATTAAATACTCTACTTTTTATTAAAAAATTTTTATTTTAAATTTTTTAAAATACCTGTTAGCAAAATTATATATAAATTTAGATCTTATTAATTTTTTTCTTTATCAAGTAGTTAATTAGAAGAGAAAAATAAATATAAAAAAATTATTAATAAGATTCAATTATAATGTATAGTTATTTTTTTTTATAATTTTTATATTTATTTCTCTATCTCTCTCATCAACTTGAGTATTTGAGAAAAAAATTAATAGAATTCAAATCCATATATAATTGTTAACCTTCACACTTTAACGTTGAAGTAGCAACTCTTACATTTTTGTTTTGGATCAAAAGTTTAGTCATTTCCTTTTTGAAACAACTTCAAAATTATGAATAATTATGTCATTTTATTTCAAATACAATCATTTAATTTAATAAGAGAGGGAATATTAAATGCTAATATTAATAAGGAGAGAGAATAAAGAAATACAAGATTAATGAAGAGATAAGTTTTATTATTAACTCTAATATTAATTTAAAAATAATATTAATTTACATAAAAAAATTCAAAAATATAACGTTATTCCACTAATCATTTATTAAAATGTTAATTTTATTATTTTATAAAAATAAGTAAAAATAGAGAAACATAAAATTTGTATCAAGTGAAGATAGAGAATTTAGTTATTAAATTTATTGTTTTAATAAAACGTTATAAATTCAACTTGAATAATTTTTGTTTGTTATAGATAGTCTGTTTAGAAAACTCTAAAAGTCTTACTGATTGAACTACCTAGCACTTTCCTAATAAAAAAATATTTTAAAAAAAGAAAGATAAATTTTTTAGAAAGATTTTCAGTCGTTTTCACACAAAAAACAGAAGTGTATCCATATTAAATTGACAATACAATCGTTATAATGCACGGTTGCATCTGTCTCTCTCTCCTTATCCTTGATTTGAGAAGCTACTAGGTACGAACATTTTCTAACAATTCGGAATAGATTCTCTTATATAAAATATTTACATAATTTATATAAAAGAGAGATAAATATAAATTTTAATATAGAGTCTTACAAATTTTAAAAATATTTTATTATTTAAAATTTTTATGTTTATCTATTTGTTTACATCATCTGATTATATGAAAATTTTACATAAAAAAATTTATTCCCATAACAACCCAAGCAAATATGGAAAAAAGGGTTGGAGGGATTTTTATTTTGGAGAGAAAAGAACACAGAATGACTCTCATGGTCTCTGATAATTACCGCCAATTGTAGGTCAGATATTGGCTAATGTATTTTAATATTTTTCTATTGTTTAACATTTTTTATTTTTTATTATAATTACACCTAAAATATTTACGTATATTGCATTTTAGTCCTCACGATTCTCCAAGTCCCACCGCATCTCTTCCTTTTTCTTGTTCTTCATCATTTTCAATCTAAGACAGCCTTCACTCACTTTTTCACTATGAAATTTCTTATGCTTTAACCGAGCCGGAGGTCGACGACTGAATCGGAGGGGTTTCCTGAGAGGCAACTGGATTTCTCGGTGAAATTGGAGCAGCTATTATCGTCGGACCTTTTTGCAAATTACTTAGAAAAAAAAACTTTTTAGAGACTTTGTCAGTTTCATAATTTCTCATTACCTCTTCAATGAGTTCTAGGTAATTCATCACTGTTGTTCATTTTCTTAATTATTAAATCAATAGTTTGATAGTAGTGATCTTTCTAAACATATTTGTGGCCAATTGAAGACAAGCCCTTTTGACTTTGTAGATTGTGGAAGGTGGAAGAAGAGTGGCGGTTGGTGTAATGAAAGAGCCTAAAATGGATATTACATAGCTTAGTCAACGTTTATGTAGTCATGTACCAAAAATGTGTATAAAATGATATAGTTTTTTTCAGATAAAAATAAAATAAAACTGATATAGGTTTTAATATATATATATATATAATAGTGATGTACGGTTAGTGTAAAGATTTTTTATATTATCAATCAATTATATATTATCACATTATTTAATTAAAATATTTAATTCTTATAATAATTATTTTAAAAGTCACAAATATAATGATATATAATTAATTAATAGTGTAAAAAATTTTACAGTACACCAAACTAAACAACTAAACTCATATAGAGAGACAGAGAGAGAGAGAGAGACAGTGAGTCAGTGGAATACATTTTACTTTGCTTAGTTTATATACTGTGTTCTTTTCACAAGGCAACTCGATAACTAACGCGCACACCCACAAAAAAAAAAAAGACAATTTGATAACTCGCATCAGATAGTTTATTTATTTTAGAATAATTTTCAGTCGTTTTCACACGAAAAACACAAGCGTATTCATGTCAAATTGTCAATACAATCGTTATAATGCACGGTTGCGTCTCTCCCACTCCCTCTCTGTGATTTGGGAAGCTGCTAGGTACTAGCATTTTTCATTTTCTAACAACCCGAACAAATAAAATAATAACATTTACTGCGTAACGTACTTAATTTTTATTTTTATGTAGTTTGGGTATGTTAATAAATTGAATATGAAAAGAAGAATAAGGATTTCATTGATAAAGAAAGCTGAAGATATAAAACTTAGGGTTTGAAGTTAAACATAACAATGTTATATATAGTCAAACAAAGCAAGTAATAAAAGACTATTCTATCCTTAAAGAATAAATATAATATTTCTTAATATCCCCACTCAAACTCATGATATTGCTGCAATAAGTATTGAGAATTTGTCAACTAGAAAGCGAAAACGAGAAATAGAATGCGACTTAGTAAAGAAATCTGCAATTTGTAAATTAGAAGGAACAAATGGCAATGTAATGGTACCGTGCTTGAGGTGATGACGAGTAAGATGACAATCAATCACACTCTTACCAGAAGGTCAAGGAACCAAATCCCAAGTATCTGTCTTATGCAAAACAGAAAGTTCCTCATCCATAACTTGCTGCCAAAGGGAGTTAAGAATTGTCTCGTGATATGAAGAGGGCTCAGAGAGACAATGAATAGAAGCTAAAAAGGATGTAAAAGATTGAGAATAACAAGAATAAACAAAATTTGGTAACTTTGTGGACTTACGTGTGCGAAGGGATTGACGAGGAAGAGGATCCAGAATCTCAGAGGGTGCTTGGGAAACCACAGGAGGAGAAGGAGCTTCATGCGTGCGAGAGAGCAAAGTGTCAGTAACTGTAGAATTATCAGTGCAAATATGTCGAGTATTATGAGATGAAAAATTATCAGAGTTTTCACAGAAAGGATCCACACAAATGAGATCAGTTTTAGTGAGGGCATGGGTAGTGGAGGGAATAGAAAAGAAAGGTATATGCTCAAGAAGCACAACATGGTGAGACACATAAAGTTTTTGTGTAACAGGATCAAAACAACGATACCCTTTCTTACTTTCCTCATAACCAAGAAAAACACACATAGCAGCATGAAAGGATAACTTATTACGTTCTACATGAGGACGAAGAACAAAACAAGTACAACCAAAGACCCGAAAGAAAGAATAATCAGGAGCAAAACCATACAACTTTTCAAAAGGAGACAAACCTGAGATATGAGAAGAAGGAATAGTATTTATCAAACTCACAGCAGTGAGAACAGCTTCACCCCAGAACTCATTAGGAACTGTACCAGACAACAGGAGAGAATGAGTAGCTTCAACAATATGTCTATGTTTTCTCTCTGCAACACCATTTTGCTCAGGAGTGTCAGTACAAGAAGTCTGATGAACAGTTCTATCTGAGGCAAGTAACTCACAAAATCTATGAGAAGTATATTCCCCACCCAAATCACACCTAAAGCACTTAATAACAGTAGAATGTTGAGTTTTAACAAGTGCTCGAAAGGCCTTATAAATCTTAAAGAATTCAAAACGATGTTTCATTAAGTAAACCCAATAATAACGAGTATAATCATCCACAAAAGAAACATAATATCGGGACCCTCCTTTTGTAACAACAGGCGAAGGTCCCCATACATTAGAAGGAATCAAATCAAAAGAAGAATAAGAAACAGAATTACTTCAATTAAAGGGTAAAGTAGAAAATTTTACCAGTTTACATCCACTACAATCAGAAATATCATGAGTTTACAAATTTTCCAAAGCCCCTGTAGAAGCCAAAAACCTCAAACGAGAGGCTGACACATGTCCCAAAGGAGAATGCTATAAATAAAAACTAGAAGAAGATGGACTCAAACGAAAAGAAGACAAATCAACACTGGTAGTTGCAGCAACTGACACTTTTAGCTTATCCAAAATATATAATCCCCCCTTCCTATGGCCTGTCCCAATCAGCTTCTGAGATTGTAGATCCTGCACATAACAAGAAGAGGAGGAAAAAGTGACTAAGTTACCAGAATCACATAACTGACCCACAGAAGCAAGATTTAAGGTAAGTTTCGGAATATGATAAACATTAGATAAAGACAAATTAGGTGTTACAACAGAACCAACACCTGCTAGAGGCATAGGAGTGCCATCAGCAGTCAAGACAGAAACAGAAGATGAAGGACATACAGAAGCAAACGACGAAGAATCTAGAGACATATGATGTGAAGCTCCAGAATCTAAAACCCAAACAGAAGGTGACATACCTGACGAATTATGAGACAACTGACCTACAGAAGAGGAGGTAGACATAGCTTGCGGTTTTAAAGAGAGAAACTTTTAGAATTGTTCAGCTAGATTACTTGGATCAACAAAAGGACCTAGGGAAGCGACAGCTACAGTGTTAGACTGTGGTGGTCTGAATCCGTGTGGTGGTCTGGAACCCAGTGGTGGTCTTTGAGCATTAGATTGTGGTTAGTTGCCATTTCTCTGTCTTAACTTAGGACATTGAGCCTTTTAATGACCTTTCTGCTTGCAGAAACTACACTCGTCGAAACCAACCCTTGTGGGGGGCTTATTCTAATTATCAAAGTGAGGCTTAGAATGTGATGCTAAAACAGACGGAATAGGACCAACAATTCCCTTCTCAGAGTAAGACTTAAGATGTATCTCTTCAGCCAAGAGCTCACTAACAACAGAGTCAACAGATGGAAGTGAAGAATAATGCAAAATAGAACCTCTGAGTCCTTCAAAGTCACTACGAAGTGCGGTTAAAAACTGTACTAATCGCTACTGTTCTCTACGAGCGATATACGGAGCAAAGGCCTTCAAATTTACTGATTCTGTAAGAGCCAACTAATCCCAAAGATCTGACATGACAGAATAAAAAGCTTGAACACTCATATCTCCCTGTTGGAGAGCTCGTATGTCATTCTCTAACTGAAACTGTTTGGCAAAATTTGACTGTGTGAAGAGCCTCTGCAAATGATCCCAAACCTCTTTTGCTGTTTCATATTTTGCCAATTGTGTACTTATGGAATGCTCAACAGAATTGTTAACCCATGTGATAATCTTTGCATTATTTGCTTCCCAAACATCCAATAAATTTTGATAATCCTGAGCTGTTTGCACAGGTTTCACAGAAGTACCACTAGCATATCCCCATATCTTTTTACCCTTAAGAAAATTTCACATTACATAACTCCAATACAAGTAATTTTTTCCATCCAATCTCACGCTCACAGATTGAAGTGAATCGTCACCAGCCATGATTAAATAACAGAGGAAGAATAATAGAAAAGAAACAGTGAAATACTAAATACACAAGTAGTGAAATGCCAACAGAAGGCCAACCAGAATGCCAACAAAATGCCAATCAAAAGTCCAGAATACCAAATGTGCAGCAAAATGCCCAGATTACAAAGCCAAAATGGAAGCCAACGAAAAAGCCCAATCAACGTGTAATGAAAAATCAAATTACGGAGATAATACAACAGAAAACCAGCAGAAAACCATTCATACGGTCACCCAAAATAGAGAAATACTAATGTGTAGCGGAAAAAACATAGGAAGTGCAACGAAAACAGAGGAATACCAACCACGGATGGTGATTTTCCAAACGAAATCGAACGATAGCGAAGAGACAATCAGAGAAAGCTGTAGTTAGGATTAAACTCTCTCCATTGCAAACCTGCTCTGCTACCATGTTAACAAATTGAATATGAGAAGAAGAAGGAGGGTTTCATTGATAGAGAAAGCTGAAGATACAAAACTTAAGGTTTGAAGCTAAACATAACAAGGCTATATATATCCAAACAAAGCAAGTAATAAAAGACTACTCTACCCTTAAAGAATAAACATAATATTTCTTAACATGGTATATATGTTTAGTTATTAGGGTTTAGGAGCTAACATATTCTAACAACCTAAAAGTACAGATAAAGAAAAAAAACTTAAAATTAGAAACTAACATTTGGTAGCATATCACGTATTTAGAAGTGGGTTATGAGGGTTACCTGAGAAGGTAGTGGGGAGTGGAAAGTTTTGTGACACGACATTAATTGTAGTGATACAAGAGGATGAGTACTTATAAAAGATACTTCGACATTTAAGTTAATTTGTGTGCAAGGTGATAGAAAAATTATTAGATCTATTAATCTCAATATTTATGATATATCAATACATATAAAGAGTTTTAAGGTTATCTTGAAAAGATGCCGATAAGAAAGTCATTATTGAAACCCTAAAAAATAATCTCGATGAGAGAGAGATACTATTTCTATATCACAATAGTCGATTACACGTTAGTATCAATGGGGCAACTGTACGCACTAGAGTGGCTAGGAATATGGGTCTCTCCTTGTATATATAGAATAACTAAAATAAGTTAAACATACCTACTATGACAAACTCATATACAGGACCCATAAAATAAAACTCACGTATGAGCAATACTTTAATAATAATAGGTCCATTAACAATACTGATCACAATTTGGACTAAACAAAATGCTCTAATAATTTTGATATCTAATTAATCTGGGTTTTATAAAATTATGATATGATTTATACTAATCCATAAATAAAAATTCTAACACAAGGAGGGTAGTGTATATGATTAGAGATTAGATTCGTACCTTCTAGGCCTTGCACGATATAAGAATGAGCGTATTAGGGTGTTGAAGATTATAACATTTAATTTGAATTCAATGTTGTTAACTATATTTAGGGAAACTGTTATTCCCTGTAGTTAATGCCCTATTTATGCGGGATATGATTAACATTCATATCTCTTAGAGGGATTCTAAGAGATTTATGCCAAAGAGGCAGTTATAAGCGCACAGTAACATCCGGGTTCCATCTTGGTGGGCCGGGTTGCTCTAGATCCGTGAACCCAATACCTGGTCAAGAACACTTGCTCCCAACTTGGCACTTAGGTGAGACAGCTAAATGTCAAGATATTTGAGTTTAGTAGAAGCACACGACACATGGTAGACAAAGGGATCCAAGTCATCGTGTAAATGTCAAATCTCGCGATGTTTTACCAAAGGGCCAAGGTTCGTGATACATCCAGACATGGTGTACTGCGTCTCAATACCACAATCTTATAAGAACTTAGCAAAAGGTCTAGGATTTCTACCAATTTTATTATACCTACTATAGTACTCACCACCTCTATCAGACCTCACACATTTGATCTGCTTACAAAATTTTAATTTAATAACAACTTTAAATGCTTTAAAGGCATCTAAATAATCAAATTTCTCATGCAACAAATCAATCCACTGTATTTAGAGAAGTCGTCAATAAAGGTGATAAAGTACCTAAAACCACCCATAGCAATCGGAGTAATAGGCCCACAAATATCTATATAAATTAATTGTAGTGTTCTTTCATTCTTGGTAGCCCCACTCTTCTTGGCTCTGGTTGTAAGTTTTCCTCTTATACAATTAACACAAGTATCAAAGTCAGAGAAGTCTAGATCATGAAGAATATTCTTCTTAATCAACCTCTCTATTCTCTTCCTAGAGATGTGTCCTAAACGTTTGTACCACAACATAAAAGAGTTTTTAGCAACTCTGCCACGCTTGTTCCCAACAACATTATTGATATTTGAATCTCGTTGATCAACAGAAAGAAAATAAACATCCAACATGTATAGACCATTAGACAAGACTCTAGAACTAACAAGTGCAGAATCATAATATATAGAAACTTTTGCACTACTAAAATGGAAAGAGTTGCCACAACCATCCAAAATAGAAATTGAAATCAAATTCTTCCTCATAGAAGGTACATAAACTGTATATTTCAAAACTAAATCATGTCTAGTACATAACTTTAATGAAACCACTTCTATATGTTCTACTTTGAATTTACCTCTATTTCCTACTGTGATCATCAACTATCCTTCACTTGGTTTCCTCTTGTTTCTGAATTCTTACAATGAATTTGTAACATGAATAGTTACACCAGTATCTAACCACCAGATATTTGTAGGGACATCAACTAAATTTGATTCAAAATATACTAGAGCCAATGGGTTACCTTTCTTCTTCTCAAGCCAGCCCTTAAACTTCAAACAATCAAACTGCTTATGCCCATATATATTACAGAACTTACAATTTTCATTAAATCAATATCTAGGCTTAACACCAAAAGACTTATGACTTAAAAGGATATCCAGGCTTATCATTCCCTTTTCTCTTAAACTGAGGCTTACTGTTCTTCCATTTAACAAAATCTCTTCTTCTTGTCACCATTCTTGTGAGAAACAAACTAAACACTATGGGTCTTGCCCTTCTTTGTGGTATGCTTCTCTTAAGTAAGAACATATATAAGCTCATTAACAGTCCACTCCTCCTTTAGAGCATTGTAAGTGGTCCTCAGAACACAAAAACTAGCTGAAATAGACTCAAACACCTACCAAACCAGGAAATCCTCTCCCAACTCCACTTTCATGGATCTCAACTTGTTGTACCAATTCACAAGCTTCAAAACGTGTTCACAAACACCACTCACACCATCATATGTATTCTTTGTCAACAAAGAAAGGTAGTAGGCCTTTTCGGTTTTATCAAACTTCTTGAATTTCTCACCAACAGATTCGAGAAACTCCTTAGCATTATTTGTTTCAGGAATGCTTTCTTTAATGGTCTTTTCCATGTTATACCTCATGGTCATCAAACAAACTTTATTAGATTGAACTCACCTTTTATGCTTCTTTTTATCTGCAGCGGAAGATGCATTTGTGGGTCTCTGAGGTTCATTCTCAGTGAGAGCAGTATCAACATTAGAGACAACAAGGAACAATTTCACAAAATCCACCAGTTCTCAAAATTAGTCCCATTCAATTTCGTTATAGCACTCATTTGCATTAATGAAGCTGAAAGAATGATATATTAAAGAGAGATTTTATCAAGCATATCAACATGTATAATATTTGAGTAAATAACCATAATGGAGTTTTCCCATGCAAATGCAATCCTGCCTAAGGGTTCTGAATTACAACGCACGAGTAAACTCTCACAGATATCAAAATCATGTCCTTAAAACTAGTATTGAGAGGATACTGAGAACTCTAAGGTAAAAACCTTAATGCCTTTACAAATCATCAGGAATCACATTAATAAAGACAAACTGATAGAATAAATGCATTATCAATATAATCTCGAAAGCTACAACATAATAAGATTTTATCAACAAAATAGCACATTGTCACAATTAATCCCGCAAACGCGAGCTCACAATCATGAAAAGTGCCCAAAATAGTACTACTTAACAAATCATCAGAAAATTACATTAATAAAAGTAAATTGATAGGGTAAGCGCATTATCAACATAATCTCCGATGCAACATTATTAACAAAATATCAACAAAATGACACCTCAACATAATTGGTTTCGTGAATGTGAGCTCACAATTATGAAAAGTGCCCCAAAATAATACCACAATACTTCAACTAGCAACTCTCAGAATTAAATCGCATAAATAACAATAAAATAAATAGTTTTCAAAACATTATATATCAATTTATGCACAAAATAACACAAAAAATTATTTAAGTGACCAAACAACATCAACTTTAAGAGTGCATAATATATACCATGCCCAAAAACATCACAATAATACACAATTTTTCAGAGGCAAAAGAAGAGAGTACCATATATTTTTAATAATTTAATCTCTAAAATTTTTGAAATAAATAATAAATGGGCATGAAAAAATAAATAAAATTCACCAAAAATTAGGAAAGGGTGCATGGAGCACAACCCAAAATATAGAAGTTGAAAATCACACTCCAGCAATCTACACGCGCCTCCACGCACCACCTGCGCGAGTGGGGAAGCATTGGAGGCCAAGTCTCTTTCTTCACTCGTTTTACAGTATACAGTCGCGCGACCCGTTTTCCCCAGAAACGGGTTGCATTGATTTTATCCTTCAATTCCCCACCAAATTTCAAGATCTTGGTGTCTATAGTTTTAGAAAACCAGGCTCTACATTTCCTATAAGTTAATTTCCAGAAAAAAACACAAAAAAATTGGGTTTTGAAGGAGATTAAAGAACTAATTGCATGTTACGTTTTTCAAAAATTAGAGGTTGTTTTTCAACTAAAACTCACAATCCAGATGTTATTAGATTCAGAAACAAGTAATTTACAATCACCCTAAATCAATTTCTTGAGTTAATCTCCAAAAGAAAACGAATCATAAAAAAAAGACGTTTTAGGATTCCACGGGTATGAACAAAATTCTTTGTGAATTCACAATATTATAATGCAATAAACATGTTTCTGAACTCAGAATAACCCAATCTACAAAAAGCCGCAATTTGATTTTTGAAATCGATCTAAAAAAATTGAATTAAACATCACATACGTTAGGATTTCGGGTTTCTCAAATTTTTAAACCTCATAATAAAACAAAAAAAAAATGATAATCATAATTAGGATTAAGAACATTGGCTCTGATACCAATTGATAAAAAAATTATTGGATATATTAATCTCAATATTTATGACATATCAATACATATAAAGAGTTTTAGGGTTACCTTGAAAAGGCACCAATGAGGAAGTCATTATTAAAACCCTGAAAAACAATCTCGATGAGGGATAGATACTATTCATATCCCACAATAGTTGTTCACGCGCTAGTATCAATGGGGTAACTGTACACACTAGAGTGACTAAGAATAGAGACATCTCCCTATATATATAGAATAACTAAAATAGGTTAAATCTACCTACTATGACAAACTCATATATAAAACTCATAAAACAAAACTCACATATGAGTAGTGCTTTAACAACAATAGGCTCATTGACAATATTGATCACAATTTAAGCTAAACAAAATGCTCTAATAATTTTGACATCCAATTAATCTGAGTTTTATAAAATTATAATATGATTTATGCTAGTCAATAAATAAAAATTCTAACACAATGAGGGTAGTGTATATAATTAGATATTAGATTCGTACCTTCTAAGCCTTGCATAGTGTATGAACGTATTAGGGTGTTGAAGATTATAACATTTAATTCGAATTCAATGTTGTTAACTATATTTAGGGAAACTGTTATTCCCTGTAGTTAATGCCCTATTTATGTGGGATATGATTAACATTCATATCTCTTAGAGGGATTCTGAAAGATTTATGCCAGAGAGGCAGTTATAAGCACATAATAATGTCCGGGTTTCATCTTGGTGGGCTGGGTTACTCCAGATCCGTGAACCCAATACCTGGTCCAGAACATTTGCCCTCAGCTTGGCGCTTAGGTGAGACAGCTAAGTGTCAAGATATTTGAGTTTAGTAGAAGCACATGGCATGCGGTGGACAAAGGGATCCAAGTTATTATGTAAATGTCGGATCTCGTGATGTTTTACCAAAAGGCCGAGGTCCGTGATGTATCATAGTCTGCCTTCGAGGTTAATGAGTAAGGTCGAGATTCGTGATAGATAACTCTACTTAAGTCATCATACCATTGCCAGGGGTAGTAGTAGGTTGCCCCAATATGTAGTTTGTGGGGTCTGTGTTATGAATGTACCTCGATTTTAGTTCGAGCTTCGAGTTATGGTTTTACCATGGTCTTGATGGGAGTTCGTGACCCGACTTAAATGTCCTCAAATGTCATGCGTCATTTCAGTTTTGAACGTTATGTACATTATCTTTTAAGTTGCTTTTTTTTTCTTCAGAAAATAGTGCGCCATGTGGCTAAGGAATAGTGGTAACTGTCGTTTGGGGTTCGTAGTGTCATGATTAGCTATTTTCAAATTTTTAAAAAAAGGCATCATGATGAGGCACTTTAAATGAAAAGGCATATCTACCCCCATTAATGGCAACGATTATGGTGATTTTTCCACGCTTATAAATAGGAATAGGGTTTAAACCTTTCCACTTTTTGCTTACTCTTGCACTTTAGATTTCTTCCTCTACTGACCTAGGTAATTTTTGGCAAACTCTCGCAGCGGCTGTTGGTGATTCAAAGCTTTTTCTGTACTCTCTTCACCTTTTAAAGCTTCTTTTCTCCTCTAAAACTCAAAGTACTCCTCATTTTCACCTTTTTCTCTATGACCATTTAGTGGGGGGGAATAACAGGGAGTAAGGAGACAAAGCAAAATAGTGGCCCATCAGTGGAGGTTCTGAGTCCTCCTTCATCCCCACCGCCTTAGCCAAGGCAGAGGCTTCAAGCCCACGCTAGGGGCTCTGATAAGGGTCCAAGCTCCTTGGTTAGGAAAAGGATCCTGGAGGTGTTCCGGAGGGCGGATCAAGCCAGAGAGCTGGCAAGGCATGGGTTAGCCCGTCTGCTATCTGAACTTATGATGGCACTAGGAAACTTGAGTGATTATTTAGATTATAATATGAGTGTGTCCTTTGTTGGTAAAGCACGAAACCGGAGGGCAATACCTGCTAGTAGAGGGAACTCATCCTTCCATGAGATGTAAGCATGTACCAATGGGAGGATCGGGAAGTCCTGGGCACCCCGTCTAACTTGAAGATTGCAAGAGATGCCTATGAGAAGCAATAATACATACAACTGATTGTGGATGGGCTTAGAGATCGAGAGTTCATGATATGGCATCCGCTGGAAGAGGAGAGGGTGTGCTCGGTCTGTACAGAGGGCGAGCATTTCATGTATATGTACGAGGCTCTCTTTACTCAGATTGGAGTATGACTGCCACTCATTGAGTTTGAGATTGGTATCCTCAATCGCTTGCGAGTGGCACCTACTTAACTCCATTCGAATGCTGGAGGATTTGTCCGAGCATTCGAGGTCGTCTGTCGGGTCTTCAACTAGCCCTACTCAGTTAACTCCTTCTTATTCCTTTTTTCTCGTATCTCATCCTCTAGGAACAACCAACCAAAGGGATAGGTCACACTGCGAGCGTAGAGTGGGCTCAAAGTTTTCAAGCCTTATCAAGAGTCTTTTAAGAATTTCAAAAAAGACTTTTTTAGGATAGAAGGAGCTCTGGGGTTGACACTTTTTTTCGTCACCCTGGAAGGTCAACCACGCCTTTATTTATATTGGACCTAAGTTGGTTGGGAGGAGATGAATAAAGAGATAGAGACTCTAATCTCTGAGATCTCTCTTCTTAAGGTCGAGGTCCTGCGCTTCCTGATTGACTGGACCAAAGAAAAATGGGTCATCTATTGCAAGGATATCTTGGATGAGCCCGTCGATTCCATAAAGGCCTTGCTAGGTATCTCGTCTTGCACATTTCTTCTTGTATTTAATAATTGTTTTGCACTTAATATTTATCTAAGTGTTGTAATACTTTTTCTTCTTTTACAGAAAGCATGGCTCCACAAACCAGACTTCAACGTCTGGCTCAGAGGTTGGCAACCAAGACTGGTGAGGAATCTGGATCTCGGGCCCTGACAGCTCTTTCAAGGGTGACTCTTGCTATTCTTCCACCTTCGAGTAATGCAGTCCCTCAGCCCATGGCAGAGGTGGTCCCCCAGCCCACGGCAGAGGTGGTCCCCCAGCCTATGATAGAGGTGGTCCCCCTGCCTCCAACAAACACTGAAGTTTAAGATGTTGGGAACAATTCTCTTACTCCACTGTTGTGACCTCGGAAGAGGCGAGCCAAAAGCAACAGGGATGCAAAGGGGAATGGGTCAACCATTAAGGACATCCTAAAGGAGGCCGATGTGTTCGAGGTCCCAATTGGTCCAGGGTCTAAGGGTGCTCTACTCTATTTTCCATCTAGATTAGTGTGGACTCTGAGTGCTGATCCTACCAGTTTCATTAATGGTGCCTTGTTGAGTCTCGATGAGACTGATCTATTGATTGAACATGACATAGCGGAGCTCTTCCATGAGGCCCAACTCCAGAGTTTGCACATCGCCTATTTCCTTTGATTTATGGAAGAGGCCTGGGAGTCCGTCTGAGAGGCTTCTAGCTTGGAGAGGGAGCTTAACACCCTTCGATTTGAAAAGCAAAAACTTGAGCTGGAAGTTGCCCAGAAGGATGGGTAGCTAGCCTAGACTACCAAAGAGCTTAAGTTATGCAACACCGAGGTTGGTAGGCTCCAGGTTGAGGTCACCAGTCTTGCTATAGATGCTATCGAGGTCACTTCTCTCCAGGCTCAAGTTGCTGAGGTGGATTCACTCTGAGCTAATGCTGCTGAGGCCAACGCGCTTTGAGTCCAACTTGGCGAAGCAACTACTCAGGAGAACACATTGAGAAAGAATCTGACCTCTATTGAGTCCATCCTTGTTGGTGTCTGGGCTCAATGTGAACTTTTGCGCCAGACCGAGACCTGTATTGAGTCCATCCTTGCCGAGGTTCATGGAGGAATCATTCGAGAACACTCTTAACCAACTCCGCCTACTTAACCCTAGTCTTAATGAAGAAAGGATCAGTGCTATGAGGGAGGTCCAGGATAGCCAAATTGTTGATGCAACTATTCTCGAGATTACTCTGAATATTCAAGTGCACCAAAGGGAGGACGACAGGGAAGGGGCAGAAGCAACTTAAGCAGGGGACCAGGAAGAGGCTAGGGTGACAACGATCGAGGTGGCGGAGGCCGAGGCGACCATGGTGACTCTGGAGAGATCAAGCCCCACTTTCTAATGCCTAAATTGTTTATTTCATTGCCCCCTACAAGGGGTGTTATTAATATACTTGGAGAAGTCCCGACCTCGGGCTTTTTCTATTTAATTTTAATACTTGGAATTTTCTACATATTGATGCCTGCTTTCCTTTCACCGAGATGAGTCCAACGCTCAACCTTAGTGACTTTATTTCATACTTGTCACATTTTTCCTTCGCAATGTCGAGATGAGTCCAATGCTCGATTTCAGTATTTATTTTACACTTACCAATTTGCTTGCGTAGTTCATCGAGACGGGTTTAATGCTCAATCTTGGTGGCAATTAATGAACACTCATTTTTCCTAACTGAGATAAGTCCAAAGCTCGATCTCAATGGTCGAGTTCATTTAGGATAGTTTCCAATTAGACTTGTGTAATGTGATACGTAGGCCTTAGAGTGATATTCAATATCTCAGGCCACGGTTAAAAGCGTGTAACAATGTTAAACCTTTTCTAAGCTTATGGGTTAGGCTTAGTGTTACAACCACTCTAAACCTTTTAGGTTTATGGGTTAATTTGAAATTGTAAATGTGACACTGAAGCCCCTTGGTATGGAGTCCATTGTCCTGGCTACGTTCAGTTACACTTAACCTCTGTAAACTTAGTCAGTTTATGGGTTAAGGTTAGGCCATAAGGATACTGGTGAAAACCCTTGAATGTGCTCCTTAACCTCGGACAATAGTCAAGTGGATTCTCCTATCTGGTCATCATGTATAAATATCGAAATAGTCGATCCTCTTCAGACCTTGTATTCCTCGGGCCTCAGTGAGGTGCAGTGACCTTGTGGATTGCAGGTCGTATGTAGATAGAACAAGCAAATGTTGAATGATTAATTCATTAATATCAATTGATGTCTCTTACATAGTAAAAGTAGCTTACATAATGAAAGTAACGACTTAAAAAAATTTAGCTGTAATATTTTCTCTATTTGTCTACATTCTAGGAGATCTTGATTGCCTTGCCAAACAAGATTTCAAAGGTGTAGGCTCCCGTGTTGGTTTTGGACATAATTTTGTATGGTCTTTCCCTGTTAAGAGCTAATTTTTCATCTTTTGTATATTTTCCCCGATGTCTGCCCTGTGCAACACGAGATTACTGGGATTAAACTAACGTGGGATCACTTTTGAGTTGTACTGTGCAATGACCCTTTGCTTGAGGGCTACTTATTGGACGTGGGCAATACAATTGTTCCTCTAGCAAGTCAAGTTCATGGCGGATGAGGTTCGAATTAGTTTCCTCAGATAAGTTTTGCTTCCTCTAGCTCAATTCTCCTATCTCCACTGGGATCATAACCTCACAACCATAGGTCAACTTAAAGGGAGTTTCCTCAGTGGATGAATGTGACGTGGTCTAATATGCCCATAAGATATGATCGAGTTGTTCCACCTAGTTCCCATTGGCATCATCAAGTCTATTTTTTCCCCTCTACGTATAACCCAGTTGACGGCCTCAGCTTGCCCGTTGGTTTTTATATGCTCCACCAAGGTAAAGTTCTATTTGATCTTGAGGCTAACTAGAGGATCTTTTGAATTTTTAATCAATAAACAGGGATCCGTTTTCTATGACAATTAACTCTAGGATTCCAAATCTTCTAATGATGTTATTGTAAGTGAATTTTGGATTCACGCGGAGGTGATTGTGGCCAACGATTCTGCCTCAATCCACTTGGTGAAATAGTTAATAGCCACCACCAAGTACTTGACCTGCCCTGGTGTTGGAGAAAGGGACCTAGGAGATTCATCCCCCACTGGTAGAATGGCCATGGGACAGATATTGTTGATAACTCTTCAAGTGGTGCTGCATAAATGTCTGAGTGGCGTTAACATTGGTCACATCTCTGTACGTGTTCTTTACTGTTAGCTTCCATGGTGGGCTAGTAATATCTTGCTCTCAGCACTTTCCTTGCTAAGAATTTTCCACTAAAGTGGTGGCCTGAGCTTCCTTCATGAATCTTGGCTAAGATATATTCTACTTCCTTTGAGCCAAGGCACTTGAGGAGGGGAGAAGAGAAACCACGACGATATAGCTAGTTGTTAAAAATGGTGTACCAGGCTACTATTTATACTAACTTCTGGGCTTCGTTTTGATCCTTAGGTAGTGAGCCACTGCTTAGGTAGGCAAGTAAAGGTGTTATCTAGGTTTCATCGTCTTCAAGTAGGAGGATTTCTTTGTCCGTGATACTGGAATGAGTAGGGTGTCCTGGATCACAGACTTGTTATTGCTCGGGCTCTTTGTACTAGCCAGTTTTGACAGAATATCGGCTCTGGAGTTTTGTTCGCTTGGGATGTGCTCCACTTTAATATTGCTAAGTCCCTTTATCAACTTTTTAACCTTGGCTAAGTACTTCTGTAATAGGGTTTCTTAGCCTGATACTCCCCTTGAATCTGGGATGTCGCCAGCTGGGAATCACTACATAGGACTATGTATATGGCTCCTATTTCTTTTACCATTTTATACCTATAATGCATGCTTCATACTCGACTTGGTTGTTTGATGTGAGGAAGTCAAACCTCAATGAATGCTCTAATACGAGGTCAGCTTGATTTTCCAACATGACCCCAGTACCGCTTCCTTTGGGATTCGAGGATCCATCAACATAGATGGTCCAAGAATGCGCTCTAGGATGGTCGGAGTCTGGTGTGAGCTTAACTAGGAAGTCGGGTAGTATCTAAGCCTTTATAGATGGTCTTGGCTCATAACCGATTCTGAACTTAGAGAGCTCTACTAACCAAGTGATCATTCTCCCTGAGATATTTGGCTTGTGCAGTATTTTTCTAATTAGATGGTCTGTCTTTACTATCACAGAGTGACATTGGAAGCATTATCTTAGCCTTTGTGCAGTGATTAATAGTGCTACTACCAGTTTCTTAATCTTTTAGTAATGGATCTCGGGGCCTTGCAGGACTTTACTGACGAAGTAGACCGGCCTCTGACCTTTATCTATTTCTCTTATCAGAATTGAGCTAATTGCCTCGTTGCTGACAAAGAGGAAGGTGTATAGTGTTTCACCGGGGTCTGGTCTTATTAGAATAGGTGGCATAGACGCCTCACATTCCGAGGTCCACTCAAAGTTCTTTCCTTTCTTTAAAGTTCTGAAGAAGGGAAGAGACTTTTGAGCAACTTGGGCCAAGAAACGTGTGATGTTAGCTGCTGTACCTTTTTGATGGACTGGGGACTGTGCATATCAAGAACAGGTTGGCATTTCTCTAGGTTGGCCATAATACCTCAGTTTGTCAACAGAAACCCTAGAAATTTGCTAGCATGTACCATAAAGGCACTCTTCTCTGGATTCAGTTACATGTTATGCTTCCAAACCTCAGCGAATACTCCTTCTAAGTCTTCAATGTGGTCACCGGTGTCTGCCGTCTTGACTATCATATCATCAATGTATACTTCTAGTATTTTTCCAATTTGTCCCTGAAAGACCTTATTCATCATATGCTGGTAAGTTGTTCTTGCATTTTTTAGTCCAAACGACATAACCCGGTAACAGTAATTCACCACCTCGGTTATGAAGGCAGTATTGTCTTCATCTTCTGCATTCATGGGGATCTAGTTGTAGTTGGAGTAAGCATCTATAAAGGAAAGTAGCTAGAAATCGGATGAGTTGTCCACCAGTTTGTCAATGTTGGGAAGTGGATAGAGGTCTTTTGGACATGCCTTGTTAAGATCAGTGTAATTAATGTATATACGCCACTTTCCATTAGCCTTCTTGACTAGGACCACGTTAGAAAGTCATGTGATGTAGGATATCTCTCTGATGAATCAGGCGTCCAGGAGCTCCTTCACTTGTTTCTGGATCACCTATTGCCATTTCAGACTAACCTTCCTTTTACATTGAGCCACCGGTTTTGCATTCTTCATAATAGAAAGTCAATGGCAAATAAAGTCCAAGTCTAAACCCAACATGTCCGCTGAAGTCTAAGCAAATAGATCCTTATTTTTCTATAGGACCTTCAACAATCGGGATCTTTCCTCCTGACTGTGCTACCCTCCAATCTTAGTCACCTGGTCCAACTTAGCACTAAGTTGAAGGGGTTGAAGCTCTCTGTTAAGTTAGAGATATGTATCGCGAATCTCTTCCTTTACGTCCAACTTAGCCAAGAGGATGTTAACGAAGTCCGTAATGACCGGAATTAAATTGTTGTGTTGATTTACGGTCCGGGGTTTTTTGGTAATTTTTAGGCTTTCATTGTAGCACTTCCTCACTATGGCTTAGTCCTTTTTGACTGTCATAACTCTGTCTTGTTAGTCTAGAAACTTCATCACTAAGTGGGGAGTGGAAATCACGGCCCCAAAGGCATTGAGTGAAGAACGACCTAATATAACATTGTAGGTAAAAGGGCAGTCAATCATTAGGAACCTAACCTTGACAGTTTTAAAGAATGGGTCGTTTCCCAATGTCAGGTAAGTCTCAATATACCCAATCGGGGTGATATTGTGACATGTGAATCCGATCAACTCGTCGGTGTAAGGTATGAGTTCTTCTTTTGATAATCCTTGCTTGTTGAACAAGTCTATAAACATAATGTCAACTGAGCTCTCTTGATCCACGAATATTCTACAGATCTTGACATTTGTGATTATGTCGGTAATGACCATGGGATCATCATGATCCGGGATGGTATTTCCATAATCCTTATCAGAAAATGAGATCAGTGGGGTTGTTCTTAACCTTTTACCCGACTTGGATTTTGTGAGGGATGTCACGCTCATCGTAGCCTAGAGGGCCTTTTTCCTTGCATTTTCAGAATTATCACCACCTGTAAAGCCCCCGAGATGGTGTTTATTATTTGGGTTACCTCAGCGTGGTGACGTTTATCTTCATGATCATCATCACAAGGTTATGCCCTATCTCGTTTTTGGGCATTCCGTGATGCGCTTGCACCGAGATTATTGTTCTTGGCTGGAGAGCGTCTTCTCTGGTAGGGTAGGAATGGACTTCTTTGTAGGCTATAACTACGCTTCATGTAGTTCTGCCATCACTTATGGTTGCTTTGAGATTGGCGCACATATTAGGCCAGGTGGCCATCTCAGATCAACGACTCAATGACATCTTGGAGATTTATGCAGTTCTCTGTATTATGTCTGTGGCCATCGTGCCATGCGCAATGTTTGGACTTTTCTTTTTGCGCATGCTTCTTTAGAGGGGGAAGTCTTTGCATATCCCAGAGCTCGGTGTTCATTACTTCCTAATAAATTTGAGCCTGATATGTGTTTAGAGGAGTGTACTCCTCATATTCCCCCCTGAAAAGGTTATTTTGAATTCCAACACCTATTGATTAGATGATTCAGACTTAGGCTTGGTGCCTTCTCCCTTCTCAATATGCTTCCTAACTCAGAGGACGTCTTCAACATTGATGTATTTATTAGCACGAGCACAAAACTCAACCATGATTTTGGGCTTCTTCTTTGCCAATGAAAAGGAGAATAGTTCTGGTTAGAGCCCTTCGCTGATATAGTACAATCCGAGCCTTTTATCCAAATCTCGTATATTCACAATCTCTTTGTTGAACTAGGATATAAAGTCTCAGAGAGACTCCTTATTCCTTTGCTTATTGTGGGAAAGGCATAAAATAGATTTATGTTGTACTTTGCTAGTAGTGAAGTGTTACAAAAATCTTGAGGACAAGCCCTCCCAGTTAACAACGAACCTAGGAGGTAAGGTGATGAACCATCTCAAGACGACTTTCTTCAGTGACAGACGGAAAGTGCAACACATGAGATAGTCATCACTCCCAACAAATAAGAGTACAGAAACGTAGGCAACCAGATGCTCTTGAAGGTCTGTGGTCCCATTATAGGCCTCAATATTAGTGAGATACTTGAAATGCCTAGAGATCTCGTAAGCCATCAGTTTATCAGAGAAAGGTTGGTTTTGTGAAATTGACCTCCTTACTTCGTGTTCATGCTCTTTTGCATGGACGAGTTCAACATTATGATCGAGATCCGTAATCCTAGATTTTTTCGGATGGCAGTGATCCTCCTGAGTTCTGTCTCTATTTTGCTATTTCCTTCTTGGAGGTTGGTTCTCACATTCATAGTCTTGGTTAGCAACTCTCTCTAGGTTATGAATTCTTTCTTCTTAGAGATTAATTCTTTCATCTTGAAGTCTAACTAGAGAGAGCAATTCCTCTCTGGATAGCCCCTGATGATCAAATTCAGCACGGTGAGATCGGACTTTATTCTGCACTTAATCTCTAAGGCATTGCAACATTGAAACTCGCTGTCTAGCGTCCCCAGAAGGTGCCCTTTGTGGACTGAGACGTTGCCTCACCGAAACTCTCAGGGGAAGAGAGGGGAGATTTTCTCCAATGAAAGAAGTCTTCTGCCCGTCCTACCTAGGTTCTGGTTGAGCTACGAATTTTTCTAGGACTGGTTAATGAGTAGCAGGGATAGATGCTAGATGGCGATTTGTAGATGTTAGGTTGCGCGCAACCGAAGTGCAATTCTGGTTGGTTGAGATTTGTCTCCTCCTTGTGTTTACCATGATGATGGTGGTAATGGGAGTGTTGGTGGTGTTGGGAGTAAAGAAATTTATCTTTTCCTACAAATAGCTGATAACTGCCGATGCTACCTAATTTAAATCAAATTACAACTGAATTACCAAAATTTCTTGTAGCATGAGGTAAGACCGGGTCGAACCCACAGATCACTCTGATTATGATCACTGGCTCAAATTAGATGTTAATGAACATAATTAGAAACAAAATCACAAAAAGGGGTTTTTCAAGATTAAAAACGCAGAAACAGAATTCAAATAAATGGAGAAAGTTGAATTAAGAAGCAACCAATCCAAGAGAATTAACCAATCTTGATCTTAATTCATCATTGATCACTAAAGGTCCATTCAATTATCAATCGAGTCCTTGGTATTAGATCATATTAAGACGCCTCAAAATAATTCATGGATCTTCTACTAGATACGCATCCAGAATTCAATTAATTAAGGTTAGAGAAATTAAGCATCTATCCAAAACCTAAATTAACTTAAAAACCAAGATCCAATCAAGCTAAACATTTCATAAAACACCTTTAATGCCTTGTTTAGTCTCTGAATTCCTCTCTTAGCGCATGGTAATTACGTAATTATCAAATGCAAATCCCAATCAAATTAAGCACCCAATTATAATTAGAAAAGGAGAAGAAGAAGAGAAACTAGATTAACAATTGAATGTAAACAATTAAAACATAATCTTAAGATTAAGCATCAAGAATTTTCAATCTCTTGGATTGATTAAAGGCCCTACCCTTCCATGAATGGGAGGGAAGAACTCAGAAAAAGAAGAAAAAAATCTAGAGAGAAGGAAGAGAAGAGGGAAAGATCTAGATCTAGAGAGAGGATGAAAATTGTAGAATGAGAAGCTTAGTCTCAGTTTTCTACCTCTATCCCCTATAACTACCTCCTAATTTAGTCTCACATGATTCAAAACCTATTAATTACAAAGCTGGGTCGATTAGGAATCATTGGACCCAAGTCTCATGTCAATTAGAGGCCTACAACTCAAGTTATGCCCATTTAAGTGACATAAACTCATCAGCAACTCATCTCTGACTTCCAGCTTCAATTACATGCCCAAAACGACGTAGTTTAACTTAGGCATCTCATAAGAGTTGTAGCCTTGGATCTTAGC
Source organism: Ormosia semicastrata (assembly GCA_029884595.1). NCBI lineage: Eukaryota > Viridiplantae > Streptophyta > Magnoliopsida > Fabales > Fabaceae > Ormosia > Ormosia semicastrata. The sequence continues at coordinate 4,884,978 of JAQQTO010000022.1, read as the reverse complement.
TTTCATTTGAGCTTCATTCGATGTCCATTACACGCCTATAATTTAGAATATGGGCTAATGAGTGTCTAGAGGTCAAGCTGTCAGGATCAGCATTCTGACTCTTGCTTAAACTTCAATTTAAATTATCCAAATGTGTTATTCAACTCCCAAGGTCTACATGAAAGTTGTAGAGATTTGTCTTAACTTTCCTACAAGATCAGAATCACATCAATAAGGTATTTGAAACTCATATTATAGCCAAAATACTGAACACTACTCAATAGACAATTTAAGACCAATTCATGCAATAATTCCCACAATGATCCAATTAAGCCTAATATCATAAAATGTGACAAAATCAAATCAATTAAGCCAAATTGAACTTTAAGACACCTAGTGAGAGAATCATTAAATGAATAAAATATATTGCTATCAACGGTGCCAATGTTCAGAATTGGGTTTTGAGGGTTACCTGAGAAGGTAGTAGTGAGTGGAAACCTTTGTGGCACGACAATTGTGGTGGTGCGAGGGGATGAGTACTTGCAAAAGACACTCTAATACTCAAGTTAGTTTGTGTGCAAGAAGGGTAGTGTATATGATTAGATATTAGATTTGTACCTTCTAGGCCTTGCAAGGTATAAGTATAAGCGTATTAGGGCATTGAAAATTATAACATTTAATTCAAATTGAATGTTGTTAAACTATATTTAAGAAAACCGTTAGTCCCTGTAATTAATGTCCTATTTATGCGAGATATGATTAGCATTCATATCTCTGAAAGGAATTCTGAGATATTTATGTCTTGCAGAGAGGCAGTTATGAGCGCGTAGTAACGTTCAGGTTCTATCTTAGTGGGCCAGATTGCTCCAGATCCGTGGACCTAATACTCGATCCAGAACATAACGTATATTCTTAGTTTTCGCATATCTTATTGGATTTAATTTTTATTCATTATATAAAATTTGTTTATATTATTATTTAATTATATATTGTCAAATTAATAAAATGATTTCACTATCACAATCACTATCTAAGAGTTATATAATTTTTTTATTTAAAATTATAATATTTTAAATAATGTACCAACACATCATTAGATAATAATAATAAAAATTACATCACATTGGAAAAGAAAATTTAAAATGCTAATTCCTATATAATTATATTCAATTTTATTTTATGTTGATCGGTATATCCTTAGTTATTGCTAAGTATTTTTTTAAAACGAAATATTTTTATTTACAGTGAAACAAAAGTCTATTCCTGATTCTTTCGATGTAAAGCATGATGTAAGCACTTGAATATTCAATTTTCTATTTTTATTTTTTCAAGACTCAGTATAGCATCTACCTCTAACCAATAAAACATAATTAAAAAGTTGGATAATATACTTTTTATGTATAAGTAGTGCTTAATCATATATACTGTCATTGTACATATATGACAGCTCTCTAAATTAAAAACTAAAACAGTACACGTATGCTCAAATATTATTTCTAACTTTCTAACGCGTGCCGTATGACCAGCTGTTAATCACTGTTTTTTATTGGCCAACTCAAACTTAATTAATTGATTTTCAGGTGCAATTATACCACTAAAAATGCAAGTAATTAAGTTCAAGTTTGCCAGAAACCACATGAGTTATTAACAGTGTTTTGGTGAAAGTTTAAAATAGAAAGCACATTGGATAAGAGGTAAGAGCTAAGGCGACAACAAGCCAAGAAGGCACTCTGGAGAGCAAAGCGACAAAGTGTAAGGCGACGCAAAGCTTCCTCTTAAGCAGATAAGTAAAAAAGAAAGGAAGGCGACGAAGTGTAAGGCAATGAGTACGAATGTTAAGGAAGCCCTTTTTGCAGAAGGCCTTGCTACATTGCTCGAAGCCCTCTTTAAGAGAAGGTCTTGTTACCTTGCCCACTATCTATCAAGTACCTGTAAGCTCTAAAGTTCAGAAGTTATAAAAATTTACTAAAGTTCTTTAAGAACATTTTGAGTTTTGATAAATAACAAACTTGCACTTAGATTTAAGTATTTTTAATGTTTTTCTAATGAATATCATAGTACAAAAACACATTCAATTTAGAAAGAAGAAAAGTACGGTACGTGAGCGTATTATCTTCTCCAACGAATAGGAGAGCAAAAATATAAACATCTAAAAGGTCTTGAGGGTCTATGGTCTCATCATAAGCTTTAATATTTGTTGGATATTTGAAAAGCTTAAGAATCTCATAGGCTATCAGTTTGTCAGAGAAAGATTGGTTTTGTTTAACTGAATTCATTAATCTTTGATCCTGTTCTTTGTTTCTCTGATCCGGGATTTCAACTCTCAGACTGGGTTCTGTGATTCTCAAATATTCTAGAGGATGAATTTAGTCACGGGCTAGGTCTCTTCGATATTCTTGATTCCTATTAGAAATTCAATTTTCGCCTTTTTTCTCCTGGTTGACAACTCTCTCTAAGTTATAAATACGTTCGTCCTAGAGTCTAACAAGAGAGATGAGTTCTTTTCTAGATAGCTTCGAAAGACTGGATTAGTCCTCGTGGGACCGAACTTCATCATTACCTACTTGTGCTCCTAAATGTTGTAGCGCCAATACTCGTTGTCTAGTATCTCTAGAAGGTACTCCTTGTGGACCGAGTCTTTGCCTCATTGGAACTTGCCACGACGGAGGAGAGAGATTTTCGTCAATATGGGAAGTCTTTACCCTTTCCTGCCTGGGTTTTGATTGGGCTACGATTGGCTCCTGAATTAGGGCGGATGTCGGACGGCGACGACTAGAAGATGGTTGATTTTGAGTGGTAGAAACATGATTTAGCCTTGTATTGACCATGATGATGGTAATGAGAATTAAAGTTTATCTTTTCTCACAGACGATGTCAATATTCTGAATGAGTTTCATAGAATAACCTGAATTAAGTTGATGTAGATAGTTTCCTCCGATGCACGGTAGTTGCAACAATAGTACAAGGGGTGGATACTTGCAAAAGATACTTTGACGCTCAAGTTAGACTGTGCACAATGTGGGTAGAATGTCTAGAATTAGATGCATACATTTGCTACCTTATGTAGTATTTATAGGATCATCTTAGTTGATAAAAATCATAATTAAATTTATATTAAATATTGTCAATTAGGATAAAAATCTAATGAAATTGTTATTTCTTATAAATGATTCCTCTATTTATGAGGGATATAATTAATTTCTTTATCTATTAAAAATCTTGTGAAAGATTTACTTATCATAAATAAGTAAATTTATTTATCTAATAATATGCATAAATATATGAGATTTAATTATGGTGAATTGGATTGCTGCTAAATTATTAACTCGAAATTCGATTCAAAAGAGATTCGAATTTTCATCCACTGCTATGAATGAAGCAATTGCAGAAGGATGAAACCGGAGAAGGAAGGATCGAAGCTGCAATAGCAGCAAGAAAGGGGAAGTAGAAGATGAATGTGATGAGATATTTTCAGCAAAAAGCCAACATTTCACTAATGCCATATTGAAATTGACAATGAGAAAATGGAACTTCTGAATCTTCATTAACTTAGTGTTCCCTATTGTATGCTACCATAATTGTACAGGAATAACTAACATAATAGATCTAATTAACAAACGGTTAACTCATCGCAATTACTTCCTAACTAAGTTGGTGAAGTCTAACAGAGAGAAACGTGACCCCTCACCGTGCAAGTGTGCAACCAAATACATGCACCGAGTAGCTTCCATTTTTTATTCATTAAAATTTAATTACAATAAGAATTTAAATTTTGTTCATTATCAATATAAGAATTTTAATTATTAAACAAACATATAAATATCATATATTATAATATTTGAAACTTTTACTTATAAAAAATATACATTTCTGAACAAATAATATATGTGACTTATTGACAAATAATAAAATAAAATTAAACCCATAATTGTTTTAATTGAATATTTAAAGTTTTAAAAAATAAAAGATAAATTTTCTTATTTTTTGGTAATCATAAAATTTCTGATTATGCCCATGAAATGTGGTAGTCCTAGACAAGTGGACGTTTCTGATGGGCTGGGCTATTTTTCTACAGCCGAGTTTGGCAGCTTTAGGTTGTACTGTACAATTTGGATGATATGATATTTTAATTTTTATGGAACCATTTTTGTGATATAATTTTGAGTAAAATCTTATTTTGATCTTTAACATTTTTTTCACTTTAATATTTGAAATTTTATTTTTATTATTTTAGTATTTAATCTTTATAAATTCACTTTAATTTAATTTTTCTATATATATATCCATTATTAATAGAAGGATATGTTTATATCACCATTATAAATTATATGACATTATTATTTATTAATGCAACAATTTGACAAAAGATAAGTAAATGAATATATTTAAAATCATGTTTAAAAAATATAATAAAAAATCATGTCATTTTATTTTCATCTCTCTTTAAAAAAAATCTCACATTTCAAATGATAAGTAAAAAATAAAATCACATCGTTTTAGATGTATTTATTCTATTATCTTCTATTAAAATATCATGTTGACACATAATGATGACATATCGTCCCTAACAGTGACACATCAATATCTTTGTCTATTAAATAATAGGTATATAATATGAGAGACTAAATTAAGGTGAATTTATAAATAGCAAAGCTTAAAGTAAGAATAAAAGTAAATGTCAAAGAATAAAATAATATCTCAATCTATTTTTTTTTACAAGACCCTATTAAGACCTATGCAAGGTTTTGTCACATTGAGGCTAAAGGTATCTCAATTCGGGTGTTCAAAACCAAATCAATTCAATTAAAATTGAAAAAAGTGAATTGAAAAATCAAAAAATAAAAAAATAAAAAAATAAAATAGTTAATTAGATTGGATCGAAATTTGGATCAGATTTGAAAACTAATCAAATCTAAATCGAATCGAATTTTATATATATATATATATATATATATATATATATATATATATATTTAAAATAATATTTTACTTAGGAAATTGTTATATAACCTATATTTATTTTGAACTTTCCTATTATTTCTCGATCAAATTTAATTATCCCCTTGAATTTAGAATCTATTGTGAGATTAGCAATTAATTTAGACTTGTATTTATAATTTGGATTTACATTTTGATGAATTAGTCTAAACTTATATTTGTTGTATTTTAGTGAATTAATTTAGACTTTATATTTGATGTATTTTAATGAATTTGAATTTCTATATATTGATAAATTTGATGAATTTATGTATAAAAAATATAAAAAACCAAAAACTTGATCCAATCCAAAACCAATTTTGATTGGATAAGATTGGTTTAGATTTACATTTTGAACCAATACCGATCGAATGATAAAATAAGAAATCCGATTAGATTGGATTAAAAGTCTTTTTTTTCTCAAAATTGATCTAATTCAATCCACGATGACCTCTAATTCGAATATGAAGCTCAAAAAGGGAAAGGGGGAGGGAAAAAAAAAGGAAAGAGATGTTGTATTAAGAGTGTTGAGTCTTATGAAGCATCGATATTTTAAAATTGTTGCCGGATTGGCATATAATTCTTATTGTATCAAATATTTCTTAGATACTTTTAGACTCTTTTAGTATATATCTTTCAATTAATTTTGAAATTTTTGTACTAATATAAATGAGATATTATAATAATTAAATAAATTATAGCATTTTATTGTGTCAACATTGACTAAATCGGACTTATAAAACATTAATTTTTTATTTTAATTAGGATTTTTGTTTTTAAGTTATTATTATATTAGTTTTATATGTTATATCTTAATCATATCATATCATATCATATAATTTTAAAAATTTACTATATCTACATATTAATGTCATATCATATCAATTTTCATACTTCCTCTATATTCAATCCTCTATTAAAAATTTACAAGCAAATATCTCAACTAGTGAGTTAGGTTAATTTAGGTGACGAAATAGAGTTTTAATTCTTGGAATCATATTATACCATATTGTTATGGACGAAACTTAAATTCATTTTCTTATGTCTATTATATCCATTTCACCAATCAAGTTATGATATATGTACATTTAAAAAAAAAAAGTAAGAGAAAAAATATTAATGAATACATGTTGATACCCAATTTTGTCCATTTTTTTAATTTCTTTCTTAAAAAAAAGAAAAGAAAAAAAGAAAAGAAAAAAGAAAAAAAGAAAAAAAATCCTAATTTTGTTCTTACGGGTCAACCCGTGACCCATCTTCCATCTCAACCCATGACCCAACTCTCCATCCCAACCAATTCCTTTCCTGCTTCTTCAACCCTAGCCTCCACAAACAGCTACACTAAATTGAATTAAAAATTTCTCACAGTTTTCTTTTCCATTTGTCTTTCAACCATTGCAAATTGAATGAAAATTATTGCAAATTAAGTGGTAATCAATCTCAAGCAGGAATAAAAGCCATGGGAAAAGAGCTGCAGGGGGGAGGAAAAAATTCCCACAGATACGAAAATGCCCCCCACTATTCATCTTCATCTTCAACAATCGCCCCACACCACCTTGATCCAACCCGTAAAGCACTACCTCCATTAAATCCCATCACCACCTCACCTACCGAAACGGAGCTCCACTGTCAGCAAACGCAGCCGCTCGAACCATCTACACCGCGACCCGAGCTACCGCGAAGCCGCATCCCACGGATCGAACCAACCGCGCCACCTAGCCGTGCGACTCGCTCACCAGCACAGCCCACTGTGCAGCCCGCCGCTCCGATCTGAACCAACCAGACCGAACACCGCGCCGTCACCTGCGTTCAGCACCGATCTGAATCGTCCAGCCGCGTTTTCTGAACCGCACTAGACAGATCCACCGTGAGTTGCCTCGTCGTACCTTGGACCAGATCCGCCGTTCCGAGTAGCAACAGTCACCGTCCCGATTTGCGCCGGCGTGCCGCCACATCTCCTCGTCGCCCCGATCTCCACCATATTGGCTCCATCGTAACCCCCCTGCTCCTTTGTTTTGTGTTTCTGTTGCAGGCAAAGAGAGACTAACTTTCTTTCTTTGGTTTTTTTTTTTTAAGATTTGTTAATTTTGAAAAAATGAAAATAGTAAAAATATATATATAAACAAAGATGAAATATAAAAAATAAAAAAATAAAAAAGAATAGTAATTTCTAATGTTTTGTTTTTCCTTTAGATTTAGTTTATTGGTGATTTGGATTTGATATATTTATAATATTCTCAATATTGTCATTGTAATAATATCATACTTGTGTTTTAATTTAACTCATTCGTCTTTGTATTAATGTAATAATCAAGTAATTTAAAACTGGCCTATGACGGAAAAATTGGGAGAGGATCGGAGCGCCGATCAAATTACACTCTTCCCGATGATCTTGAGGCTTTATATTGGATTTTGCCAGGATGGCCGTAAGTCTAATCCCCACATAAAAATTAAAATAATTATGTAAATTAAAATACATTTTTTTAATAAACCCAAATAAAACTTTTCTTTTTGTAAAATAAAATATTCAAATAAAAGTGAACAATTTCATACAGTTCAATATCATGATTGTGGTGAATTAAAGTTTTACTTTTTATGAAAACTTTTTTTTATTTTTATTTTTTTGAAATTACTACAAAAATCTCATTGTGCCTAATTTTTTTATTATTATAAATGAGATTTTATTTGGCCATTTACTTTTAAAAAAAAACATTCTCTTGCCTCAAACAAGTTTCTTTGAATTAAAATTTATTCATTGAAATAATGTTTTATTTGGCCATTTATTTTGAAAATTACTTCTCTTCAAAAAAATAAAATTTTGATTCACCACTTTTATATAATATGTTGTAGACTTAGAATTTGTTCCAAAATAATGGCTATTTAGTCACCCATTGCTTGTCTTAGTCATTTATCATTCTTGATATTATACTTGATAAAATGAGGCATGTCAAAATAAAAAAAATAAAAATTTCTTTTCTTTTAATTAATAAAGGACCAATTAAATTAATCTTGCAAATAACATTAGATTAAATAGGTAACCGTTCTTAGAACGGACGGTGTAGGGTGCTAACACCTTCCCTACCCGTAATCAACCCCCGAACCTCAAACTCTGAAACGTAGACCATCTTTTAGGTATCCAATTGCACCATTCCATTTAATGGATAAAGCGATTGGTGGCGACTCCCAACACCCCGAGGTCCTATTTCCTCTTTTCTTTTTATTTTCGCGACGCCCTTCGGGACGGTTGCGACAGCTGGCGACTCCACTGGGGAGATTTAGAGGGTTAAGCCTTGTTTTAATCTCATGCCATTTTCTCTTTAATTATGCTGGTCCGTTTTTGTTTTGTTTGTTTATTTGTTATTTGTTTCATATTATTGTACATTTTGTTTGCATTATATGTATTATATATTCTGCTTTATAAATAAATTCTCTCATGTACACCTGCACACACAAGCTCTCTACCCGAGCTCAGTACCTTGTAGGCTTAGATAGAGGGTGAAGTAGTGTTGCTTTGTGGGACCGTTGGTCTCCGTTTAGGCACATGAAAACCCCTCGCTCAAATTGAACTCTTTCCGCTTGTAACCTATCATGGGTAAGGATGGAGGACTCTTGCTAGCCAAAGTGTTAGTGACAGCAAGGGACAATTTGGGGACCTTTTGTCCGATAGGGGTCTAGAACCAAAGCCATCACTTACTGGAACATAGAACCCATCTTTTAGGACAGGTACCAAGCTTAGGACCATGTATAGTTTTATTCTTGTTTTAGTGTTTGCATTTTTTTTATCATATTCATAATAATACAAAAAAAAAAACTGTCTCTACGACACCCATATAGGACTCGTACTCAATCAAAGTCATGGATGAACTGGGGCAGTCACAAGAAGAGTTGAGAAGTGAAGTAAGCCAGCTAAAGGAACAAATGGCCAAGGTCTTGGAAGTTCTGCAAGCTTTAGAAAGAACGAAGAACACAAAAGGGACTCCTTCAAGGGCAAATGATGATTCTTCAGCCACGCCTGCTCACCTGCCCGGCTTTACGCCAATTCCTTGGCAGTATCCTAGTGTCACCTCTCAAGGGGCCATGATGCCACTCACAATCTACTCAAATAATCTTAAAACACATGCATCTCTATTCCCACAATATGGCCTTCCACCTGGTTATGTGCTACCATTAGCCACCAATACTCTTGAGGGCAGTGCACCGACAGTCACAATAACTTCAAACCCTCCAAACACTACCCAAGGATCTCAGCCAAATACCAGTGAGATTCCTCAGTACCTTGTTTCCATTTCTCCTGGTTTTGTGCCGTCACAAATTACCAACCCTCTTGAGAGCAGCTCATCATTAGTAATACCTACTTCAGGGCCTCAAAGCTCAACTCAGGCCCAACCTCCTTTCTACATGCCACAGTTTTTCCCTCATAAGATCGCTGGTACTTCTCTGCTAAACCCTTCAACTGAAGGTCTTCAATCCAAGGAAAAATTAAAAGTTCTTGAAGAAAGACTTCGAGCCGTAGAGGGAGCAAGTGGCTATGGTCTTATGGATGCTTCAGAACTTTGCCTTGTCCCGAATGTTGTCATTCCCCCAAAGTTTAAGGTCCCAGATTTTGACAAATATAAGGGGACTACTTGCCCAAAGAATCACTTGATAATGTACATTCGCAAGATGGCTTCACAAGCTCATGATGACAAACTGTTAATCCATTTCTTCCAAGACAGTTTAACTGGGGCAGCTTTGAATTGGTACACACATCTTGAGCGTGCTCGTATAAGGAGTTTCAAGGATTTAGCTGATGCTTTTGTAAAGCAGTATAAGTTCAACATTGACATGGCACCAGATAGAATGCAACTACAAAGTATGTCTAAGAAGGATGCTGAGACCTTCAAGGAATATGCTCAGAGGTGGAGAGAAATGGCTGCACAAGTGGAACCCCCTTTGTCAGAAAAAGAGATGATTGCTATGTTCATTGATACACTACACGCACCATTCTATGGTCATATGATTGGAAGTGTGTCATCAAGTTTTTCGGATATTGTGATAATTGGTGAAAGGATTGAAAACGAAATGAAAAAGGGAAGATTGCATCAAATGAATGATGAACAGGAAAGTATGGAAAAATGTTGAACCAACTAAAGGTGAACTTCAGGTTGAATGAGTTAAATGAGGTTTCAAGAAAACTCATGGATGACAATGGTTACCTAATTCACTTGGCATTATCAGAAGGTTTCTACACATGCCCATCTACAATAGGAGCGATCTTACAATGGTCGATCAGGGGCAACCTTAGAAAGTTCGATCAAGTGGTGATTCATTTTTCTAACCGTCAAGAATGAACCATACTTTGGAGTCCTCCAGCACTAGGAAATTTCTGAGCGACTAGTATTCTGATTTGTTTACCAAGTTGTTACCATGAAATGATGGTTTAATTGTACTGATCCCATGCTTGTTCAATCATTAAAATCATTTGGTTTTTGAACTTATGTGAACTTTCTTGAAGCATTAATGTGATGGATTTGCATGGATCTCAGCATACCTTATTTCTTTTTCCTATGTTCTTGGCACTCGTGTTCTTGTCAAATCTTTCTTGTTATTCTTTTCTTCCCTTTACTTGCTTTCTTTTGGTTTGGATCCTATAGGACTTTCATTCTGAAAAAAAAAAATTTGTGGTCATGAGGCCCATGTGTACAGGTGTTCTTCATCCCAAAAAAATATAAAAAAAAGAGAAAAAAGAAAAATAAAGGGAGCAAATAAATAATCACTCAGTGTGTATTATTCTTTTGTCTCTAAATTAAATTTTTTGAAAATGAGCAATCAAAACTTGAAATGAAGATTGGCCATTTTTCTTTATCTCTCACTAGAATTCATTATCCCTTGTTGTCCCATTTTGAGCTTGAAAGTTTTCTTCAATAAATCCTAAACAAGGATCACCTCTACACTAGAGGATAACACAAAAAAAGGGGTTGATTGCCATGATGACTGTTTTGAAGCATAATGAAAAAAAGAAAAGAAAAAAAAGGTGAAAGGGGGGCGGAAAGTAAAATAAAAAATTAACAGAGTTTAAGTTTGAATAAGGATGAAAAAGAACAATAAGAGAAAAGTGTGCTTGAAAGTGCAAAAGCAATTGATAAAGTTTAAGTTTGAACAAGGATCCATGGTCCCACTTAACCTTTAAACACTTGTTTGAGCCTTATACTATTCTTTTCATAACCCCTAACCTTGGCCACATTACAAGCGTTAAAAAGTCCATTCTGATCAATGAAGGGTTGTTTTCATTTTCATTGACTTTAATTTTGAGACAAAAGGTTCATACCTTACTGAATTTGCAATCCTTGCTCCTTTTAAAAAAAAAAAGGGACAAAAAAAAAGACTTACATTAGGGCAAGTTGTTACCTTGTTCAAGTTGCCTCTACACTGGGTGCATGTTTTCTTTTGGTTCAATCTGGCTTTACATTGGGGCAAATTTCTACACTGTTCAATTCGGCCTTACACTGGGGCAAATCTTTTGGTTCAACTTGGTTCTACATTGGGGCAAGTCTCTACCCTTTCAATTCGGCTCTAAACTGGGGCAGTTTGCTTTGTTTATTTGGCCTTACCCTGAAAAAAAATTATTCTCAAGTTCCCCACTAGGACAATTGTTGTCAAATGGCCTATTCTAGGGCATCTTTGTTCTCAAATGACATACTCTGAGTCAAATTCATTTGATATCATACATGATGGTATATTTTTTGTGGATACCTAATAAAGTAATGGTCATGATGTCCAGTTGTCAAGTAAAGATCAATCACATTCAAACCGAAAAAAAAAAATTCTTGGCTTTTGTACTATTCCACTTCTTGTGTTTTTTTCTTTGTAAATATCCTTTGTGTAGTCATACTCCCAAAATCAATCAAAAAAGGTTTCTCAGTTAGTAAATCTCTTTCATGTTGTACTTTTGAATTCATGCATATCTGGCACATGATGCTTCAGGTTAGGTGAACATGAGTACAATAGTACAATTTAACCATCTAATGGTAATCTCTTATTGAATAACTCAAGCCAAAGGAGCTCTAGAGTTTCAATCGATGAAGGGAATGACATTCTCAATTGATAATTCAGATTGAAGGGTGTCCGGTAGAAATGGAATCTCTGGAAAAGGAAGTCACAAGCTTCTGCATCAGCCATATCTAATGAAGAGAAATTTGAACAAGACGAGATTGGCAATGATCCCATTTGAATATGGGTTTGGTTGGTCAAAGAAGAGTTTGGTTCAAAACTTTGCTAAAAGATGTTTTTCTCAAGTACGTTCGCTTCTTTGGCTCATGGCTAACTGTGCAAAGTTTTCTGGCTCATAGCTAACTGTGCAAAGTTTTCTGACTCAAGGCTCACTGCATAAAGCTTTCTGGCTCAAGGCTTTTTAAGAGTATTGATAAAAAGAAGGACAACCAGGTCACCTCAAGGGTCGTCTGAAGGATTTTTTCCATTGCTCTTATGTGTCACATTTAATGCACACCTCAAGGGTCATTCTGGTTAGACATTTCAACCATCGGCTGAATAGACAAATGAAAGGATGCCATTAAATCCTATTCCAGTTCATCTTTGAAAATGATTGCAATCATGTCCTCAAGGGTCGTGGAGACAAAAAAAAAAATAAAGAAACAAAAAAAAAAACAAAAAAAAAAAAAGAAAAAAAAGAAAAAAGAAAATTTTTTCATACTCTCATACATTTGAAGCATGCATTGCATAATGCATTTGTTCTCATTTTGCTAGCCTTGACCTACAAAGGTCCAATTTGCTGTTTCCTTTTCTGGGTCCCCGTACCCCTTGTTTTATGTTTTCGGGTCCCTGTACCCATTTGCTTTTAAGTTTTTGTTAAGTTTCAGCGGATACCTGACTCCGCAAGCTTTTTATCTCGTTTTCGGGCCCCCGCGCCCATCGTCTTTTCTTTTCTGGGCCCCGCGCCCATTGTCTTTTAGTTTTTTGGGTTCCTACACCCATTGTTTTCTCGTTTTCGGGCCCCCGCGCCAATTGTGTTTTCCTTTCCGGGCCCCCGCGCCCATCGTCTTTTCTTTTCCGGGCCCCCGCGCCCATTTGTCTTTTAGTTTTTGGGTTCCTACACCCTTGTTTTCTCGTTTCCGGGCCCCACGCCCATTGTCTTTTAGTTTTTGGGTTCCTACACCCATTGTTTTCTCGTTTCCGGGCCCCCACGCCCATTGTGTTTTCCTTTACGGGCCCCCGCGCCCATTGTCTTTTAGTTTTTGGGTTCTGCACCCATTGTTTTCTCTTTCTCGGGTCTCCGTACCCATTGCTTTTTGTTTTTGTTAAGCTTCAATGGATACCCGACTCCGTAAGCTTCTTACCTTGTTTTGTTAAGCTTCACGGCGATATCGACTCATGAGCAAGCTTTTACCTTTCGGGTCCTTGTACCCATTGTTTTTGGGTCCTCGTACCCATTGTCTTTTGTTTCTGTTAAGCTTCAACGGATACCCGACTCCGTAAGCTTCTTGCCTTGGTTAGCTTCAGCGGATACCTGACTCCGCAAGCCTTTTACCTTTTTCTGGGTGCCCGTACCCGTTATTTTTGGGTCCCTGTACCCATTGCCTTTAAGTTTTTGTTAAGCTTCAGCGGATACCTGACTCCGTAAGCTTTTTACCTTTTGGGTCCTCGTACCCATTGTTTGTTTTTGGGTCCCCGTACCCATTGCCTTTAAGTTTTCTGTTAAGCTTCAACGGATACCCGACTCTGTAAGCTTCTTACCTTGTTAAGCTTCAACGGATACCCGACTCCGTAAGCTTCTTACCTTGTTTCTGTAAAGTTTCAGCCGATACTTGACTCCGCAAGCTTTTTACCTTTTTCTGGGTGCCCGTACCCGTTGCTTTTGGGTCCTCGTACTCATTGTTTATGTTATCGGTTCCTCGTACCCATTGCCTTTAAGTTTTCTGTTAAGCTTCAACGGATACCCAACTCCGTAAGCTTCTTACCTTGTTTTGTTAAGCTTCAGCAGATACCTGACTCCGCAAGCTTTTTACCTTTTCTGGGTCCCCGCACCCATTGCTTTTAAGTTTCTGTTAAGTTTCAACGGATACCCGACTCCGTAAGCTTCTTACCTTATTTTTGTTAAGCTTCAGCGGATACCTGACTCCACAAGCTTTTTACCTTTTTTGGGTCCCCGTACCCGTTGTTTTTGGGTCCGTACCCATTGCCTTTAAGTTTTTTGTAAACTTTAACGGACACCTGAATCCGCAAGTTTTTACCTTTTCATGGACAAAATTGAATCAATTCCTTTGTTTTTTATTTATTCTAAATGTAAAACAAAGGGGGGCAGCTGTTGATACCCAATTTTGTCCATTTTTTTAATTTCTTTCTTAAAAAAAAGAAAAGAAAAAAAGAAAAGAAAAAAGAAAAAAAGAGAAAAAATCCTAATTTTGTTCTTACGGGTCAACCCGTGACCCATCTTCCATCTCAACCCATGACCCAACTCTCCATCCCAACCAATTCCTTTCCTACTGCTGCAACCCTAGCCTCCACAAACAGCTACACTAAATTGAATTAAAAATTTCTCACAGTTTTCTTTTCCATTTGCCTTTCAACCGTTGCAAATTGAATGAAAATTATTGCAAATTAAGTGGTAATCAATCTCAAGCAGGAATAAAAGCCATGGGAAAAGAGCTGCAGGGGGGAGGAAAAAATTCCCACAAATACGAAAATGCCCCCCACTATTCATCTTCATCTTCAACAATTGCCCCACACCACCTTGATCCAACCCGTAAAGCACTACCTCCATTAAATCCCATCACCACCTCACCTACCGAAACGGAGCTCCACTGTCAGCAACGCAGCCGCTCGAACCATCCACACCGCGACCCGAGCCATCGCGAAGCCGCATCCCACGGATCGAACCAACCGCGCCACCTAGCCGTGCGACTCGCTCACCAAGACAGCCCCATCGTGCGCCCGCCGCTCGATCTGAACCAACCAGACCGAACACCGCGCCGTCACCTGCGTTCAGCACCGATTTGAATCGTCCAGCCGCGTTTTCTGAACCGCACCAGACAGATCCACCGTGAGTTGCCTCGTCGTACCTTGGACCAGATCCGCCGTTCCGAGTAGCAACAGTCACCGTCCCGATTTGCGCCCGACGTGCCGCCACATCTCCTCGTCGCCCCGATCTCCACCATATTGGCTCCATCGTAACCCCCTGCTCCTTTGTTTTGTGTTTCATTTGCAGCGTAGAGACTAAATTTCTTTCTTTGGTTTTTTTTTTTTTAAGATTTGTTAATTTTGAAAAAATGAAAATAGTAAAAATATATATATAAACAAAGATGAAATATAAAAAATAAAAAAATAAAAAAAAGAATAGTAATTTCTAATGTTTTGTTTTTCCTTTAGATTTAGTTTATTGGTGATTTGGATTTGATATATTTATAATATTCTCAATATTGTCATTGTAATAATATCATACTTGTGTTTTAATTTAACTCATTCGTCTTTGTATTAATGTAATAATCAAGTAATTTAAAACGGCCTATGACGGAAAAAATTGGGAGAGGATCGGAGCGTCGATCAAATTACACTCTTCTCGATGATCTTGAGGCTTTATATTGGATTTTGCCAGGGAGTACGTAAGTCTAATCCCCACATAAAAATTAAAATAATTATGTAAATTAAAATACATTTTTTTTAATAAACCCAAATAAAACTTTTTTTTTTGTAAAATAAAATATTCAAATAAAAGTGAACAATTTCATACAGTTCAATATCATGATTGTGGTGAATTAAAGTTTTACTTTTTATGAAAACTTTTTTTATTTTTATTTTTTTTTTGAAATTACTACAAAAATCTCATTGTGCCTAATTTTTATTATTATTATAAATGAGATTTTATTTGGCCATTTACTTTTAAAAAAAAAAAACATTCTCTTGCCTCAAACAAGTTTCTTTGAATTAAAATTTATTCATTGAAATAATTTTTTATTTGGCCATTTATTTTGAAAATTACTTCTCTTCAAAAAAATAAAATTTTGATTCACCACTTTTATATAATATGTTGTAGACTTAGAATTTGTTTCAAAATAATGGCTA
The DNA here is from genome assembly GCA_029884595.1 of Ormosia semicastrata. NCBI lineage: Eukaryota > Viridiplantae > Streptophyta > Magnoliopsida > Fabales > Fabaceae > Ormosia > Ormosia semicastrata. Next base: position 4,868,967 of record JAQQTO010000022.1, on the reverse strand, counting down.
TTTAGCCACCCATTGCTTGTCTTAATCATTTATCATTCTTGATATTATACTTGATAAAATGAGGCATGTCAAAATAAAAAAAATAAAAATTTCTTTTCTTTTAATTAATAAAGGACCAATTAAATTAATCTTGCAAATAACATTAGATTAAATAGGTAACGTTTTAGAACGACGATTGTAAAAGTGCTAACACCTTCCCTACCCGTAATCAACCCCAAACCTCAAACTCTGAAACGTAGACCATCTTTTAGGTGTCCAATTGCACCATTCATTTAATGGATAAAGCGATTGGTGGCGATTCCCAACACCCCGAGGTCCTATTTTTCTCTTTTCTTTTTATTTTCGCGACGCCCTTCGGGACGGTTGCGACAATACATATCATAATTTAATTAGTATAATAGATGTAATAAACATAAAAAAAATGTACTTAAATTTTGTCCTCTTGTTATATGAAAAACCGACAATAATAAGAAAAGCAAAAATAAAGAACTTTTTTTTTTCATGCAGACAACTGGGGTAGACTAACCTATAGTTGGGCCGTCATTCAAGTCTCCATGGTTGATCCAAAGGACCGGCCCGATTAACATAAACGACAATATCGGTTTCTTCCACGCTCCAAAGTCCAAACCTGTAGCATTAGCCATGGCCGCAGCAATATATACCACTCTGTCTGTGCTCTCAAAACTTTTCGTTTCTTTCAGTTCTCTTCTCAACTTGAAGTATGGAAAATAATGTATTCATTTTTACCATAACTTTCCATTTCTCTATGTTTTCTTTTGTACTTTAAGTGTACACAATACACATGCTCACCTACTATTCAAAAAAGCTTAAGTTATTAGTTAAGGCTTGTGATTGTGAATGACTTTATTACATTAGGATGTCAATGAGTTGAGTTAACTTGTTTCACATTTGGATCGATAAAAAAGTAAGTTCATTTTGTTTTTTTTAATTCAACTCAACTCAGTACGAGTTCACAAGCTAAATGAGTTGTAAAACAAAAAATAAAAACAAAAATAAAATCATATACATATACTTTTAAATATATATACTATATTAGCAAATTATGCTCTCAAAGGATGACAAAGATTTGAACCTTAGATAAACGTTATTTGTAGAGAGGATCTTACCTATCACTTCATCCTAAAGGAATTAGTCTCACAGAGAATATGAGGGAAAGCAATATATATAAAAGCATTATTATTATTATTATTATTATTATTATTATTATTATTATATTTCAATCTAACTCATGAACTAAAAAAATAAAATATATGAAAGCTCAAACTTAATTTATTTAACAAATGAATCAAAGTTTTTAACTCAAGCTCATATGAAAGCATTGTACTGTTAACCCTTGTGCCAAATGATATGTAAGTTTCTTGTGGCAGTCAAGAAACTATGTGGCACGAACTCATTGGCCAGGGCTATCTATGCAATCGCCAGTCAATACCATCCTTGCGCCGGAGCGCGATCCCTTAAATATTGGGTTTAAACATAAATAAACATCAAATTAATTAGATATAAAATTTCCTTTTTAATTAGTCATATATGACCACATGAACAAATAAAAAAAAAAATTACTCACACACATAGTATGCTGGTAGGCTAGACTTGTAGTATAATATGTCAAGTAGATTGTATTGGTGCAACGGCTATATATGGAAGTTTCTGAACTGCAGAATTTAAATTAGTTTCAGAGCAACAAGTTAATTTTAACTTTTATGAGGAGCAATGTTAATTACGAACTAGATACAAAATTTTGTCAGAAAACCTTGCAATAGAGTAAACTAATTTATAGTTCAGGATTTAGCAAACGTAACAAAAAGAGAAGGCGAAGGAAAACAAAGTGACAGTTGATTGCTACCCAAATTTTGACACGGACAGGTGTTGCTGTGTGATCTCTAGGCAACCTGAGTCTTGACACTTCCCAGTTCCCACCAAGATTGGCATCATTGTGACCCCTGAAGATAAAATATTCAAACAAACCTATCTTTTCATTTATTTGCTGGAAAAGGTACGATGTGATGACCCACTTCCTGGACATCAAAGCAACTGATAATAATAGTGAAGTTAGAAATGAATTAAAAATAATACATGAGAGGCTTGTCGGTGGTTGTCTGGTTGGTCTCCATTACGATTCATAGTACAAACGAAACGACGGAAATAATGGCATCAGATGGACTAACTATCGTTTTATATAGTATATAGAGACTATTATTGGAGCCTTTCAATGATTATTGCTCTGTCTTGACTTTATAATGCTAATTGTATTATAGTGATTATTTAGCGTTTTGCTACCAAGTTCTAGCTCTTAATATGAGCCATTTATAATCTTCTTAACAAAGTTTTGAGCATGGATATTCTTAGTGATTTTACTTATTGTAGTAGGTTGCCTAACCTTTGACTCAATTTTTTTTTTAAATATAAGTTTTTCAACAATTTTTCTTGCGACATTTCAGCTATCATTAGACAGTCTGTAACAGAAATAGGCAAACAAAAAAAGGCAAACAAACTCACGAAAAATGGAGCGGGTGGTGGCAAGAAGCTCAGATGGTGATGACAACAGGTGAACAACGTGGTGAAGTGAGAGATATGACATCAAAACAAACAAAATAGGAAGACTTGAAGTGAGCCTCTGTGTTCTCCTTTGAGCGTCGCTTCTATCCTATGCTCGGCCCTGTCCTATCCCTCTCTCTCGATCTCTAGCACGATCTCTTTATATTCATGCCCTTGCATTTCACTTTCAACTCTATCTCTATATATATCTTTGAGCGTGTCACTCTCTCTGTTGCTCTCCCAATTTCTGAGTGCGCCTCCCTCTTTTTCACTGTTTCAAGGACGAAAAGCCCCGGTCATCACGACCAACCACCACCATGCCCATTATCATCATCCTCTGCACCATCGCCGGCGAGAATGTTGCTGACGATTTTTGGTGGTGATCATGGAGGTTTAATGGCAAAGGGTGAGAAGAAAAAAGAAGACGGGAAAGGGGAAGGAGAAAGAAAGGAAAGAGAAAGATAAGAGAAACAAAAAAAAAAGGGATTGGATAGTTTACCTATTAAGAAGGTTGCAAGTAAAATACAACAGCCATTGATACAAAATCAACTAAATTTTCCATACAATCAATGGTGAAAAAAATGTGGAGCATTCATACTCCAAATCCCTTCAGGAGTATTTAAAATGTTGCCCTCTTAATAAGGCTGAAATGTTGAGTTCAACTCATTGTTAGGTATCATGAGAAATAGTAAATGAAATTATATTAGACAAATTGTATATTGTGGATTAGAAATAAAAAAATAAAATAGTAAATTTCCTATGTCTAAAATAATATTTGATTAAGTAAAATAAAAAAATGTATTAGAAATTATAGTCACTATAAGTAATATAAATTTAATAACAAATAAGTATATTATATAATATTAATCAATTTGAACATCTCAACTGTACACAAACCAGGATGAGGCTATTAGCACTATTAATTGTTTATTTACACTCTCAACTAACCAATTATAATTATAATTTTTCTTTTCATAGAATCATGAGTAACTTATGAGGAGTGTGAATCGGCGATTAGGAATGCTAATAGCTCCACTCTACAAACCAAACCTAGTCTAGTAATTTAGAAGAAAAGTATTTAATGAAGTTTGTGTGTTGATTAATATGATAAACAAATTTGAGTTGATTGTGATGAATCAACTCTTCTAAAAGTTTAAGTTGTTAAGTGAAGGCACATATATGACTTTATTATATCTCTAACACACCCACCTCATGCATGAACTCATTGCAGATGTGCTAAAATTAAACTTTTATTTAGAAGAATGTAGACGACAATAATCGAATAAGTTATTTGATCATAGAAGTTCTGATACAATGTCATGAACCAATTTTGTAAAAAGCTTAAGTTGTTAAGCACATATGATTGGTTTTATTTTATCTTTAACATTGATCATACACTGGTAAAAGTATGAGTTTGTGATGTATTTATGAGTGTGAGTTTGTATACTAGTAGCTTGTTATTACTTATTGATAAAATGTGTTATTTAGTAGCCAAATTTTATGTGTAGGTAACTAATTACTATAAATTAGTCTAATATTCATATGACTTTTACTAACTAATATATATATATATATATATATATATATATATATATATATATATATATATATATTAAAAAATATACGTTTTAATATAATTGAGAGGGGATTACTCAAGATGAAACAATTTTCATATTACTTCATCCAGTCTATTTTAAGTGTTATTTTGGTGAAAAAATTTTGATCCATTATAAATTATGTTTTCACATACCAATAAAACATTACTTCTTGTTGTTTTTTATCTTTACCCTTATATTTTAATGGTCGTAATTACTCATGAAAATTGGATGAATATGGTAAAGTAGAGTAATTAATTAAAATGAATAACAGTAGCTTAGTAAAAAATTCTTACAATTAAGGTTTGATTTAATGTTTTTTAATTCTTGTACAATGAACTGGAGAAAGTAATAAACTAATTTAAAAATTTCGTTATTTTCAAAAAACCTAATCTTGTCATCATTCCTAAGGCATGAGGAGGAGGATTTTGAGAGATGGAAAAGTGTTGGTCGGGCTTAGTTATTATGTTTTAGTTCTCTATGTGGTGCGATAATATAAAGTATTAGATGTCATTATTATAGCATATCCTCCTGGCAAGCATGTTAGGAAAATTTGTTAGGATTCTCGGAGGGAGAAAAAATTTGTGTCCTGTGTCATTTAGTGTATAAGATGTGTCATTTCAATTATATGGGTTATTGTTGCTTTCAACTCAACAATAATTTTAATGTTATAATTTAGGAGAGATTCTTACATAAATCCTGGGCACTCAGATGGGTGCACCAGGCCAATCAAAACTTTATATTTTTATAGATCTTTGTGTCACATAATTAATTTCACAAAACTCTATAAAAATATGAAGTTCTGATTAGCTTGGTGCACCCATCTAAGTGCCCAGTGTTTATGTAAGAATCTCCCTATAATTTAGATGACACATATTAAATGTAAAATTTTCTTTTTACTTCAAAAACACTCGAATTTCTCGCATACTAGAGTTAATTAATCTAACCGTCTCATTCTTTTGTAATAAAATTTCTACTTTTGAATGTGCTCGCCAACTTTCTGAAGAACGAAAAACTATAGCCCTTGAGCAAAGTTTGCTTTGGGTGAGTTCTTGCTGAAAAGGGTCAAGAACAAAGTTGGATAAACGCACAATGGATTGAAAAAAAAATTATCATCAAAAGCAGAACCTTCAATTTTTCTTCTTTTATTTCTTCTTTATCTTTTTAAAAGAAGCCCTCCATGACCAAACTCAATCTTTGTCCTAATCAGCATTGGAAGCTTACAAAAACATAAAATTATGACACTGCAACAACCCACAGGTTGGATCTAAATTCTAATGTTGGGCAATTCCCAGAGAGCTAGCATATGCTTAAGCACTGGTTGGTGCCATTAGGTATCTTCGTACAGTGGCAGTGCTGTCCAATATACTGGTCCCAACAAAATGCTAACGTGAGGATGGTATATTCTCAAGCTACCCACGCATGCATAACTAAAGTACGGCTAATACCATTCTTTGAAGAAAGTTACATACATAAAGATCACTTGGCATCTACAGATTATACTAGTAAAAAGGGTTTTGTGGTCTCAGATTCTGAGTCGGGAATTTCTAAACAAGAAGAGTACTCTTATAAATGCAGCCTGAGATTACATTACTTCCACTAGATTTCCAAATAATTATGCCAACCTTCTTGCTAAAAGCTTCCCACCAAATTAGACAGCAGGATCACCTACCGCACCAAGTTGAGGATTCATGCCTTTCATCCAATAATATATGTTCCCCTTCCAATCTTTTATGAGTAATGATAATAAAGATTCACGTTCACAACCATAATCGTGATAACATATTCACTATTGAATTTTATAATAAATAATTTTTTATAATTTTGCATTATATTTTAAATAATAAATATGCTATCACACATAAAATTCACTGTAAATTCGAGGCTATATTAACCATACTCATCTTTTAATAGTCATCCCCAATTATATAAGAAGTTGATGATATGACTCAATCAATGTCACCGTGCTGGGAACCCCCCACAGTCTGTGGTCCAATAGTAATCAGCCTATGAATTCCACGAGATGATCCTGTGACACAATAATATAAGAAGTGACATACGTGGTTTGAGTTCATCAATAGCTTATTGGACAATAGGTGAAAGAACGGTACCCCTATATGTTTCTTATGCTGAGGCTGCAGCATAGATTTCTTGATGACTTTACCTAACATGTCACTTTTAAGTTCTAAGTTATCCAATGAATGAAATCCAGGTTCATTAATTAAATGAAGCAAACACTAATCTTAGTTAGGCAAGTGCTAGAGTAAAAGGGAACCTAAAGACCTAAAACACGACCATCCATCATTTCGTTTTTTTGTTGCCACATATAATTAGATGGAAGTGATATATCAAACAATCGTCAAACTTTAACCTTTTCTATCCTGAACTTTTCACTTTGATAGTTCCTACCTGCATTATGGCTTCAAGGTGGAATGATAATAAAGTCTTACTAACATTCTAATTGATGAGACCTAAAAGTTCTTCAACAGTGAAAGTTGGCTATAGTTTAAGTATATTAAAAACGGAAAACCTAGAAGTCCTGTCCTTTCTTTTGTATATTAATTTGCTATCAGTAAAAGAACAATGAAGTGCAGAAGTGGAAACATTCCTTTTTCCTGAAACTGAAAGTATGAATGGAAAGTAGACCGTACACACACAGCAAGGAACCATGAATGAGTGGGAGAATGGGTTCTATGCATGCCTTGCAGGAGCCACCAATGAGGGTGTGGGCTACACGACTATGCAAGAGACACAGCTTATACCTTTTATTCTTCTTTTGAGGGTATTGTTACTTTTAGTGGTGGTTCTTTTCGTAGCAAAATCCATAATTCTGTGAAAAAAGAATAAGTAACTTTTTCATTTATGTTTGGATTATTGAAACTATGATTTCTACCCAACTTTTTTTTACTCATCCTACCACTTGAGCTGGTCAAGTAGATCGGAAACAAAAGCAAGTTTAATGGCCAAGTCAATAAGTGTATATGTTAATTATCAAATTGACATTTGATTTTTTTTCACATTAATTTCAATAGAGCAATAAAGTGGGAAAGTCAGCACTTGAACTAGTTTAAGTAATTGCGACGTGTAGAGATTAAGGTAGATGTTGTTTAAGTTGTGGTAATAAATAGAGCAATAAAGTGAAACATTATTGCCACATTAAGGTAGATGTTGTTTATAGTGCCACATTAATTTCAATAGAGCAATAAAGTGGGAAAGTCTGCAATTGAACTAGCTTAAGTAATTGAGACGTGTAGAGATTAAGGTAGATGTTGTTTAAGTTGTGGTAATAAATCCTTGATGCTCAAACAAGACTTAATTATAGTTGTTAGGATTAAGCGCTTATCATTAGGTTAAAAGTTATAGTTATTAGTTAGGGCGCAACTTTATTTCTTTATAGTGACAGCGCATAGCCTCACGTCTATAACATGCAAGTATAAGGGGTTTCACAATACATACATGACGCACTAATAGGTTGGGCTGTCAAGCTCCCTTAATGTATGTCCATACGTACATGCGAGCTTTAAGGTGATTGTTGGATTCCCATAAATCCAACAATCTCCCCCCAGGGACATCTGGGGGACTCCAATTTGTGACCTCGTTCTGATACCACTTGTGAGGATCAAGCGTTTACCACAAGGTCAAAAGTTATAACTGTTAGTTAAGGCGCAACTTTATTTTCTTATACTGGCAGTGCACAGCACTGAGTCTATAACGTGCAGTGGGTAGACATGAGGGGCTTTACAGTGCACACATAACACACTGACAGGCTAGGCTGTCAAACTCTCTTGATATAAGCTCATACGTCCATGCGAGTCCTAAGGTGATTGCTGAACTCCCATAAATCCAACAATAATTTTTGGTCCTTCTTGTGTTATTGAATTCTAATTTTATTCTCTCTGGTTTCAATTGTGACAATGTTATTTAGGTAGTTTTAAATTAATACAATTAATTCGCCCAATCAATTTGATGTTAATGTGGCACTATAAAAAAAAGTTATGATTTTCAATCCTTAAGAGTATAAGTTTTTGTGCGAGAAAAGTATTATAGAATGACCTCAACTTTAGCGTGACAATCAATTAAGGACCTCAACTTAGTTTCGATTATCAATCAAGGACCTCAATTTTAATAAAAAATATTTTAGTAATATTTGTCAATTGAAAAGAAAAAATTAAGACATATATGTTATGTGTTTTGTTTATATTATAAATTATTTTTTATTTATTAAGTTGGATATTTTTGTCTTTTCAATATTTTTATTAATAAAAATATATTTTAATAAAATTGAGGTCTTTAATTGATAACAATAAAAACATGTTTCCTTAATTATCTATCGCAAAATTTAGTTCTTTAAACAATACGTTACTCGTTTTTGTGCTAAGTTTTTATCATATTGTTAACCATAAAAGGATTAAAAAAGTTCCTTTTTAGTTTAGTTTCGATCTCGTTCCATGCGATATTTTAATAAGGATATAAAAATTATGAATTGATGTGTTGTATTTTTATGGATATTGTTTTGCTTCCAAACTTAGATTTATTATGTAGTAGTTTAATCTTGTTGGGGTTTAGTTCTCTTCTATCATGATCCTTTATTTCTAACCTATTTGTGCATTAATAATCTTGTTGGAACAAAGCTGGTTATCATTCCAAGGAAAACTAGTTAGATTTCCGTTAAATATATAGCTCTTTCCGTAGACTTCTTATTCCTAGACATCATATTCATCTTTTCCTTTCTCTCCCTCCGGCATAATTCTACTATTTGTTGCTTTCATTATATTTTGGTTTCAATCAAGTTTTACACTAAAGAACGAACTAGTTTTATCTGCTCGCTGGCTTGGGTATAGTAGTGTGCACATATATACTCCAATCGATGATCCACACGCAATTTTGGAGGGTTGACCGTTGAATAATCTATTTTTGTACAGACGAAGGATCTGAGAGGGAAGAAATCAACTTTCACGAAATGTATAGCATCATTTTTGGTGTAGCTGTGTTGGATTGAACATTTACTGTTACGTCAAAAATTATAACTATAAGTTAATTCAAGAATCAAAGTAGTTTTAAAAAAAATGGTTGATACTACATGAATTAATGTTAGAAAAAATATACTTTAACTCCCTAAACTTTAGGTCACGTGCACTTTAGTTTCCGTTGTTTAAAAACATATATCCCAATCCTTAATGTTTTTAACATGTGCAAATTGACATTTTCATCTGTTTTTCCATCATCTACTAACAGAAGTTATCATGTGAGTGACATATACATTTTTTTAGATCAAAATGCCCTTAAGTGAATTACATGAATCTCGTCTAACTCAAACCTGAATTCCTTCATTATCATCCAAAGCTGAACCCCCATGAACAAGCATCAAATCTCATCCCTTAAACCAAAAATCTCAAAATCTCAAATTTATCATCAAATCTCAGTAACAAGTTCCTTTGCAACCACACAATACCTAAGCCTTAACCAAAAATCACAAGCTGACCCAATCTCACCCTTTGCCATTTGATAATTATGATTTTTAACATATTAATTATCCACACAATTATCTTATTAATGATGTCCAGATTGTAATTAAGTGATCTTAGCACTCATTTAGATCATTGGGTTGAATTGGGCTTTAAAGCAAAATTTTTAGATTTTAATGCATATTGACATTAGTTCAGTATTTTGACCATAACTTGAGTTGTAGATCTCTGATTTTGATGTTCTTTATATGCTAGGAAAGATGATAAAAAGATCTACAAGTTTTGTGAAATGTCAAATTGGAAGTTTCGGATGTTTAAGTGGTTAAATATAGCCTTGAAGTTGGACCAGCGGTGTTGTCACGAATTTCTGGACACACCTTCACTATTTTGGACATATCTCACTCATTTCAAGCCCAAATTAAGCGTGTGAGCACTCCTTGGGAAGCTTACTTCAAAGGCTGCGTGATGAGCTTGATTTTAATCTGAGATTGGGACATAAATTTGGACTACATAGAAGATGGAAACGTGGGACAAGTGGGAGACAAACTTTCATAAAGGAGAAAATAAATCATTGGAAGGTGGGAGACACACTTTCATAATGAGAAAATAAATCATTGGAAGGTGGGAGACACACTTTGATAATAGAGGAATAATTAACAATAGTTGATGAACCACTTTTGACTCTTAGTTTATGATGAAGAGGAGAGCAATCAGATTTTTGATTAAAGAATGGGGAGCTTCTAGGTAGAAGTGTGTGGTTATTGTAGTTTTAGTTTTTGATTTTGAGACTTCTCTTCTTCTCTTCTTCTCCTCCTCTCTCTTTGTTATTTTCATTTTTTATGGTTCTTGAAGGTTCTCCAGGTGATGACTATGGAGAGCTAAACTTCTTTAATCAATCCAAGAGATTGACATTCTTGATGATTAATATTGAGATCTTGTTTTAATTGTTATACATTCATCTATTAATCAAGTTTCTCTTTCTCTTCTTCTCTTGTTTAAATTCTGATTAAATGCTTAATTTGATTGGGATTTGTATATGTTAATTGCGTAATTATCATGTGCCAAGAGATGAATTTAGAGGTTAAACAATGCATCAAAGGTGTTTGATGAAATATTTAACTTGGTTGGATTTTGGTTTTTAAGTTGATTTGGATTTGAATGAATGCTTAATTTTTCTAACCTCAATTAATTGAATTCTAGAAGCATTTCTAGTAAAATATTCATGGATCATTGAGAGGCTTCTTGATGTAATCTAAGATTAAGGATTTGGTTGATAGTTGAATGGATCTATAAAGATCAAGGATGGATTAAAATCAAGATTGGTTAATTCTCTTGGATTGGTTATTTTCCTAATTTTGTTTACTCATTTTAATTACTCTTTGTTATTTAATCTTGCAAAACCCTTTCCCCCCTGTTTATCAACCTCTTAATCTGACTTCATAATTAGAGTGATTTACGAGCTCGACCCGGTGTTACCTTATGCTGCAAGTAGTTTTGGTAAATCGGTTATAAATTGATTTAAATTTGGTAATCTCGACTGTTATCACCATTCATAGTCAAGCTTCTGCCAAACCAATAACAACAACTGCCATCAACAGCTACTTCACCCATAGAACCTACAACAACCTTGACCTAAGTTCCTTCATCCCCACACTTGAAATCTCCATCACCTACATCTCCACTTATAGTCGTCACTTGAGCTCCATCAACCACCGCCACAAAACGACCTCAGTCCGTAGCCTCAAACCGCAGACTACCATAATTGCCCGCCACAAGCCACCATGTATCACCAAAACTCTGGCCAACACCAAACCCAATCTTGAGCTCGTTCCCTCGCACCACTGCTCCACCATGATCAAACCTCCATGGCAACCGTGCCTCAACCATAGTACAATGCTCCTCACATGCGTTTAAACAGAGGAAAGGGGAGGGGGAAGGGAAGGAAATTAGGGATAGAATTTAATTCTGATGGGAATGAAGGAATTGAGGTTAGGGTTAGATGAAATGCATTTGAGGAGCATGTGACTCACTTAAAGGCATTTTGGTCTAAAAAAAATGCATGTGCCACTCATATGATAACTTCTGTTAGCAGATGATGAAAAAATAGATGAATGGGTCGATTTGCACATGTTCGAAACATTAAGGATTGGGATACACATTTTTAAATATCAGGGACTAAAGTGCACATGGCCTAAAGTTTAGGGAGCTAAAGTGTATTTTTCCTTTAATGGTATTGGGCAACACCTGCCTTCCCAAGTCAAAATTATAACTAACAATCTATCTCCCAGCACTTGTTGGCAACTAATGTCGTTTCAAAAATTGAAATTGAAACCTTGGCTTTAATATTACTTATTGGATAACGTTTATTACTAGACCAAAAGTTATAGTTATTATTTTAGGCATAACTTGTTCTACTTAAATCCATCAGCAAACACCATAATCTGATCTGACTTCGGCCATACTTTACCTTGGTAAGGCGGAATGTTAACCTACAACTAACAACTAGTTCCTTCCAATTATATGTCCTTATTAATAATTTCTCTAATTTGGCATAGAAACACTTGCATTAGTTGGTAGCTAGAATATTTGCATTTCACCCAATATTTTGAATAATCTAACAAATTGATTATGGATACCAACATATTCTAGTTGTTGCTAATCCATGTCATTCTCGCTGCACTAGCTTTTAGAAAGAGCATAACTCGTGAACAAATGAAAAGATTTTTTATTTTTTTCCATAAATAGTTGATTTCAACCAACTAATCTAGTTGACATCTTCATTCTAAGACTAATATTGTGAATGATGTATTATCTCAAAACACATCATAATGGGTTTAGATCTTGGAACTCTAATGTTACTATTCTAAACCATAACCAAAAATAGCATACCTGGTCCGGTTAAGGGGGATGAGAGAAATGTGGCTCATCTTTGTGCTGTAGTGGCAGAGAGAGGGTGGTGTACTTGTATAACACTCCAATGCTCAAGTTAGGGTTTGCATTAGGAGGAAAGAGTGCATGAGATTATATGCATACTTGAGTGGCTAAATTTTGTATTTATGGTGTGGGATTACTTAGTAGGGAAGTAATATCTGGGAGATAAAGTTTTCTTATAATTAAGAATCATGATAATTATGAGGGGATTTGATCCCAATTATCCTTAGATTCGGTTTAGATGTGTTTATCTTCTAGAAGTTGGGTTGATAAGCATTTTTGGACTATAGTAGTCCAAGACAATTACTGGGCCAATTGATCTGGACTGTTCCTACTAGGACCAAGTTTCGGGATAATAGTTTAGAACAATTACCACCAACTTGGTGCTCTGACATGGTAGTTCAGTGCCGAGGTACGAGATGCAGGGGCCATAGGAGCGTGTGATGCCCCCTACTATCAGGATTTCTTGTGGCATTTTTGTCAAGATCCAAAGTAGGTTTATAAGATGCTCCCATTGGTCAGGATATTGTGGCATTCTGCTAGGATCTGTTGTGGGGGTTTAGTCTTGAGGTGGTTGGTGTTTGCTGAAGTCATGTGCCCATGATGAAAAATTCTAGCAGAAAAAGCACTTGTTTTGTCAAAGACATTTCGTTTGGGCACTGATGTCGTTTCATCTATCCAACCAATACCATGGTGCCACATGTCATCCAAAGGAATGAGTTTTAGCAGCCATTTCTTAGGTTTTGTACTATTGTCTTTTCAAATCAACATAGATTGACAAATTTGCCCCTAATAGTGGGTGGCAGTTAAGGCGTTGGCTTCACTATAAGAATGGTAGGGGAAGAGAATGATAACATTTCACTCATTCTACAAACTTTCCTTTTCCTCTAAAGTTTTCGACAAGTGATGTTTGGGTTTTCTAGTGAGCATTCGCAGTCATGTATGATGATTCGTGAAGTGATTCACACAACGGTGACTATTTCTCCTCCAAGTCTCTGTATTTCTAACCCTCTTTCTTCTCAGTTCAATAGGTATTTCCCTCTCCCTTCTCTCTTTCCTTCATTGTTATTGGTAATGATGTAGAGGCCACATTCCTTGACTTATATCGAGAATGAGATCTTGAGAGGGATTAAGGTATCTTGGAAAGCGGTTGTGCTAAGGGGAAATCATCATTTCTTCAAGATCGTGGCAGAGTTGGAATAACACATAGGTTCATTAAGTAGTGATATTTTTAACACTAAGAGCACAACCTTTGTAGGTAATCATCAAAGATCCTAATATATGGCGATGGGTAAGCAAAAAGTGGTATTAGCCCTGGTTGAGGAGTACCCTCCACCCTGGGATACATCCTTGTACAAGTAGGTGGACCGGGAACCACTGGGGACACTATCTAGATTCAACACTCAGGGTAAGATCGCTAAACTAGGATCTTACATGGTGCTTACCCCCGGTGGTGAGGGAGAGGAGGAGTTTATATGTTGGCCTCCCGATGACTAGGAGTGGGTTTGCATAACACGGACGTCAGACCTTACACACTTCATGTATTGGATGAGACTATGTCGCTCATCTTAGAGTATGTCTTCTATTTTTTGAGTTCTACTGCTCAGTCTTGAGCACAATGTAGGTTGCATTGACACAATTGCATCCCAATTGTTAGGCGTTTCTTCACACCTTAGAGCTAGTTTGCTAGCATTTCAATCTCCCCATTTCCACATGCATATTCTTTTGGCTTTTCTCATTAGTAAAGCCTTCTGGAGTAAGGCTGATGTAGGCATAGGCGCCACTTTGGGTGCATACCAAGAGTAAGGTCTTTGAAGCATATGAACAATCCTACATGGATTTTAAGGATGGGTTGTTTTAGCTGGAGGCGATGCAGGGACCCGACCTTTCCTTTTTACGACAAAGAGGAACCCCATCATTTTTTTATTTTTGGACAGGGGAGCCTATCCTTAAGAGATGGAAAATCATGAGCTCATAGCCGATGAGGAAGATGTCACAACCTGTTTCCCAGATTAAGCTAATGTGAGAGGTTATATTAAGAACTCTAGGATTATAAACGCAACTAATTGTGATGTCGGCGCAATTATAAGTGAGGTATGAGATGTATTTGTTTTCTCCCTATACTTATACATATTTATATATTATTTCTAACATTTAGCTATTTTGGTTTGTGTTGTTGCTAGTATGACATTCATAGAAAACCTCGATGAGCTACAAAGGAGGATGACAGAGTGCAAGGCCCGTAAAGACGCTGTTGTTGCTACTACAGGGGTGGATTAGAACCTTGAGTGGAGTTGTGGTGTAGATTTAATAGCCAAGTAGTGAGTCTTTGGGACTGCCTTTTAACCTCCAACAATGAAATCGAAAGATTCCCTCTTAGGCGGTTCAGAATTTTGTTAAAGAAAAGTAGTCCTAACCTTCAACCCTATCACAGACTTGACCGTGGAGGACAAGGGTGAGGCGTCTCAAGGTGCTCACAATGAATTCCCCTTGACCTCGATTTGGGAGAAGGATTACGAGGCCAGGGAGCTAATTGATCAAACCTTTCTAACCCCTGGGGATGTTGAAAAGCTGTAAAGGCCAATATCGGGTACTTCTTGCGTGTCGCCAAGGTTCGTGGTCTTCAAAATGCTTCTCTATTCTGGTTTCTAGAGACGTTGGTCCTTCATATGAAGAAAGTCAGAATGTTGGAAGAGGAGTTGGATGAGCTCTAGGGTGAGAAGGCTAATTTGGAGGAAGAGAAGAAGGCTATATTGACCTGAGTCGAGAAGGTAGAAACTTCGGCAGACTACTAAAGAGGAGAAGTCTTTGGAGCAAAAGTTAGAGGTGTGATTACCATGCAACATTGATGATGAGTTTTGATGATAACAAATATGGAGATGATGAGATGATGAGAAGATCAAGTCCAAGTTGTTCAAGTTTAGCTTTAGGACTTAGGATCTCTCTTGTACAGAGCTCTCATAGAATATCTCAGTGTTTAACTCAAAAAGATCTAAGAACTTGTTTTTCTCAAAGCCACTTCATCAACATTCGACAATGATGATGAAGAAAATGAAGAAAGTTCAGAGAACATCGAGGTAAGTGAAGAAAATCTAAGTTTACTAGTTAAAAAGTTTGGTAAATTTCTCAAGAAAAAGGGAACGCAAAGAAGACCTCCCTTCCCTCCTAAAAAGACACACTTCAAAGGTGAAGGATCTTCATCGACTCCAACCTACTATGAATGTGGCAAACCTGGTCACATGAAAATGGAGTGTCCAGTTTATCAAAAGAAAAAGGAAAAATTTGAAAAGAAGCCCTTCAAGGAAAGAAACGGAAGAAAAGCCTACATAGCGTGGGATGAAAACGACATGGACTCAACTCGACATTGGTCATTCTCCTCTAGTGAAGAAAGCTCAACTAAGCTGTGTCTCATGGCAAAAGGAGATGAAGAAGAAAGCGAAAACGAGGTAAGTTCTAATACTACTTTATTACCCTCTTACGATGAGTTACAAGATGCTTTTGAGGAACTACATGAAGAATCTTTAAAACTCACAAAAATTATTTCTTCATCTAAGAGAACAATTTCTTCTTTAGAAAATCAAATTATTGTTTTAAACAAAGAAATAGAAGAATTGAAAATTGAAAATGAAACTTTAGGAATCATTGATGCATGCACAAATTATTCTTCACATGCTTCTACTTCTTCATCTTGTTCTTCATGTCATATACTTGAAAAAGAAAACGAAGACCTAAAGAACACTCTTTCTAAATTCACCTTTGGAAGGGATAACTTAAATATTTTATTAGGAAGACAAAGATTGATTTTTCAAAAAGCCGGGATAGGTTATAACCCGAAAAATCAACAAAAACTCTATAAAAATTTCTTTGTACATTCTAGTGTTTCAAGTAGTCCTTTTATTAAATGTTTTTATTGTGGAAGAAAAGGACATAGTGCTTCAACATGTAATGCAAGGAAAAATATAAATACAAAAGTTGGAACAAAAATGGTTTGGGTTCCCAAGGGTACTATACCCAAAACTAACACACAAGGACCCAAGAAAGTTTGGGTACCAAAAGTTAGAAACTAAACTTGTGTTGTAGGTGTGCTTGAAAGCCAGGAGTTCAAATTGGTATCTTGATAGCAGCTGCTCCAAGCACATGACCGGAGACGACTCAAAATTCACCATGCTTATTCCCAAGAATCATGGACACGTCACTTATGGCGATAACAACAAGGGTAAAATTCTTGGAATCAGCAAAGTCGGTAAGAACCCTAACTCCTCTATTGAAAATGTGCTGCTTGTTGAGAGTTTGAAACATAACTTGCTTAGTATTAGTCAATTATGTGATAAAGGAAATAAAGTTATATTTGATTCAAACTGTTGCATAATTGAAGATAAAAATGACAAGCATGTTAAATTCATTGGTCATAGAGTAAACAACATCTATATGATTAGTCTTGATGATATATCTTCAATGATGCGAAATGCCTTTTAAGTAAGAATGATGATTCATGGTTATAGCATAGGAGAATTGCACACATTCACATGGATCACTTAAAGAAGTTGGTCTCTAAAGAGCTAGTAATTGGACTACCCAAGCTTAATTTCATAAAAGATAAATTATGTGATGCATGTCAAAAGGGTAAACAAATAAAGGTCTCCTTTAAAGCAAAAATATAGTTTCAACTTCTAAACCTTTACAACTTTTGCACATGGATCTATTTGGACCTTCTAGAACTATGAGCTTTGGTGGAAATTACTATGCTTTAGTGATTGTGGATGATTTTTCTAGGTTTGCATGGACTTTATTTCTTGCAAATAAAAATGATACATTTCTAGCTTTTAAAAGACTTGCCAAAGTTATTCAAAATGAAAAAGGTTTTCAAATATCTTCTATAAGAAGTGATCACGGTGGCGAATTTGAAAATAATGTTTTTGAAAATTACTGTGATGAACATGACATTAATCATAATTTCTCTGCCCCTAGAACTCCGCAACAAAACGGAGTTATAGAAAGGAAAAACTGTTCTTTAGAAGAAATGACGAGAACTATACTTAATGAGGCTGCTCTTCCTAAATACTTTTGGGCGGATCTTTAAAGTACAAATTTGTTATGTAATGAACCTGCCCTTATAAGGCCTATTTTAAAGAAAACCCCATATGAGTTGTATAACGGAAGAAAGCCAAATGTCTCACACTTTCATGTTTTTGGTTGTAAATGTTTTGTTTTAAACAATGGAAAAGATAATTTAGGCAAGTTTGATGCTAAGTCTGATGAAGGTATATTTCTTGGCTATTCAGACCATAGTAAAGCTTTTCCCATATATAATAAAAGAACTATGACTATTGAAGAATCTATACATGTCGCATTTGATGAAACTGACCCAAATGGATCGAGAAAGGATCTTGTTGTTGATGATGTTGCAGAAGTTTTGGCGGAAACACATTTAGATAACAAAGAAAAAGAAATCAAGGAGCAAGAGGATAAACAAAGACAAGAAGATTCGCAAGCTTTGGAACTTCCCAAGGAATGACGAACTTCAAAATATCATTCTCTTGATCAAATCATCGGTGATGTATCTAAAGGTGTAAGTACTCGTAACTCTCTTAGAAACACTTGTAATCACTTAGCTTTTGTTTCTCAAATTGAACCTAAGGATTTAATTGAAGTTTTTGATGATGAACATTGGATTTTAGCTATGCATGAGGAATTAAATCAGTTTGAAAGGAATCAAGTTTGGGAATTAGTTGCTAGACCTAATATTCACCCCATAATTGGAACTAAATGGTTTTTTTAGAAACAAACTCGATGAAAATGGTTTAATAACTAGAAACAAAGCTAGATTAGTTGTTAAAGGGTATAATAAAGAAGAAGGAATAGATTATGAAGAAACCTATGCACCTGTAGCTAGATTAGAAGCTATTAGGATGTTACTTGCTTATACTTGCATCATGGATTTCAAATTATATCAAATGGATGTCAAGAGTGCTTTTCTAAATGGTTTTATTCAAGAGGAGGTATACGTTGAACAACCTCCGGGTTTTGAAAATTATGAACTACCCAACCATGTTTTTAAACTTAAAAAAGCTTTATATGGTTTAAAGCAAGCTCCTAGAGCTTGGTATGAAAGGTTGAGTAAGTTCTTTTTAGAAAATGGTTTTTCAAGAGGAAAAGTCGACACTACCCTTTTTATTAAAAATAAAAAGCATGACATTCTTCTTGTGCAAGTATATGTGGATAATATTATCTTCGGTGCTACTAATGAATCCCTTTACAAAGAATTTACTAAGTCAATGCAGAATGAATTTGAAATGTCAATGATGGGAGAATTGAATTTCTTCCTTGGACTTCAAATCAAACAAATGAACGAAGGGACTTTCATAAGCCAAACAAAATACTGCAAGGAATTGCTCAAGAGATTTGAAATGGAAAACGCTAAACACATGGCCACTCCAATGGGCACGTCTTGCTACTTGGACAAAGATGAAAGAGGTAAATCAGTAGAAATAATGAAATATAGAGGTATGATTGGATCTCTCCTTTATCTTACTGCTAGTAGGCCAGATATTATGTTTAGTGTATGCATGTGTGCTAGATATCAGCCAAACCCTAAGGAATCTCATTTAAGTGCTGTTAAACGAATAATGAAATACCTAGTAGGCACTTCACAAATAGGCTTGTGGTACCCTAAAGGTGCCTCTTGTAGCCTAATAGGCTATTCGATTCGATTTTGGTTTGGGCAAATTAGACAGAAGAGTACTAGTGGGACATGCCACTTGCTTGGTAGTTCTTTAGTTTCTTAGCATAGTATGAAACAAAACAAAGGTGGCTTTATCTACCGTAGACCGAATTATAGAATATTTTTAGGCATAAGTTGTTCTACTCAAATCCTTTGGATGAAGCAACAACTCTTAGACTACTTTGACTTGATCACATCCCGATAAGATGTGATAACACTAGTGCAATAAATATCTCTAAGAATCCCATACTGCATTCTAGAACAAAGCATATAGAGATAAGACATCACTTTATCAGAGATCATGTACAAAAAAGGGATTGCGTTCTTGAATTTGTTGAAACATCTAAGCAACTTGCAGATATCTTCACTAAACCCTTAGCAAAAGAAGCATTTTATTATATAAGAGGAGAATTGGGCATAATTGATCAATTTAACATTTAAATGCTTGTTATTTGCTTAAATTTGTGTTTAATCCTTCTTGAAATTTTACTGACTTGAGCGTCGGAGTTATCCCAAAATCTTTTTTGCAGGTACTTCATCAACAGGTATGCGTCTATCTTTCAAAAATTACATTTTCTGGACATTTATAAGTGCTTTTCTTGTTTAGTTATTCGAATACCTCCATATGATATTCGAATACCCTTACTGTTATATGAGAAAACCTTCGTTCTTTTTGTTTAAGGCATTCGAATACCTTAAAGGGTTATTCGAATACCCAAAGGCTTTTTTGTCTCAGTCCCCGAAACAGCTCTCTGGAGCATTCGAATGCCATCAGGGTTATTCGAATACCATGCGGCTTCCTGTTTCAGTTTCTCTCTGGAGTATTCGAATACTTTGTGAAAAGCATTCGAATACCATCGTTTGGGAGCCAAACCAGTATGGCCATCTATTCGAATACCTGGGTAGGTATTCGAATACCCTATCAGAAGGGTGCCCCTACCGCTCTTTCTTGTGGCATTTTTGTCGCATCGTTGTTTTCCTACCCCCTCTTGGGTAATGGTTGCCATGACTAACTACATGGAGAACACCTTCACTATTCTGTTTGACAGAATCGCTGGTGTTGAGTGTGAACAGGCGGCCCTTCGAGCTCTGCTGTCTGGCAACGACCCTGCCTCTCCTCCTCCACCACCTGATGCCTACTTCTAGAGCGTGTTTAGTATTAGGATCAGTTGCCTATGTTCTATTTTTAGCTATTTATTGTATTGATTGCCCTTTAATTACTTTTGTATATGCGCTTGACCACTTTCATTTAATGCAATGAGTATTTTCTTTGTCAATTATAATCGCTTTTTGATTATCTCATATATATCACTATGCTTTATTGGTTGAATGTATCCTTTTTTATCATGTCAAAAGGGGGAAAAATAATCAAACTTATTTGAGAAAAGACAGGATTAACACTGGCTTTTGGATTCCAAAAGCAAGGGGGAGAATAATATGCTTATTTTGTTATTACCTATACGAACTAATGCTTTTCTCAATGTTAGTTTGTCATCATCAAAAAGGGAGAGAATGTGATTACCATGCAACATTGATGATGAGTTTTGATGATAACAAATATGGAGATGATGAGATGATGGGAAGATCAAGT
The DNA here is from genome assembly GCA_029884595.1 of Ormosia semicastrata. NCBI lineage: Eukaryota > Viridiplantae > Streptophyta > Magnoliopsida > Fabales > Fabaceae > Ormosia > Ormosia semicastrata. The sequence continues at coordinate 4,848,108 of JAQQTO010000022.1, read as the reverse complement.
CCAAGTTGTTCAAGTTTAGCTTTAGGACTTAGGATCTCTCTTGTACAGAGCTCTCATAGAATATCTCAGTGTTTAACTCAAAAAGATCTAAGAACTTGTTTTTCTACAAACCAAATTAAAGTTCTAATAAGCCTTTGATAATCAAAGAGAATGTAGTTTTTCTAATCTTGTTCATAGAAGCGTTTTTCATGTTTTTAACAGAGGCATTCGAATGCTTTTAAAGTCATTCGAATACAATCTTCTGAAAAAGCTTCTACAAACGTGTTTTTTAATAAAGGTATTCGAATACTCATTTGAGGCATTCGAATACAACGTGTTTTTAATAGAGGTATTTGAATACCATATGAGGCATTCGAATACAACCTTCTAAAAGGCTTTTACAAACGTATTTTCAGCTAAAGGCATTCAAATACCTTGGTTTGGTATTCGAATAATGTGGGTCTGATTTGTTTTTTATATACTGATATCAGAGGTATTCGAATACCTCATAACGGCATTCGAATAACCCAAGCTTAAACTATTTTTTATATATTGATATCAGTGGTATTTGAATACCATAATAATGTATTCGAATAACCCACGAGTTTCAGCTTCTATTTTTTGAAATTGATACGCAAACGGATTTTGCATTTATTATGCATTCAATTTCCCCAGCGAAATTTTCTGTTTAAAGGCTCTATAAATAGAGACCTTCCCTCACGGCTGACTGACATCAATCCTTGAATTTATTTTCTCTGGCCGTGCTAAAATACTGTTTGCATAATTTCTCTCTTTCTCTCTGTGCTCTTTTGGTAAAATTCTGAGATATTGTTAGAGAGCTCTATAGTGCTTCAATTTGTATTACTTACTCTGAGTGAGAGTTTCTCTTCATCTATTTTTTGATATTTTGTATCGAGGGTGAGGTATCCCTCAAGGTTTGTATAAGGGTGAGGTATCCTCACCTCCGAGACTTTAGCACAAGGGTAGAGAGTGTCCCCGTATGTGAAAAGTGCTCTATTTTGTAACGTAGCAAGCACCTATTGAAGCTTGTATACTTAGTGAAAAATCTCGGCTTTCGAGGATGGACGTAGACCACAAGTGGGTTAGTGGTCGAATCGGGATAAATACGTGTCAAACGCTTCTTTTCCCTAATCTCTTTATTTTATGCAATTTACTTTACTGCGCATTTATTTTTCGCTGTTCTTTATTATTTCTTTTCTTCTTCTCATTCCTTCTGTGCATTTATTTTTGCATTTATTTATTAAGCTTTTGATATTCATTTTAATTAAAAGAGGTTTTGCGAAAAAGTTTTATACTCAATTCACCCCCCTTGAGTATTGGAAGCCACTTGGTAACAAGAGGAGTCTTTTTCTAAGGCGACATTAGTGGAGACCTCGGTGGAGAAGGCCAATATCAAGATAGCGGTGCTAAAGAGGGAGAAGGTGGATCTAGAGATGGAGGTTGAGGACCTTGAGGTGAAGTAGGAACAATCTGTTGTGCACTCATTTGAAAATGCCTTAGAACAATTTCACATTCTTCTTCCTTTAGCGGATCTGGATGTGATGGGGACATACCAGTGTGTCTGTGGTAGGATAATTATTAATGTGACCCCCATGGCTATTGCTCCCACCCCTATTGGTCTGATTGAGGTGCTGAGGTCAATTGAGTCGCTTAAGGATGAGGTCGATAAGTGCTTGTAGGATAACTCCCCACCCTTTTAGTTTCTCTTATGCTTATTTTGCTCTACTCCCCCCTCTGTGAGGCCTTTTGAAGTTGTAAGGACAAATCCCCATCATAGGTTATGTTTATTTATATAATTATATTTCATATATGAGTGTACATAGCTTTTTCATTTTCCACTTCGCATGAGTTTCCTGCTTTGGTTCAACATCCATTTCATTTAGCCATACAATAGTTGTGGACTTAGAAAAAATTTGTCATACTTGAGTTATTATAGGACTTGCTCATTGTGCCCTAGAGTTTTGAGGGGAATCCAACATTCCTTGGATCTAGGATAAAATTAGATTAAGCCTTAGCACTTAGTAAAAATTTATGTGTTTGTCAATGAAGTGGGGATCTTAGGGGGGAGTCCTCACATTCAATCATCCTTTGTGTTTATGGGGAGGTTCGTTACTCCCAAGATATGTGATTGGGGATAAGGAGTGGATCCCATGTGTGGGGTCATCTCGACGATGTTATGAGGTCATAAATCAGATGCCAATCCATTGGGTTTTGGCAATGAGGCCATAGACAACCTCACAAATCATTTGTGACTTAGAATATTTGAATGGGATGATAGTCCGTTTGACTTAAGCAAGGCAGCCATAGACGATCTCGCAAGTTCATTAGAAACTTAAAATATTTAGATTGGGCCATGGTCCTTTTGACTTGGACAAGGTGGCCATAGACAGCCTAATGGGTTCGTTAAAGACTTAGAATATTTAGATGGGGTAGCCATAGATAGCCTCATTAGTTGCGAGTAATTTTGAGCACGTGAGTGGGACGATGGTCCCTTGGACCTCAGCAAGGTAGCTATAGATTACCTTACAGGTAGCACATTTAACGTAAAGAATAAACTTAAGACTTAAAAATATATCCAAATTATGAGCAAATATTTTTATTGATAATAAATATGTCGTCCAATGTAGAATTAGTTGTATTATCTGCCGAGTTTGGTGGCGTTCCAGTACTTCAGAATCTCCTTCCCATTAAGCTATTCAAGCTTGTAGGCTCCTTTGCCCATTGTGTCGGTGACCATGTATGGACCTTCCCAATTAGAGGCTAGCTTCCTTTGGGAAGCGTTCTTTCCTCCAACATCCATTCTCCATAGAACTAAGTCTCTGGGTTTAAACTTTCACAATAAGAATTTGGTGTTGAATCATTGTGCAGTTTAGACTTTGAAGGTTGTTTTGTAAATGTGGGCAATTTCTCTTAGTTCTTTAACAGATAAAAAATCTTGGTGCAAGAGTTCATCATTAGATTCCTAGGTAAAGTATTGCTTATGCTAACTTGATTCTCCTACTAGTATCATGGCATCGTCATCGTAGGACAACTTACATAACATTTCTCCTATGGTGGAGTGAGGGGTGGTCCAATATGCCCATAGAATGTGACTAAGCTATTTTTCCCATTCCCTTTTAGCCTGATCTAATCTTTTTGTTAGTCATTGGAGGATTACCTTGTTGGCGATTTCGGCTTGGCCACTAGTTTAGGGTGTTCCACCAAGGTGAAGTGCTGCTAAATTTGGAGGTTGAAGAGGAATTCTTAGAAGTTTTTGTCTATGAATTGTGTTCCGTTGTCTATGACTATGGACTTGAGAATACCAAACTAGTTAATTATATTATTCCTACTAAACTTTTGCACACGGGCCAAGGTGATGGTGGCCAAGGGTTTTGCCTCAATCCATCTAGTGAAAAAGTTAACGGCCAGTATAAGGTCCTTGAGTTATCCCAAAGCTTAGGAAAATGGTCCAAGGAGGACCATTCCCAATCTACAGAATGGTCATAGAATAGTAACAGTGGTGAGTTCCTTAGGCAGTGTTGAGTAGATGTTGGCGAACCTCTATGTTGGGAGCATATATTTATTATGGCACACATGCTATAAACTTACACATATCAATATATGACATGTGATAGTGCTAAGGGTACTAAGAAAGTTCTAGGTGGAGACTAGTTTACTAGTAGACAGTGCTGAGGCTATCGAGCAAAGGCAATACTGATGTTGCCTAAGCATAGAGGATAAATTGCTTAAGAGTTGTCATAATCTACTAAGTGAAGATGCAATCTCTAGTAGTACTGAAGTTATTCATTGAAATAGTATTGATGCTAGTTCCTTATCTTTGATAGTATTGGTGCTATCAAGAAGAAAAGAGGCGGTAATACTGACATTACCATGAGATTGACACCATCTTAGCTACGTTGACCAAAAGTTATTGGAGTATGGAGCTAAATGTTGCATAGTAGTAATACTGAGGTTACTGTAGATAACTCCAAAAAATAACTAATTGGAACCTCATTTGTCAAGTTGCATAGCAGCAATAATGATGTTGTTGATGGAGTTCACAAGAAGGATTGGTTTAATGAAGCATGTGACACGCATGTGACCTTCTAGAAGATCTTCGGTTACATAGAGTTAACTGGCCACGATGGAGAAGCTTTCCCCATTACATCTATTCAGATGCATGAAGTGCCACATATACCCATTATTTGAAGTAGTGCTGTGATGGAGCAAAAAGAATAACTACCAAGGACACGTGGTGCAATCTGAATTTTGCAGAGTCGTTGGATGTGGAGAGTGGTTCCTACATTTTGCCTATAAATAGGGAGCTCAAGTAACATTCCAAAAGGTCCTAAACACTCTACACTCCTCACCTGCAACAAGAAGACAAGTTACCAGTGACCACTATTTTCATTTTTCCATTTCTATATAGGAAATTTTTCTTTACTTTTAGGAGTAGATGTAGATTATAGCTTGTTCATCAACTTGTACTTGGAATAATGCTATAAGTGTTTTCAAGTTCAATTCAATTATCATTTTTCAATACTTGTTGTCGAATGACACTGATAAACACAATTTTTATATAGTACTTAACCCTCATATTTAGTCTCTTAGACCTCTTATATGCTTAATTGATTAATTTCTACTACATTTTATAAGTTTGAGTTCAAATTAGGCTTAAATGTATTTTTCAGCATTATTAGAAATTTTACACTATTTCTATATTTTGGGCATAAATTGAGTTTTAGACATCTAAAAATTATAAAATTTATCTTGTAGGAAAGCTAATAGAGACTTTTACAACTGTGATGAAGAGCTCGAAGACTGAATTAGAAGTCTAGTGGTCATATTGGGCCATGAAGTCAGAATAGAGATAGCGTCACTGGAACTTGGATGATGTGTAAAGATTGGGTCATAATTTGGGTTGTAATTATCATTTGGAGCTGAAACTAGTGCCATATAAAAGCTGAGACATAGGTATTCAATTCTTAAGAGACCACTTATCAAAACGGTGATGTTTTTATGGTGTTTTAACCCTTTGAAGTTAGCTAACAGGTTCAAAGAGCTGTTAAGAATGTTTTGGGCATAATTTTCTCATCCTAAGCCCAAATTATGCGAATTAGGTGTCCAATTTAAAGTTAAGAGAAAGAAGATTATCCCTAAGCTGAGAGAAAACTTAGATTTTTAATTTTAGAGATAGTTATTTAAGCATTAGCGGCAATCAAGAAACTCAACCCTAATTTTTTCCTAGCTGCTCTTGCTTGCACTTCATCTCTTCATCTTTCTTCTTCGTCTTTCTCTCTAGTTTTCTTTCTTTTCTATTTTTTCCTTCCATCCATGGAGGGCTAGACCCTTTTAAATCAATCCTAGGGATTGACAATCTTGATGTTTAATTTTGAGATTTTTTTATTATTTTACATTAAATTACTAATCAAGTTTCTCTTTTACTTGTTGATCAAGTTTATCTTTTACTTGTTGATCAAGTTTATTTTTTACTTGTTAATCAAGTTCCTCTTTAATTTTGTTAAATATGAACAAAATTGCTTAGTTTGATTTGGATGTTGATGTGATAATTGCATAATTATCACGTGTTTAATGAGGATGAGACTAAACAATTTATCAAGGGCTTCTTGTATGTTATTTGTTAAGCTTGGTTGAATTCTGGGTTTTAGATTAATTTAGGATTAGATGGGTGTTTAATTCGTTTAACCTTAATTAATTACATTCTAGATGCTTATATAGTAAAGAGTTCATGGATCATCTTAAGGCTTCTTGATGTGATCTAAGATCAAGAATCTTATTAGTAATTGAATGGATTCGTAATGATCAATAATGAACTAAATTCAAGATTAGTTGATTTCCTTGAATTGATTATTTACTTAATTCTATTTACAATTTTTAATTACTTTTTGTTAATTAATTTTGCAACATTTTTCCCTTGTTAACCTCTTAATTTGATTGCTTGATTAGAGTAATCCAAGGGCTCAACCCAGTTATGCCTTATATTACAAATATTTTAGTAAATCGATTTATAAATTAAATTAATTTGATAGTCTAGACAACTATCAAAATTTAGCGCCATTGCCGAGGATCAATACAAGTGTAATCAATCATATTTGGAGTATAATTAGCTAATAACCCTTCACTAACCCTTGTTTTCTTATTTTAGGTAGTTTCCAACTCAATTTAGGCCTCCAAGTGGAATTTTGTATGGACAAACAGTTTCAGATTAGGCTGAAAATTGGTTAGTTTAAGGAAAATAGTGTGTTCTACATGGTTTATCGTGGTCTACCCTATCTTGGCCAAATTCCATCATTTAGACCACTTTTCTATTTTTTAAATATTTTTATTACATTTTTTAGTAATTTTCACCCTGTGGTGGTCCCATAATTTTCAAAATTGTATAGGTAAGGTAAGTAGTGTTATTTTGGAAGAATTTTAGTGTTGTGTAGTTCATTTTGCATATTTTGTGTTTCTACACTTTTGCATATTTTATGACCAGGTCTTCTAGTAATTATTTGCTTGACATTGATATTGAGAGGATCTTGCATACACTTAGTAGAGCTCGTAGGCATAGTGAAATGATAAATTCTAAAATTGAAATTGAACTTGAGAATATAATTAGCACTGCAACTATGGCTGATAATACTGAAACTGAAACTAAACATAAGAATATAAATAACATTACAAACATGACTGATAATATGGATAATAGGACTCTTAAAGAACTAACTGCACCTGATGTGAATTACTAATTTTTGTGCATTTAATATCCTAATTTAAATGCTGATTTTGAATTGAAATATGGATTGATACACTTGCTGCCAAAATTTCATGGACTTGCAGAAGAAGATCCCCATAAGCACTTGAAGGAGTTCTATGTAGTGTGTTCCACCATGAAACCACAAGGCATTCTTGAAGAATACATCAAATTGAGAGCCTTTCCTTTCTTATTAGATGGAGCAGCCAAGGATTGGTTGTATTACTTGCAGTTAGCTTCTATAATAAGTTGGAATAATATGAAAATACTATTCCTAGAAAAGTTCTTCCATGCTTCTAGAGCTTCTGCTATTAGGAAGGATATATATGGTATAAGGCAGATATCAGGAGAAACTATGTATGAGTATTAAGAGAGATTCAAGAAGTTATATGCAAGTTGTCCTCATCTCTAGATTAGTGACCAATTGCTAATACAGTATTTCTATAAGGGACTTTTACCCTTAGATAAAAGCATGGTAGATGCTGCCTCTAGAGAAGCTTTAGAAGCACAACAATTTGGCACACGAGTCATTACCTCAACCAGATGAGTCAATGAAGTAAAAGTTTCTGATGCTGATCAACAGAGAATTAAGAACAAATTGGAGGAGCTGATTTCCATGGTTAGGCAACTAGCATTGGGATAAAAACAAATTCAATCCCCAACAAAAAACTTTGTGGAATTTTTTCCTTACTAGATCACCTAACAGACCAGTGTCCCGCACTTCAAGAAAGTAGTGAAACAGTGGCTAAAATCTTTCTTGACAAACCATACCAGTAGTAGCCAAAGTATGACCCTTATTCTAACACATATAACCCTGGATGGAGATATCATCTCAATCTACAGTATGACAACAATTTTGGCCAACTTCTGCAACAGCAGCAACAGACCAGATATAATACAGCAGGCCCGAGCAAGCAATAATTTCAACAACCAATGAAACAACCTATTAGTAAAGAAACTATTCAGAACCTATCTTGGCAGACTTGGTGAAGCAATTAGCAACCAATAATATTCAGTTTCAATAGAGAACAAAGAACACCATTCAGAACTTAGAGACTCAAATTGGTCAACTTGCAACTTCTATCAATAAGTTGAAGACTCAAGGTTCTAGTCAATTTCCCTCCCAAACAATTTGCAATCCAATAAACAATGTGAGTGTCATAACCTTGAGAAGTGGCAAAGAAGTTAGTGGTCTGAGAAAACTCCAATAAGAGATTATGCCACAGGATTGTGCAGAAAAATTAGATCCAGTAAATCAGAATTTTGCAGAAGATTCAATACAACAAAATATAGAACATGTAGAGAATTCGAAGAAAAATCAGAAGTTAATGAAAAATTCTATACAAAAATCTGCTCTTAGCACTCCTCTTCCTTTTCCTAACAAAATGACTTAATCAAAGAAGATAACATAAACTAAAGTAGATAGAGAGATTATGGATACCTTTTGAAAGGTAGAAGTCAATATACCTCTCCTAGAAGCCATAAAGCAAATTCCAAAATATGCTAAGTTTCTAAAGGAATTGTGCACTCATAAGAGGAGATTGAAAGGAAATGAGATAGTGAGCATGAGAAGAAATATTTCTACCTTGTTCCAACCAAATATACCTCCTAAGTGTAAGGATCCTAGAACATTCACCATTCCTTGCACAATAGGCAACAAGCAATTTACACATGCAATGTTGGATTTAGGTGCCTCAATTAATGTGATGCCAAAATCAGTTTATAAATCTCTATAGATTGGAGAATTGAAGCCAACCAGAGTTATCATTCAGCGAGCAAATAGGATCATAGCTCATCCTATAGGAGTGCTTGAGGATGTTTTGGTAAGAGTAAATAATTTAATATTTCCAGTCGATTTTTATGTTCTGAACATGGAAGATGAATTTGCATCTAGTCAATCTCCATTGATTTTAGGTAGACCCTTCTTAAAAACTACAAAAACTAAGATTGATATGCATGTTAGTACTCTTTCTATGAAATTTAGAGATAACATAATTCAATTTAATATCTTTGATGTCATGAAATATCCTGTAGAAGAGCATTCCATTTTTTAGTTAAACGTCATTGATTTACTTGTTGATGATATGCTAGTTGAATTTCTTGAAATTGTGGGATTTCTGTATAGTGTTAATTTTTCTGGATGTTCTGTTTCTATTTGTGATGAGACTAGTATGTGTGCCGTATGTTCTGAGATTTTAGCGTATATGGGAGATGATATTGTGTGTTTTAAATTTCTTGATTCTATGGGATATGATTATATATTTTTGGAATATTGTACACAAATTATAGGTGATGTTGCAGTTAAATCAACAGAATTAGTTTTTCTAATCAGATTAATACCTTCAGTGCAAGAACCACCTACCCTTGAGTTAAAGCCTTTACTTGAACAATTGAAGTATGTGTTCTTGGAAGTAGATGAGAAGTTACTAGTGATAATAGCAAAGAATTTGCAACCTGAACGATAAGAGAAATTGTTACAGATCTTGAAGTAGTGCAAGAAAGCCATTGGATGGACGCTTGTAGATATTCCTGAGATTAGCCCTTCCACATGCATGCATCAGATTTTATTGGAGGAGGAAGTCAAACTAGTGAGGCAACCTTAAAGAAGACTTAACCCTCTAATTTTGGATATAGTGAAGAAAGAAGTCAGCAAATTGTGTGTTTTAAATTTCTTAATTATATGGGATATGATTATATTGTTTTGGAATATTGTACACAAATTATAGGTGATGTTGCAGTTAAATCAACAAAATTAGTTTTTCTAATCAGATTAATACCTTTAGTGCAACAACCACCTACCCTTGAGTTAAAGCCTTTACTTGAACAATTGAAGTATGTGTTCTTGGAAGTAGATGAGAAGTTCCTAGTGATAATAGCAAAGAATTTGCAACCTGATCGATAAGAGAAATTGTTACAGATCTTGAAGTAGTGTAAGAAAGCCATTGGATGGACGGTTGTAGATATTCTTGGGATTAGCCCCTCCACATGCATGCATCAGATTTTATTGGAGGAGGAAGTCAAACTAGTGAGGCAACCTCAAAGAAGACTTAACCCTATAATTTTGGATATAGTGAAGAAAGAAGTGAGCAAATTGTTGTCCGCTAGCATCATTTATCCTATTTCAGATAGCAAATGGGTGAGTTTTGTGCAAGTAGTTCGCAAAAAGACCAGGATGGTTGTGGTTGTCAATGAGAAGAATAAGCTGGTTCCCACTAGAGTACAGAATAGTTAGAGAGTTTATATTGATTACAGGAAACTCAATCAAGCCACCAGGAAGGATCACTTTCCCTTGCCCTTCATTGATTAGATATTGGAAAGGTTGGCTAGCAAGTCACAATTTCTTCCTAGATAGATTTTCAGGCCATTTTCATATTCACATAACTTCGAAGGACCAAGAGAAGACAACCTTCACCTGTTCATTTAGCATGTTTGCTTATAAGAGGATTCCTTTTGGACTTTGTAATGCCCCATGTATATTTTAGCGATATATGGTGAATATTTTCTCTAACTCGTTAGAACACTACATGGAAGATTTTATGGATGACTTCACAGTTAATGGATCTTCTTTTGATACATGTTTAGACAGCCTTGCTAGGGTACTTGATAGGTGCATTTAGACACATCTTGTTCTTAATTTTAAGAAATGTCATTTCATAGCAGAACAATGTATAGTCTTAAGGCATTTAGTTTCTAGCAAAAGCATTGAAGCAAATAAAACAAAGATTGATGTATTGCCTCTTTACCCTATCCCACTTGTGTGTGGGAAGTGCATTCCTTTCTTGGTCATGCAGGATTCTATAAGTATTTCATCAGGGACTTTAGTAAAATTGGCCTTCCATTATCCAAACTTTTTCAAAATGAAGTCGAGTTTGAATTTGATGAGCATTGCAAGAAGGCATTCGATTAGTTGAAGAAGAACCTGACCTCTTCTCTCATTATTTAGGCACCAAATTGGGATTTTCCTTTTGAGCTGACGTGTGATGCCTCCAACTTTGCAGTTGGCGCCATCCTTTTGATCTTAACGAGTTGGCAAGCAACCTCATATGATATCTTATGCCTCTCGTACTTTGGATTCTTCCTAAGCCAATTACACCACCACTGAAAAGGAGCTTCTAGCAATTGTTTTTGCTTTAGATAAATATCATTGCTATTTGCTGGGCACTAAAGTTATTGTTTTCTCTAATTATAAAAATTTGAAGTTCTTGCTAAAGAAGCCCGAGGCGAAGCCTAGACTCGGTGTATGTTGCTCTTACAAGAATTTGGCATTGAGACCAGAGATAATAGTGGAGCTGAAAACTTAGTGGCAGATCATTTGAGCTGGATCCCACAGGCAGTGGACACTTATCCTATCTGAAAGACCTTCCCAGATGTGCAGTTTTTTTAGCTGTGAGGTAAGGACCCTTAGTATGCTGATTTAATGAATTATTTAGTTACATATAAGTTACTTGCTTATTTTAAGAAGCATCACATTGATAGGCTTAAGAGTGAGTCTAAATAGTATGTATGGGATGATCATTTTCTATGGAGACTGTGTAGTGACCAAGTGATTAGACGTTGTGTTCTAGATTATGAGTTTTAGTTTATTCTGCATTTTTGTCATACCCTTGGATGTGGTAGTCACTTTGAACCATAACGCATTACTAGGAAGATTTTAGACTCTAGATTGTATTAGCCTACCTTGTTTCATTATGCTTATAGTTATTATAAGAATTGTGCACAAAGCCAACAAACAAATAACATTTCCAGTAATGAGAAGCCTCAACAACCATTATTATTTTGTGAGATATTTGATGTATGAGGCATTGATTTCATGGGCCCTTTTCCTAATTCCTTTGGTTTTGTTTACATTATGTTAGCTATTGATTATGTATCTAAGTAGTTGGAAGCAAAGGCTTTGGTCCCTAATCGATTTATCTACTGGTTATAAAATAATCAAGTGAGTGTTCATGAGATTATTTGATTATAAATAAAAGAGTTTAACTTCAATTCAGTTTAGAGAATCCACGCATAATGACCTGAAAGATTAGATTTAGGGTTTGCATGGTTCTTCCATGGCTGACGTCACGCCTATCGGTCCTTGGAGCTTCCTTGCTTCAGGGTCCTCTTCCTCGTCTCTTTCATTCCATCCTCATCCTCCTCAAAAGAAGACTTTTGCTCAAGTCTTAAACAATGCTTGTGATATCCCTTTGAGCCAGTTGCCGGTTCCTTACTTGAAGGGTGATGCTCTTGCGGTTCAGATCCCAGAAGAAGAGTACCAAGTGGGTCTTGAGGGTTGCAAAAATAACCTACATGGGAGGTTACTACTTTCGAAAGGAGATTCACCTATCAAATACGGTGATTTGTATGCGAAGTTAACGAAACAGTGGAAACCTCTTGGCCATTAGAGGATGGTACTTATAGGCAAGGGTTTCTTTGAGTTCTCTTTCTCTTCAGTTGAAGATCTTCGCAAGGTCTAGTCTGTAGGATTGTGGAACCTTGATCCTGGTGTATTGCATTTATTCTCGTGGACACTGAATTTTAACCCTTCTCTGGTGCGTCAAACAAACACTCAGTGTTGGATTAGAATTCTTAGACTTCCTCAAGAATATTGGAGACCTAAGATTCTTTTTGCTATTGCAAGGGGAATTGGAGTTCCATTATCCTTGGATGATGCGACTATTAATAAGACTCTTAGTCATTATGCAAGAGTTTTAGTGGACATTAACCTTGCTAGTCAGTTGAGGGATCAAATCCTTGTTGAGATGCAGGGCTTTGCATTTTTTGTGGGGATCCAATATAAAAGATTACTGTTATTTTGCCCATCATGTAAGATCGTCAGGCATTTATTAGCTAATTGCAAAAGAAATGTCAAGAATGCACAAGAGCAGAATAAAGATTTGGGAATTATGAGCGGTAAACAGGTTGCCAAAGGGATCAAGAAGCCTACTGTTCAATAGGTCCCTAAGGACAAGGGAGTACTGATATCAGATGTTCCTAAAATAGTGTTGGTTGATAAAGCAGGTTGTAGTGCTGCTGTGAAGGTGGGAGCCAATACTAATCGCGAGGATGATATAGTTATAGAAGTAGTCAATCTTGATAATTTGAGAACTAATGAAATAGTGCCAGTGGTTAATGTTGATGTGGAGCTTGTGCAAGTCAGGTCAGTTAAGAAGATCATAAATCAACCTTATATTGATGTTGGTGGTGATTCTAATCCCTTATTAGGATTTGTTTCTGATATAAGAACTCAAAGAAATCAGGTTTTTGTCACTGATGGTGGTGTTAATTCTCATGAAGATAATGTAGATGAAATTAATTTTGATCAAGTTGTAGTGAATGATTCCCTTCATAATGATTCAACCTCAGTCCAAGATGCTGTTAATAATTCGGATCATGTCTCTAATTCTATTCAAGAGAATCACACTCCAGGGAGAACTAGGAGTCATGACTTGGTTAGTAAAGAAAAGATTATGGTTGAGATTCACAATTTTGTTGTTGATACAATTAGTGGTAATAGTTTTGGCACTCCAGCAGTACATGCTAATCCAGTTGTGGATAGAGATTTGAGAGTGGTTGGTATATTGTGGAGTGATGAAGTTACAGATTGATGCAGATTAAAAGTTGCAAACCCAAGTGCAGGTTGTCTCAAGTAATAAATTCTCGGGAGTCTGAGGTCAATCCACAAGGAATTGATGAAGAAAATTTTGTTGAGGTAAGGAAAAATTTTGTCACAAAAATAAATATAATAAATAAAATTGTTCACAAGTAAAAAGGAATTGTTTTGGCTAGGAGATCCACTCTTGGTAAATAAATTAAGGACAAGATTAATTATTTTATAACTCAATTAGAATCCACACATAACGGAGGTTCTAATCGAAAAATACAATATTCAAAGTTCTTTAAAAGTTATATTAGTTATATTATAGTTCCTTTAATTATCCACTAACACCAACACTTGTAAATGAGTTCAAGCATTCATTGTGCCAATCTCTTGTCTACAACAAATCAAGATCTCCACTTTACAAGGAGAGTTTCTAACACCAACACTTGTAAATGGGTTCAAGCATTCATTGTGTCAATCTCTTGTCTACAACAAATCAAAAACTCCACTTTATAAGGAGGGTTTTTAAATTAATTGGAAACAAAATACAACAAATATAATGGCTACTTGATAATATATCATTTAAGCACAAGAGAGAAATTGATCTAACCTTATGATAGGGTCAAAACGTGTTGCTCATTTGCTAACCGCAAGTGCATGGATCGCTCAAGTAATACAGATACAGAGTAAAAGTTCATTCCCACGAGGATAAATTTATTTCCAATGCTAAGTATTAACCAATAGCTTAATTAATTCTATTCAATGACATAAAAATGGATAAAAATAAAAAAAGTAAAGATAGAAAGTAATAAAGATAAACAGTTAGATTTCAGGGAATCCTTTTTCACCCCCTACATCAACCAATATCATGCAATCCTCTTCATAAATACGAATGCATTGATTAGGTTAGCTTGAGAATCTTCATTGGCTAAAAGCCTATGTCTAGGTCATCTAACCATAGTTTCAATTGCCCAACTCACTAAGTTTCCTTGAAAGTTAGCACAATATGTTACCAAGTGGCCTCAATACTCAAGAGGGGGGTGAATTGAGTAAGTAAAACAAGTTCGCAAATCTTTCGCAAATCGTTTGATAACTAATTTTCGTTTAAGCTATTGAATGATTAGAGATAATTGGATGAATGAGATAAACACTTTTACTTATAAAAGTGATAGCCTAAGGAGACAATATCCAAGTAATTCAATAAAACAGTACACAAAGTAAAGAGAAGGGTTTAGAGAAAACAAACACAGTCGTTTATCCTGGTTCGATCACCAAACCACTTGTGATCTACGTCCATTCCCCAAGCAACAACTTGAGATTTTTCACTATATCTTCAAGCTTCAATGGGTGCTTGACAACCACTACAACCTTGAGCACTCAACACTTTAGGATACCTCACCTTAATGCTTGAGCCTCTGTTTTCCAAGGGATACTTCACCCTTTTACAGTTTGGAGGGATGCCTCACCCTTTCTACTAAATTTACAAAGATTGAATAGATAGAAACTCTCTTGAAAGAGCGACTAATACAACTGAAAATTCAATGGGTATATGATTCACGATTTACGCTCAGAAATAGAGTATTAATGGAGGAATAGATGAAAACTCTTTTTTAATGCTCAACCAAGGTTTTTCAGATTGATTGTCTAACCCCATAAATGCCCAACAACTTCTATTTATAAGTCATTGAAGTTTAGAGCCGTTGGGAGGTGGTTGGAGCATTTAATGATATGTAACTATCCGTTAATTTCTGTTTCTGGAAACCTCTCTTATTCGAATAAGAGATTTCTTATTCGAATAACGCTTGAAATAGCACAGGCGTGTTTTCCTCTGTAAAGTGTTATTCGAATAACATCCTGGTTATTCGAATAACCAGTTAAATATTTGGTTTCTGGGAAAACATGTTATTCTAATAACATTCATGTTATTCGAATAACTCATTCGAATAAATGAGCTTCCGAGTTCTCGTTATTCGAATAACAACATTGTTATTCGAATAACCAATTAAACATGGTTTTATTTAAAATGCTTGTTATTCGAATAACAACTCTGTTATTCGAATAACCAATTAATAAACTGACTTCCTGGAAATGTGTTATTCGAATAACACTTTGTTATTCGAATAACTTATTCGTGCCAAAACATTTTTGAATCATTTATTCGAATAATGCATGGCTTATTCAAATAAATCCTTTCCTGAATGATTTATTTGGAATCTCTGACTTGTGTTATTCGAATAAGGAACCCCTTTATTCGAATAATACATATGAAAAACATGTTTTGAGCCTTTTTAAATGTTGCTCTTGATTCCATATGATCTTGTAGGTTTATGGACACGAAATGGTTGATTCTTTGGAAGTTAAAAATCATATTGAAGCCTTGAAAACTTGTGTGCTATTTCGAAACGCAAGATTAAGCTATTTGTGAATCTTTATATACCTTTACAAAATGATTAAAGTCCTAAAAGCTATACTTGATGGTCTTGATATTCTTGGACATGATCTTGCAACGTCTTTAAGTTTGTTATTATCAAAACACATTCTTAATCAGGTACATGCCAGTCACATTCTCCCCCTTTTTGATGATGACAAACAAGCATTGAGAAAAAGTTAGTTCATTTGTAAACTGGAAATCACAGAAATAATCATGGAGACTTATTCCCCCTCTAGTTTGTAAGAGGAGCATAAATTATCAGAGACAAGCGCAGCTCCCCCTTTCTTTTGGAGTCTCTTGATCCTTTTTAGATTAGTCTTTCTGATCTGTCTTTTCTCAACACAATCTTCAAAACTAAAAAGTGTCAGAAGTGATTATCTTTATCTTTAAGCGCAAATGAACAGAGTTAATTTAACTTTTAGCAACAGAGTTAGCTTAATTTTTAGCTTGTTCTTGTTTTTCTCCCCCTTTTGTCATTATCAAAAAGATGGGGCAAGTCATGCATACATCCAGGGTTCACAAACATGAATTTTATATCATGGAGTAAGGAATTAAATTAACACTTTAAAGGAACAAGCCTAGTAAGTGAGAAACCAGTAGGGAAACCAAATCATATTTTATTCATTGATTGCAGGCATGGTCAAGATATACAAGTTCAGATATGAATATGCCAGAGATACATCAAAAACATAAAACATAAAAAAAACTAAAGTCCTATGATAAAAAATAAGTGTCTGGTGGAGGAGGAGGTGAGTCTGGTGCAGGGGCAGGAGGTGCAACTCGCAGGGCAGCAATCTCGCGTTCAACACCTTCTATTCTGTCGAAGAGAATAGAAAAGGTGTGTTCCATGTAAGCACGGTTATCTAGCAGAGTGGTCATAATGCTTTCCAGGGTTACTGGAGTAGGAGCAAGGGCTTCAGTAGGCTGATCAGCAGGAACAGGGTCATCAGCAGGAACAGGGGCATCTGCAATGTCTTCGTCTGCTGCAGCTTCTTCTAGCTCATCAGGGTATACCCACCCTCCAATATCGTTCGAAACCATCTTCATTTTCTTCAGAGTAAATTCCCCAAAGATGTTGAAGTGGTTCAATTCCACTGTTCATTCAGTCTGTCTGAGCAGGGAGTATTTCTTAAGAAAGGCTGAGATGATGAGAGCATATGGTAGGTTAGAGTTCTTGGTGGTCTTGACCTTCATCATGTATTTTCCAATGAAGTTGGGCCAGTTGATCTTCTAATTTTTCTTCAGCACCTAGAGAAGAAAAATGTCATCCTCAGTCAGATAGGCATAGCTACCTCCACGAGAAGCGAGAATGTGAGCGTATGAGTAGTGAAGCAGTCGTTCCTGGCTTTTCAGCATCCCACTCTTCAGACCAACCTTGGACCAAACTTTTCCAGGTTTCACCAGTAGGGACACAACTTCTTCTCTTCTGTATGCTTTCATGTAGGGTCTGCTATCGGGCTCTACAGTAGCACCCGTGGCATCTAAGTTGAAGAAGGTCATCCAGTCAGTGGGAGTGATGACAATTTCCTGGTCCTTTACCTCAGAGATGAGATTGGGACCGTCCATCTTCAGGTTGCAGTAGAACATTTTCACCAGGTCTGGGAAAATGGAGTCCTTGTAGTTGCAGAGATCTAGTACGCCCTGATGGGAGAGATCATCGAGGAAATCAAATCCGCCATCGTCCTCAAAGAACTGACGATCCATGTATTTGGGTTGAATTATGTCTCTGGTCCAGAATTCCTCCCTGAAACGTTTGAGATCATCGTTATTGGACGAGAGTCTTCGAAGATCAATGGGGTTGTTGGTGGGAGCGATTTTGCTACGTGGGCATTTGGAAGAGGAGGCCATGATTGAATTTTGATGGGTAATGGAGAGAAGGAAGAGATGGTGGAGACGAAGAGGAGAAAATAGAGAAGGGGGAAAGGAAGAGAACTTATGAAATGACAGAGGATACTCGTGAAATCCTCTTATAAGTTGCGTGTTATTCGAATAACAGTGGTGTTATTCGAATAATAGAGTGGTACCTAAAGCGTCTTGGCTCACTGCCAAGCGTTATTCGAATAACAATGTTGTTATTCGAATAACAGCGTAATAGCGCAATTATTTGTGGAATTCTGTCATTTGTTATTCGAATAATATGAAAATGGCTTTTGCCATTGACATGCTTTATTCGAATAACCAATTGGTTATTCGAATAACCAGTTGAAAAATACATCGTGATAACACATTCTGTGAGGTGTTATTCGAATAAGGGAATCCTTATTCGAATAATATAAGCGTGTTAAAAACAATAACTAGGCTTTGTTGATAGATTTTATTCGAATAAAATGCTTCTTATTCAAATAAAAGGCTTCTTATTCGAATAAGACATAGGATAAAAGACAGTTTTATGCAGCAAATTATAGAGGATCAATCTTTCTATCATTTATGTGATTCAGAGACATGCCAGTTTAATTCCAAACAACATAGAATCAACTTTAAATCATTCAAATCAGTTCCAGAACATCTTAAATTAATTCAAATCACCATACAAGCATATATTCTTATGTTTCAAATCACTCAATTTTGTAAGAATGCTATTTTTACCAAGAATTTCACCCTTTTTGGTGAAATTGTGAGGTTATTGAGTTGCTTGGGAATCTTTATCATGAGGGAGCACCTGCAAAACAACTTAGGAAAAATCTCCGACGCTCAAGTTAGTTTTGAATTCAAATATGATTAATAGCTCAGAAATTATACAGCAAAATGGCATGATTATTCAGAAGGCAATAAGATGTGATGTAGTAAAATGTCAATTTATGCATGATTAATCCAAAATACCAAGTTCATTTCTAATATAGAAAAATGCTTCTTTTGCTAGGGGTTTAGTGAAAATGTCAGCTAGTTGCTTAGTTGTTTCAACAAATTCAAGTATGCAATCCCCCTTTTGAACATGATCTCTAATGAAATGATATCTTATTTCAATATGTTTAGTCCTAGAGTGTAAAATGGGATTTTTGGACAAATTAATTGCACTGGTGTTATCACACCTTATGGGGATGTGATCAAGCTCAAGACCATAGTCCAAGAGTTGTTGTTTCATCCAAAGGACTTGAGCACAACAACTCCCAGCTGCAACATATTTAGCTTCAGTTGTGGATAATGCCACACTATTTTGTTTCTTGCTATGCCAAGAAACTAGTGAGCTTCCAAGCAAGTGGCATGTCCCACTAGTGCTCTTTCGATCCATTTTGCATCTAGCAAAATCAGAATTGGAGTACCCAATAAGGTTGCATGAGGCACCTTTAGGATACTATAAACCCATTTGTGATGTGCCTATTAGATATTTCATTATTCTTTTAACAGCACTTAGGTGTGATTCCTTAGGATTAGCTTGATATCTAGCACACATGCATACACTAAACATTATATCAGGCCTACTTGCAGTAAGATATAAGAGTGAGCCAATCATACCTCTATATTTTGTAATTTCTACCGATTTACCTCCTCCATCCTTGTCCAAATAGCAAGAGGTGCCTATAGGAGTAGCCATATGCTTGGGATTGTCCATTCCAAACTTCTTGAGCAACTCCTTGTAATACTTGGATTGACTTATGAAAGTTCATTCTCTTGTTTGCTTAATTTGGAGACTAAGGAAGAAGTTGAGCTCACCCATCATAGACATCTCAAACTCACTTTGCATAATATTTGAAAATTCTTTACAAAGAGAGTTGTTAGTAGCTCCAAATATAATGTCATCAATATAGATTTGAACTAGAAGTATGTCATGCATTTTGTGTTTTATGAAAAGGGTAGTATTAACCTTGCCTCTAGAAAATCCTTTTTCTAAAAGAAATTTGCTCAACCTTTCATACCAAGCTCTAGGAACTTGTTTCAAGCTATACAAGGCATTTTTCAGTTTAAAAACATGGTTGGGCATTTCAAAATCCTCAAAGCCAGGAGGTTATTCCATATACACCTCTTCTTGTATAAAACCATTTAGAAAGGCACTTTTGACGTCCATTTAATAAAGTTTGAAATCCATGATGCAAGCATATGCAAGTAATATTCTAATGGCCTCTAGTCTAGCTACGGGAGCATAAATTTCTTCATAGTTTATGCCTTCTTCTTGATTATATCCCTTAGCTACAAGCCTAACTTTATTTCTTATTATTAATCCCGTTTCATCAAGTTTGTTCCTAAAGACCCATTTGGTGCCAATTATAGGATGATCATTGGGCCTTGGAACTAATTCCCAAACTTGATTTCTCTCAAATTGGTTTAGTTCTTCTTGCATGGCCAAGATCCAATGCTCATCATTAATGGCCTCATTTATGTCTTTAGGTTCAACTTGAGAAACAAAGGCTAGGTGATTACATGCATCTCTAAGTGAGTTTCGAGTGATTACCCCTTTTGATACATCACCTATCACCTTGTCGAGAGGATGATATCTTGAAGTCCTCCATTCCTTGGGTAGATCCACGATTTCTGAATCTTTTTGCCATGAGTGATCAATGAGTCTCTCTTTTTGCTTCTTGGACTCTTTCTCTTGATTTTCCAAGTGCGTTTTTGCCAAGATTTTTGCAACATCATCAACAAGCTCCTTTCTCGGCTCATTTGGGTTAGTTTCATCAAATGCAACATGTATGGACTCTTCTATGGTCATAGTTCATTTATTATAGACTCTAAAGGCCTTACTATGAATAGAATAACCAATGAATATTCTCTCATCAGATTTTGCATCAAATTTTCCCAAGTTATCTTTTCCATTATTCAAAACAAAGCATTTACATCCAAAGACATGAAAATGTGACACATTTGGCTTCCTTCCTTTGTACAATTCATATGGGATTTTCTTTAAAATTGGCCTTATTAGGGCTCTATTCATAACATAACAAGCAGTGTTAACCGCATCCGCCCAAAAGTACTTAGGAAGGTTGGCCTCATTAAGCATAGTTCTTGCCATTTCCTCTAAAGATCGATTTTTCCTTTCTATAACACCATTTTGTTGTAGTGTTCTAGGGGCAGAAAAATTATGCTCAATAGCATGTTCATCACAAAAAAGTTTCAAATTCATGATTTTTAAATTCACCACCATGGTCACTTCTTATGGATGCAATACAAAAACCTTTTTCGTTTTGGATAACTTTAACAAGTTTTCTAAATGATTGAAAAACATCATTTTTGTGGGCCAAGAATAATGTGCATGTAAACCTAGAAAAATCATCCACAATCACTAATGCATAGTAATTCCCACCAAAGCTCATAGTTCTAGAGGGCCCAAAAAGATCCATATGCAAAAGTTGTAAAGGTCTAGAAGTTGAAACTATGTTTTTAGCTTTAAAAGAGACTTTTACTTGTTTTCCCTTTTGACATGCATCACAAAGTTTGTCCTTTTCAAATTTGAGCTTTGGAAGACCGATCACTAGTTCTTTAGAAACCAATTTGTTTAAGTGATCCATATGAATGTGAGCAATTCTTCTATGCCATAACCATGAATTATTTTCTTTACTCATAAAGCATTTAGCATCATTTGAGGAGATATCATCAAGACTAATCATATATATATTATTGACCCTATGACCAACAAACTTAACTTGCTTATCATCCTTACCCTCAATTATGCAACAAGAGGAATCAAATATAACTCTATTGCCTTTATCACATAATTGACTAATACTAAGCAAATTATGTTTAAGTCCTTCAACAAGTAAAACATTATCAATAGATGATGAAGGGATCTTATCAACTTTGCCAATTCCAAGAATCTTCCCTTTGTTGTTGTCACCATATGTGACATGACCATGTTTCTTGTGTGTAAGGGAGAAGAACTTAGAGCCATCACCGGTCATGTGCTTGGAACAACCACTATCAAGATACCAACTTGAGCTCTTGGTCTTCAAGCACACCTACAACACACATTCAAGTTTTAACCTTTGTTACCCAAATTTTCTTGGGTCCTTGTGTGTTAGAGTTAGGCATGGTGCCTTTAGGAACCCAAACTCTTTTTATTCCAACTTTAGTGTTTATGTTCTTTCTAACATTGCAAGTTGATGCACTATGCCCCTTCCTACCACAATGAAAACATTTGACAAAGGGACTACTTGAAGTTTTTGAGGAAACGAAGAAGTTCTTATAAGATTTTTTCTGGTTGTTTGGATTAAATCCCAAACCGACTTTTTGAAAAACACATTTTTGTTTCCCTAACAACACATTCAAGTTGTCTCTTCCAAAAGTGAATTTTGCAAGAGTGTTGTTCAAGTCTTCAATTTCTTTTTCAAAAACCTTACATGATAAACAAGATAATGATATGGATGCGTTATCATGTGAGGAACAAGTCATGCATAATGAATTAGCATCTATGAGTCCTAAGGTCTCATTTTTTATTTTAAGTTCATTTATCTCCTTAGTTAAAGTAGAAACTTTTTTTGTCAATAGGGAGATTGTTTTATTGGAAGACAAAATCATTTTTGTGAGCCTCAAAGATTCATCATGTAATTCTTAAAAGGCATCTTGCAATTCATCATAAGAAGGTGGAGGTTCTAGGTTAAAAGAGGTTACCTCGGTGTCGCTTTCTCCACTTTCTTCTCCTTGAGCCATGAGGCAAAGATGAGCTTCTTCATTCTTCGAATCGTCGGAAGAGCTTAAGTCATTGTCCTCCCAAGCTATATATGCTCTTTTTCCTTTCTTTTCCTTGGAGGGTCTTTTCTCAAACTTCTCCGTTTTCTTGAGATATATAGGACACTCTATTTTCATGTGCCTAGGTTTTTCGCATTCGTAGCATTTTGGAGGAGTAAAGGATCCTTCTCCTTTGTGATATGCTTTCTTTTGAGGAAATGGTGGTCTTCTTTGAAATCTCTTTTTCTTCAAGAATCTTCCGAACTTTCTCACAAGGAGACTAAGATTCTCCTCACTTAGCTCAATATTTTCAGCATCCTCTTCACCATCTTCATCATCATCTTCAAGTATGGAAGAGGTGGCTTTGAGTGCAATTCCCTTCTTTTTTTTATCATGCTCTTCACTTTGATTGAGCCTATTTAATTCTAGCTCATGTTCTTGAAGCTTTCCGAATAGATTGGCTAGAGACATTGTTGATAAATCTCTTGATTCCGCAATAGCCGTTACTTTGGGTTTCCAATTCCTGCTTAGACATCTCAAGACTTTGTTAATAAGATCCTCATTAGAAAATGTCTTTCCTAATGAGATGAGATGATTAACAATGTGAGTAAATCTCTTTTGCATATCTTGAATACTCTCACCTTGGTTCATTCTAAACAATTCATATTCATGAGTAAGAGTGTTTATTCGAGATCGTTTTACCTCACTAGTACCTTCATGAGTTATTTGTAGGGTATCCCACATTTCTTTTGTGGTCTTGCAATTTGACACCCTAAAGAATTCATCATACCCCAAGGATATGGTGATGATGTTCTTGGCTCTTAAATTGTATTGAACCTTTTTTTATTATCATCGGTCCATTCATTTCTTGGTGTATTAATTTTCACACCATCTTTAGTTTGTGTTAGGACAAAAACACCATTTTCAATGGCGTCCCACACATCTAAGTCAATAGCTTCAATGAAAATTTTCATCCTTTCTTTCCAATAGGCATAATCATCCCCATTGAAATAAGGAGGTCTATTTATAGAAGAACCTTCATTTGAAAAATCATTTGAAGCCATCACTTCTCTTGAAGCTGCTAAGCTCTTTATACAAGAGTCTAGCTCTGATACCACTTGTTACCAAGTGGCCTCAATACTCAAGAGGGGGGGTGAATTGAGTAAGTAAAACAAGTTCGCAAATCTTTCGCAAATCGTTTGATAACTAATTTTTGTTGAAGCTATTGAATGATTAGAGATAATTGGATGAATGAGATAAACACTTTTACTTATAAAAGTGATAGCCTAAGGAGACAATATCCAAGCAATTCAATAAAATAGTACACAAAGTAAAGAGAAGGGTTTAGAGAAAACAAACACAGTCGTTTATCCTGGTTCGATCACCAAACCACTTGTGATCTATGTCCAGTTCCCAAACAACAACTTGAGATTTTTCACTATATTTTCAAGCTTCAATGGGTGCTTGACAACCACTACAACCTTGAGCACTCAACACTTTGGGATACCTCACCCTAATGCTTAAGCCTCTATTTTCCAAGGGATACCTCACCTTTTTACAGTTTGGAGGGATGCCTCACCCTCTCTACATAATTTACAAAGATTGAATAGATAGAAACTCTCTTGAAAGAGCAGATAATACAACTGGAAATTCAATGGGTATATGATTCACGATTTACGCTCAGAAACAGAGTATTAATGGAGGAATAGATGAAAACTCATTTTTAATGCTCAACCAAGGTTTTTCAGATTGATTGTCTAACCCCCATAAATGCCCAACAACTTCTATTTATAAGTCATTGAAGTTTAGAGCCGTTGGGAGGTGGTTAGAGCATTTAATGATATATAACTATCCGTTAATTTCTGTTTCTGAAAACCTCTTTTATTCGAATAAGAGATTTCTTATTCGAATAACGCTTGAAATAGCACAGGCGTGTTTTCCTCTATAAAGTGTTATTCGAATAACATCCTGATTATTCGAATAACCAGTTAAATGTTTGGTTTCTGGGAAAACATGTTATTCGAATAACATTCATGTTATTCGAATAACTCATTCGAATAAATGAGCTTCTGAGTTCTCGTTATTTGAATAACAACATTATTATTCGAATAACCAATTAAACATGGTTTTATTTAAAACGCTTGTTATTCGAATAACAACTCTGTTATTCGAATAACCAATTAATAAACTGACTTCCTGGAAATGTGTTATTCGAATAACACTTTGTTATTTGAATAACTTATTCGTGCCAAAACATTTTTGAATCATTCATTCGAATAATGCATGGCTTATTCGAATAAATCCTTTCCTAAATGATTTATTTGGAATCTCTGACTTGTGTTATTCGAATAAGGAACCCCTTTATTCGAATAATACATATGAAAAACATGTTTTGAGCCTTTTTAAATGTTGCTCTTGATTCCATATGATCTTGTAGGTTTATGGACACGAAATGGTTGATTCTTTGGAAGTTAAAAACTATATTGAAGCCTTGAAAACTTGTGTGCTATTTCGAAATGCAAGTTTAAGCTATTTGTGAATCTTTATATACCTTTACAAAATGATTGAAGTCCTAAAAGCTATACTTGATGGTCTTGATATTCTTGGACATGATCTTGCAACGTCTTTAAGTTTGTTATCATTAAAACACATTCTTAATCAGGTACATGCCAGTCACACAATATCCACTCTTGAACGATCTATTATCAATCACACACTATGCATGACTAATAAGTATATTTCTATCCTATTAACGAATCAATCGAAAAGTCAAACATGCATCAACCATACCATATCCATATTAACAAATTTCTATGTCTAGTTTATTTGTAATATTAGGATCATGCAATTGATGGTCAACCAACAGCAAACATTAAGCATAGATTATGATTGAACAAGAACCAGACATCTACACAAACTCAGAGAAGAACACATCATTAATATATATAGAAAAGGATCCAAAATATCCCTAAATACAGCTCAGCTATATAATAAACATGAAAACACAAGTAAAATCATATTCAAGGAAGATAAGGAAGAGAAGAGAAAAAGGGAAAAAGAGAAAGGAAGCTCATTGATTTGTCTTTGAAGCTTGAATCCTCCTTCATCCTTGTTCCTAGCCTCCAATCCACCATCAAAGGAGATCTAGCTAAAACTTTCTAACCTAAAACTACCTAAAACCTAAACTAAAAGAGAGAAAACTAAAAAGAAATGGCAAAGGCAACTAAGAGAGAGAGAAAAACGTGAAAAAATCTAATATATAGGCTCAGGTTACCGCATCACGCCGCGACGCGCACTATCTTTCGCCGGGGAGCCCATTGGGTCGATCTCTTTATGCCGCAATGCACCCATCTTCTGGGCCGCGGTGCTGAACTCTCGGGTTCAAGTATGGAATGACTGAAATACACCTCCGCACCGCGGCATGCACAATCTTACACCGCGGCGTTGACTGCTGAAAGGTTAATTTGGCTTCCTCTTGGTCTTTTAGCTCAAATGCTCTATATTTGACCTTGTTTGGAGCCCTTCCTATCATAGAAAAAATACCAAATTAGTAACATATATAAATCTACTTAATCAATAACAATTAAAGCTCAATTTGCTCAATAACACATTGGAAAGCGTCAGAATCAGAATATGACAAATATAAGCACAAAACCTTCCAAATATGCATTATAAACAAGGACTAAGCATTCATTCTAGCACAGAGATAAGGCACCAATAACTACATTTTATGGAGTTATCACCTTAACTTATTACCAAGAGCTTCACCATTTCACCCAAGCAAAATAAAACTTAGTTACTCATAGACACGAAGAAATGAAGAGAGAAGAAGAAGAAGAAGAAGAAGAAGAAGAAGAAGAAGAAGAAGAAGAAGAAGAAGAAGAAGAAGAACATAACTTCAATTTAGAATGAAAAGAAAATTATAACAAGATAAACAAACAACATAAGAGAATGATCTTGGCCTCTAGGACTAAGACTCCCTAAATAATCTGCCAATGGTGCCTTTTATAGAGGATTAGGGATACAAAATGATAAGGAGGCTGAGTTATGGGTAAGTGGATGAGTGGAAAAATGCCAAATGACTTTTGATGAGTGAAAAATTATGGAGATTCTTTGTCTCTGAAATCATTTAGTTCTGAAGTCATTGAATACATCATTTTTGAGAAATATGGTCTTTATGAAAGTTGTAGGCCTAAATCTTAGATTTAAAATGCCATTAGTTTGGGTTAAAAATCATTTCTACAACTCAAGATATGGTCTGATTACTGCAAACTACTTAGGCCTAGCGACAGCTCCTCTATTCTGACTTCCAAGCCCAATATGACCCATTATACTTCAGATTATGAAAAAGTGTTCAACATGAAAGTTATAGATTTAGGTCTTAACTATCAATAATTTAAGCCCATTTTACATCCTATAGCCTGAGATATATCATGAACAGTATGCATAGGTCAAGCTGTCAGGATCAGCACCCTAGTTCTTACTTCAACTCTAATTTGAGTTATCCAATCGTGTGATTAAACCTTTTAGGTCTTCATGAAAGTTGTAGATCTCTCTCTTATTTTTCAAATGACACTAGAATAACCTAAAAATACCACCTATAGCCCAATATATAGTCCAAATATAGAAACAGTGTAAGACGTAAATCATGCTAAAAAATTTAATTAAGTCCAATTTGAGTCCAAACTTACAAAACATAACCAAAATCAATTAATTAAGTACATGGAGAGTGTAAATGACTAAAAATGAGGATTTATTAATGTATCAAATATGTGATTATCAAAGATGACATAGAAAATGAGTTCCCTGAGATTCATAACTCTGCTTGTGATGATTCTGCTAATATAGAGGTTGCTACTACTAGCAAATACCTTGTTGATGGTCAGAATTCTACTAATAAACAAGGTAAGGACTCAGGATTCACTATTGTCCAATCTAATTCTCAAAAAAAAAAAAAGGTTGAGAAAAGAAATATTTAGATTCAAAAGGCTGAAGGTTATCAAACCCGATCAAGGGCAGGCCCTAACAACTTTGCTTAATGATGAAGATTTTATACTGGAATGTTAGAGGTATTAGAAACCTAGATACTAGGTTAGTCTTAAAAAAGCTTTGAAATTTACATAAGCCAAATTTTCTCTTCATTTCAGAGCCTTGGATTTCAGTTCAGCAGGTTCCTTCTAGGTTTATCAAAAGCCTGAATTTGAAATTATTTACTGAGAACAATAGGAGTCATTTACTTCCCAATTTATGGTGTTTCTGTAATAAGAATTATCATCCTTTTGTTATTGCTTATTCCAAGCAACATGTTTCCTTTTCTATTATGGTTGAAAGGCAACAGTTATTTATCTCAGCTATATATGCTTCTACTAGTTACATATCCATGAGACAGCTTTGGGTAGAATTGAATAACTTGTAGCAAGATCATCAAGCCCCTTGGTGTTTCATAGGGGATTTCAATGCTGTTTAAGGAGCTCATGAGTATAGAAAGAAAGGCTTTCTTTATAGACTCTCTTGTGAGGAGTTTAGGTCTTAGTCTGATATGGCTCAGCTTATTCATATTACAACTAGAGGCTCTCAATTCACATGGTCCAATGGTAGAACAAGGAATAACTACATAGAAAAAAGATTGGACAGGTCGATATGTAATGAAGATTGGATTAATTTCTAGAATAGTGTTGATTGCTGCATTCTTACCCGCAGCAAATCAGACCATTTTCCAATATTGCTTAATATGAAGAAGGAAAATAGGGAGCAAAGTTCATCTTTTAAATTCATGAAAATGTGGTCAAAGCATCCTGATTGCACAAAGCTCATCACTGAAGTGTGGCAGACTTCTGTTTTGGGCTGTCCAATGCATATTTTGGCTCAAAAACTGAAGAGTTTGAAAGCAAGACTTAAGGGCTGGAATAGAAGTGTTTTTGGAAATGTTCACTCAAAAGTTACCTCTGCAATGGCCTATGTGGATCAAATTCAGGAGCATATTAGTAGTACTAGTGGTTTTGAGGATCTGTTTGAGCAAGAAAAGGATACACAATTGTTGCTGCAACAGGCTTTGAATTATGAAGAAGACTTCAGGAAAGAAAAATCCAGAATTAACTGGCACATTCATGGTGATAGAAATACTGAATTTTTTCATAAAATTGCTAAAATTAGGAGCGTTACTAAGCAGATCTCAGTTTTGAAGAATGGTGATCAGGTTCTTTATAAGGCTTTTGATATTGAAAACTATATCTTAAAAACCATATCTTAAATTACTACAAGGATTTGTTTGCTACTGTTAATGTTTATCAATCTAATGATCTTGTTCAACGTGTTATTCCTTCTTTAGTGATTGCTCAGGACAATGCTTGGCTTACAAATTTGCCTTCCATGGAGGAGGTAAAATATGTAATATTCTCTATGAATAAAAATGATGTACCTGGTCTAGATGGCTTTGGAGGTTTCTTTTATCATAAGTACTAGGACATAATAGCTCAAGATGTATTCAATGCAGTCCTTCAGTTGTTTAGACAAGGTTGGTTATTTCCTAATTTGAATTCTAATGTGGTTGCTCTTACTCCTAAAGTTCCTGGTGCTGAGAAGATTGAGCAGTATAGGCCAATAGCTTTAGCTAATTTTCAATTTAAGATTATTACTAAAGTATTGGCTGATAGACTTGCTTTGGTGGCTCCCAAGATCGTTTCTGAAAATCAAAGGGGTTTTATTAAGAGTAAGCAAATATCAAATTGTATATGTATTGCTTCTGAGTCCATTAATTTACTTGATAATAGAGCTTTTGGAGGTCAGTTGGCTTTGAAGATTGATATTAAAAAGGCTTTTGATACAACAGATTGGAGATTTTTACTCCAAGTTCTTCAAGCTTTTGGATTTGATGATAAATTTTGTAGCTGGGTTAATCTTATCTTACATTCAGCTAAGCTCTCAATTTCCATTAATGGCCATGCTGTTAGTTTTTTTAATTATAAGAGAGGGGTCAGATAAGGTGACCCTTTGTCCCCTCTTCTTTTCTGTCTTGCTGAAGAGGTCTTAAGCAGAGGTATTAGTAAATTAGTAGATGAAGGTCAATTACAATTAATGACAGGACCTAGACGTTTCAAGATGCCTAGTCATGTATTGTATGCAGATGATATTATGATTTTTGGTAGAGCTGCTAAGAAGAGTTTAGTAAATTTGTTGAATCTTTTTAAGGCCTATGATCAGGCTTCAGGGCAAGTGATAAGCACTAAGAAATCAAAATTCTATACTGGATCAATTTCTCAAAGTAGAACTGATACTATTTCTACTTTGCTAGGCTTCATTGTTGGCTATCTCCCATTCACTTACCTCAGTGTTCCTTTGTTCAAAGGTAAACCAAGAAGATTGCATTTAATGCCCATTGCTGATAAAATTAAAAGTAAGTTGACATCTTAGAAAGGTTTTCTTTTATCTATTATGGGAAGAGTCCAATTAGTAAAATTTATCATTTTTGGTATGCTGATTTACAATTTTCACATTTATGCTTAGCCTGCTAACCTTATTAATTCTGTGGACAAGTGGATAAGAAATTTCGTGTGGGTAGGGAATATAAATTGCATAAAAGTTATCATAGTCGCCTGGAACAAAGTTTGTAGGCCTGTTTTGGAGGGTGGTTTAGGCATCAGGTCTATTAAAGCCATTAATAAGGCCGGTATGCTTAAGCTTGGATGGGAATTGATTTCTTCAAAAAATCAATGGACCTCTTTATTGAGAACTAGAGCCTTTACGAATCAAATTCAAGTAAATCATTACATTACTTCATCAATTTGGGCTGGCATAAGATACTGCTTCCCCTCTACTTTGGAGAATTCTACTTGGCTACTTGGTAATGGTGTTACAATAAACTTTTGGATTGATTAGTGGTTGACTAGCCCGATTGTTGACTTGATTGGAATCCCTCCTGATCTATACAGCTTACTTAAAGCCAAAGTGAGTGACTTCATTATTAATGGCAGGTGGTCTATTCCTGCCCCTCTGTTGTCTAATTTCCCTGTCCTTAAGTTTGAAATAAAGCAGGTTATCATTATAAAATTGCCCTGTGAAGATAAGTTGATTTGGCCCAGAACTGATTCTAGAATAATGACATTTAAAGATGCTTTTCTTTTTCATAATCATGTGGGACAGGTTATCCCTTGGACTAAGCTAATTTGGAAAAGTTGTATTCCTCCATCAAAGTCCTTCATCATTTGGAGAATTATGCATAACAGGATGCCCACAGGTGAGAATCTTTGGTCTAGAGGTTGCATTGTAGTATCTGTCTGCAGTCTTTGTGGAAAAGCAGCAGAATCTACTAATCCTTTATTTATTGATTGCCCCTTTGCTCAACATAATTGGAACTGGTTTGGTAACATCATTAATACCAGTTTTGATTGCTCTAGAATTCAATCAATTCTCTCTTTATGTAACAAAGTTTGGAGCTTGCAGGTGCAGGATATTGTTGCAGCAGGTGTTATATATGCATTGTGGATTATTCGGTATTGCAGGAATAAAGCTAAGTTTGACAACATGCAAATCCATGTACAGACTACCATAAATTTAATAATTTCTAATGTGTCTTTAGCTGGAAACACTACTGCAGGCCGAATGTCTTATTCAATTTCAGAATGCATGTTAATGAAGTCCTTTTTGGTTGATGGTCATCTATGTTGTGCTCTTAGCATTAAGTAAGTCATCTGGAATCCTCCAATTTGTAATATAATTAAGTGTAATATTGATGGGGCTGCAAAAGGATGTCCAGGTCCTGCTGCTTGTGGTGGGATTTTCAAAGATAGGAGTGTTGTTTCTTTTGGATGCTTTTCTGCAAATCTTGGAATTAAGAATGCTTTTCAAGTTGAGCTTATTAGTGCAATATTGGCTATTGAGATAGTATTTAAAAAAGGTTGGCATTTCCTCTGGCTAGAATGTGACTCTCAACTTGTGATTTCTGCTTTCAACAATCGCAAGCTGGTTCCTTGGAAACTTAGAAATAGGTGGAATAATTGTATAGAGTTAACTAAACAAATGAAATTTGTTTTTTCTCATATTTTTAGGGAAAGAAATACTTGTGCAGATAAACTTGCTTCTTATGGCACTTCTATTAGTGGCTTTGTTTGGTGGGATTTAATACCTAGATTCATTTATGAGGAATTCTTCAGAAATAGAAATGGTCTGCCTAGTTTTAGATTTAGATGATTCTTTCATGGGTCAGGTTGATGTCCTCCCATGTTTTCTTTTCTTGTGTTCTTTTTACTTATTTTAATAAAATTATGGTGTGCTGCAGATGATTGGTAGTGGCTGGGGTGCCAACCTAGTTGGGATGTCATTCATTATTGTGATGCTTTTGCATTCTATCTTTGTTTAAAAAAAAAGGTGGAGGCAAAGGCCACTCGGATTTATAATTCTCATATTGTTTTAGACTTTGTCAAGTCTCACATTTTCTACTGGTTTGGAGTTTCAAAAGCCATAATCAATGACCAAGGCTCCTATTTCTGTAATAAAAACATGGAGACATTATTGAAGAAATATAGTGTAATGTATAAGGTTTTGACTCCCTACCACCCACAAACTAATGGGCAAGCCAAAGTTTCGAATAGGGAGTTGAAACAAATCTTGGAAAAAATAGTTCAATTGAATATAAAAGATTAGTGCAAGAGGCTTGAGGACGCATTGTGAGCATATAAGACTGTTTTTAAGACTCCTTTAGGCATGTCTCCTAATAGGATAGTCTTCGACAAGACATGTCACCTTTCGGTGAAAATTGAGCATAAGGCCTAATGGGCGATAAAGAAGTGCAGCCTTGACCAGAACCAAGCTGAATCCCAAAGAAAAATCCATCTCCAACTCCAAGAGCTTGAAGAGATTTGGTTGAAAGCTTATGAGAACTCCTGTATCTACAAAGAGAAAACCAAAGCCTTTTATGATAAGATGATTACAAGAAAAGAATTTGTGATTAGTCAAAAAGTTCTCCTTTATAATTATTGTCTCAAGCTCATGCCTAGTAAGCTTCATTCTAGGTGGATAGGTCCTTTTATAGTCACTAAGGTTTTTCCTTATGGTGCAGTGGAGATCACAAGTAAGGCAATTAACAAAGCTTTCAAAGTCAATGGAAATCGCCTCAAGCAATTCTATGAAGGAGCTCAAGAGGGCATAGTGGAGGAGGTTCACTTGCAAGCGGCCATATACATCACTTGATAAGGATGTTTCTTCCTTCTCTCATTTATTTTTACTTGTCTTTATTAATGATTTGATGATAAGGATGTCTTTATTTTCACTTGATAAGGATTTTATTGATGATTTGATATTGTTTTATATTTAGGACAATATAAGATTTAAGTGTAGGGGAGGAATTTATATTTTGTTTTCTAATTTATGTTTTTAATTTTGTCTTGTTTCTATTTTGTTTTTCAATTATGTTTTTTTGTTTTGAATATATATATATATATATATATAAGATTATGTTTTTAATTGCTTTCCAATAGGATTTTAAGATTTGTGAAAGTTGTGAGCATGCATCAATTGAAGTTAAATATTTATAACATAAGTGAATAAATTATCTTTCATCTTGAGATTAACTAGTTTGATAATGGAAATTAAATTGGTAGATTGAGTTTGACAGAAGTATACCTTGTGAGACTTTGAGCCTTTTAATGAATGGATTGAGTATTTATGTTATTCTCTTCTTTCTTGTGTGATTTTCACTCATGGAATTTGTTACTCTAAAACTTGCTTTGATTCTTTTTTAGATTACATTTTCACATGCATATATGAACATGATTGAGACATTTTTCTTGAATTAGCTACTTTATCCAAATAACTAACTTTGTATATTTTCCCTTGATTAACCTCTTTGAACTTATTTGACCATTCCTTGTTTTTAGCTCATTACATGCCTTAAATGGAAAATCATATTTTTACCTAACCCTAAGGAATAGGAGAGCATTGACATTGTTATTGAAAAAGTTCTTGAACAAGTGTGGGGGTGTGCTAATTAGTGTGAAAAGTGTTTGGTGAACAAGAAAAAGTGGCTAATTGAAAAAAAAATAGAAAAAAATTGAAAAAAAAAAAGGAAATGGTTGTAAAGAAAAAAAAAAGAAAAGAGGAAAGAATATGTAAAGAAAATTTGCATTACATGGAGTTGAGATAAACTTTTATGCTTGTTATTTGATCTCATCCCCAATATTATTTTATTCTTTTTGGTATTTAACTTGTCATCTTCATATTATTCTCCTCGCTTACCTTGACCTCATTACAACCTTGCATAAAATCCTCTTGATTTGTATGTGCATGTGTTTTGAGTAGTGGAGAAGTAGAAGATAAGCAAGTTTATGGTAGTGCAAATTTTCGTGGGTTGAATTGAGTGAAACACTTACCTTCTAAACACTTGAGGGATTGAGAGTGTATCTTGTGAGATTTTATCATTCTTGATTAATGCTTTTCAATTGAAGTTATGTTGCTTGTTGATTTGAGATATAAAGAAATGTTACTCCATGAATGTTTTAATTCCTTAAAGTTTTGGTAGCTCTTTCTGCTTATAGACTTTTGCATTCTTGACCATCATTGAAAAGTGAGTCTTTAGAGTTTTTAACTTTTGAGTTTATGTTGTTGTTCCTTGTTCCCTATATTGAATTTTTAGTCGGGAGTGCAAAAGCTAAGTATGGGGGAATATGATAAACATAATTTTCATATATTAATTAACCCTTATATTTAGTCTCTTAGACCTCTTATATTCTTAATTGATTAGTTTTGACTACATTTTATAAGTTTGGGTTCAAATTAGGCTTAATTGTATTTTTTAACATTATTAGGAATTTTATACTGTTTTTGTATTATGGACATAACTTATGTTTTAGACATCTAAAAATTATGAATTTTATCTTGTAAGAAATTTGAGAGAGATTTCTACAACTTTGATGGAGTTCGATGGCTGAATTGGATGTCAAGTGAGTCAGATTGGGCCACGAAATCAGAATAATGATGTTATCGCTGGAACCTGGATGATGTGCAAAGATTGGGGCATAATTTGGGCTGTAGGTATCATTTGGAGGTGAAACACTACTATATGAAAGATGAGACATAGATATTCAATTCACAATTCAATTATCAAAACAGTGACATTTTGAGGGTTTTTTAAAAGCTTTAAAGTCGGATGACAAGTTTAGCGAGCTGTTAAGAATGTTTTGGGCATAACTCTCTTATTATAAATCCAAATTATGCGAATTAAGCATCCAACTAAAGCTAAGAGAAAGACGATGAACCCTAAACTGAGGAAAAACTTAGATTTTTAATTTTAGAGATAGTTATTTATGCAACAGCAGCAACCACGAAACTCAACCCTAATTTTCTCATAACCGCTCTTGCTTACACTTCCTCTCTTCATCTTTCTTCTTTTCCTTTCTCTATAGCTTTATTTCTTTATGTTTTTCCCTTCCATCCATGAAGGGCTAGACCTTTAAATGAATCCTAAGGATTGACAATCTTGATATTTTAATTCTAATATCTTGTTGTGATTGTTTTACATTAAATTGCTAATTAAGTTTCTCTTTTACTTATTAATCAAGTTTATCTTTTACTTGTTAATTTAGTTTATTTTTTACTTATTAATCAAGTTTCCCTTTGATTTTGTTAAATTTGAATAGAATTGCTTAATTTGATTTAGATGTTGATGTAATAATTGTATAATGACCACGTGTTTAATAAAGATTACAAAGACTAAATAATCCATCAAAGGCTTCTTAGATGTTATTTGTTAAGCTTGGTTGAATTTTGGGTTTTAGATTAATTTAAGATTAGATGGGTGCTTAATTCCTTTAACCTTGATTAATTAAATTTTGAATGCTTATCTAGTATAGAATTCATGGATCATCTTAAGGTTTCTTAATGTGATCTAAGACTAACAATATGATTATCAATTGAATAGATTCGTAGTGATCAATGATAGATTAAATTCAAGATTAGTTAATTTCCTTGGATTGGTTGTTTACTTAATTTTGTTTACAATTTTTAATTACTTTTTATTAATTAATTTTGGAACCTTTTTTTCCTTCCCGTTATCCTCTTAATTTGATTGCTTGATTAGAGTGATCCAAGAACTCAACCTGGTTGTGCCTTATACTATAAGTATTTTAGTGAATCGATTTATAAATTAATTTAATTTGATAGTCTCGACAGCTATCAGGCACACCCAGCACTTTTCTTTGATATTGAATTTATGCTTAGCACGATCACACACTATTTAGTTTAAATATCTACTTAATCTTACAAATACACGATCTGGAGGCAATTTCGACATCGAATAAAGCAACAACAAAAGTTAGATCACTTTTTCCTCTCAAATGTTAAAAAGTCAATATTCAAAGTTTAGGCCGTAATTTGATTGCACTGACTATACTAAACTACGAATAGTTTCCCAAGAAACAAATTAGCACACTAGTAGGACTCGTGTTTATTTCATTTTTTATTGTGTATCTATATATGCACTTGCGTAGTGGAAAGGTTATTCGTAAAGCAATGTTAGCTAAAAATTCAAGAACTGAAAACCCTTTACAAATGCAAAGGCTAGAGACAATGTGCCTACTTCAACTGCCTCTGAAGTGGCATCTGCCCCTACACCAGAGGATCGGGGATCAAATATTTATAATTATTAATATCATCCTAGTTTTATACCGATATATGACATACCACTAACCACTGTTGATATTATGGGAATCACCATGCCAATATATGCACCGGCAAATCCCTCAGTTCCTCTAGGGATTATTCCTCCAGGACAATATCTTTTTGCCATGATAGACCCCACACTTCAACGAACATACCCCTATACTTGGGTTTTATGGGTCCTAGTGCAGTTCCTGTGCATGACATGGCAAGATCACAAGGAGTCCCCGTTGCTCTAATCTTCCCTAATATGACAAGGGTCGTGCCTCAAGGACCTTAAAGTAACACAGAAAAGGCATTAGCCATTATTCAACAACAAATGGATGACAGTAATCATGATATGGTTCACATGGTAACTCAGCAAATGAGTACAATCCTCACTCCTTTGATTGAGTTAACTAGTAATGCATGCAACGAATTGGCCTAACAAGTAGGGAGGCTAAGTAGCTTTCTGAGATGAGAGCCTTATCTAGAAAATAATCCGGTCTCTATTGGCTAAGCGACTCTAGAGGTCGCAAGCATTGCACAATAACTTGCTCAACCACCTCCTATATAGTATGGAAACACATCCATGCTGACTAAGGCAAGAGAAGTGTTGCATCCTTATCATAACACACAGAATGTAGGGTATCAAGTTCTTGTATATTAGAATCAAACTCAAACTTTGACATAGCTTGTTGCAGGAGTAAGAGATCGTGTCTATAGTAATCTTGGTTACAAGTATAAACTGATTTACGATGCTAGTCAAAGACAACCCTTATGTTTCAATCCTCTTGAACGACAAGTGAATAAGGTCGTCAAACGTGCCCTTGCTAGGTATGGTTTTAATTTTGGACTGCATTTCATCCTCAATTTGTGTCTACTTTTATGGAGTGGATCAACTAGTTTGAACTCCCCAGATGACGTAAGATCCTCAAATTTTCTAAGTTATCAGGAGAATGAGGTGGGACTTCTATTAAACACATAGGTAGATTCACGACAAAGTGTAGTGATTTTGCCACTGATAAGTATATAAAAATGAAGTTGTTCCCTAATTCTTTAACATAGAACACTTTTATGTGGTACTCGACATTGCCTCCCTATTCTGAACGCTCGTGGGAACAACTCAAAAGACTGTTCCATAAGCAATTCTTTAGGCCTCAAATAAAAATATGATTAATTGAACTATTTAGTATCAAAAGGAGACCTAATGAAAGCGTAGATGATTATGTTAACTGTTTTAAATATATGAGGGGTAGATGTTTTACCCCAATCCCTGAAGCTGAAATGGCTAGAATAGCCACTAAATGACTAGACTTTGCCATCAGCAAAAAACTAGTGAATCATCAATTTTCTTATATGTCCCAACTGGCTAGTAGAGTACATCAAATTGAGCAACTCTGATAAGAGAAGCTTGATTAAAAGGATAGGCATAGCGAGAAAGAGTGCATATTGTAGAATATGATAATGACAGTGAGACTGAATCAAAAAAAATTATGGCCACTGAATTACAAAACCTAGCAAAGGAAAAGAGATAATGGAACCTCCTAAATGTTCGTTTAACGTCACTAAAGTTGACATGCTCTCAAAAGACAAACAGATAAAATTAACTGAAAGACGTGTTCTCAATTCAGGGTTATGATTTAGAATGGGATCAAGGAAGGTAAGCTAAGGTTTGCTAGCAAGACAAAGTAAGCAATGAAAGTCAACACAACTAGTTATTCGGTGCTCCCAAACAACTAGTTATGGTAAATCCTTTCTTGGGCAATGATGTCACCTATGTGCATGAACAAGAGGTATACAATAAAGAATACCCAAAGGAACCTCTTGAATCATGTCTAGAGCATAGTACCACAATCAAAGATGAGGATGAAGAAGTTAGGGGTTATGGTCAATTGTTAGAATTGAGTATTTTCACTCTTTATTGGCAAAAACCAAATTTTGAGGAGATAAAGCGAGTTAAAAATCAGTCCACATCTACTCATTGAGAGTGAAGCTCCTAAGGTAGAATTCAAACTTCTTCTTCTCGTGCACAAGTATGTGCTCCTTGGACTAAAATTTACATACCCTACCAGTTTTAGGTACATGTTTCCATATGCTAAATATTTAATAGATATTCTCTTAGTAAGAATAAGAATAGTTTATAATACTTATGACTAAGATAAGAAGATGTTTTTCATAGGCCAAGTTAAGGACCTTTATTTATCGCTTCTTGGGAGGCATCCTAAGTTTTCTTTTCATTGTTTCCTTTATTTGTTTGTGATTTATATTTTATGAATTTTGTTGATAGTTTACTGTTTAATGAGTCGGCTAAAGTGCCTTATCGAAATCAAAGCCTTTGTAGAGGAATGTATATAGTTTTGGCCAACAAAAAGATTTTTCCTTTTTATGCTTAGCTTATTCTATTATTAGTTTTTATTAGTTTGTAATGCATTTAGACTAGAGTGCATCCTCTAATTCTTCTCAAATCAAGTATAATTTTTCAAAATGAGAGATAAGATTTGACTTAAAGGATAACTTGAGAAACCAAAAGAGTTTGATGTATGATAACTTAGGAGAATCTATGTGGAAGTAGTCCATGATTGTTATATTTTTTTAGTTTAAGATTAATTTACTTTTCCAAGTGTACTACTCATAAATTCATTAAGTTTGTGAACTCTTGGAGAAGGTTTATATGTATCAATGTGATTTCTGAAGTGTTTCACTAATCCTAGAACAACTCCTTTAGATATATTGAGGCAAAATTCTAATGTGTGCATTCTAAGATAGATGCGTTAGGCATTTCTTGTTAACCCATTAGCCTTTTTACCAACCTAATTCAAAATTTCCTTTAGTAGCCCTTTGAAGCCAAAACACATTTAACCTATTTTTCTTTCATTTAACCCACAAAATCCTTACCTTTTTTAGCCTAAACACTAGACCTACCCTATGTGAGAAGGATTTCGTCAGAATGTGAGAAACTTATTAGGACAAATATACATCAAAAGAGAGGAAAGATGAATGAAAATACTAGCATGAGAAGTGAAGAAGCCCACCCATGAGTATACAAAGAAATAAGTGAGGAGGTGGTAATAAAAAGAAGGAAAATGTTGTTGAATAGCCTAGCACAAATGAGTGCTTGCGATGTGTAGGTTAAGCACAAAGTCACAAGTTTAGATTTAAGCAAAGCCATTCTACTTTAAAGAAAAAAAAAGGAAATGCAAAAGGAAAAATGCTAGTTTATGCATAAGAAAAAATCTCTAATTATTATCATTGCTCATTCTTAATTAGTTTAGATTTTTCTTGTTATGATTTCTCACACTTTTCTGAATTCTTTAACCTTTCTTTGTTTATTTTTCCATAACCTTTAGCTACATTACAACCTTAGTAAATACCTTTTGATCCCTTAGATGTACACACTGCATTTGTGGAGATAGGTGGATAGTGGTTTTGCCTATGGGATTTAGGAGTTCAATGTGTTGGTTGTGGACTAGCATCCTGCCTTGGCAAGGCCAGGTGGGGTCGGAGTTAGATCAAGCCGTGGTGCTTGCTGATGGGTTTAAGTATAAAAAGTTACGTCCTAACTAACAGCTATAACTTTTAATCTAGTGGTAAACGCTCGATCTAACAAGTGGTATCAGAGCTCAACTCTTGTGTAAAGAGCTTAAAAACTTCAAGAAGAGAGATGGCTTCTTCAAATCCTTTTTCATCGAAGGGTGCTTCTATCAATAAACCCCTCCTTTTCAATGGTGATGGATATACTTATTGAAAAGAAAGAATAAATTTTTTTTATTGAAGCTATTGATCTAAATGTGTAGGATGCTGTAGAAAATGGCCATTTTATCCTTACACATCTTGTTAATGGTGTAAGAGTTAATATGCCTAGAAGTGAATGAACCGATGATGATAAGAAAAAGGTACAATATAATTTGAGAGCTAAAAATACTATCATCACAACCTTAGGGTATGATGAATTTATTTAGGATCTCAAATTGTAAAACAGCCTAAAAGATATAAAACACTTTACAAGTCACCCATGAGGGTACTAGTGAAGTGAAGAAGTCAAGAATCAATACTCTCACATGTGAATATGAGTTTTTTAGAATGAATCAAGATGAAAGAATTCAAGAAATGCAAAAGAGATTCACTCATATTGTTAACCATCTTGCTTCATTGGGAAAGACATTTCCTAATGAAAATTTTATTAACAAAGTATTAAGATGTTTGAATAGGCATTAGCAACCTAAGGTGACAGTTATTATGGAATTAAGGAATCTCTCTACCATGACCTTAGCCACACTCTTTAGAAAGCTTCAAGAGCATGAATTGGAGTTAAATAAACTCAATCAACATAAGAAACTTGACAAGAAGGAGAAAGGAATTGTTCTTAAGGCTACCTCATCTATACTTGATGATGATGATGATGATGATGAAGATGATAGAGATGGCTTGGAGAATCTTGAGCTTAATGAGGAGAACCTAGCCTTCTTGTGAAGAAGTTTGGGAAATTCCTCAAGAAAAAGAGAAATTAAAGAAGACCTCCCTTTCCTCCAAAGGAAACTCATTACAAAGGGGAAGGAACTTCATCTATTCTCATATGCTTTGGATATGAAAAATAGGATACATGAAGTTGGAGTGTCCTATCTATCAAAAGAAAGTGAAGAAATTTGAGAAGATGCCTTCAAAGGATAAGAAAGGAAGGAGAGCCTATATAGTATAAGATGACAATGATATGGACTCAACGAATAACTTCGACAATGAGGAAGCTTACCTTTGTCTCATGGCTAGAAGAGAAGAGGAAGATGAAGATGATATGGAGGTAGTATCTTCAAACCTTGACTCTTTCCCTTCTTACAATGAAATGCAAGTT
This sequence comes from Ormosia semicastrata, assembly GCA_029884595.1. NCBI lineage: Eukaryota > Viridiplantae > Streptophyta > Magnoliopsida > Fabales > Fabaceae > Ormosia > Ormosia semicastrata. The sequence goes on along the minus strand of JAQQTO010000022.1, from coordinate 4,807,289 downwards.
GCTTTTGAAGAATTGCATAATGAATCCATAAGGCTTGCTAAACTTGTTTCCTCATCCAAGAAAACTATTTTCTCTCTAGAAAACAAAATTTTCATCTTGAATAAGGAAATTGAAGAACACAAGATTGAAAATAAAACTCCTAGATTAATTGATGTTAATTCTTCATGTATGACTTGCTCTTCTCATAAGATTGCATCTACATTCTCTTCTTGCCCTTCATGTAAATCTTTTGAAAAAGAGATTGAGTACATGAAAAATACCCTCTCTAAGTTTACCCTTGGAAGGGACAATTTGAATATATTACTTGAGAAATAAAGACGTATCTTTGAAAAGGCAGATTTGGGGTATAATCCCAAAAACCAATAAAAGCTTTATAAGAACTTCTTTGTTCCATCAAGTATATAAAGTAGTCATTTCATAAAATGTTTTTCTTGTGGCAAGAAAAGAAATAGTGCCTCTACATGCAATGCAAGAAAGAACAACAAAGTAGGCACTAGGATGGTTTGGGTTCCCAAGGGCACCTTACCCAAAACTAACACACAAGGACCCAAGAAAATTTAGATATCAAAGGTTAAAAATTAAGTGTGTGTTGTAGGTGTGCTTGAAGGTCAAGAGTTCGCATTGGTATCTTGATAATGGTTTCTCCAAGCACATGACCAGAGATGACTCCAAGTTCTCTTTCCTAGTCCCCAAGAAGCATGGGCATGTAACCTATGGAGACAACAACAAAGGAAATATTCTTGATGTTGGTAAAGTTGATAAAACTTCTTCCTCCTCTATTAATAATGTTTTGCTTTCTAAAGGACTTAAACATGACCTGCTTAGCATTAGTCAATTATATGACAAAGAAAATAAAGTTATATTTGATTCAAATTGTTGTAAAATTGAAGAAGTAGATGACAAACAAGTTAAGTTTGTTGGTTATAGAGTGAATAACATATACATGATTAGTCTTGATGATATATTCTCAAATATTGCAAAATGTCTTATGAGTAAAGAAGATTATTCATGGCTTTGACATAGAAGAATTACACACATCCACATGGATCATTTGAATAAGTTGGTCTGTAAGGAGCTAATAATTGGACTACCTAAGCTCAAATTTGAAATAGATAAGTTATGTGATGCATGTCAAAAAGGAAAACTAGTAAAGGTCTCTTTTAAAGCTAAAAATGTTGTTTCTACCTTAAGACCTTTATAACTATTACACATGGATCTTTTTGGACCCCCAAGAACTATGAGCTTTAGTGGGAATTACTATGCATTTATATTGTAGATGATTATTCTAGGTTCACATAGACATTATTTTTATCTCGTAGAAATGATGCTTTTCTAGCTTTTAGAAAACTTACCAAAGTCATTCAAAATGAAAAGAGTCTTAACATTACATCTATTATAAGTAATTATGGTGGAGAGTTTAAAAATCAAGAGTTTGAAATCTTTTACAATGAAAATGACATTGAGCATAATATTTTAGCCCCTAGAACTCTACAACAAAATGAAGTTGTAGAAAGAAAAAATAAATCTTTGGAAGAAATGGCTAGAACTATACACAATGAATCTAACCTTCCTAAGTATTTTTGGGCGGATACAGTAAGTATCGCTTGTTATGTAATGAATAGGGCCCTAATAAGGTTAATTTTAAAGAAAACTCCCTATGAATTATACAAAGGAAGGAAACCAAATATCTCCTACCTTCATTTTTTGGATGCAAATATTTTGTTTTAAATAATAAAAAAGATAACTTAAGAAAATTTGATGCAAAATTAGATGAGAGTATATTTCTTGGCTATTATAGTCATTATAAAGCTTTTAGAGACTATAATAAAAGAACTATGATCATAGAAGAGTCCATACATATTACATTTGATGAAACTAATCCAAATAGACCGAGAAAGGAATTTATTGATGATGTTGTAGAAATTTTGGCTAAAAGACACTTGGATGATAAGGAAAAAGAAGCCAAGAAGTAAGAATAAAGTCAAGTTGATCCCCCACAGCAAGAGGATTTATAAGTCATGGATCTTCCTAAGGAATAGAAGACTTCAAGATATCATTCTCTTGACAAAGTAATTGGTGATGTATCAAAAGGGGTAACAACTCAAAACTCTCTTAGAGATGCATGCAATCACATGGCCTTTGTTTCTCAAATTGAATCTAAATACCTAAATGAAGCTATTATTGATGAATAATGGATCTTTACCATGCAAGAAGAGTTAAATCAATTTGAAAGGAATTAAGTTTGGAAACTTATTCCAAGGCCCAATGATCATCCAATAATTGATACAAAATGGGTCTTCAAGAACAAACTTGATGAAACGAGGATAATAATAAGAAATAAAGTTAGACTGATTGCTAAATGTTATAATCAAGAAGGAGGAATTGATTATGAAGAAACTTATACTACCGTTGCTAGATTAGAAATTATTAGAATGTTACTTGCTTTTGCTTGAATCATGGATTTCAAGCTTTACCAAATGGATTTAAAAAGTGCTTTTCCAAATGATTTTATTCAAGAAGAAGTGTATATGGAACAACTTCTTAGTTTGGAAAGCTATGAGCTACCTAACCATGTTTTCAAATTGAAAAAGGCATTGTATAGCTTAAAACAAGCTCCTAGAGCTTGGTATGAGTTGAGTAAGTTCTTTTTAGAAAAGGATTTTTCAAGAAGCAAGGTTGACACAACACTCTTTGTTAAAAACAAAAAGCATGACATTCTCCTTGTACAAATTTATATTGATGATATTATATTTGGTGCTACTAATGAATCCTTACGTAAGGAGTTCGCTAGTCTTATGCAAAGTGAATTTGAAATGTTTATGATGGATGAGCTCAACTTCTTCCTTGGACTTCAAATCAAGCAAACAAAGGATGGAACATTTATAAGTCAAACCAAGTATTACAAGGAGTTCCTTAAGAAGTTTGGAATTGACAATGCTAAAGAAATTGCTACCCCAATGAGCACCACTTGCTATTTGGACAAGGATGAAGGAGGAAAACTCATAGAAATCACTAAATATAGAGGTAAGATTGGCTCATTCTTTTACCTGATTATAAGCAGACTAGATATAATATTTAGTGTATGTATGTGTGCTAGATATCAAGCTTGTCCTAAAAAATCTCACCTAAGTGCTGTAAAAAGAATAATGAAATATCTTGTTAGCATAACACAAATGGGCTTATGGTACCCCAAGGGTTCCTCATGTAGTTTAATTGGTTATTCTGATTCTAACATTTTCAGATGCAAGGAGAATAGGAAAAGTACTAGTAGGACATGTCACTTGCTTGGAACCTCTTTATTTTCTTGGCATAGCAAGAAACAAAATAGTGTGGCATTGTCTACGGTTGAAGCTGAGTATATTGTAGTCGGAAGTTGTTATACTCAAATCCTTTAGATGAAGCAACAACTTCTACATTATAGACTCTAGCTTGATTACATTCCTATAATATATGATAACACTAGTGTAATCAATTTAACTAAGAACTCAATCTTGCACTCTAGGACTAAGCATATTGAAATAAGAGATCATTTTATAAAAGATCATGTATAAAAAAGAGATCGTGTGCTTGAATTTGTGGAAACATCAAAATAACTAGCTGATATCATTACAAAGCCTTTGGCAAAAGATAATTTCTCTTATATAAGAGGAGAACTAGGAATAATGAACTAATCATGAATTTGAGTGAATGCTTATGCTTGATGCATTTTCATTAAATTATTCATTTAAATCCATTACTGACTTGAGTGTCAGAGGTTTTTCCAAATTTGTTTTACAGGTACTTGATCCATAACTAAGTCCCCTAATTTTAAAATGATCAATTGCATTTGTTGTATATATCTAGTGCTCAATAATAGATTAATGGATAAAGATATTCGATTATCAGTGTCACAGTAGTTCAGATTTGTGTTTTCAACTAAGAATAATGGATTATCTTAGGTAGATAATCGATTATCATCATATCAAAAGGCTCAAAAGTGTTTGTGATCAACAATAATCGATTATGAAAGGACCATAATCAATAATCTTCGTGGCAGTGACTCTTTTTGTTCAAGGGATAATTGATTATGAGATGGTCATAATCAATTATCTGTGTTTTTAGTCTTTGTGAACCACACATAAAATCAATTATTGAAGCTCAAAAATCGATTATCTGTGAGCCTATATCAGTTGTTGCAGCACATTCCTCCTCATTTCAAATGTCATTTTCTCTCTCTACAACCTCGTTCTCCTTCCTTTCTCTAAAACCTAACCTTCTCCACCTTTAAAACCACCACAATCCACCACCTAACACCTCCCTTGCATAAGTTGCGTCCCATCTCCTCCTTTCCTCTCCATTTTCCCAAACAATTTCACCAAAAACCTCATATCCCTCACCAACCCATGCCCAACCTCCATTGATGGCCTCTAGTTCTCACCCAAAGCGAGCCTACACCAAGAATGCTCTTGGGGATGTCAATGCCATCAACCCTTTGGATCTTAGGAGGCTAATCTCTGATAACTACTAGATGAACCACTTCAGGAACTACTATCTGATGAGGGACTTAGTCCAATCCAAGTACATATTCCTTGATTTCTTCCATAGAGAAGGGTTCCAATTCATCCACCTCCTTAAACACTAGTGGATTATGCAACTTTGCATTCACCACCAAAACTTTTACCCTGATTTGATTAAGGTATTCTATTGCAACCTTGAAATTATTGATAATGATTTGGTGACTGAAGTAAAGAGGCACAAAATTATGGTAAAGCCTCATGATTGGTTAGATCTGTTTAGGCTGCATTATACTAGTAAGAGGTTCTTTGAGAACAATTACAAGGTTTGGGAAGGTTACAACTAAACCATAGTGATCCAGTCAATAATCAAACACGATTATACAGTCCTTAGAGGTTATTTCATGACTAGCAAGCTTACAAGTCAGGATTGTCTATTGCACAATGCTTATGCATGCATTCTTACTCCTCGAGGGGTCAATTATTCTTACTTAGGCTAGGATGACATTTTCATTTTGTGGGCCATTAAATAGAGGTTGCATATTAACTGGCTCTACTTTATCAAGCATCATATGACAAAGGTGCAAAGTAAGAACAAAATGGATCTCTCCTATGCTTTTCTCATTTCCAGAATTCTTGAGAAATACCCTGCCATCGTGAAAATTGAGGAAGCAACCAAGGTTACTAGCCATAACAAGTTTGGATTGAGTACTTTCAACTATATGCACATGAAGAAGGAACATGAGGTGTAGACATATAGAGATGAAGAGGTGAAGCTGAGGATGAAGTTAAAGCTACAATGAGAGATGATGAAGTTGAGAATAAGGATGAAGCTGCCCCTGCTAATGTGGATATGTCAGGTGCTCCACCTGCTCATGATGACCGGGTCTTAACTACGATTGTTAATCTTCGAGCTTAAATGGAACATAGTTTTGGGATCATATATGACCGTCTTGATGCTATTGAGCTCTGCCTTCCACCACTACCATCGGAGGACCATGAGGCTTAGTCTTTGGATGCTTAGTCTGACCTTGATGTTATCTGACTCTGTTTTAGTCATTTATCTTACTTTCATTTGAACTTTGATGATTATGTTTAGTATATATAGTTGGTCTTATACTTTTGGATATGGATAGCCTTTTGATGGATTTTGAATATATCTTGTTGTTTAAACAATTGGTTTAAGTTATTGTTGGTATCTTGAATAAAATTTTTTTTTCAATGTTTTCTTTTTGCTTTGGCAAGGGCAATGATTTTTGCTTTGTACTCTCTCTTGCACATTTTTTTATCATGACAAAATGGGGTGAAAGATACTTAATTCTTGGTATTAAGAAAAGAAATGTAAATTTAAAACAAAAAAATATATTGGGATTCTAAAATTAAGGGGGAGTAACGCATCTCTGATTTAATAACCTCTTACAATATAGAGGGAAAGTAAGACTCACTAACACTTTTTGTGAATTCCTATTTATTTAAACTAACTCTTTTTTTAATGGTTGTTTGTCATCATCAAAAAGGGGGAGAATATAATTGAAAATCAACAATGGTTTTGATGAACACAAACAAGAAAATGTTTACAAGATCAAGTCAAAGATCCTTCAAGACTAGTTATAGGACTTAAATCTCATGTAAATATAAAAAAAAGGTTCAGAATAGAAAAGGGTGAGAATTTTAAAAATTATCAGTAGTAATAATAATTTAAATGACATCACAATAATTTCAACTGCTTCAGGAAAAAAAAATCATCTTAAATAAATATTGTATAGCATAGAAAGGTGGCAAAAGCCAAAACAAGTCATTTCTCTTCCCGAGGTAAAAATCCAATTATTATTCTTACTAAAAATAATTCACACCATCCAATAATAATAATTTGTAACTTACATTCGTAGTAAACATTCCAGTTGTGAGTTATAACTCAATTTCACCTTTATAATCACATATTCTCAAGTAAACATTTATATACATTCAATTCTTATAAAATTCTCAAGTGAACATTACATATTTTTATGTTGACATGGAGTTATTCATTATTATACAATTCTCGTATGAGTGCTCATATAATTATTATCTTTATACGTTCATTCCTATAGAACCCATATTCACATACCATATAGGTAAAGGCCACCTTATATAACCCAGGTTCTATATTCTAATTGTAGGGAGTGAATCAGGGCCTCACACTACCATCATATTGGGTAATAGTCTGCTTTCAGGTTAATGCACTTTAACCTATTTATGATAATCTCTCCTTTTGTCACACAGAACTATTCCGAGTAACCCTTATATATATAGGGAAATTATAACATATAAGGAAATTTAAGAGGAATTTATAAGAATATAAGATCTCCTTCCTCATGGAGGTTCATCTCCATAATTCAAATAGAATTTTGAATACCCTTCTCCCAAAATAAGATCATCTCCAAAATTCATTATTTCCAGGTGAATTGATAATTCAATTCAAAGGGCTACTCATGTAGGTGGGAGTAGCGATACAGAACCATTTTCCTTCCCCATCTAAGGATAATGTCTAATATCTTTTATTCCGTGAGTACTTATTATTCAAACTCAAATATTAGCTCAACCTTATGATTTAAGGAAGAAATTCTCAAATTCTTATTCAAATATAGCTCAAATTTTTATTCCAAAGGAGCAATACAAATTCTAATACACAACAAGAGTACAATACCATTCATTCATCAAAATTTCATATTGCATCTTTTAGTTACTTTACTACTCAAGTAATTAATGCATTGAATAATCAATCCTCAATTTAATACATGCACAATACAAAGCTACACCAAGCGCACAATGCCAAAGCTCACCATAAACTAGGTGCAAGTAATTCTTATTTCATAATCACAATGAATACACAAAGATATCAATCCTCAGATCATTTCTAGAGTTTATTGAATGCAATTTCATATTTCAAGATTCTATGTATAATGAATTGGATCATAATTCAAGTTTACATTTAGTCCCCAAGGAGTAAGAACTTTATTTTTTTTCAAAACAGGGGGTTGGTAATCAATTACTATTCTTGATAATCGATTACCACATGCTATTTTCTCAAACTTGAACCCATGGTAATCGATTACCAGCTATCCAGAAGCCTAGTAATCGATTACCTCCTTGTGGTAATCAATTACCACATTTCCAGCAACAATCTTTACAGCTTAGTAATGGATTACACTCTCGTGGTAATAGATTACCAACTAGAATTTAGAAGAAAAATAGAGATTTTAAAACAAACAACCCAAAACAAACCGTATATAATTCAATCACAAGATAATTACTCCATATATATGCATTCAAACCAGTATCAAAATGATATAGGAAAAATAGGCAAATATCAAAACCCATTTCATTAATCACAAATCCACTAAGTTTCAAAGCTAATTCCAAACTCAAAACTCATAAACATGCATATATTTTCTATTCAACATGCCATTTACCATTTCTAAACCAAATCTTTCAACATAAAATTCTTAGTGAAAAGAAAATGAAATAATGAAACAAAGAAACACTTCACCCCTACCTTAACTCCTTTAGTGATGCTATTTCTTTTCTCTTCTTGTTCCTCCTTTTCTTTCTTCTTCTTTCTTCTCCTTATTCTTTCTTTGCTTTCTTCCTTATTTTCTTTTCACGTTCTGCTACTCTTCTTCTATCTCTCTCTATTTTTCTTTCTTTATTATCCTCTCTATTTCTTTTTCTTTTTCTCTTATTCTTATATTTTTTTCTCTCTTTTTGTTCTCTTCTGTTACTTTTTGACTGAAGAAAGCAAGAAAATGATAAAGATAAAGCAAAGGAGAAAGATAAAGATAAAAACTAGGGATGTGGTCATTATTAAGTGTAAGAGTTTTGTCTCTTAGGGATACTTTATTCTTTTCCTGATAAGTTTTCCAATTTCCATTATTGTCCTTGGAAATTCTAGAACTTTGTTTAATCCCTATACACATCATTTAATAACTGTCTTTATATTTACTATGCTCTATTATTTTTCCTTAGGTTAAAGTAATCCTAAGGAGATAAACTGATAGGTTTATAGGTATTTGCCTTAACCTGTAACTATTTCCAAAATATTCTCCATTCTCTATTTGACATCGTCATAAAATCTCATAATTTTCTAGACCACTTTCCTATTTAGTTTGATATTTAAACACTCATTTTGTGTTATTAAATATATCAATTTAACTCAGTTAATTCCTCAAAATTCACCACAACACATACTAATTATTTGTGGTTTAGAAATAATTTTTTCTTATGTATTTTTATCATTTGAGCTAATATGAGCTATTTTTCATATTTTAGGTTGTAGCATCATACCTAAACTAACTCAAAAAGCTATAAAAAAATTAAAAAATAATTATCAAAAATATTAATGAGCTTCTATATCAATTATTAAGATTAATAGGTTAGGGAGGATGTTACAATAGAGATATTAAGGGTTGCTTGATGTGTATAAACTCATCCAAGGTGTATAAATTCTTGAGATTGGTTTGTGATAACATGCTTGATATAAGTTGTTTGTGTCTTGTTAAGCTTGAATGCATGATTGGATAATCCACCCCTTAGCACTTGAGTGAGTTGCCATTGCATTGATCTTTTAAAAGTTATCTTTTGAAATCTAGATTTGCAAGCTCTTGTTACCTCAAAAGAAATTCCCTTTGTTTTTGTGTCTTGATCATTCAAGTTTGGGGGTATTTGGTGTTTAGATAAAATGCACACATCTTGTGCTTGATTTGATATGAATTGAGACGAATATTGTGAGAATTTTATGCCACTCTAATTGCATATTTATTAAATCAACCTTAGTAATTTGATTTTGTCCTTTATCTATGATTTTAGGTCCAAAAAGGTGCTTTGATATGGTTCTATGAAGACTTAATTTAATCAATTGCAAGGGAGTTGAGCTCGAGAAGAAGATTGCCATGATTCATGAAGTTATCGACCTTTGTGTGGTAAAATAGACGTAACTTGAGCTACAAAGATTGAAACAAGGTAATTCTAGGGGCATTCGAAAGTTAAGAAGGAGAGCTACAACTTTCATGCATATTACAAAGGCCAAATCATGCTCTAGAGAGTCACACACGCTCCCCGATGTAAACTAGAAAAACACACACCCCTGGTCAGGACTTTGCTGAAGTGTTAAAACAATACCTCACATGCCCCCCAATGTGAAGCCACACAGGGGCATGTGAGTGTCTAAAACACCAAGATGGTGTGCCACACCCCCTGGTGTGGAGAGCTTAAGCTACACAAAGGGGGCATATGTAATGCTACTATGAAGGTTTTCAACCCTTATCAACTTAGGAACTTGAGTCAAGGACAATTTAGGCATCCTAATTAGGGATTTAATTGGAAACTAATTAAGGAGGTTAAGTTTCCTAGATTTAGTTTCCTAAATTCAATCATACATTTTCAAAACTTAGAGGCTAATTAAGGAATTACTTGAGGACTAATTAAGGAGATTTAATGTAAGATACACCTTTATTAGATTAAATCTCCTATAAATAGAGCAAGGCTGAGGAGTTTGGGTAGCTTTTTCACCAGGGATTGAGGGCAAGGGTTTGAAGACAAGTTTAAGGAGAAATAAGGCAACCTTTGAAGACTTCTAATTTCTTTTCTACTTCTTCATCTAATTCCTTTTTTTTTTTTGTTTCTTATTTTCTTAGATAGAATCATGATTGTCCCTTTATCTATTTTCTTGTTTGTGTTACAATGGTCATGTCTGGCTAAATCTCTAATTTATAAGATTAGGATGTAACTTTTTACTTTTCTATGTTGAATGCTTGACTTGATTCTTTGTTAATGAGAAATTATTATTCTTGATTCATTCTTAGTATGTTTAATGTTTGTGGTATGTTATGCGCCATACTTACATGTTCTTAGGCTTTGGGTGAAGAATCGAGAGAGGAAATTTAATGCTTGATAATCTAGAAATTGAACTTAGAAATTAAGATATAGAGACAAGCTTAATCCTTTGAGGGTTAACAGGATATCATCAAGCTTAATAGGTTTTAACTAATTTGATTGCCATAAGAATGGGGTTGTTTTAGTTTTAATACATTCTTAGTGCCAAGATATTGGGCTTTAAATAATTTAGGATAGACTGCCTTCAAAAACATAATTAATTATTAATAAATAAGAATCAATGTTCATCACATTGGGTAATTGTAGTGGATTCCTAATCCTAGGTCTTTAATGATTGGTTGAACTCTATTCTCCCTAGATTAGTTAGCTTTGTTAGTGATTTTATGTTTTTATTTAATTACATTTTATTCTTATTTTTTATTGCCTAAATAATTAAACTTGTTGGAGTTTGGTAATCATATGATCCTCAAGGGAACGATACTATGCTCATCATTTTATTACTTGTTAATGACCTGTGCACTTGCTAATTTAGTACAACATACATCAAACTTAACTCTAGTATAATGGGTGCTGCTTTGCTCTTCTTGAACAAAACTATCAGCAATCTTCACTTTCGTTGTGAAATTATAGGCTGACATGTTTTGACTTGGCCGCTATTGTCTACATCAAACCTTACGAGGAGAGTGTGACTCTTAACAAGTCTCCCATAACTTCTGTCATAGTAAAGTCCCTTAATTAGTCATATGGCCCTTTTATCTCTCACCATTGTAAAATTGGCAAAGAAACTTTGTTTGACGATGAACACATGGCCTATTTGCTCCTTTGGCTTTGAAAACATGTTTTTTTGCATCAAATCTTTGTAGGTGTCTAAGTATTGTTTACCTTTGGCCATTATGCTTCACAAAGGCCGATGTATGTCTTTGAGCCAATTGATCATCACTCACCTCTATCAGTCCATTAATGAAACTTTCGATACTATGTGTGCTCAAACTAAGATAATCATTATGGGTGGCCTTTTATGGTTATTGCATATGTGGCTTAATGCAATTCTCTTTGATGATTTATCTGACAAATCACTGGATGACATTCCTGATGAAGTTTGTAGGTATAGGCTTGCCTATTATTGCCATCATGACACTAAAATTGATTCTTATGTCGATGACATATAGAAGTATTTTACCATTCTATTCCATGTTGATGTATGCAACTGACATCAATTTTAATCCATTTGCCATGAGAGTTGAAGGCACTGTCCATTTCATTGGGAATATGTTTTTTTATGATAATGGTTTCTAAGAGGAAATCAATGACATGTGGGCTAGTTTACCTTTGTCAACAAATCTTTTCCTCTAGCTTACTGGGTTTTGATGATCATAATATGGTTTTTCACTTGCCAAATTTAGTGGCTCGACAAATTGGTTTTACTCAAGTCGTTCCTGCCCTTATGTTGAAACAAGGTTTATACAAGCGGCCGATATTAGTTTTGTCTTCGCCAAATTTTGTGATCTAACTAATAAGGAACAATAAAGCCACTAAATAATCTTTTTGGCCCATAGATTGCACAAATAGTAGTTATCATATCCTAGACATCGTCAAATGGTGGAACAATTATGATTAGCCTTTACTGCCTGATCTTGACACTTGTTTAAGCTGAATGACAGAAAGTGTTGATTATATAGCATCAAAAGGGACTCTTGCCAAGTCAAAAAGTATACACATTTAGGAAGTTTTGGCTTTCAAAAATTATTATAATGTCAAGTGGGATCCTTGATGGGCTTCAAAAATAACTAATGAAATAGAATCAGTGTTAGAACAAAGATTCAAAGACCATCAATATGATGTCTTTGGAGATTCTTTGATGCCTTGACATTGAATCCTAATATCAAACCGGATCAATTTGTCACTCCTTTTGTCAAATGTTGATTCTTATACCGATAACTCCATTTAGGGCTGCTAACATAATTGATCCATTTGATGATTATAAAAACCAAGTTACCTTTATTGACAGTTATATGTGTTCGCATAGACACTATTTGACAAAACTACATACCAAGGTGGTTCACCAACCCTCTTTAGGTAACATTTTAAGTTTTGTCTTTTCTTCTTTTTGGATTCTAAGATAATACTTCTTTTCTTTTCAGCAAGAAAGTCTTCTCGAGCTATCTCTGAATCGATTGACATCGAAGACAATGATGATGCTTTTGTCGAACCTGCTCGTAAGGAGAGTAAATCTACCTCGAACCTTACGGTAAAGCTAAAGCTTTGTTGGACACTGTTTGCTTTGGCTTTGAAAACTGTCTTTTTTGCATCAAATCTGTATGAAGGTTGTTTCAACACCTACCCAAACTCCAAAGGCTAAATTAACAAGATCCAAGCTAGTGAAGAAACCACCTATTGTGGTTGTAGAGGTACATTTGTCTAAGTTACTTTTGATTATCATATTTTATTGATCTGTGACTAACAATCATCTTTGTACTTTTGGCAGAAGAAAATAACCAACTCTTACTACTTCAAATGTCAAATTACCAGGATCATTTGGTTTAATCGAGGTGAAGAAAGAAAAGGTTGAAAAGGTAACTATGTCTACTAAAAGTGTTTCTTCCAAAGTTTCATCGAGAGAAAGCACTCTAAGCACTCCACCTCCTGCCCTTCATGACTTAAAAGAGAAAGAATCCGAGTCATGTTATCGAGACTTCTCCTATGGTAGTCAATAATCCAAATAAGTGTTATGACAACATGTAAGATACATCTAATGATCTCTTAGCCTTTCTTGATAATCAAGGTTTTCTTTTCTTTTGGATTCTAAAGATATTTTGTCGAACCTGCTCGTAAGGAGAGTAAATCTAGTAAAGCTAAAGCTTCGGACACTCATGGCTGTATGAAGGTTGTTTCAACACCTACCCAAACTCCAAAGGCTAAATTGACAAGATCCAAGCTAGTGAAGAAACATGCTAGTTATCAGATCACACTGGCATTAGCATCGGTTGTTGAGTTGTCAAGCCTACTTTAGACTCAGTTGACGTGAAAGAAACCTTACTGGCTTAGGAGCAGTTACTGGAAAAGTCTCTTGATCAACTATTTGAAAAGCAAGAGTTAAAAGAGAAATTGCAGTCCACTCTTGTCAATTGCGACCAAGTGAAGGCTCAACTTCTTGAAGCCTTTGGCAACTTCATTCAGGATCTTAAAACTTCTTTTGATGACTTGGTTCAGGATTATCCTTCACTCTGAAATACTATGGCAACCTATACTGAGTGTTTAAGGAAAATAAGTTATTTGTCAACTCAAGTAGCAGAAGCTAAACAAAGGCAGATCATCATTGGCAAAAAGACTAATAAAGGCAAAGGGCACCTTGCTAACATACAGCAACAACTGAAAGCTTTCTTGACAAAAACTTCAAGAAGGCTCTTAAGTTTTTTGATGTCAATAAGAAGAAACTTAAGGAAGAAGCACAACAATAGGTGGCGAAATGTTCTACCATATTGAAAGAACCATAAAATTCTAAGGCCGCGAAGCAAAGGCTTATTTAGACAAAATAGGAGGGCATAAGGATAAAGTTTTCCATCAATAAGTCTTTGCTTTGACTTAACCTTTTAATGTTTCTTCTTGATGTACTTAGCCACTTGGCCAGTAGGGTCATTTATTTTTGGATGTATTTTGTTGATGTCGACCATCATGGCTGACATTTGGAATGTACTTGGTCGGCTATCAAGGCTATTTTGAATATATTGACAAGTTTCAATGCATTTTTACCTCGTTCATTGCTAGTTAATATTTTTTTAATACTTTCCATTCTTGTTTATAGCTTTTACCTCGTATTAACATTAATTAGGCTACAGGCATTTCCACTAAATACTTTAGTAATTTTGTATGGGACATCCCAATTTGGCAACCATTTCACATAAGTTTGACATTTTTTATTAATGGGCAAAATAACTTCCCATATTAAATCACCAACTTTAAAAGACTTGTACTTTAACTCAACGATCGTAATATTTAGTAATCCTTTCCTTTTTTCAAATTAAGTGTTCCAATACTAAAAGTAGGTCATTATCTAACTAGGTCAACTCGTCGAACATGGCGTTCTAATAATCTTCTATTGGCGAATCATTTTGCTTCAGTAGACGAATTGACTGAATATTAACTTCGACAAGCAACATGGCATCGTGCCTATAAACTAACTTATAAGGCATACTCCCAGTTGAATCCTTTGGTGAATTCCTATAAGCCCAAAAAATTTGTTTGAGTGTGTTATGCCAATTTCTAAACTGTCAACCAATATGTTTCTTAATCTAATAAATGGTCACTTTATTAATAGCTCCCACTTGGCCATTTTCTTAGGCATAATATGGCATTGACGTCAATAACTTTATCTGTCTTGACTCAGCATACTCGACAACTTTCTTTTTGATAAACATGATTCCTTGATCCATGGTCAATAATTATGGAATCCCAAATCGACAGTAACTGGGATGTATTTATGACCTTTTGACGAAATGGGTTGGATTTAGATAATCAAATCTATATTCTCTTGTAGGAACTTGTTGTATAATTCCATGCTTTTGACATTCTTCACAAGACTTAGCGAATTCAAAATAATCTTTTATCAATGTTATAACCATTGTCGATTTAATACACATTTCATGTTTTCTCCTTCTTGATGAGCTCCACAAATGCTTTCATGGACTTCGACGAGGTCCAAGTAAGCTTATTGCTCACCTAAACATGCCAAAAGGTTTCCATTGACAGACTTTTTGTACAAGATTCCTCCCAACAGTGTAAAAGTTTTAACGTTATATTTCTGAGCTTCTTATCGGCCTATTGGTTAGGGTTTTCCAAATAGTCAATGATAGATTTTTGCAAGGCGGTTGGATCTAAGCATCTGACCATCGAATTTCATGTTCCTCTAAAGGATATAAAACTTCATTTATCCTTATGAATTAGATCAAGGTCTTTGTCAACACTTTGTACCTGGAGGCAATTTGTCCTAATTCATTGGCTTCACTATTCATGTGTCATGGCACATGTTCAATGATTATGTCATCAAATTCAGCTAGTAATCTTGCCACGACTGACAAATATAACTTCAAGTTATAATTTACACTATGATATTCCTTTGCCAATTACTTTATAACAAGTTGTAAATCTCTAATTATCTTAACATTGTGGGTTTTTAGTTCGACTAAGATTTCTAACTCGGTGATTAAAGCCTCATATTCTGCTTCATTGTTGGAAGTTGGAGCACTTATATTGTAATTTAAACATAAACTTTGTCAGTTGCGAGTTATGATCAAAACCCTTATACCAATGTCATTTTGATGGCGTGAGCCATCAAAGTACAATTTCCAATGTTTTAACCCAATGAGATCGACATCTTCATTTCAATATCAAGACATGGATAGTCAGCCAAAAATAAACTATAACCTAGCCTTTGATAGCTTTTAATGGAACATAATGCAAAGAGAATTCAAATTGGCCCAAGGTCCAACAACCAATTCTTCCATGTATTATGAGTTTTGATAACATTATTTAGTTACATCTGTCTTTGACAAGACTAATACATCAAATGACATTATATAGTACTTTAACTTTGTACTTGAAAAATATAAAGCAAGATAAAGTTTTTCAGTAGCACTATATATTCTTTTAGCGTTGATAAGTACTCTACTGAGGTAGTACATAACTCCTTCGACACTATTTTCATCTTCTTGGGCTAACATGCTCCTAATAGTGTCTTCAAATGTCGATATGTAAAGTTTAAGTAGACGGTTTAATGTTGGCGGTGTTATAATAGTAGATTCATCAAGTATCTCTTAATCTCATTGAACGCCTCTTGATGATGTTTCTCCCATTTAAGTTCTTTTGACAATTTTAACTTCACCAATGGGGAGAAGATTTTGGTCTTTCTTGACAAGTTTGAAATGAACCTCCTTAAGAAGTTAATTTTGCCAAGAAGTAACTACATCTATATCTTGTTTGTCAGTGTTGTTCTTTTAGTATGGCTTTTGCGTTGTTTTTGCAACTTTAATTCCTTTCTTGTAACCAAAGAAACATTTTGTTAGATTCATTTTTAATCCATGTTTATGCATTTTTTTCATATGCTTTTCTTAAATCAATCAAATTCTTTTTTTTAAATTTGGCAAATGCTTTTCTCAAATCTATCAAATAAGTTATTTTAGAATCCGACTTAACGACTATGATGTTAATATAAACATCCATGAAATCTCCAATCATGTTATAGAAAATAGTGTTCATGACTCTTTGATAAATAGCCCTAGCAGGCCAAAAGGACTAACAACCCATTCATAAGTCCAATGGCCATGGGACATCTAAATGTCATTTTTGACACATCATTTTTGACAATAAAGATTTAATTATAACCGAAATATCCATCCATAAAGCTTAAAGTTTCATGACAAGAAGTCGAATCGACAAGCATGTCAGCTATAGGCATTGGATATTTGTCTTTAAGTGTAGCAGAATTTAAGTTTCTAATATCAATGCAAACTCTATGTTTGTCATGTTTCTTCATGATAGGAACAACATTAGATATTCTATCAATATACTTAGTAGTTCTAATGAACCTGGCTTTTACTAGCCATTCAATTTCTTCTTTAATTTTTAGCACTACCTCCGACATAAATCATTGTGACATTTGTTTCACTAGCCAATATCTAGGTAGGGTTAGCAATCGATATTCGAGTAGACTTCTGCTAAGTACTAGCATCTAATTGTAGTCCGATGCCAAGCAATCTTTATACCCCTTCAAGACTGTGATTAATTGTGCTTTGAAGGCTTTTGACATTAACTTGCTAAAGAAAGTAGGTTTATTATGAACTTCAATTCCTAAATTGATTTCTTCTATTGGGTCTTGAACTTTGACCTTCTTGACATCACCTTTAATTGTGACTCTTGAAAATTGACAAACTCTTCTTCATATATATAATTTGGTATTGCGTCTTCAATAACGCAAACCTAGCCGATAATTGAGCCAATTAGTTCTCAAGACTTGTTATCATCATTATCTTTTTTTAGCCAAACCACATCAACCATTGACACTAAATGGAGTCCATAATGATCCATTATGCATGTTTCAAAGATAGTGTTGTCGAACTTGCACTTGTATTCCAAGGACTTCAAATATGGACTATAGATTTTGAAATCTACATGCCCCTGCTGAAGATAGCATGGGCTATTATCCTCTTTGACAATCCCAATATCCTCATCTTTATTTCAAAAGATCAATTTATATTGCAATGTTGACGAAATTGCACCTACAACATGAATCCATTCTCTATCGAGCAACGGATTATAACTTGCCTTTGATGGGACAATAATAAATAGAGTCGACCTTTCTATACTCCTTACTTGGATAGTCAACATAGTCATCCCATTCGACAGAGAAGTTTTACCTGTAAAGTCTGTCACAATCATGTTAGTGTCTAATAAGTCAATTTTTGTCTTACCAAGCTTTTTGAACATAGCTCTTGGTATCAAGTTGATAGCAGCTCCTCCATCGATCAACACTCTATTGGTGGGTAACCCTTTGACAAGGGATCTGATATGCAAAGGGAGCAAATGAGCTTTCATCTGTTTACCAGGTTTCTCAAATTAGTTAATATCGACAAACACAATGGTAATGTCTTTGTCTTTAAAAGGCCCATTCATTGTCCTCGTTAATGTAATCATCTTCCAGATGGTTAGCGTCATCATTTGCTTCATAGCCAGCTGAAAGAACTGACACTAGGTTAACATTGAAATCACGACTATCCATGGTGTGTTCCAATGCTATATTGTAATCAATGTCAACATCATATGATTCTTCACTGCTTTCAGAACCTTAGACTTCGGTAGCTATGCTTTTTCCTTTGTCTTTAATCCGAATTGGTGATTTAACATGTTTTGAGACTTCTTAGAGTTTTTTCATTAATTTTCTTGTTGGCCTAGCCTTTCTGGACTAATGACTTTCTACAAATGGCTCTCTGATCACAATGCGTTGAGCCATTCTTCTAGTAGCTTCAAGCTTTAATTTGTTTTCTTCTCAACTGAGTCTTTGTTAATGGTTGTGTAGTGGCTTGCATCTGTTGGTGTATGCCCTAGAAGCCAATACGATTTCTATATTTACATACATTCTATTATGCTAATTTTATATATGAGGCATTTCATTTATTGTGTTCTTTTTTATAAACATAATAAAGTCCTTAAAATAGTAAGTTTGATGCCATAGAACATCAAGTGGATGACTTGATCGTGAGATCCTTTTAAGATGTTACAACACTTATTCTTAAATGTTTACACTTTATGCTAGTCAAGTATTATTGTTAATTAGGACAACAATAATACATTGAGACTAGTATGTGCATAGGCCAAGATGACCATATCTCATGGGTCATGGATATGATATATCAAGTCTTCACATAGCATATTAGAGTAATGATGTACTTTAACCAAAAACCATACAATAGCACAAAATACGACCCACCATGAGAATGCTACATGGATCGTTACGTGAGTGTCATATGTTCAATTCTCATAGTGACAATGGTGTTTATGGTCCTTTAACAACAAGACTCACTATAGATATATAACAAGAAATCACTACGATTCCTAACATGAGGAGTTGTGTGTTTTAATGTCATCAAACGTCATCCGTAACAAGGTGATTATAAATTTAGTTATTGGGCGCAATCACGGTCGGCATAAGGTGATAACCGGATGTGAGTGACCTAGATGAGATTTGTCACTCCTACATAATAGGAGCGATATCTTCATATCCCCACATCGATTGAGTGAGACTACGAAATGCATGACCAATGTGTTCAAATGAGTCAATATGAGATATTGATCTCATTTATTATTACAAAGTCTACTCGAGTATCGGAAACGAATGATTGGACTATACAAGGGTGACGTTACTATTCCATGCCTTATGTTCTCGCATTAACTCTCTTAGTGTTCAATCTAGATATCTTGACAAAGGGACTAAACGACATCATTCTTTGTTCTTTAAAATTTAAACATTAGTCACGGAAAGGTTGTGTCAAATCATGAACATTCTTATTACTTGGGTATAAATTTTTTGTTTGGGATTCGACGGATATTGACATGTGTTGCTAGATACCACACTACTTGTAATATTAAAATGAAATTTTAATATTACTACCAACGTAATAAGAACCTCGTAGGGTCACACACATTCGACGGATAGCGTACTAAAATTGGAGCAATAGATCCAAGTTGGATTCTAAATTCAAATATGGGCCGACTTATAAATTCGACGATGGGTCTAGGGTTGCAAATTCGACGAATATTGACATTGTACTAAATGGTCACAAATTACCGGAAGATCAAATTGACTGATCATGATCTCAAATTCGACACTAAGTGGTCACTCAAATTCGACGAATATGGTCAAAAGATCAAATTCGATGGATATTGATAAAATAATCGCTAAGGAAGATCAAAGATAAGATATACAATTTAGAACCCTAGCCGCCCTACAAAATCGTGGTGAGTGAGAGAATCGACAAGTTTCTTCTCTTCTCTTCAATATACACAAACTAGCACTGTGTTGAGAGAATAATCGTGAGACTCTCTCTTTTCACCACCGCGACATTGGACATTCGTGAGTCTGTTTGGATGGATACCGCAGAGACATCGTTTCTATTACGGTGTTGGTGATTCACGCTTCAAGAGGTAAATCATTTTAAAAATCAGATTATGGCTTTTTCGCATGGATCCTCGGTGGGAATCCCTGTTTTTCGCTGCGTGATGTATCCGCAATTCCCAACAGCATCAGACCATAGTAACCTTCCCTGTACTAAGTGTTGGGCTTGTTCCTTGGGTTGAGAGTTGAATAGTTCTAATTTGACTATTGGTGCCAAGTGTATTTTTTCACATATTTAGGTTCATCATAATGTTGAGAATTTTTTACCTATTTCTCCTCAATCACACCTAATGGTGAAACTCTAGTTCTACCCTACAACTCTGATGGGTCGACATTGACAACCACCACAGACTTAAGCTTTTGCTTGGGAGGAGGATGCCTTTCTTATGGTTGGTGATTGATATGTTCAACTTGGCACTTCTCCTTTCTACAGCTAGTGTCTGGCCACCACCTTTCAAATCAATGTTGCTTAGCTTGCTTTTTGTTGAAAGTTATAATTTATTGACAAGCTCTTTTTAACTCCCTCATTTCATTGTGCTTTGCTACTGCTTCATTATACATAGCATTATAACGAGGACAAAGTCTGACTTTTCCTCATTCTTTCTTTCTTTTCAAGAAATCAACCAAGGACTTATTAAGCCAAGGATAAACATCCTTTGCATCTTCAATGTCAATACTCATGTCATCAATAATATTGTCAACATTGATCATGTTTATTTTCATGCAAGCAAAAGGCTCGACAAGCTCCACTTGTTCAACAAAGGTTGAGTTGACTTCAAAATGATCAATATCAACCTTCATATTGGATTAGGCTTTGTCTGCAAACTTCAATCTTCCTTCTTTGATGTCTTTTTTAATCATCTCCCTGAAACTGACATAATTATTTGTCCAATGACCATAACTACCATGATATTTGCAAAGTTTTCTTGTGTTCAAACTATTGGCATCAAATTTCTTATGCCCCTCGAGGAATTTAATTTGATTATATATCAAGAAAATGTCGAATATTTGATGAGCTTTTGTAGTGTCAAAATAGTAAGTCTTTTGGTTAATATAATTCATTTTTCCTTTAGCCTTAACAGGCTGAAGTACTTGACAAGCATACGGTGGGTTATCTTGCAGTTCGGTCGTGTTAACCTCACTCACTTTGACATCCTCACTTGGGTCATATTTGAAATAGGCAATTTTCTTAAAGGATTTCTTTTATTTTTCATATATTTCAATCATCAATTATTTAATTTTCCAGACTTTATCAGCAAGTTGGGCAATGTAAAGGATTTATTGGTTGACCAACTTTATGATATTGTAATCTATCCCACTAGTGGCCATTTTAATAGTTTCTGACCCAAGGATGGGTGTATAGCATCTAATTTTCATCAAGCAAAATCGACACAGATAATCGTCGATAGACTTGTTTGGTATTCTTATGACAATGAATAGATTAATTAGACTTACTTTCATTTCACCCTTAAAGAATTGTTAATGGAAACTTCTTTCTATCTGAGTCCATGAATGAATAGAATTCGATCGAAGTGTTGAAAACCAAGTGAGGGTATTCTTTATTAAGGAACTAAGGAAATACCTCATTTTGAGATATTCATTAGTTGCTATCTAACATAGCTCAATAGTATACTTGGCTAAGTGTTCGACCATTGACTTGTCAAGATCACTAGCAAACTTTGACAATTTTAGGATTTTAACACCCTTAGGTAATTCGGCTTGTTGAATCCATTTCGGAAAAGCCGAGGCAAAATAAGGCTAGCTGGCATTGCCCACATTAAATCCAAACCGGTTGTGAATTTGTTTGACAACCTAATTCAAGTTTTGGTTATTTATTATGTGTTGAAGGTGAACTTGGGTAGGATGCCCCTCAGCATTTTGGAAAAATCTTTGGACCCTATATTCATTTCCTTAAGGTTGGTATTATCATTGCATCGAAGTATATTAACAGGGCCATATTAGAGTTCAAACTATCGATCATGATCTATAGGAGATGGTTTTGTTGCCCTGATTTGTTGAACTATGGAATCGCTCTCGTTGAACCCTAAAGCACTTGTCAACCGGCCCATATGTTGGGCTAACAAATTTGCAAGTGTTGTTCGCTGTTTTGATCAAGGGCTTAAGGATGGTGCCTAGTTGTTCTGTTAACATGTGAATCATGACATGATTACTTTTGTCTATCTATTGACGGACGTTGCTCAATATGTTTTGTGTTGGTCAAGTGAACACATTATCATCTTTTTTTTATCATGTGAGGATAAATAGGTTGTTCGACATTTAGCCTCTTTGGTCAATGATTTGGATTACAAATGTTTGGACCAAATTATCTTGCCTTTTGCCTTATGGTCAACATATCTATAAATGGACTTAATATAACCATTATTGGATGTTGGAAACCAACTATTGTTAACATTATGGGTTAATTCACAGATTGATAGTTGCCTGGCATCGTTCCAATTGGCGGCGCAATAAGTGGAACAAAGTTATAAGGCATGTCATAAGGAGGTGGAAGTCTTAGCAACATATTGCCATTCCTGGCATTGCTATTGGTTGGATTAACCATTGGGCTTGGTTGCATTATGATTGGTTATTGGATAATGGACTAAACCACGGGTTGTGGGTTTATAGCCGAACCTTGTGACACCGTAGCAATGTCAAGACCAGTAGTTCAGTCAAAGTTGACAAAATTGAAATTGTTGTCAACAACATTCATGTTTTTTGACGATTCAGAAGCAGAATCGCAATTGGACATCATCGACATCTCTTTACCACTTCTCAATTTCATGAAAAGCTTATATTTTTTAACCAAATTCTAGACAATGTAGGAGGCAATCTTACACATTTGCTCTCAACTTAGTCCCTCCAAGTGTGCCAATTTGTTTGTAGTGATTTTTCATCAAAGTGATGACTACTTCACTTTTGATTCTAGATCTAATGTTTGGGACCGAATCGACTCCTCTTGAGACTCTCAAGTATCTGGTGATTGGTAAAATTCTAATATCAAATGGTTAAATAACCGTCGACCAGTTAAGTATTAGTCAAAATGAAGATTGACATTAGATGTGTCAAAAGAAAATATGAGCACAAGTAATGAAACGTTAAAGTAATGAGTGCATCGAAACAAACTTACTAGAAATAAATTGACAGAAAGGAAATATCAAAAGCAAACTTATTGAAAGTAAACTTGACAGAAATGTAAATGGCAAGGTAAAGTAAATGTCAAAAGTAAACTTATTAGAAGTAAACTAACATGAAAGTAAATGACTGAATGTAAATAGCAAAAATATAAATGCTAGAAATGTTATTTTCTATGTAGAAGTGAAATGCTAACAAAAACATGTTAAGAGCGCAATGTGTGTGGATGAAGATTAAACATGAAAACAATCATAAAAAATGCATGAACGCTGAAGAATGCGATCAAGAAAATAAATACAGAAAGTAAACGCATTGAAACATAAATATGCATTAAGTTGGAAAAAGCATGAAAAGAACTTGCAAAAAGGTAAAATGCATGGGAATTAACTGTTACCAAGTGGCCTCAATACTCAAGAGGGGGTGAATTAAGTTTATAAAATATTTTAGCAAATCTTTCGCAAAACACTTGATTACCAATTTTTGTTGAAGTTATTGATTGATTGAAGTAAATAAATAGATGAGATTGAATAACTCACTCACAAATAAATAAGACAAGATAGAAAGTATTCAAACAAGCATATAAGATTAAAGCACAAATGTAAAAAGATAGAGTTGAGAAGATCAAACACAAGATTTATCCTAGTTCAGCCACCAATCCACTTGTGGCTTACGTCCAGTCCTTAAGCAATCACTTGAGATTTTCACTATATCTTCAGGCTTCAATAGGTACTTGCAACCTTTACACAATAGAGCACTCACCACACCTTGGGATACCTCACCCTTTGTGTTTGAGCCTCAACTTCAAGAGATACCTCACCCTTTATAACCTTGACGGATACCCCACCCTCTTTACTAATAAGGGATACCTCACCTTTTACAACCTTGAGGGATACCTCACCCTCTTTACTAACTAAGGATACCTCACCCTTTACAATTTGGAGGGATGCCTCACCCTCTTCACAAAGAATTGAAGTATATACAAGATGAAACTCTCATAAGAGTAGTTGATACAAATTGAAGCTCTAGAATGCTCTTTAAAAATATCTCAAGTGATTTGTAAAAACAGAGCAATAAGGGCTTGAAAGATTGATTTTCAGATTAAAGTGATAGAAATATGTTTCAAGTTGTTGGTTAGCCATTAATGAAGACCCAAGACATGTATTTATAAGTTTTCAGATTAAAGGATTCGTTCGGTGCATTAATGGGCAGCATTAAATGCTGATAAAATAGTTGTTGGGTAGTGTCAGACCAGTTGTAATCGATTACATAGTCCATGTAATCGATTACATGGCTCTTAGAACGTGTTCTTGGCTTTCTGGGTAGGATGTAATTGATTATCAACTTTGTGTAATCGATTACATGACCTTTGCCAGACTTGTAATCAATTACAACCTCAGTGTAATTGATTACAAGGCTTCTGCCATGCTTGTAATCGATTACAAGGCCTCTGTTTAGCTTGTAATCAATTACAACACATGTTTAATTGATTACCTTGTCTTTTGAACACATTTTTCAAGCCCAATTAAGTGTATTGGTTAATTCTTACTTATAGAAGCTTGGATTTTGACAAGATTTAAATTTGAATTATGAAATCCAAGATTAAAATCAACATAACCATAAAAAGATGAACTTTGAATAATAAGTTAATTTAAAAGATCTTTGAAAAATCATTTGGAGATTGTTAAGATACTTGAGAGCATTTTACATTTAGATTCTAAGGCTTATGACCTATACCATAAGTACCTCTTTTGATCTTTTTCGATCTTGGTCACTTCTTTTGATCTTGATTTTCATCTTGACTTTTGTTATCATCAAAAACTTTACTTGATATGCTTCATGACATAAGCATGCACATTAATCTTAAAAGCAAGTAAATTGCGTAATTAAGAAAGAACTTGAAAGATAAACAATCAAGAACATGGAAGAACAAGTAAGAACTTGAAAGAATTGAAATTACATTAACTGAAATGTAAATGATACAAACGATTACAAACATGGAGAAACTTAGAGAGGCATGTGAATTGAAAGTGACAGTCATACTTGAATATAACCCATCAATCCGTTAATCCATGGGTGTTGCTCTAGGGACTTAGGAATTATAGGAAGTATAGGGTGTTTGTAAGCAAATAAACTAGCTTGTATAATTTCATTCTATCCCCTATTTATAGGCTACAAGCCTCTAGCCTTGACACCTAAATTTTGAACTTTATAATCCTAAGATGCTGCCACTTGGCAATCATGCAGATTTTCACATGTGTTTTTTTATTTGCATGGCTTTCTCACTTTGTACAAAGTGGAAACTGCTCCAAATCATGGGTGGTTTATCTCTTCTCTTTGTAACTTTCATTATGTCTCCATTAAGTCATGTTCTTTGTGCACTCCTAGCTGATTTTTGGTAATTGCCCACTTTCAGTCATGGGGCTTGCCATGAACTTGATACCAGCTTGCTAACCGTCTTTTGTTGAACATAGGCTTCGATGTCAATAGACCTTCACTTGCATTTCTTTGACAATAACTTGTGACTGATTCTAAAGCCCCATGATTTGGCTAAGTGTTATTCCTTTGTCAAATATGCTTGTCTTCTTGCATGAGCAAGGTTCTCCAAGCACTTTGTCGAACCCTTCTATTTGTCAACTTGGTCTTCTTTGACATTTTGATCTTGGCTAATCATTATTTGATTGGGTACCATTGAAATTAATTGACTACTCTATCGATCTCCTTCTTCAACAAATTTCTAAAGTTCAGTCTTTTTCACTGCATGTTGCTACCTACTTAATCCTTATGTTGAAATGGTTTAATTTTGACCCCCAACAACTAGTTAATAAGATACTTAACTATGAGGTGTTGTTCTTGCCTGAACATAAGTGGGTTGATTTGTGACTATTTTGACAACGTTGAAGAGCTCCATGGATGACTGGTTCGATGATAGAGGGATACTTGGAAAGACACTATGGCGCTCAAATCAATATAAATGGGTAGGTTAGAGAGTTTAGGATAGAATAAACATACCTAGACTCATGCAGGTGACACACTTAAATAGGAGGTTGGAGTGATGTCAACCACCGTGATTCTCAAGCTCCTCTCTTGCATGGGAGATAGCATTGTATGGGGTTGAAATTGGTTACAACAATTAGGGAATCTTCTAGAGCTATACTGAGTCAGCTGAGAGATGGGTCGACCTTGGTGCAGTATGTGGACTTTGAGTTAGTCGGGTCAACCATTTGGATGCGGATTTGCGCAGAGGTACATTGGCTCGAGCCCATATAGTCTCATTCGGCTCAAGTGTGGTTCAATTATCAACTTGAGTTTCATGTAGCCACGTCATCAAACTTTTGAGCAAGTATTAGTCCCACACTTAAAAAATATGAGAACAGTAAAGTGAAAAAAAAAAAACAGTTAATAAGATGGCTTGAGCTTAATGAAGGAGAAGTCTTCTCGTGCTTTTACTTTGCAACATGATGCCATTCTCCCAGCATCGCCT
This sequence comes from Ormosia semicastrata, assembly GCA_029884595.1. Lineage (NCBI taxonomy): Eukaryota > Viridiplantae > Streptophyta > Magnoliopsida > Fabales > Fabaceae > Ormosia > Ormosia semicastrata. The sequence continues at coordinate 4,780,645 of JAQQTO010000022.1, read as the reverse complement.
GCTAATAGGCTAATAGTTAATTATGCTACTCAATGTTCTAACCCTTAATTTATATAACTTCCAATATCGCAAGTATTGACATCTACTAGTACGATACTTTTGCCTAGTTGATGTTAAATATAGAAAACAACCTCATACACAGAGCAATGCTACTTCAGATACATCTTTTTCTTAAATTTCTCATATTTTATATTCTATTCATTTTTTTTAACATTTTTTTTATCACTTTTCAATTGAGGCACAAATTTTAAGAGTTTCTTTTTGTTTAAAAAATAGTGTATGTGTGAGTCGGGTTTGATTCAAGTAACTGAGGTAGGGGGAATGTGACTAAAGCTCATAAGTTCTCGTTATGATGACTCCTTCATTGTAGCAAAAATGTAAAATTTACTTATAAAAAAAAATATGTATGTGCAAGTATTATTATTTTTATGAATATTCTATTTAACTTTATTGACATTTGTCATCATTAAAAACGTATTAAGAATTATATGTGGAGCATAAATTTTAATTAAAACATAAAAAGAAATCGTATTTTATTTTGTTAGTATTTCATCACTTTACATATTTATTTCTTTTCACGGGATTGACATTAGATTATTATCAGGGTAAAAAGAAAAATGTTGGATGAAGAAAACAATAAAGGTGGAGTGGTGGTAGCAACAGCTATTATTTTAAGGAATCACAACATTAAGGCACAAGTATAAAGTAAGCACAAAGGTTTAGGGGATGTACTGATTAATTAAGTTGGAAAGTGTTTTGGTTCTGCAACTGTTTTCAAGTCCCAAAACGCCTTTGCGCAGTATTCATCTTCTTTTGCAGTCACTTCCTATGCCATGGCCAAGGAGAGTTGCAAAGCTTAACGACATCCTTCAGTGTCGTACACATCTTTCTTTGATACCAAGGTTTGGTTATTTTTTTAGTTAAGCCTTTCTTTATGATATCTCAGTGGCTAATAAAAACTCTTCCTTATTTTATGCATTCAATCATTTAAAAACCAAGTTGAATTTTTTTTTCATCACTTTTAAGACCTAAAATTCTTTTTCCCCTTTGCTCTCTTGGGGGATGGAAAGGATCGATGTGTTTGCTTTTTTTTCTTGCATTTCCATTTGTTTTAATATGTGGACAATATAATCAATCTCTGAAATTGGTGTTGTTTTGTACTTTTTTTTAGGCTTCTTTACATAGGAGTATCTCGTTTTGCAAAAGCCTGCGGATAAACATGTGCACTGGTGCTGAATCTCGAGGAAATATAAATGGTGACCCTGTAAGTTCAAAGGTGGGTGGAGACTACCATGAGGACAGAATGAGAACCAGAGAAGGTGGCGAAATAGCTTGCAACAGTGGCACATTCATTCAAGGCCTTCTTCACCGCCTACACCATCACCTAACTGCCCTTCTTCCTGGGCTTTCTCTCTCTGAGGTTTGTAACTTATCTCTCTCTCTTTACTGTGTTTTGGTTCTGCAAACTGCATAGTTTCTTCCTTGCTGTTTTCTACCTCCTTTTGTTTAAACAACCTCATTATTTGTATAATTCATTTTTTATATCCACAAGATGTACTAATTTGAATTATTGATGTGATGATCTTCTTTTATTATATATAGTGAATTAAAATTAAAATTCATCCGATATTATATAAATATTATCATTTATCTTATAAGTATTTACATCACTTACTAGACATATTTTTTAACATAAATTAAATATGTGGAGATCAATAATATCATAAGTAGTGATCATTATTATTTATATGGTGATTTTTTTTATTTTTCTTAACTTTGATCTAATTAGAATTCACAATATCTAAAATAAGAATCATCATTTATTTTAAAAATATTTATTAAATCTTATGAGTGTCAAAAGTAGGTATACAAAAAATATTTTTAGTTTAAAAGGTGAAAGGTCTAAATATTTGAAAACCACATAATTAATAGAATTTAATGAATAAACTTATGTCCTTAGTGTATAGAAGGAAATTATAAGAAACCATCCATATTTAACATTGTATACATAAAGAATGTTTTTTATACAGCAAAATGATAATTGATAGGAATAATATTCACGTGAAAAATAGGAAAATGCCGAAACTTCTAAGAAGACAATTTTAGGGGTTAATATTTGTTTATTGGTCTAGGCTTTTTAGCTTTATATATGTAGGGATAGACCGCAGTTTCAGTCCGATAATCTGAAAAATGTTGTAAATTTAACCATTTTAAATTCAATTTGAACCTTGTTATCTCTCTAATTTACAAAATCAAAGTAATTATTAATTAAGGTTGCTTTTTGAGAAAGTGGAAAAAAAAAGGTTGCTTTTTGAGTAAATTTTAAAACAAATAACATTGAATTTGTATATTTAAAAAAATCATTTTTAAATATAAAATATGCATTAAAAATATTTATATTTCATAAAATAAGTGATGCAATATTGAAAGAAAATATTATCATTTAATGACTTAAATAAGAAAATATTTGTTATAATATATTAGGTGACCTTTTTATGTGCCCCTCACCTAAATTTTTTATGTATTAAAAAAAGGTAACTTTTTTTTTCACAAAAGTGACCTTTCCTATGTAGAGTACTTTAAGTACTTTATATTTCTTCATTTTTAGTAGATATTAAGCAAACATCACTCCGTTGTTAATAAAGAAAGTTTTTATTATCAGTACTATTTTTTTTTTTGTGATAATACTAAATTGATTTTTCAAATAAGTCAAAATTGTGACTTCAAACAAATTTTAACAGGAACTAAAAATTCTAAAATTATTATTTTGAGAAAATTTTATCTGACCACTACTTTTTTTGAAATTGTGTAAACAAGTGCAATATACAAAAAATAAGTCATCTAACCGTTGTCTTAGTACATAAAGTGCGTGCTTGGCAGTTCAATGCTGTTGTGGTAAAATTTGATGCACCCATGTGGGGATACCCTCTATTTTTACTCACCTTCTCTTTCGTTTCTCTTCTGATCAGTCCAAACCAAAAGCCATAGCCACCCTATTGAAACCGAAAGGTTAGTGGTGCACGTACAAATTCACAGATCAAATTCTCGCCCTAAAAATTGTCTCCCTCAGACCTTATCCCAATAAAAAACAAAGAATAAATTAACTCAAACACTAGCTTTGTAAAATGTCAAGAGTTCAAATCATACACCATTTCATAGAGAGTTTTACCGAACTACTACCCCGAATTAAAATTATGGGAGCAATAGGTGAAAAACATACAAATATAAAAAAAGAAAAAAAGAAAGCACTAGCTTTGAAAGTGTCAAAGTTTGGGCTATGAGTATGGTCTTGCTCAATAATGACAACTAATTCATTTTGTTGGTTCATAATCTCTCGGAAAAAAACCTTTATACCGAGTGAGAGAGAACTTGAGAAAAGTACGTACAAAAATTCAAAGGCATCAAAATACATACATTTTCTTTCTTTACCATTGTTTCCACTTTTGCCAGTTGCGGTTTTGTCCCTGCTTTACTAATGAGAACAAGATAGTTTTGAAGAACTCAGGCCTCCTCCTGCTTTTCGTCCCACATATTTCAAAAATCTATACTCTCCATGCCTGAGGCTTGTGAAATGGGTACTGAAATATGTTACCATGCCTTAGGTTATGACCATATGCTCTCTCTTCTCTTCATTGTTGGCTCCTGGTTGCTACTGTTCTGGGGTTCAATATGATACAATTCGTACTCTCATGCTCCATGGAGAGGAACTCCAAAGATATGAAAGTTTAAATGTGTATTTGTATTAATTTATTTTGTTTTTAAAATAATTTATAATAAATTTTTTTAAGAAAATAAAAAAAAAAAATTTCCAAAAAAGAGAATGTGTTACTAAACTTGTACTAAATCTCTATAAATAATCAACTTTTGTATATATTTCTTTTCACATCTCATTTAATATTATTTATTATATATATTTTTTATTATTTTTTTCTCACTTAATTACATTTCTTAAAAAATATATAAACAATAATACATTTTTAAAAAAATATAAGAATATCTTTTTTCATAAACAATTGTTGCTTCTGTTTCAAATTACAAATGGCAGACATGTCCATGAATCTGTTTTTCGATCTTTCCACTCTAAAAGCCATATTGGCACTTTTCATTGTCGTGACGTGATTACTGAGTCAGAACTGTACTTGTCCTTTTTTTTAATTATTATTATGTCTTTTGCGCCTGCACGTGGTGACATGCATCATAACCAACCATACAATTTGGTCTGGACAGGAGAATTGACGGTAGTCCTCAAATTGTTATACATAATTCATGAATATATCTTGACTTTGGTGTTATAAATAATACATGAATATGATGGTGATTTTCAGAATTAACTATGTCTATAAAGCTTACCTCATTTCTTTATAAAAATTACGTGATGCATAACCTTGTCTTGGTGTAATTGGCTAACATGCTCATATTATGCAACTACCGTACTTTCTTGTGGCGGCCTGTCCTAATTTATAGCCTATATCTGAGAGATCTGGGGCAACTATACTTTACGATCACTGTGCTTGTCATTTTCTTTTCCTTTTTTTTCCTCTCTTTTCCTCCTACATCATTAATATATAAAAATTGCATATTTTTGCCCCTACACAGTTATGGCAGTAGCCTTTCTTTTTCACAACTTGACTAAGCTTTTCTTGTTCAGAACTTGACTAAATTGAACAATTCACAAGGCCAACCTACCCTCACTCAATTATGTTCCAAGTATATTGATCCCCGGTCTCCCCTCTCTCTTCCTTTCAAGTTCTCTTTGCCAAACATAGCATATACTGACCAAACCAAACCCCTTTAATTAGGATGTTTGCAGTGGCACCACCGTTTTATGTTGTTGGTTTAATGGAAATTCCTAATTCTTCAAAACTAATAGATAAATGACTTTATTCTATTTCAGGCTTTATACATAATGAGGTCAATCCATTTTAGGAAGGAAAATAGGAAAACTAAATATCTATTTTCTAGAGTTTTCCAGAGTATCGTTCATCCGATATGTGAGAAAATTAATTTTTTAAAATACAGTCAAATGCTTAAATAATAATCTATCCCTTTTCATATACAAAAATTAAATCTCTAAGCTAACTTTATCATGCAATTGATCTAATTAAACAATGACCATAAAATCAATTTTATTAAAAAAATTGTTGACTGTTTTTCTTGGGTTAAAGAAAAATCATAAAATGTTGATGAAGTAACTTCGAACCTATGAGCGTGTGGAATTCCTCTATCCCCAATTTATGTCTCTTGCTTCTCTCCCATTAACTAAATTTTGACACATGCAAAACTTACTAGTGATAGCTAACTTTTCATGTGCACCGTTTCAAAGTTAGGAGCATTGATGCGTTATATTTTTTTTGGGTACAAATTAATACTTTATTATTACTGCCATCCCTACCTCACATCTCCACTCATTCTCTGTACATATCCTTATTCTTGCTATACAGTATTAACGCTCAGATCATTTTTCTTTCCCCAAGATATTTATAATTATGTTAACTCTTCATCTGTAGAATCTAAAACCGAAAGAGCTTTTTTTTTCTTTGGTCTCAGAATTTTGTTTTGTAATTGCCTTGTGGATTTTATTCAAGCAAATTTACCGATTGCTTAGATACGAAAGTGTATCTACTGACAAGCTTTACTCTGAGGCCATAGTAAAATGCTTGGTGGTTTTGCTGAGGCATTGTAAATTATTGAAGGTTTATTCGAAGCTCAAATTAAGAGAATAGATAACTCAGCTTTCAATCAATCGTATTATTGATTAGTCTATTTTAAGAGTTTTAATATCATTCTAAGCATATTCAGATGATAACTCAAGGATAATTTTATTAAACATTAAAAGAAGTGGAAAACAGGAATAAAGGGGAGCTGAAGAAGTGATATTGTGGTTAAGCGATTTTAAACTATTGGTATTACTTATGAACTTTTGGGATATCAGTATTTTATTGGTAGAGCAGACAATGTGAATGGGTACAGAAGAATTCCATCTTAAAATTGTTTATTTGGTAAATAGAAAAAAGGGGTACATGGTGCTATGAACCTTGTTTAGATGAGTTTGTGGTGACATTTTACTAGTTCAGGAGTGTCTCAAAGACAGCGTTTGTAACTATACAACAGTTGACATTTGCCAATTGAAGATTATGTACGTTGAAAAAAAGAAAAAAGTGCGTTTTTTATATATAAAAAAAAAAGTCATCGAAGGTTGATTTGTAATTGTAAATATATACAACATATATTATGCAGTTGTGATATTTGCATACAACATATACACTTCGTAATTCACATGTAAATAAATGGTGATGTATGTATATTATGTGATGCTTAGAAACATTAGTTGACACGTAAATAACTGATTATTAACGTATAAATAACTGATAATCAACATATATTATGTCATAACTCAATCATTAATTATTTACACATCAATACATGTTCTCAGTCATCACATAATATATGTTGATCACCAATTATTTATATGTAAATCACTAAGTGTGCAAAAGGTATAAAAAAAAGTATGCAAATATACTTTTCCTATATTATGCTTCCCTACTTGAAAAATAAAAATTCAATTTTGTTATTTGCGCACCACAATTTTTACACCATCTTTACACCCTTTTTTTTTAAAAAAAAAACTAAATTAAGAAAGTATGTTAAAATGTGTGTTTTTCTTCTTTTATAATTAAAAAAATAATATAATAAAAATGATGTACAAAAAAAACATTGTTGATAGAAATTGGAGTTGGAGACGATGGATCAAAATTAAAAGATCTCATTGTTTAGTTGCAAAATGTGCACATTAGTACATTACAGTGCGTTGTTGACAAATGTGAAATTCAAATTGCATGCAGTTGAAAGAGGAGTTGCAATCGCTTGCAAAGGTTTCATGTCCCATAATAATGACTAGCATGATGTTGTACTCTCGATCTGCTGTCTCCATGCTGTTCTTGGGTCGCCAAGGGAAAGTAGAGCTAGCTGGAGGCTCACTAGCACTTGGGTTCACCAACATTACTGGTAACTCAGTCCTCAAGGGCCTCACTATGGGAATGGACCCAATTTGTTGCCAAGCATATGGAGCCAAGAGATGGTCAGTTCTCAGCCAAACCTTCCTCAGAACACTATGTCTCCTCCTAGTTGTTGCCATACCCATTTCAGTATTATGGCTAAATATGGAACCCGTATTTCAAATTCTAGGTCAAGACCCAGAAGTCACAAAAGTTGCCCAAGTTTACATAGCCTTCTCTATTCCAGAATTGCTAGTACAAGCTCATCTCAATCCATTGAGGACTTTCTTAAGAACTCAAGGCTTAACCACCCCAATAACTATAGCTGCATCTAGTGCAGCCCTCTTACACATTCCCATCAATTATTTCTTGGCTACATATTTAAACTTAGGGGTAAAGGGCATTGCATTAGCCACTGGTTTGAATTCCATAAACATGTTCCTAGGCTTGTTGCTCTATCTTCTTTTCTCAAAGAAACCACTGAAACCTTGGCAAGGAGCTACAATCCTCTCTGCCTTCCACGGTTGGCGACCGTTGCTTAGTCTTGCATTGCCTAGCTGCATTTCTGTGTGCTTGGAGTGGTGGTGGTACGAGATAATGCTCTTTCTATGTGGTTTGTTAAGCAATCCACAAACCACAGTTGCTACCATGGGAATCCTCATTCAAACACTTGGGTTCTTGTATGTGTTCCCATTTTCATTAAGTGCTGCCTTAACAACAAGAATTGGCCACTCACTAGGTGCAGGGCAACCCTCCCGTGCCCAAGGTACAGCCATAATTGGGTTTGTCATAGCACTTACCTTTGGGATCGCAGCCTTCATTTTCTTGATGTCTGTGAGGAAAACCTGGGGGAAACTTTTCACTGATGAGACACAAATTGTTGATATGGTCACAACTATACTTCCAATTCTAGGGTTATGTGAGATTAGCAATTGGCCTCAAACAGTTTCATGCGGGATTTTAGCAGGGACTGCACGTCCTTATGTAGGTGCTAGAATAAACTTGTGTGCATTTTACCTAATTGGGTTGCCAGTTGCTATTTTTGCTACCTTCATATACAAATATGAATTGGTGGGTTTATGGTCTGGAATGTTAGCAGCACAGATTTCTTGTGTTTGTATGATGGTGTACACACTGATTCAAACGGATTGGGGGCACCAATCTAATAAAGCAGTGGAGCTAGCTCAGAGAACTAATGAGGTGGAAAATGTAAATGATGAGGAAAGTGGGCTGCTTAATTCTGATCTATGAGATTTTAAAATTCAATTTTTGTGCAGTGGTAGTCCCCAAGTAGATGATCAAGTGCAAGGCATCTTCTTTAATGAGTTATTTATCATTGTTCATTCAATTTGGTAGGTAATAGAAACGTTCTTAATTCATTCTTATACGTCATATTCACTATGCTGTACGTAAGAAAAGCTTACTTTGTGAACAAGTCATTCACAATGAAGCTCTACCAATGTACCATAGTTAGATTATACAAAAAATCGCCTAGTGCTGTGGTCCACAATCAGTATTTTGGGGCAAAGTTTCCAGAGATATGCATCCCACCAACCCTCATATCACCAGCATTTTTGTTGTTTATATTACCCCTATCGTAACAAGAGCTACTAAACTCAATTATATTATTTGAACACTCAAAATTCGATATACAAATAACATTTCACTCACATTTGCATATAAATTATAATACATTTATTTTAACTTGGCATATGGTATAAGAGAATAATAAATCACACTCACATACAACACAGTATCCAGCAAATGTCGTATTCTAAGTGTTTAAAAAATATTTTTGCTAAACCTATTAACCTAACAATGTATATAATCATGGGTGAGGTTATTATTGGCTTATAGATCCTTTGGATTTTATTTTTCCTTTTGTTTCATAGGTATTCTTCCTACATGTGAGATTAATCTTTTCGGACATAGAGTTTACGGTTAAACCCTTTACCCAAGTAGCATCTTCGAGACTCAAGCTATTTTCGTCCGCTGTGTGCATAGTTTACTTACAACTGTGCCTATCTCCTTATGGGTTATTTGGATTTTTTTTAAAAATATAATACTAAAATTAGGATTTTTGGAAACTATTTCCTAACAGAATTTATTTTAGTCACATGCGACGCGTAATGGCTCAAATTTTACGGCAAAAATTCAATTTCTTTCTTTCATTTTTGGTACATGTAAGGGCCGAAGTCCAAAAGCAACAAAGAAAACTACAATATAGTAACTAAGCGGGGTAAAGAGGTCCCATAATCATCAGCATGAAAAAAAGGAACTAATCCTTCCAGAGGAGATGATCACTCATGAAGACCAAACTCCTTAAATTAATACCACCCAATTGGCCAGCCAATTTGCACATCTATTACATTCGCGATAGGTGTGTTTAAACTCAATCTCCCAATCAAGACAGTGGTACCTTGTAATACGATGGAGAAGACTAGAGCACCAAATAAGAGGATTAATGTCATCTTTGATTGACTTATCAAATTCTATGTGTGAGATGTTATGCTGTGATTGACTTATTATATTACTCCAAAAATACATAAGAATTTTTTTAATGTTAAGCACACACCATCAACTATATATTGAACATGCGGTCTCAGCTCCAACATCGATTTTGTTAAAAACCGATACTTGAAAGCGTAGGTATTAGGACAGCAAGCTACCTCGCTTTGGGTGCATTTGAACAATTTTGCCATGTCCAATTCTACCTCGTGTCATGATGTTGTGACTTCTGAGCTCTAAAAAAGAACGTCGAGGGCGAAGTTGTAGAACGAAAATGTGAGTTCTTGTACAAAACATTGAAGCTTTTGGTTTATTACAGACTCTGGTTTCATTGGTATGCATTATTTTTGAAAGGCTTGATAGGGGCTTTAGCTTCATTGAATTGGTGACTTTTCTTTCTGCAAGTTATAGTTTGTCATTTGCCCGTGACTAATTTGAATCACCATCCAATTTTGTTGTGAAGTAACGGCTTATCCATGTTGCAGATAAAGGAGTGGATATTAGAGATCTAGTTATTTTCAAAACCAAAATTTGACAAGAACGGAAATCAGATTTCAAAAATTCACAATAATACAAAAGGATTAAAATGAGTGTACACGGATTGTGCAAGAGCATTGTCCTTAAGGATTAATTTTTGTCTTACTCGGAACAATATTTAGTGGATATGACTTCGGCAGGTAACCTTCCAAAATTGACTTGAGTCAAATCGAGAATTTGTCCACATTATGGTCCTCTAGAGCTATACTGGGTCAATATGGCTCCATGTATAACCCTTTAATTAGGATTCGACTTGAGTCAAACCGAGCATTTGTCCACTTTGTGATCCTAGTTACTAAGCAATTAAACCTCCTCAATCCTCATTCCAATGACTGGAAAACGCAATAGAGATGTGGGGGACTTCTCTAATGCACAGTGGAAAACCGAGCATGCAGAGGGAGAATAGGAAAGTATTGCAGATAGCCAGATAAGGTAAAATCGTGTAAGAGAATCTAATTAAAAGGAAATACAAAGGCCCAAGCAAAACACTGACTTACACGCTTGCGGACGGGACACAACAAATGTGGGACTTGAAGGGAGACTTACGCATCCTTATATACTGACTCTTCAATAGTCTTATCCTAAGCAATGTGGAACTTGAACCTTAGCTAAAACACACGCAAAGGATTCTAAATTTTAAAACACACCAAGATCCACATAACTTAAAAATTTGGGCCTCCAAAAAATAAACGCTTCAAAATTTGGGATAGCCTATAATGCATGGTGATTTCAAAAAAGGTGTTTCATATAGTTGGCTCTTCCCTTCCACTACAATTATGTATAAATTTGTTGATGATGTTAATCCAGAATAGGAGATGTGTAAATTTTAGGATTTCTATTGTGAAGTATTTTAGGAAAATTAATGTGAGGGAGTGTTGAGAAGGAATATTTAATTTCAAGGGACATAAATGGTTTAAATTAATAAGAAGGACCATACAAAATTTACTTAAAATGATGGATTATTATATTTGACTTAATGAATAAAACTACCCTTTATAAAAATACTCTTACACTATGTTTAGATGATGAGTAATGAGGAGAAGGGAAATGAAATGAGGGGAAGAGAAATAACTTCTCTTATTTGAGAGTTTTAAAATACATGGGAAGAGAATGAAACATATAGAACACTATTTCCCCTCTCTTCCTCTCAAATGACTAATTTTTGTTTCTCCCAAATTTGGGATGGAAGAGGGGGGACTAAAATTTTTTTAGGTTAAAAATAAATAATTGACATTTTTATCTCCATTGTTTCTTCCTCTCTCTTTCTTTTCTCTCACGAGCACCGTTGCCCATCTCTCGTTGGTGCAGAAATTATAGAGAGAACCTGGTGAAACTGTATCTCCATTGATGGTTGTACCTTCCACATTAACAGATAATGCATTTATTCTAGCTTCTCTTCGCACTGTAAGTTATACAAAATGTTTCCAATTATACATCCTCTGCCTTTTCTCCATTGACACTGTTCTCAACACCTCTCCTAAACCCCACTCCCAACCTCCACCCCCAGCGAATGTAGAATAACAAGGATTCTGATGTTCGAGTAAATGCAAATTTGATCTTGCATTGATCGCAATTTTTCAAATAACTATTTTTTTATGAGGCAATTTCAACAATTTGTTAATGCTTGTACTTCAGAACATAATATGATAGTGAGAAATATTTCAACTTCGTGTATATTTGAGAACATATGCACTTGAGCTAATGGTGCAAGCTGCAAGCTCATCTGCTGGACTTAAGACTATCAATCAGGTTGAGCAAACTTTGCAAGATCTTGGGGTTTATGTAGACTCCTTGAACTTTTAATGCAGTTTAGAGAAGTTATGAAGATGCAGAAAATAGTTTTAAGAAAAAAAGGATTTGTAAATCCTAATCTATGACATAAGCAATGGCTATTTGGGAAGTTAAAAATTATAATCGTTTCATTTTGTTCTTTTACAATATAACTCCCAAGCAAGGTTAATGAAGTTCTATTATGTTCCGTTATTAATTTTTCAAATAAAGAGAATGGTAATTATGTTCTATTCATTCTTTTTTCTTTTCGGTCCATCTCCACCTATTCTGTTCCATTCTATTAATGAAAAAATATTCAAACATGTAGTTAATGAAAGCAATAGTCACTCACTGGAATAAATAATTTTTCACTAACAAGTAATAGCCATTTGAAAATTTCATCATAACTTCATGTATATAAAACTTTATTTATTGATAATAACCACTCAAAAACAAACAATAGTCATTCACAAATTTCTTCTTAACTTAGTGGGTCTAATATAGAACATCATTTGTAATTTTTAACTATTCAATAAGAACAAATAATCACTCAACAAAAAGTAATAGCTATAAACAAATTTCTTCTTAACTTTATGGATCTAATATAGAACTTCATTTATAACTATTAGTCACTCAATATGAATAACCATGCAACAAAAATAATAATAGTCATTCGTAAATTTCTTTTTAACTTCTTGTATCTAATATAGATCTTCATTTATAATTGTTAACCACCACTAAGTAAAAACCATAGTTATAAAACACAAATTGATCATCAACTTGGTTAGGGTAATAAGTTAGTGGGTCATTGGTTCAATTAGTGAGTCATTAGTCGAACTGCATAAAAATAAAGTAAATATATAAATACGTAATATAAATAAAAATTACATAAAATCTAATAATGTATAAATATTTATACTCATATATTCTCAAACTTCTATAAGAAGTAATAAGAGATTATATTTTCTAGTTAAAAAATATTTTAATTTAAAAAATACTCATACTAATTAGTATTATTGATCGAATTTTTATTTGATGTAGTAAGACTCAAATTCAGAGTAAGGAATATTTAAAAAGAAAGCCCACTACTCAAAGAAAAAGAGCCCACTACACTCAGTAAAAGCCCTAGTGTATCAGCTCTATTTCTTCCACGTCTTCACCTCATATTTCTACTGCAATAGCCTCGCTGAAGAAATTCGACCCCGATTGACATCTACGTTCGAGTCATTGTGGCGAGGCTGGCACAACGAGTTCTTTATCCTCAAATTGGTTTGTGGCCACTTGCTACCTAATCTAAAACACTTTCTTTCTCACAATCACATTTGTGATTGGAACAAGGTTGCGTTAACAGATAGATCTGTGATGTTGTGTTGTTGTATTTTGAGTTCTTGTCGATTTGCATTGCTGTATTTTGAGTTTTTTTCAATGGGGTAGTCACACTGCTCTACGCGATGGGTAGGGCACAGTTCTGTCTTTTTTAATCCGTCCGGCTTACAGAAACTTAGCCAGTTCACCAATTCACGCCTCCAACTAGCCAAGTTGAACGAGTTATCAATCATGGGTTATTACATTTTTTATCAAACAAAAGACTCAGGTTGATCAAGTGACACGTTCACCGGTCCACCTGTTGAACTGGTTAGTTTAAGTCAAGTTTTAAGACACTAGTAGAAACAAATAATCACTTAATACAAAATTATAGTCATTCATAAATTTTATCATAGATTTAATATAAAATTTCATTTACAATTATTAGTCATTTAGTAAGATTAGAATAAATAAGCACTTAATAAAACTATTAGCCATTTAGTAAGATCAGAATAAATAACCACTCAATAAAAAGTAATAGCTATTTGTAAATTTTCTTTTCTAACTCTAATATATAACTTATTCTACAATTGCTAACCATTCAATGAGAACAAAAAGACACTCATTAATAAGTAATAGGCATTCATAAATTTTGTTTTTAAAGTATTTTTTATCAATTAGGTGAAATCTAATAGTTCTTCTCTTTAAATAAAGTTTATGTGGTCTTTCTTAATTTGATTAGGTGAAATAAGTTTTATGTTTGGGAGGTCAACGATAGAAGCAATTTATCTTCTACGAAGAGTAATGGAGAGATATCAGAGGAAGTAAAAATGTCTACACATGATTTTCATTGATCTGGAAAAAGTCTACGATAGAATACCGAGAAAGGTCGTATGGAAGGCTTTGGAGAATAAAGGAGTTTGTATCACCTATATTCAAGCAATCTAATATATGTATGATGGGACTAAAACTAGTGTGGGAACACAAGATGAGGTCACAAAAGATTTTCCTATAATTATAGGACTGCACCAAGGGTCAACTTAGAGTCCATATTTTTTTACCTTGGTCTTGATGTGCTTACTGAGTATATCCAAGAGTCGGTGCCACAATGCATGCTTTTTGCAGATGATATAGTCTTAGTTGGAGAGTCGAGAGAGGAAACAAATGGGAAGTTAGAGCTATGGAGACAAGCTTTGGAAGAACATGGCTTTCGTCTAAGCAAGAGTAAGACAGAGTATATGGAATGTAAGTTCAGTAAGAGGTGTGTTAATGCTAGCTTAGTAGTGAAAATTGGATATTATACCATATCACAAGTTATACAATTTAGGTATCTTTGATCTATCATACAAAATGACGAAGAAATAGAGGGAGATGTAAACCATAGGATTCAAGCTGGATGGATGAAATGGAGGAGTGCTTCAAGAGTTATTTGTGAAAGAAAAATGTCTCTCAAGCTTAAGGGTAAATTTTACCGCACAATTATAAGGTCTGCGATGTTGTATAGTACTGAATGTTGGGCGATATAAAGCCAACAAGAGCATAAAATCAGTGTCGCGAAGATGAGAATGTTGCGCTGGATGTGTGGCCATACAAGCCAAGATAAGATTAGAAATGAATGCATTAGAGAGAAAGTAGGGGTAGCACCTATTGTGAAAAAGATGGAAGAATCTCGCCTTAGGTAGTTTGGACATGTAAGGAGAAGCCCCTGTAAGAAGAGTAGATAAGGTAGATAATAGTTCAATAGTTAGAAGTAGAGGAAGACCAAGAAAGATTATAAGCGAAACGATTAAAAAAGATAAAGATTTGAATGACATTTCTGAAGACTTTGTTTATAATAGAGCACAATGACATCGTTTAATCCATATAACTGACCTCACCTAGTGAAAAAATACGTGGTTGTTGTTGTTGTTGTTGTTTCTTAATCATTTAAATTTTTATCTTCCTTAAGATTAAATATTTCTTCTGAGTGATCCTTCCCATTAATTTTTAAAAGTATTTTATTTGTTTAAAAGTTTGTCATTAAGAGTTTTATTGGCTTTAGAAGTAGATAAGTGTTTGTTAGTTTATCCTTATCAGTTAAGTAGTTTATTTTGATTTTAAGTCTGTCATGTTAGCATTACATTGTGCACTTTAATTTCTGCTCAATAGAACTGGTATTAGAGCAACTCACAGCCGAATCAACCTTGACGTTGTGTTCTTGTACTATGCATAGGAGACACATAACATCCAACATAGGAATGCACTGCTAGTGGGAGAAAATGCCATGTTGCAAAATTGGACATCCAACATAGGAATGCACTGCTAGTGGGAGAAAATGCCATGTTGCAAAATTGAAGAAGAAGAAGAAGAAGAAGAAGAAGAAGAAGAAGAAGAAGAAGAAGAAGAAGAAGAAGAAGAAGAAGAAGAAGAAGAAGAAGAAGAAGAAGAAGAAGAAGAAGAAGAAGAAGAAGAAGAAGAAGAAGAAGAAGAAGAAGAAGAAGAAGAAGAAGAAGAAGAAGAAGAAGAAGAAGAAGAAGAAGAAGAAGAAGAAGAAGAAGAAGAAGAAGAAGAAGAAGAAGAAGAAGAAGAAGAAGAAGAAGAAGAAGAAGAAGAAGAAGAAGAAGAAGAAGAAGAAGAAGAAGAAGAAGAAGAAGAAGAAGAAGAAGAAGAAGAAGAAGAAGAAGAAGAAGAGTAGTGAGCAAATTAGAGTTTGTGTTTTACCTTAAAACTCATAATTGTGCATGTTTGCATCTTTTTCTTCTTCTTTTTCAAAGAATCCCCAATTTTGCCCTAAATTCAAACATGAAGCAATCTATTGTTGCTTTGTCAACCCTGTGAAGCATTGTAGCCTCAAGTGCTTGTCAAGCAATTTGGTTGAAGAGTGCCTATGAAGATTGTTACAATGTCCCTCTCGACGCAATGCAACGCAGAGCGATGAATTCTTGCATATGAATGAAAGAATGAAAAGAAGTTGTCACTAACTGATTTATCCATTAAAAATAGAAAGGTTTGATCAGATACCTGAAAGATGATATGCATTTTAGAGTTTAGGTTTGGGGGTTGATTACAGGTAAGGAAAGTATTAGCGTCTTACGTTATCCTTTCCAAGAACGATTATTTATTTAATCTAGTGTTATCTTTTAAAATTAATTAAATTGGTCCTTTATTGTTTATTTGAAAATATATATATTTTATTTTTATTTTATTTTAATATGTCTTACTTTGTCAAGCATATTATCAAGAGTGATAAATGACTTTAATAGGGAATAAGTGGTTAAATAATCATTTTTGTATAAAACAAATTTAAATCTTGCGACATATAGTATGAAAGTACATAGTGAATAAAAAAATTATTTAAAAAAAAAATTCAAAATAAATGGTCAAATAAAATATTACTTTTAAAGAACAAGATTTTAATTCAAAAAATATGTTTAAGTTAAAAAAAATAAAGTAAATGATCAAATAAAATCTCATTTGTGTATAGTGAGATTTATGTAATAATTTCTAAAAAAATTTCATAAAAAGTATAATTTTAACTCACCACAATAAAAAAATTAAAGATCTGTAAATGCTCACATTCATTTTTATTTTGTTTTATTTTAAAAAAGTCTTGAAAATTTATATCAAGTCAACTCACTTTACAAGATTTAATAGAGATAAATATTAAGATTATTGAAAAGAGCTTATCCTAACTTTTTTTATTGTTGGCCGCGTATTAAGGTTTTGACATATTATATAAAAGACAAAACAATGTGCGTAGAAGACCAATAAAAAAATTGATATTTGGAATATTTTTTTATGATAACGTCCCTATCCCTTGCCACGTAGTACTGAGTTTTCCAAGGCAAAAACCAACAAACATTAGACATTAGAACGCAACTCACATTAATTAATTAAATTAACAAAAGGAAAATTAAAATAAAAAGATTGATGTTGCTTCAAAATACCTAAAGTACGTACAACACTTAGCAAAATTGCATCATTGACATGTATTAATGAGCAATAACGATAGAGAGAGAGCAAATCATCAAGAAGGTTGTATATTTGGAGAAACGGAAGAAAATTTGATGATGATCTCACTGATATCTCAAACTCTTATGTTGTATTTGAATAGAGTATTTCAAAATTTAAAAAAATTTAAAATATTAAAAAATTAATTGTTTCATTTAAATTTTTTTAATTTGTAAATTTTTTTGTTTAGATAAAGTAATTAAATTCTTATATTTTAAATTTTTTGTTTGAATAAAGTAATTAAATATCTTTTTTTTCAAAACAAGCATTGTCATTAGGAGTATTCAAAATCCAGCTCGACCCGAAACTAATTGGGATGAATTTGACCATTCGATTTTTATAAATTAAAGTCGATATATTTTCAAGTAAAGTTCGAGTTACGCTTTCAATGTACTTAACTCGACCCAATGTCACAAAATATTTTAAAAATTAACAAATCTCACAATTTAATTGTAATGTAAACAAAATGAGATGATATGAACATAAATATCTAAATAAGACTAGGAAAAAAAAATTACAATAACAAATATTGAAAAAGTACCTTAAAGCTTGAAACTAAGCCTAGAAGAATCAATATAATTGTGATATAAATTGGACATCATGTAAGAAATAAAATAGAGACTGAATTTGTAATTCAATATCTCAACTAATTGTGTTTTTAAATCTGTAATTTCACATATATAGCTAGTAACAGAGATTGAAATGACACAAAAGAATATCAACTCTGAGCATGTTTTCAACTCCACATCTATAACTAGTAACATAAATTGAAATGACACTAAGTAATATAAATTCCCAACATGTTTTCAGATATTGCAGTGTTGTATGTCACTGTTTTCCAAGCTCCATCGCTCTTGTTGCCCAAATTCCTTTGATCTCTAAGTACATCAGCCAGTATGCGTTCTATTTCCAAATTCCATGTGAAGTAGCTTCTCGTATCCTCTTTCTTGTCCTCAATATTGCTTTTTGTCATCTTTCTTTTCTCCTTTGTCTTGCCTCTTCCTTTGGATGACTCCATAATAGTTACCAAACCATTATGTGAGTGGCTATTACCTTGAAGTTTCTTCTCCACCCATGAAGGCAACAAAGCAGGGCTCATATCAAACTCCCTAACCTTCACTTTGCCTTCGCGCTGATCAGTAGTGTAGTCCAAGCACATATTTTCATCAGGCAAAACCTTGATCCTCCACACCTTAAATGTTTGGTCCAAACTAGCATTATACACCAAGAACCCCATCACAACTTTTTCCATTTTAAGGCATGCAACTAAGCATCTCACTGGCCCTCTATGCCCATCTAAAACTGTTAAACACTCATGGTAGCAACTCCCTTCCTCTCTCCTCCACACCTTTATTGTTGTGTCCTCAGACCCACTAAATATCAAGTTCCCAACTATTGCTAAGCAAAGAACATCAAAGCAATGACCCTCCAAGAACCCTCCATGGTTGAATCTATACCCTTCTCCATATTTTCACTGACCCATAAGAAGAACAAGTGAAAAGGCTACCATCGTCTTGGTTCACCAAGATAGCATTTATGCTATCTTCGTGTGCCACAAATGAGTCCACACATTTTCTATCTGAGACACGCCAAGCCTTCACTGTTTTGTCATGAGAGCCAGTGTACAAGAGCCCTTCTGAGTGGTAATAAGCCATGCAAGAAACAAAGTCTTTGTGTTTCATGGTCTTGTTTGCTTTGGGGAACCACAGAAAAGAGCTTTTTCTAGGAAGGGAACCTACTTTCTTGGATCTAAAGCTATATGAAATCGTGAAGTTCCATATCCTGATCTTGTGGTCCTTGTGTGTGGAGAAAAGCATGTTACTAAAATTAGTGGCATAAGGCTTGAATGAGCCATTTCCCCCATAAAACTTAGAAAGCAAGGGATTTTTGTGAGTGCAACACCCATTCTTTTATCATCACTCAATAATAGTAGTTTTCTTAAGCAACCTAGACAAAAGTGCCTTAAGATGAAGAGCCTTTGCAAAATTTTCTCCATCTGGGATTTCTAAATAAACCTGCATAGGTTGTTCAAATTACATTTATGATAAGAAAATTTTTCTCTTAAGATGAAAAGCCTCTACAACAAATCATGCTTGTCTTGTTTTTTTTAAAACATTTTTTTTTCATTTTATCAGATAAGGCAAATAACTAATTCAGCTTTGTCAAACTATTTATAGTTGACATTGAAGCAAATTTACAAGACTGAAAACCTAGATCATGTCAACATACAAGAATTGTTGTGGCAAAACAAAATAAACTAGGTAACAATTCCATCCTCTAACTTCTGAGAACTGCCTAATGAACATGATTTGCAGCAAAGTAGCTTCTAGTAATTTATGACGTACTTATACAAAGAGGGAAAAAATAGAATAATTGTTAAGAGATACAGAAACAAATCTTAACTTCGTTCCCTCTGGGAATAAAATGAGTTGAAACACAAATATGGAATTATCGGGTAGAGATAACAAAAACTCAAATCGCAGGAGAAGAAAATCAAACGCAGAAAAGAAAAAAAGAGAATGCAACGTACTAGTGGATTATCGGGTGGTTATCACCGGAATCGAGTGGTTGTCACTGGAATCGCCATCGGAGGCTGCAAAGGATGGCTCTGGTTCAAGATGGGCGACGCGAGGTGGAGCTAGGCGTGAGAAGACAGAGAAGAAGACGGAAAGAGTGAGGGATAAGGATTGGGGGAAAGAAGACAAAGTATGATGATTGGGGTTGGGAGAGAGAAGATAGAGAGAATGAGGGATTTTAATAATTCCTCCTGTTTAGGTAGTATTTAAAATCCTTTATTTTGAGTCATAAAATACCCTATTAAAATATTCTAAAATTTTTAAAATACTTCTGTTAATAATCCAAACAAGGCATTTCATTGTAAGGGATTTTAAATTCTTGCAAAAAAATACTTTCCCTCTTCAAAATACTTCATCAAAACACACATTTAGCCTTTTCTCGTGTGCTTCTATCAAAACCTGAAGAAATAAAGGAATTTTTGGGCCTTCCAAAATGTCGTTCTTCCTGCCAACAACACCCTTTCTACTTTGTACTCTCAAGCTCTCAAACTCTCTGTTTCTCTCTTTTTTATTTCAAATTTTCTAATAGTATTTTTTGTTTGGTCCCAAGATGTGAGTTTTCATAGCTTTATTTATAGGCTAAGGATAATAGAGTGTGAACTTTAACAAAATACTTATCCCAACACTTTCTATTATTATTTTTAAACTAATCCCTTAACTTTTGACTTTCTGTTACTATTTTTTCTCCACCAATCCCTTATCTCTTGACTTTATTTATCTCTTAACTTTTTAATGAGATTCAACTTTTCCTATCTCTTCAAATTTGAAAATTCTATTGCTATCTTTCTTTTCTTCTTTTTATATTTTACTTTTTATTATTTATTCTTTATTTGTCTCATTGGGTTATAGCCCAAAAATAACTCAAAGCCCAAAACGTGTTGGACAAATTTGGGTATCAATAGCTACCCCCATTTACTTTTCATTTGAAATGAAATGGAAAGCAAATGTGTTGATTCAAATTTGTCTAAGGGACATTTTTCATAAATTTAAGAGACATTAGAAGTGATGAGATGCAGGACCCATGGTGATTAAGAGGCAGCGGGTGCGTGACCTTTGGAAACTCTCTTACAATGATTTTAAGATGAAGAAAAAGATTAGAAACTCTCACAAGAGTATATAAACAACTTGAAGGACAAAGGAACAGAAGGATTTTGCAATGAAGAGTTTACAATATAATTTTGATGATTCAAGAATTAAATCAAGTGATCAAGAGTTTCTAGAGATGTAAATGTTTTAATCTTCACTTATATGTAGAGTTCAAGTGATAAAATAGTCGTTAGTTATATTTAGAAATCATTTCTTGTAAAAATTAATCGTTTATAACTGTTGGGAGCGCATTTTGATGCGTGATAATCAATTATTTAAGTGGATAATCGATTATTGCACTCTATTTTTTAAAAATAACTTTAAGTGGTCATAATTTTTTTATTTCTCATCCATTTTAAGTAAATGATCACTCATTGAAAATATATTTGAGTATATTTTCATATGAAAGAAGTTTAAGAACAAAACTTAAAGTATTTTGAAAGTCATGATTAAAAGAGTAACCAAATATTAGCTTTTCAAAACTCAAACTTGACTATTTTTCATAGTTTTTAACTACCACCATAACTAGCTTTTCAAAACATATTTGTTGGACATTTTAATATATAAGAATCATTTGTAAAGATTTAGAAACAGATTTGAGCTCTTTTCTTGTAAAACATTTATATTTACATAGGAGAAACCCTAAAAGGAATATATAGTCCTTAGGTTTTTTGATGTAATCTAAACTTCCAAAAACTTTCTTCTCTTCAAATCTTGCAAATATTTGGAACATCTTATCATTCTCATTCTTCTTGAGTTGAACATAATTGTGATCTTTTACTTTTTTGTTGCAATGCTCACTTTTAGTACTTGAACTATCCTATAAAGTATTGCCCACTTAAAATAAACATAGTTAGTCCAAATTCATAATTCACTATCTTCATATGTATGATTCATAAATGTATAACTCTAATTAATGTAGCATACATATAAGACTTTCATAGATATATCTAAATATGACATTTATCAATTACTAATAAATATGCTCTATATAAGATGTAACAAAGAACACTTTGCACATTTCATTTAAATGAAGTCAAATTAATTTAATATAATTCATATAACATATTATTGGATATATTCTATAAAAAATATTATAAAGAATATGCATGATTCTTATATAAAATATAACAAGATGGAGTACATGATCATACATGATCTAATATAATTCGTTAAACACATCTATGTAGCATAATCATTATTCTTTTTGTCTTATATTTGTTATTATCAAAACTTAATGTATCAAATCATTGTGGTAAACTTATTTTCACAAGAAAGTGACAAGAGAGAGTTAGAGAAAGGATATCGGAAACAGAAAATAGTAAGAGAGGTGACTAATTGAAGTTCTAGATTTTTAAGAACTAGGCAACGGAATAGTTATGAGTTAGGTCACAGAGGATGACACTTCTTTGATACCATGTTAGAAATAGAGAAAAGAGACATGAAAAAAGTATAAAGAAGGTTTCTGTATATTCTCCGAATTATCAATGTGCATATGAGGGTTTCTTGTTTATACAAGAAATTGAGTCTATACCAAAAAATAAAAAATAATCAAACATAATCAAAATAATATCTCTGTTATCTAATTATGTACAAATCAAATTTTTAAGATAATAAAAAATTAAGTCTAATTTAATTTTGAGATATATTCTATATATTGTAATAAATAAAATTATCATCCTCAATCGCCAACCAGAAACTGCACTAGAATCGTGGCAGAATCCGCATTAAGCTTAAGTCTCCATTGGACTAGATTCCCTCCCTCGAATTGACCTCAAAACCACCATGGATCTTCTTCTTTGGCGAAGGCTACTGTCTCGTCACCGACAATGTTACCATTGACAGCGAAAAGGGGCTTCTCAGATGATGCATCGAATGGGAATCGATTCCACTTTTGAGTTCCGTCTTTGTTACCTCGTTTGCTCATTGCTCCATCTTCCCGTTTCTCTGTAATTGTAGCAGCGGTGGTGGTTACCTCTAGCTCATGCTGCATGCTTCTGATTTTTGAAACCTAAGACAATTTTAGAAGGGCTTTGTTGATAGGGAAGAAGACGAAGAGAAAAGGAGGAGAAAAGGCTTCGAATGGTGAAAGGTTTTTTTTGCAAAGACTTTTAAACAATTTATTTTTCTTTAAGGACCAAGTTTTTAAATATTAAATTTCACACTATAAACCTCTTCATTAGGTCACAAGTACTAAATCTCAGACATTGATGTAAAAATCTTCATGATCATGGGTAAAATTACTGGAGCATGGATGCTCCCATTCATTTTAAAAGCATGTTAAACGTTTTCAAAGTTACTACTTATCTCATTAAAAATTTATAATAGTACTTCCATATCGCTTATAAACATGAACCCAAAAAAATTAGCTTATAAACAAAACGTAATGGATAATTAGAACTGAACATAAGCTTCATAAGCAAAATACTTCAATGAATATCAATTGGAGAGATTCATGTTAAACTTAAGTGTATTAAGTGCGTTTAGATTAATTTACTTTGGGTTAAAAATAGTTTATAACTAAATTTTTATTTAGAGGGTTTATTTTAAAGTAATTTTTTTTCCTAAAAATCAATAAATCTAAACATGCACTAAGTTTAGTAAAATATATTTTTGAATAAGAAGTAGAGGTGTTCATTGAACGAATTTGGTTTGATCTCAACTTGACTCGATATTTTGATTAAGACAAATATTTGGATCTAAACTTAGTTTGATTATGGCCTAATTAATGACTCAGCTAAAATTAGGCTGACTTGATATTAGACAAAATTTATAAATTTAAATATTATGCTTAATTATGATGTAAAATTTTAGAAGTAGAAAATAACATAAAGTATATTTTATAATATATATATTAAAATAAATAAATTAATATAAATATATTATTATGTTATACAAAAACAATTTATTTAAATTAAAATTTTTTATTATTTATTACTAATTACTAAAAAAGAGTATAAGTTTTAAAATAATTTATAATATTAAACTATGTTGAGATAATTCAAAATATGATTTAAACTTGAACTAAAATACAGATTTAATTTCTAAAATTTAAATTCGTCTTAATGAACTTTAAGTTGTGATGAATTCGTAAAGCAGGTCGAATTTTAAATATTTTAATAAAAAATTAATAAAATATTAATATATCATTATTATTATTATTAAATTAATATAAATAACATTTGTTTAATAAAAATTAACGTCAAATCGATACTTTATTAACTTACCATATCTAAATTAAATACATTAAATTTTTTATAACAATCTCTCTAACTAGTAACAATTGAGCCAACTTTCGAGAAGTGAGAATCAAACCCGATCTGCCGATCCTTGCAAGCATGCTTCGAATCAACTCCACCAAAGGAATATATTATTATTTCAAAAATTGAAGAAAAAAAAACCACTCAATTCCGTCTTTTTTATCCTTTTTATTCGGTACTTTAATCTGACTAATTTAACTTAATTTTTAAGATTTTTAAAGATTAAATTAAAAAAAATTTATATCTCAAAGACTAATAACTAATATGAGAGGAAAAAGTTTTTTCTTCATAACGAGATGGAGTGTTTGCTCTTTATTTTTTTCTTCGGTCTTGTAAATAGAAATCTTAAAATAAGTCCCTGTCTATTATACCTGGGCACACGTGTTTGAACCGGGGCAGGGACGGTCAAGATGTTAGGCAGAACAACACGCAAACGTTTCGATGAAAAGTAATACAAGACTGAAAACTGAAGTCAATGCCTCTCTCGAACCATTCGTGAACAATTTCGATATTCTTAACATATTTTTTTATATATATTATTTTTTTTATATTATTTTTCATATTATTCATCATATCATTTTT
Source organism: Ormosia semicastrata (assembly GCA_029884595.1). NCBI lineage: Eukaryota > Viridiplantae > Streptophyta > Magnoliopsida > Fabales > Fabaceae > Ormosia > Ormosia semicastrata. Next base: position 4,756,036 of record JAQQTO010000022.1, on the reverse strand, counting down.
TATTTTTCAATGATGATATTTTTATTATATTTTTTCTCATATTTTTTAATATTATTTTAATATTATTAATTATATTATTTTTTATTATTATTTTTACTTAATTATAATTATAAAAAATTATAAAAAAATATTTTTCACCAATTTTTTCATTTAATTATAATTATTAAAAATATAATAAAAAATAATGTAAAATATCCATTCATGAGACCCAACACAGTAAAAATAAAAAAATAATGTAAAATATCCATTCATGAGACCCAACACAGTCTACTAAGGTAGAAACTAGAAAAACAATACCGTACGATAATGTCAATGTAGAGAGAGATTTTTTCGTTTTACAGAGAGAAACTGCTAGAGAGAGAAAAACACTGACAGGCACCAGAAGTAGCTACAACCCAAAAGGCCAAAAACCATACCAGATTTTGTGATAATCTTCATCTCTCTGAGATCCATTCCAGCTTCAGATTGTTGAGGTGCACCATCACCAAAATGGGTTATGCTTGCATAGCATGATTTTTACTGAGTCAACCAGAAAAGAAGAAGGTGAAAGAGATGAGTTTGTTCATGTCCATTCAATGAGTCACATGCCCACATAGCTCAAACGTTAAAATTGTGTACTTTTATGGGGTTTTTGTGGAATTTATTCATGTGGGTCATTCTAATTCCCTTTGATTGCTGAGATAATTCACCTTATAGTTCCATTCAGAACTGGGTTTCCCTCTTATTGCATAAAAGAGGAGGCTTTTTTGATGAGCTATGGAGGAGCATGTAGCAGCCTTGCACACTGCTACCAACGTTTTGCAAGCATTAGGAAGGGGCTTTGATGTGAACTTTGATACGAGGTTGCTCTATTGTAAAGGAGTTGCAGGGTCTAGGGTAGTTGAGATTGATGAAGAACACCCGAGGGACCTGGTGTTGTACGATGATGTGGTTGTTCCCAATGTTTCCAGGGACATTAGAAGCTCTCAGGAGTCCATAGGGCGTCATAGTTCTGGGGTCTGCTGTTTCCAAGAGGTAAAGTTGAAGATTGAAAATTTTCTATGTTTACAATTTTGTTTTTTCTTGTTTTGTGAAAGTGTTGTGTGTTGACTTGGTGACAATTTTTTCTTTAATGTTATTGAGCATGTTAATTTTTCAATTATATCTAATTATTTGTATCAGTATAGTGGGCATATCTCTGTTTTGTTTGGTGAATTTGACATTGGCTTTGAATTGCCATTTATGATGGTGGAGAAGAAGAGATGGTTCCGGTGTAATGAAATTGTGGTGTGGAACAATGGCAATGGCTGCTTGCAATGGATCTGTTGGAACCCCCAAAATGATCTTATTGAGGATGATTTTCTTTCTTTTTTCCCCCTTATATAATATGGATTTTGTAAGAGAAGGGGAGGGTTGGGAAATGGTGCTTGAGCTGGACATCTGTCAATTATATGGGCATGTAGCTTAAACTAAAGTAATTGACATAGGACCTATCTTAAGCTAGATAGCCGGTGCCAGCCTTTGCATGGACACAAAGATATTGGCAGAAATAGTTCCTCTCCACTTTACATGATTTCCTTGTTTGCCAGAAATCTCTAAATCATATGCACTAATAACGTTTATTCCTTATGCTATCCATCTATGAAGCACGGGTAATAATGTCCTGTCGTTTATACTCGGATACTTGACAAATATTAGTTTAATTTTTTAACAAAAGTACGTGTCGGTTCCGATCATAGCTATCCATTGTCTTTGTAAAATTGCTCTCATAGTACGTTGGTTGATTCCCTGATACTTTGTGTGTGTGAGGTTTTGAGACAGACAAACAATACTAATTTCAGATTGCATTGTACTAAAGAACAAGAGTCATATTTGGCTGTTGTAAATTGTAGCTTTAAATGAAGGAAAGAATTAAAAACTAAAGGCCAAAGCTATTTGTTGTTAAAATAATAGTGAAAGCCAAATGTTATAATAGTGTTTTTTCAAGTTTTTGCAAATTTATGATAGTTTTGTCACTTGACTGCAGATGGTGGAATATTTTAATCATAAGGCAAATATATCAGGGAGCTTTGCTCTTGGGAGCTTTAACTCTGCATTTAGCTTCACTGGTTCAAAACATGTTGATGCTGCAGCCACAAAAACCTTGTCTTCAGATGGGTTTTACATCCCCCTTGCAAAGGTGCAGCTTATAAAATCCCACTTAATGTTGCAAGAAAATGTCAAAAGGGCTGTCCCAGTCAATTGGGATCCACCATCCTTGGCAAGGTACGTATATACAAGTTATCTACAGAATACTGTAACAAAGATATCTCTATCTTCAGATTGTCACTGACTTTTTATTACATTTTGACAGCTTTATTGAAAATTTTGGGACGCATGTGATTACATCAATAACTATTGGTGGTAAAGATGTTATTTATGTTAAACAACACAATACTTCACCGTTATCAAAGTTGGAGATAAAGAACTATATTCAGGATATTGGAAATCAGAGATTCTCTGACATCAATAGCCATACAAGTTCAGGTCAAACAAAATCCAAGGATAAGGCTAGTTCACCATAATTCCACTTTTCTTGCATATATTGATATGATTCAGGTTCCTGATTGCAAGCAATATAATGCTTTATTATTTTAATTATATATTTTGCAGGGTGTTGATCCTTTTTCATTCAATAGTCAAGGGATTTACCCTCAACCCACGGCTGCAACATATCCTACTGGGAAAGAAGTATGTAATATATGTTTATGACATATTTATAGGATAGTTTTTGCAGTAATATCCAAAATCTTGGTGATTAAAATTTGTTTTGATGAGCCATTTTTCTAATTTTGAAGTAAGTAAACTGTAGGTATCTAGTCTTATGATAATCTATTGTGTCTTTAGTAGGCATGGAAGTATACAAGGTCTTGGGTTCTGCCCCATCCAGGGCCTCTAATGTGGTTATTTCCCCTCCTAATGAGAGAACATCATTTTCAATTTCCTCACCCCTTTCTGATTTCCTAGACCTTGTTGACGTACGAAACAAAAAATTAGAAGTTAGTAAATAGATATTCTTGTGCATTTCCTACGTGCACTTTCTTGTGATCTATTTTCCATTTTATGTTATTTGACTTATTTAAGATATGAAAATGTGTAAGCAAATTTAATGGGATCCTTGGGGACTCTGTCAAGCACATACCCAATCGGAACAGTTTCCTTCATTTCATTTCATTTGATGGCTAAAACTTGAATCTGAAAATCCTTCTTTGCTTTAGTGTGCTCAGAAATGCCAAAATTAATAAACTGGTGAATGGTGATAAAATGTTACTATTTTAGAACTGAGGCGCAGGCAATATGGCATAACTCATTCTCCATTGATGCCCTTTTTTTTTGTAATTTCTTGGAATTTGGTCCTATACAAGTCTGCTAGTTGGTTTTTCTTCTCCCTCTCACTTCCCCTTTCCTTGACAATTCGGAATATAACACACGAGGTAGTTTGTTGAACTCTGGATAGGAAACTGTGCGTCAGCATCTGGCTGTGCAGGGAAGAATCCATTAGGAGTGATACTTACATGTCTTTTATGGTTATTGATTGTTAATAGCTGGCTGGTCTGTTGAATATCTCCATCAAGTCTATGTAGAAAAATAAAATCTCCTTCAAGTCTTCTTTTTTCTCTTAACTTCCTCAAATACTTATTGGTCAGGATGTCACAGTAATTTTTAGAAGAAGAGGAGGAGATGATTTGGAACAAAACCACAGTAAATGGGTAAGAACTGTCAAGTCGTCCCCAGATATCGTTGAGATGACTTTCTGTCCTATAACAGATCTCCTTGATGAAAAACCTGGCAAGGAGCATTTGACTCGTGCTATTGGTCTTTATCTTGAATGTAAGTCAACTTATCCTTTATTATAGATGATTTGGAATCTTTTTTTTATTCCCTTCTAGGAGTATAATCTAATATATTAGTTGCACATTTCTTTTTCCCTTTTCCTGAATTGTTGTGCTCAGATAAACCTCCAATCGAAGAACTTAGATATTTCCTAGAGTTTCAGATTGCTCGTGTTTGGGCTCCTGTACAGGACAGAATTCCTGGTCACCAAAGGAAGGAACCTGTGTGCCCATCTTTGCAATTCAGCATAATGGGCCAGAAACTTTACGTCAGTCAAGAACAGGTAAAGAATCATTTGTGGCATTTTCCTTTGCTTTGAAACTTCTTATCCTGTGTCAATGATTCTTTTAAAGAGATGTAATGTATTCATAGTTTGTAGGTACATAGGGCTTTTCCCTCTGTCATGAACCAATGTTTCCAAAAGCTTAAGCTGTTGGTGAAGGCACATGAATGACATTATTATATCTCTAACACACCCCTTCACGCAAAAGCTCTTTGGGCTTGAAGTGTGGACAATGCACAGGCTCATATTTACCATGTGCTTAAAATCAACTTTTATTTAGAAGGATGGGGGTGGCAAGGATCGATTTCTAGACCACTTGCTCATAGTGGCTTTGATACCATGTCATAAACCAACTCTCCCAAAAGCTTAAACTGTTAGGTGAAGGCACATGAACAGATTTATTATATCTCTAACACCATTTTTGTTTTCAAGTTTTTCTTGCTTGGGGGAGTGGACATTTGGTTTGTTACTGTGAGTTGCTAGACAAGATATAATTCTAAGACCTAATCAGCTAGTGCCTTTTGGCAAACTGTCTTCAACTCTGGGGAATCTAATAAATTGAACCTTTCAATTTTAAGTGTTTATATACCTTAGTGAAAGCATTTCCATTTCTAATGTATTCTTTTGGATATATGGGGAAAGTGATTCTCTTGATTATGTTGGGTCAGCACTTTTTTTCCACCAACGAAACCCTGCTTATGTGTTGGGCTTATTTTAGTTCAAGTTAGTACTTCCTTTTCAGTTATAATCCTTATAACTTAAATTAATGTGACTACTCTTTCATAATTTGCTGTGTGCAAGATTTTGAGGCAGTTATACTTGATTTTGCCATCCTTTTTCAATATGGTGCCTTTAATTGCTGAAATTGGGGCCACATCTTTTCTATCAAGGCTTGAAAGAGAAGAACTCGCAGTCTAAAAGTTTCTATTGGTTGGAAGTAATATAATCCTTTCTCTTAACTAATATGAAGTTCATCACAACAGTCGCATGGTCTAGTTCGGTAATAGGGGGTGGGGGATGGGAAGTTTATATCTTCAAGAGAGAAGATTGGCTGTAAAGACGCGATGAAGAAACTAACTGTTGATGTGGTCATATTATCTTTTATTATTTCTTCTTCAGTTAATGTCCTTTTGTGAACACTAAAGGAGAATGTTTTCCTGAGAACATGATTGCCCACTGTGCTTCTGCATAATATTATAATTCCACTCGCAAAATGTATTATTAATGGAACAGTATCAGAGTGTGCTAACCTGTCATCCGGTTGCATTTATGCTTGGAGAAGAAAGCTTCCAGAGAAATTTGTATATGGATTTAAGCAGTTTGGTATTTGGTGACTAAATTTATATAATTATTGTCTACTTTAGTTAGTGAGAGGCCATCAAATTATAGATGAAAAGTGGCACATAACTAATCAATTTTACTTCAAACATGATGGAATGCAGATTACAGTTGGACGTAGGCCAGTAACTGGCTTATGTCTTTGTCTAGAAGGAAGCAAGCAGAATCGGTTGAGTGTTCATCTTCAACACTTGGTATCCCTTCCAAGGATCCTTCAGCCATATTGGGACAGCCATGTAGCTATTGGTGCTCCCAAGTGGCAGGGACCCGAGGAACAAGATAGCCGGTGGTTTGAGCCTGTTAAGTGGAAGAACTTTTCTCATGTGAGCACTGCACCAATCGAGAACTCTGAAACCTTTATAGGAGACTTCTCTGGTGTCTACATAGTTACTGGAGCACAGCTTGGAGTGTGGGATTTCGGATCACGGAATGTATTGTACATGAAGCTCTTGTATTCTAGGTTACCTGGCTGCACAATCCGAAGATCACTGTGGGATCATACCCCAAACACATCACTGAAAACTGTGACTGCTGGCAACACTTCCAACCCAGATGACTCAAGCATTGGTTCTAGAGAAAACAGCACAGGGAACAAGTTGGTGAAGTATGCTGACCTATCTGAAATGAGCAAAGGACCCCAAGATCCTCCTGGCCATTGGTTAGTTACTGGTGGAAAGCTTGGTGTTGAAAAAGGGAAAATTGTTTTGAGAGTGAAATATTCGTTGCTAAATTACTGATTTCACAGTCCATGTTTTTTATGATGATGTGCAGTGCTGGCTTCTGTTAGAAGAACAAGAAGCAGTGTTTTAGGTGCTTATAATTTGCCCTCTTGGTGCATGTAAAAACATTTTGAGGTTTGATGGCCTGAAGAGTTGAATAGGAAGCTTATACTGTTAGTAGATTATTTTTACTGGGTCCATATTGTGGTGGCAGTTGGCAAATGTTTCCTTTGCTGTTGCTGATGCGATGTCCATATCTCATAGGAATTAGAACCTGATTCCACCATGCCCATTTAAAGTAATGTTTATATCCTACAGCTTTGAGAATACAAAATGTCAAAATCCTTGACTTCCTCCCCCTCTCTCTAGCAGAAAGGGAAAAAAATGTTATTGAAGTCTTGAATATCCTTATCATCTATTGTCCTCTTTTGTGGGATATTCCCTAACCAATTGTGTATCCATCTGCACATGCTTGTGCATCTAAGGTTTAGCAACTAACATTACTCTTCTAAAAGCATATGTATGAAGTTCTTATTTGACTCAGCTAATAAAGTCTTTTGCTGTGGATGCAAGGATCTAAGAGGGAAAGGAGGATTTCATTATCATTAACAAAAAGAAAAAAAAGATTTCATTTTCAGGGATGAAAGGAATATTTCCGGATTTGTAACCCATTATATCTGAGGGAAAATAAAACTTGCTAGAAACATTTAAGAATTAACTAGTGTTGACATATATATTTAGTACTCGAATAGACATCATATTGCCACTATTGGATTTTACTTTAACATCAGATGCTCCATTAATTTAAGAATAAAGGAAAAAACTATTTAGTGGGGAAAAAAAGAACAAAATTTTCACTTGATCAAATCCATGGCAAAGGGGAGTGCAAGGAAATAGTCAAAGCTGTTTTCAAGTCAAAGAATATAATTCTTTTCCCTCATTGACTTGATTATTAAGTACATCCCCATCATCATTCGATATTGAAGATGAAATTGAATTTGGTCCAAAGTTTCATGCGGAGTAGATAAATGTGCACAATTAAATACACGCTACATACTTACTGATAATTACCATTTACAAATATTTTTCAGATGCTAACATGAAGCCAGTTCATTAGGAGCTTTTTTTTTGGGGGGGGGGGGGGGGGGGCACCTCTGGGCCTTGTATAGACAACTCTCATTAAAGCCTAATTTTAACATTCTTAAACAGTTTTAGAATTCTGACAAAAAAAATAGTTTTAGAACGGAAGAGACAAACTTCAAAATTGACCACCTTCAAAGGTCTGTCCAAAGAATAAAATTTGATTCTAACTCTTTTCCTCTAACCCTTTCTTCTAACTCTTTTAATCACCCTTCATTTGTTACTTCTAACCCTACTTAATTGAATTAATGAATACATGAAGAGTGATTAAAAGGATTAGGAGGAATGGTTGGAATCAAGTTTTGTTTCTGTCCAAATTGCCAACCTTCGGACACCACATTGTAACTAGTAACTATTTGACCGTCACTTGTTGGAGTAATTCTTAAGTAGGCACGGTCTATCATAGGCACTTAAATCATTATTTAACATGTGTAAGGTGATGAAGACCATCATAGAATTATATCAATCTTTAATAATACTTTTACATATATCAAATAATGATTTGAGTGTTTAAATAATGACGTAGTTGACTGTGCCTATTCAAGAATTTCTCCACTTGTTGTGACCATGAAGGAGAGGCTCTGCCCGTTGAGATATGAGTTACTCTGGCAATTCTGGCCCCAGTTTCTTGTCATTGGTTCCCACCCAGTTCTTGACCCTTTTATTGACACTGCTATGATATCTCCTGCCCCTCCCACATTTGTTATCAGCTCCAAATTGTAGTATGAATGCCCATTTATGGTGAACCTCATCCTTCCTTTCTTTACACATGGCACCCTACACCAAGTCCAAAAACACAACCACATTAGAAAACTCTATATATCCTAAAATTTATGCGAATTTCATTATTATTACTCTTCTAAGTATAGTTAATCGATGAGTAAATTTTTAAATTGGCACTCCAAATATTAATGTGTCACCCTATTAATCCCTTAAAGATTTTTTCACTAAATAAATTCCTCAAAAATATAAAACATCATCACATTTGTCCTTATGTTGCCCACCAAATAACTCACTCAAGAACGAATGTGGTGACATTTTTATATATTTGAGGGGCTTATCTGTCGAAAAAATCTTTGGAGGATTAACGTGGTGACATACTAATATATATTTGGAGAATCAATTTAAGAGTCTACTCTTAAATGATTACTTTCTGAACAGAACAGGAATGATTCCAGCTTGATATTGAGTTATCTGGATGAAAGCTGGCTCTGATAAACCAAAATGTTGCAGTGGGGGATTGCACCAGCCACCATTGTCATTGGACAAAGCATTATTAGGGGAACAGAAGTTTGTTGCAGTAACGGTGATGGTGCCAGAGAGGCACCACTGTGTGTCATTGTAGCAACGCAGCAGGTAACATGCCCCGCAGCTAAAGCCATTGTTGAAAAGGGCAGTGCTTAACGCAGCTGTGTTAGTTCCATAGCCTCGGCTACGCAAGTTTCCGTATCCACATGCTCCCCGTATTTATATCACATGCATATAATATAAATAAGTAAATATAATCTTAAAATTTGTGAATTCAGAGCTCAAATTTTGACAGCATAGCAATGAAGTCATAGAAAGTGAGAATTAAATTACCCATAGTGCCAGAAGCATCATTGCCACCATAGAATGTGGCATATGCACTCTGCCAGCCACCACCTTGCTGGTCACCATACGTGCCATTAGCAATCCAAACAAGTAGCAAGAGCAAAAATGACACAACTTGCATTCCTTTTGTGTACATTGTTTGTAAAGAAATTTGTGTTTAATTACAACTTAGAAGAGTTGCGATCAAGGGATGCTATTTCAGTGAGAGTTGAAGTTGAGGGGAGTAGAAATATATAGTTGAGTATTAGGAGCACAATGTAATGAAAATGAGGTCGAGAGGTGGCCTTTCACCTCCAGGTATTGGTAGAAAAAACTTAGCTCCAGTTATCAAATCAAATAATGACATGTAAATTTTTTTTTCAACTAACTACTATTAGTATGTTAAGTGTGTATTGTTGAGTTAGAAAAAAATTCACATATTATTATTTAATTTGAGAACCGAATAAAAGAATATAGTCCATTGGTAAACCCCAAAGATTGCGGTTTTCACATTCAAGGTTGAGTGGCGGAATGTGCACAACAAACAGATTAATCAATTTCATTAATATATGATTAGCAGTCAACAACCCTATGTTTACTTCAAACATTATTTATAGCAATAACAATATAAATAATTAGAAAGAGTTCATATGTTGGGGTTGGGAACGGGGTAGGGCCCAAGTCCAAAGCTCAAAGATTAGTAATAACACAGTACTCCTTAACAAAGAGAAGGAAGAGGTCAGACAGAAAGAGATACAAAACAATAAAGATGAATTATGCTAATTTTAAAAAAGTTTTGTTCTGTTCAGAAATTTAATTTTATTATTGTAAATTTTTTTTTTTTTACAAAGGAGGTATAAACAAAATTTGCTTTTGATTGACGGTTTGCACACCATTTTCACATTTGTTAACAATTAACATGGAGCATATTAGAGAATAATTATTATTTTTGTATATATCTAATAAAATAACATTAAGTTTTGCATAAGTTATGTAAAACAAAATTAATTTGCAGTTGCTAAGAAGATGGACGTACACATATTAAAAAATAATTGATACTTTGTATATATAATAAATACATCGACCTTTATATTTTTATAAGATCTTGTTAACACATGTCGTAAGTGCAAAATTATTAAATGCTCTAATTTTAATAAAATGCACATTTCTTGAGACCAGATAAATGGCCATGGGTGAGAATAGTTTGATACATACGGATTTTCTTTTCTTTTCTTTTCAGATATCTGATGAGCTATCCAACATTATATTAGTTGCTAATTCTACTTCATAGTTGATAGACTTAAAAATTTATTATAAAAACTAACAACTAATAAATATTTGATAACTTATTAAAGATATTGCAAATATTTAAAAAAACTTGGATGATGTAGCAATTATCAAACATTTCGTCAATAACTACTAATATATTCAAATTCGAATTGGGCTGGATTGGACTGACTAGTTGGATTGAGAAAATGAGTCCTCCAATCAGTCTAGTCAACTCTCCAAAATCGTATATTCAAAAATTGGTTTGAAAACAAAAGTATCAATAGTGAACTAATTGACCTGTCTAAGCCAATATTCTTAAAATCGGCCTAGACAATAAACTGGCTAAACTTTCGGATTATGTTCAACTAATTTAGCCATTTAAATTGTGTGATCGAACCAAATGACTTGATAAAAGTAATTCATGTACAATATATGGAAAATAGTTTTTTTAAAAAAAATAAAAGTTAATGATAACTTGGTTCAACCGACTAAATTGACCGATTCAATTGAGTTTTAACTAGTCCAAAATGGTCTGGTCATGAACTCGATTATAAGATTGAATCATAACAGACTAAGAACCTAGTTCACGGTCAGAAAACAGTCATGATTCACTTGATTGAACCGATTCACCTTTTTTAAAATAGTTTGAATTTTTCATAGGAGCGCTTAATGCAAGAATGATTTGGTTTTAATTTATAATGAGAATCTTCACCTATTTCTTCCTTACTTATTCGATATGACTTTAGCATAAGATGAGAAGTTTTACCTTTCTCCTTTAATTTATTTTTGTGGGACTAGCATGGGTTAGAGAAATATACTAGTACAATATTTTTAGTTTAGTACTTATTGTACGTGATAAATCAATTGAAGTATGTTAGAAATATATTTAATTTATTTTCTGTGATTTACTTATACACTTAACACATATGTATATGTTTAATGGGGTTGTCGCTCCAAATTTTTTGCACAATCCTTTTCAATTTTTTTTTTGTTTTCCTTATTTTTTCTAGTGTTGTCCAAAAACTATTATATTTTTTATTTTTTACATGTTATAGATTTATATTTTGTATGTATGTATATATGAATATATGTATTTCTAGTTCGTGAGAAAACACTTGTAGGAAAGATTAACTTCAATACTCTAGCTAGAATTAATTTTTCACTCAAAGGGGTGGAAAAATCTCGTAAGATAAAATAATACGTGGGTCTGTGTGTGTATGCATGCATAAATTCCAGTTCAATTAATTTAAACATTAAAATCTTAAACCCTTTTCTTTATCATTTCAATAATTAGTCCGATTTTAAAAATATTAGTAACTATATAGGAAAATTATCAGGAAAAAAAATCCTCAAAATCTTATTTATGAACCATGTAATTAGAATCCCACCACTTAAAATCTTTCTTTTCGGTGAATACTACCACTTAAATTTTATGTAATGTAATTACATTTGCATTATGATCTATTTAATAAAGTACTGCTATATAACAATTTATAGGAATACGTGCTAAAAGAATTTAAACAATTAACATGATTCCCAAATTATTTCTGTAAGGTATATTTTTCCTATAAAGATAGTTTGAGTTGACGAGAAAAGAACGAAGAAAAAACAAAGGCAAAGGATAAGGCTTTGGTGCCAATATGTAATTATTTATCCAATAACTTTGACTTTGTCAGCAAACAAGTCAACGGCCACCAAAATCATCTAATTCCCTTGCGACCAGACGAGCCGACCCACGCTCCTTGGCCTATAATAAGGTGTTAGTTTTGGTACCGCACATTTTGGATATTACTATTATAATTTGGCAAATATGACTATAGACAAATATAAAGAACAAAAAAGTAGACACGCTTTACAAAAAAAGAAAAGTATACATCCTTTGACTTCGAAGTGTAGCTGTGGAAGTAAACTACTTCCAGATCATAATTATAAACATTTTAACATTCAAATTAAATTGTTAAGGTCCTATTATTTATGCATACTCTTCATGTCTTTTGACTTCAATAAATCCAAGCTCAACAATCAACATATATAATTCGAAAGAATTTCTTAGGTAGTAAACACGATGTTCCTCACAATTTTTGCATTGGACTTATAAAGAGTTAATCAAATATATTTAGTTTTGGTTTACAAGAAGCAGAGTTTATCAAATTAATCTTATTTGCATATTGCTCCAAGGATGTCGTAGTTGGTCTCGACTAGAGCAGTTGAAGATGATGGTGCCTCTTTATACTGCAACGGAGATTCCTTACTTGTACTACAGCGGAAGGTGATGGTGGTGACTCCTTATACGGTGGTGGAGAGAGAATAGTGTATCTGTAAGTTATTTTGATGTTGAAGTTAAGGTTTGTTATGAGAGGCTAATATGTGTGAAATTAAAAATATACCTAGTGACTAAACTTTTTATGTATAGTATAGAATTGCTTACATGGGGAGCAATCTTTTAGATATTCAATTTTCTTATATTTACCAATCAGAGAGATAATATATGAATTTGATCCCTCTATCCTCATTTATTATGAGATTCTATTGCAGCTCTAAGCTCCTTTGTAGAAGGTGGGCTTACTACATTGATGGCCGGTTGGGATCTCAATGGATCTTATAATTTTTTTTTTTGTTTTACAGTGTCTTCTTGCTTGATAAAAGATTAATCTATCATAATATAATTAAACATTTAAACGAAAACTCATCACAATAATGTTATTTTCATATATATAAATTTTAAAATTAAAACTAAAATCACATGTTTAAAAAACTTAAACATCTTTCACTTGAATCAACGTGTTTGATGGGTCTTATAACTTTATTAGGCTGGGATCCAAGATATCGGAATCCAATCCATACCACATATATTTAATGTAAAAATTATATGTATATATCATTTCACCCGTTTTTTCAAGATCTAAAGGCACATGGGTAGTTTATTATTATATTTACTAAAATGTCATATGAAATATGGAACTTTTACATGTGCAAACAATTTATACACTTGTATCTAAAATGTGCTTATGTAAACTGTGCGAGTTAATTACCCGTTGCGGAAGAGATATGTGCATAATTTAGGTCATTTAAAAAAGTTATAGCAAAATCAATATATTATTATTCATTAACTTACATTAAAATATGTAAACATAAGTTTATGCAGATATTATTACTTTTCTCTTCATATATTTGAGCCACAATGACCTATCTATTTATTAGCTAGGTTGTGGGGATATATCTTTATTATTTTATCCCCGTAATTTATAGAGATTTGCTTCCTCTATCAGTAAAAATGAATGACTAATTGGGTGTTTAAAACATGAAAAATAATTTAAATTTTAAATTCTAATTATTTGAGAGATGATCATTAAATGATTATTTGATTACATACTTAAAGAAATATTTGTGAGTTTTCTTAAATTTAGATAGAATCTTTATTATCTTTGACTTAAATATTCTCATAAACTTTGTTATAAGACTAACTTCTAGTTCGAAAAGTAATGGTTCAATACAGTCCTCCTTAAAGTGGTAGTTCCAAATAATGTAAAATTAAAATAAATAAGTATAAATTGAAAAAAAAGTATTTAAAATTAAAAAAGATATACATAATTAGATTAAAAGAGAATTTGATTTTGAAATTTTAATAAAAGAAGTACATATTGTGTTTCTAAAAATCCTTAAAAGATATTTTAAAGACATATCATAAACTTATAATCTAAAAATTTATTTTCTATTATTTTTCTTCTATGCAACCTTAGTTTATGCATCTAAAATTTCGGACTTATTCTAGAGCAAGCCTAAATTGGAAAATTATCTTATTTTATCATAAAAACTTCCTCTGTGACGTCCTACGCCAAGATTATATGTATAGAGATTTTTCGTAATTACTTAACTACTCTGGATAGCACACCACTAATCTTACAATCTTATGGGATCTTCCTTAGTATTATTGATTTCGGGATACACGAAAGTTAAATTTTAACTTCATTTCTATAACTTAGGATTTTCCCGACTGTTCTCAACTCATCATCTTATATTTCATATCAGACTTTCTTTTATTTCATTTTTATTCTCTTTCACTTAAATTTTCCGCTCTTTTTTATGTATATATAGACTAGATTAATTTCCTAATTTACTAAATTTTTCTGGATTTGATAGCTATTTATTTTGATATTTTATTAGAAATTACTTGCTATGTATGCACTACCCTAGGCGTGATCAATGCAAAGCTAGGAATTAAAACATCACAACAGAAGCTTCGTTACATAACATGCTCCAAGAGCCGAGTTCGTTCTTACAAGGTTACAGTACGTAGTCAACATCAAAATATGTACATACATCACGAGTTTGCAGCATCTCTAAAAACTTACAGCACCTAATATCATACTACAAAGACTTAAAAGGACTTGTTTGACATGCAGTATTAGGCATGATAAGATAAATTAATACAATATATTATGACTCTTATCAGTTATTTGGTGTAAACAATGTATTGTATAAATTTATCTATTAAACTCTTCTTATACATTAAAATAATAGATAACTTAATCAAGTTTTGGAGGGAGAGATTAAACTTGATAGGATTTTAATGTATAAGTTCTTATAAAAAAAAATTCATTACAATTCTAAATAACTTGATATCTCCAACTCTTACGTATTAAGTTTTATACTATTAGATCTTATACTATCAAATTTAATACTATCAAACCTTATTTTATCCTTCGTACTAAACGGGCCTAAGGGTAATTGTATTATCTACTAGTATGGTGCCCCAAAATAACGTATCAGCTCATGGATGTTACACGAGAACTCTACTGGCCCTCTATATCTACATCGAAGGTAGTGGACTGCACAGAGATTACAACCCGTGCGAAGGTGGCCAACTCTAAAATATTGACCCACACGTAGTAGGTCCTAGTGACTATCTCGTAGTATGGCATCCTGGCTATCTAAAATACTATGCCTGAAGTACGAGATTAAATCTTAGTAGGGGTAAAAAAAAATAATGAGAAAAACGTTTTTAGTGCTTCCCTTTTCCCCCAAATTTTCAATAGACTATACTCTAAAATTCATAAGTTTTCTAAAACAGTTTAGATCAAGAAAGTCAATATTTGTAATAAACTCAAAGTAAAAGATTTATACATTTTTCTTGGAAACTCATGAAGGAAAAATCTTTTGTCATCCCTTTTTCAATTCTTATATCATCTCTTCAGGGTCTCAACTCCAAATTACTCACTCTCTTGATCACTCTTGTGCACATCATATTATTTGAGCTCATTTATACTCACGGCATTTCCCTAAGAATTTCTCCTCATGGAGATATGCTTGCACATTTGATCTTGGTACTTAGGGATATACTTTCTCATCTTTCCTTCATTTTACAAAAATCATTCTTTTGTCTAATTTACATAAAAACTGAATGTGGTATGGACTAAAAGGTTATACATGCTGCCATACTTAAAAACAGAGTTTGTGAAAGAGATCAAATAACATATCAAGCAACTAAATCTCATTGGCTGCATATGCTAACAATTATCCACAAGATATGATGAAGATATAAATCAAATCAACTAAAACAGATTATCATCAAATCTTGTAAAATTTAAAACCATATCTTTCCTACAAATCTGTCTTGGCCGAAACTCATCAAGGCAAAACATCATCTACTGGTAAAAAAAATTCAGTAGCAAGCATCATTCTCAAGCAAACTCAACTCTTATCTTTCAAACAGACATCTAAGTAAGAATCTAGAATTACAGTAGTTTAAGAGCAGAAAAATAAGTTCTTGATTCAAGTAGTGAAAACAAGTTGAATAAGATGATCATAGCAAAATTAGGACATAAGGAGGAAAATGAAGGTTCCACCCTCATAAAACCCGAAAATAGAGAAGGATTACTCCTCCTTGATGCTATCCAGCAACCAAATAAATTCAGAAAATCAAAGTCCCAAAATCCGAAGTTTAAGATCAATATTACTTAGCCCCTATACGGGTTCACAAAACCAAAACCGAACCAGAAAATTAAAGGAGAAGGGTAAGGAAAATCATGCATGTCTCGGTTGAGACCTCTTCATGCCCAACTCAGAATCCCCCCTTTTCTCATTTTCCGATTGTTTTATGGAAGATCAAAGCGTCTTTTTTTTTTAAGTACAAAACCCGAAAAAAACGAGGTAAAAGAAAGGGTACATACAAGAACTAGTTCCAACCCTTCCTCAGGGTTTTGATCTCTAACCCAAAAATTGACCACCAGCATGTTTAAAAATCAGTCTCGTCCAAGGAAAGAAGAAAAAATTGAAAGCTTTTGATGCCATACAAACTCATAGAATCAAATACTAGAGCAAGAGAGGAGCATTGAAGAAAAAGAGAAGAGTTTTTCGTTCCCTTACCTCGGTTAGGACTTGAACGGATGTATGAGGTGGTGATGAAGGTTGAACCAACACTTTGACGAAGCAAAACCTCTTTCTCTCTTATTCTCGATTTGTCACGTCTATCTCTCTCTCCCTTGGTTTTCTGATAAAGCTTTGTTTTTTGAGTAGTGAAGAGTAGTTCTGGGGTATATGAAAAGGTGGGTGTATAAAGAGTACCTAAGCCAAGTGTATCTGGTTTCTCTTCTTCCCCTCATGCACGCTGACACCTTGTCATTTGGTGTCAAAAGGCAAGCAAATTAGCATGCCTTTCTTTCCTTTGGGAGCTGCTCTTGCCAATTTTTAATCAATCATTATATTCTTATATCAAATAATATATATATATTTATTTTCATATTTTATTTAATATTATTTATTATATATATTTTTTTATCACTTTTTTCACTCAATCACATCTTTTAAAAATAATATAAATAATAATACACCTCTAAAAAGAGTGTAATATTATCTTTATCCATTTTTAATTAGTCAATATCATAAAGAGTTTTATTATATTTTCTTAAAAAATTCTTCTAATAATCTTCTTAATATTAAATAAAAAAATATTTAATGAAAAAGTAATTATATTTAATGTCTTGAAAACATAAAAACATTCAATACTTTCTTCATTTAGTAATTAGAAAGAATAGTAGGAAGATTGTGTAGGAAAATTTAAAATTATTCTTTCCAATAAGAGTTTTATTATATCCTTCTAAAAGATCCTTTCAATAATCTTCTTAATACTAAATAAAAAAGTATTTAATGAAAAAGTAATTACATTTCTATTATTTGCCTCATCTAATTATCTATTGTTATTATTATTATTTCTCTAGATTTTATTAAAATTTTGAACTTAACATATATTTCTAATTATATTAGAGTCTTAATTTATAGGGATGTTACATTTGGTACTCAGTCTCATTTTATTGTACTAATATATTTTGTTGAATCTCAATGGACATCCTAAGCGGATGTTAGGGACATTTTATAGGAAATTACACATTGATCACATTTTTTGTATGCACTTTTGTTGTGCTTTCCTTTACATTTTGTTAAGTCACCATGTTATGAATATCTTGCATGTATGATATCAATACTCTTATTGAATATCATTTTCTGCATTGTTGAGGTACTTGTAACTCTGGATCGATGGTTTGAAGTGATTGCTTATAAATGACCTTATTGTGACCACATTAATCTGAGGAACTATTTTAAAATAAAGGTTTATGTTATCTAAGTGGAAGATTGGTGGATTTTTTTATTAAGTGTAGATTAGCATAGTCACTAATTTCCTAAAAGTTGGATTAATTAAATGCTAAATATTGTCGAGCATCTATTGATTTAACCTATATGTGATCGATCTTGTTATTGAGCTCTTATAAGCACTTAAACTCATGTAGATAATATTGCTTTCAATTTGTGAGCCTTGTGATGAGTTTTCTATGATAGGTAGGTTAACCCATATTGTTATCATAAGGAAAGACCCATATTCTCATCCAATATGTATTATGGTTGGTTTTAATGATAACAACTACATTAAAAATTATGAATATTTGCTCTTAAGTATCTTAATTATGCTAACATGATATTTGTGGAGTTTTCTTGTTAGAAATAACTTTTTAAGGTCTAAATCAATTATAAGGAAGCTCTCTGGATGATTAAAGAGGGCTAAAAAGATCAAATTCTGACTTGAGAAAGTTCAAGGTGCATCTTGAGAGAGTTCATCCTAAAAACGTTGTGAAAAAGTTCAAGAGCATGAAGAATCTCCACAAGGACTAATCCAAGAGCAAATTAGAGATCAAAATAAAGTTACCATAATCCAAGATATCAAAATGAAACATGAAGATGATGAGTGAATCAAAGAACAAGAACATTTGTGAAAGATCAAGCTTGAGAGAGTTGCTGAGAAGGTCAGCTATGATGAACCTTGATAGAGTTCTTGGGGAAAAACTTAGATGACTATGTTGACTTAGAAAAATAGAATAAAATAATGGCTACCCACAAAAAGGACAAGTAACCGTTGGGAGCTGTTATCTGTTAGCAAGACTACGCAAGCGCACATGTCGACAAGTAATATAAATGAGTAGTCAAGTATCGTTCCCACGAGGACTGAATGAAAATTATGCCAAATATTAACCAATTACTGCTTATTCTCTATTTCTGACAATTGAATTGATTTATGGGTTTAAATGATAAAATAAAATAAAATAACAATTTTAAAATAGGATAAAAACAAGCAAAGAAGAACAGTGGTTTGGGAATCTAGAGTCTAACGTCACTTATTATTTTATTTGATTTCATGCAATCCTTTCTTTGCTCTTGATCCTAAACTTATTATGTTAGCCAATGCGTTTAAGCATTTACAAACCTCTTTCGATGGCCTTGTAAACCTATGGACTTTAATCAAAATACTATATGTCTATGTGAATTGACAAAATTCTATGCATTGAGAACAAACAACAAACACTTGCTATGCATGACCAATAGGTATATTTCTATCCTATCGACAAATCAACTCATCCATATAATTGAATTAAATTGAACATGCATTCTCTAATTTCATTGTCCAACATCCAAATCCCTATTTCTAGTTCATTGGGTTCACCAAGGCAATACAAATAATGGCCAATCAAATGTGCGCATTAAGCATAGAACTAAAAAATCATAATTTGAATTATCACAAGAGCAGGAAAGAATCACAATCAATTCAAATTACATAACAAAATTCATCAGACCTTAGAAAAGAAAATTAGAACATCATATTTATAAAATAAACAATCTCATAAAAAGAGTAACAAAGACATCATGAAAATTAAAGAGCAGATGAAGAAGGAACTAGGTGTTGCGATGGATGTAAAGTGTTGTGTCTAGCTTTCTAAATCTTCATCTACACCTTGTTCCTTTCCCCAAATTGCTCTCCCTGCGTTGCGTCCCCAAAACCTCTAAAAATTGAGTTCCGGAATGAAAAGATCTCATCCAATTGCGTTAGGAACGATTAAATACGCAACTTGTCACACACAAAGGGAGTGCCGTGACACATATTGAAGAAGTGTCACGGCACCTTGGTCTCCAGAAAATCAGGAAACATATCACCGAGAAGCAGGAGCTGCGACACATATTGTGGAAGTGTTGCGGCACTAAATTTAGGACATGCCTAGGCACAAAATTTGTGAAAGTGCCGCGACACTAAATTTAGGAAGTGCCTAGGCACAAAATTTGTGAAGCTATGGCACTATTTTAGGAAGTGCCTAGGCACAAATGAAAATAGAGCCTAGGCATAAATGAAATGTGAAGCCTAGGCACCCTACTTTTGAAGGGACATGTCTTCATCCTTCTTGTTCCCATAAGCTCCCTCTTACTTCTTTGCAAGCTCCTAGAAGTAAGCAAAAATTAAATTAGTCAAATATTTACAAAAAATAAAATAAAACTCAAGGATTTAGCCTATGAATGCATCAGAAAATACTTGTGTAAAAACTATTTCATAGAGTTATCACACTCCCAAACTTATACTTTTTCTAGTCCCGAGCAAAACATAACAAGATTACCTTAACTTCTCATACTCAGTATCAAGCATCTATTTATTCAGATGCAAATCCTAATAATTCTGATTCCAAAATGCTTATAATAATGTGGCATCATGCTAGATCTCATATTCAATGATTCAAAGATGATTCAATGTCAAACATACATGTCATCTAATCTTTAGCTCATGCTGTCATTCTTCAATTTTTATGTAAAAGATTTCCTAAAAGATGATAAAATAATCCTTTCCTAACTCTAGCATGCACATCCAAGAGAACTCATGATGATACCCATGCACATCCAAGCATGATTAGAGATCAAGAGGGTCTTTCAGGATTGCAATGTAAGGTCAGGGTAAAGGGTAAAGAAATGAAAGGAAAGATAAAACAAACATTGGGTCACACAAACTTGTAAAAAAAAAATGAGCTAAACAACCATAAAGTGCAATTTTAAGCATAAGAACCCCAGAAGTTTATTTCTTTTTTTTTTTTAAACACAAGGCACAATTAGCACAAGGATTTTTTTTTTTTTTGCCACAATCATTTCAAACCCTTTTTTTTTTCATATTTTCTTACTTTCCTTCTTCTTAGACCACAAATTTGCTGGGTTCCAAAGCATACCTAAGGTAGTGTACATTTGTTCCTTCTGACTCAATTAAGCATTTGCAAGATATATTCCCAACATGAACAATGGTGGATAACTATAATTAAGGGCTAAAAGATAAGGATGATGTGGGTAAAGAACAAAATATAAAAGCCAACACATTTACAAAGTTCAAAATGGGTACTAGGTATACTCATGCATATAAAGGTAGGCTTGAAAGGCTCAACCAATCCAAAGAATGCCCTAATCATTTCATCAAACATGCTCAACCTACAATTTCTCCTCAGGAGAAAGTCATACATTCTTTCAGAAATTAAGTCTTCATCACAACAGGGCAAATCACAACCTTTTTTAGATGTGCACAACTATTATTATTCCAGGATTCACAATCATGTAAGGGAAATGCATTTACATATCAATAAAACACTAAAGCGCAATTAAATTTCAAATGGCATGCATCATATCCCAGAATCAACAATTAAACCAAAAACAAATATATCATAGATTAAATTAGCCACATCAACACTCAACATTTATTGCATAGCTCCACATTACACACATTTTTATTTTTATTTTTATTTTTAGTCATTGATGCAAAGCCAAAAAGATAAGGTAAAAAAAAAAAAATCAAAAGCTCAACAAAATCAAAAGAAAATAAATTACTACACTATGAATGTAAAAGCATAAAAAAAAAGCAAAATATAGATAAGGTAAAGAACTTGGGTTGTCTCCCAAGAAGTGCCACGTTTATAGTACTAGACTAGACTTTCTCTGTAATAATGACTAGAAGATGTAGCTTTATCACCAAGATCAGCATAGCACAATTGAGAAAGTAACAGTTTGAGTTCTTTCAATTCCTCATCTTCACTTTCACATGTAGAAATCAAAGAAGCTTCAGGAGGGTTACATGGAACACTTGCAAAAAATCCATTAGATCCCGTCCAATCAAGCACATTCACATACGAGCATTCTTCAAGATCTTGAGGCAATTCCATTGCTTTAAAAATATTAAAAGTTACCTCTTGATCCTACACTCTCATGGTGAGCTCTCCTCTTTGCACATCAATGAGAGTTCTTCTGATTGCAAGGAATAGTCTTCCAAGGATGAGAGAGACATTTTTATCTTCCTCCATATCAAGGATGATGAAATCCATCGAAAATATGAGTTTATCCACTTTTACAAGCACATCTTCAATTATTCCACGTGGATAAGTCAAGGTTCGATCTGCGAGTTGCAAGATAACTGATGTGGGCTTAGCCTCCCCCAAACCAAGTCTTTGGTATATTGAAAAGGGCATGAGATTTATACTCACTCCCAAATCACATAATATCCGACCATAAAATTTCTCACCGATGGTGCAAGAGATGGTGAAGCTTCTGGGATCTTTGAGCTTGGGAGGGAGTTTATTTTGCAAGATAGCACTGCATTCCTCTATGAGAGCAACAGTCTCAAATTCACCAAGCTTCCTCTTCCTTGACAAGGTATCTTTCATGAATTTCACATAGCTTGACATTTTCTCCAAAGCTTCTGCAAATGGTATGTTGATATTTAGCTTCTTAAAAACTTCTAAAAATATTTTGAATTAGTGATCTAGCTTTTGCTTTGCAAGACGGTTGGGGAAAAGTGGAGGTGGTATATAAGGCTTGTCCTCAACCTTCTTCTTGACAAGTTCCTCATTTTTCCCATCTGCGTTTCTCGAAACCTCCTTATCTTTTGTCACCGTAGCATCTTCTTCAAGTTGCTTAGTTTTGTGATTCCCTTCTTTTTCCTTCCTACTCCTCAATGATATGGCCTTACAATGCTCTGGAGAGGCACCTTTAGGATTATTGATGGTGTCACTTGGAAAAGTCCCTAGGGGCTATTGTTCAGAGCTTGGGCAAGTTGGCTAACTTGAGTCTCAAGATTCCTCAAGCCACTTGGCTTTGCATCAAAGCATTATGGGATGCAAGCCTTGAATTAGTTTTAGCCATGTAGTTTTGTTGGTTAGTCATGAATTGGGCAAACATCTTCTCCAAGTTGGAAGTTGAAGTTGAAGTTGAAATTTCAGCTTAAGGGAAACTCTGTTGTTGAAAACCAGGAGAAGCGTGGGATGCTTCTTTGGGCTAAAAAGATGTAGAAGATCCATGAGAATTTCCACCCCAAGAGAGATTAGGGTTCTGCCAACTTGGGTTGTAAGTGTTACCAAAAGCATTGTTGTGACTCAGTTAACGGAATTGATTGGCATATTGCACACTTTCCATAATTGACAGACACTTATCACTTGCATGTGCTTCCCCACAATGATCATATAAGACAAAAGTTCTTTGAATGGTATTAACCCCTATAGTGTCAAGCTTCTTAGACAGGGCGACAACTTGAGCTATAAGTGAAGTCAGGGTGCAAACATCATGCATGCCTACCACTCTTTTAGGTGTGAACTGTAACATCCCAACAACATGTTAGGCTTGTATAGGATTACCGAAGTAGCTTAATACTTGTTTAACATGTCAGTTAAATTTTGTGACGTTTTGAGTTAATTTAGGCACTTTACCGCAACACAAAACGTGTAAAATGATTATTTTAACTTAGAAAAATAGCATAAATATATAATTAAAGGAAATAAATATGAAAATTTTATTCTTAAGTCATAAATGTGTGAAAGAGGATGCAGTTAAATTTTGAGGTCAAACGGAGTCAGTTTAGTATTTTTAAGGATACCGAGTAAGTGTTTAATTATCGGATTGAGGTACAACAGATATGAAAAATTACGAAAATGATGAAACAAGAATTTAGATGAATCCTAAGATTTATTCTAATATTGTTGGAAGTTAGGAAACTTGATTTAGTAAAATCAAAGTATTTTTAATAGATGCAAAGTTTTAACAAAAGACCAAATGTCCTTAGTGTTCACTTTTAAAATGAGATTCCATCTGACTTCTTCTCTCTTTCATGAGGGTTTTCCATAGAAGGAAATGAAGAAGAGAAGAGAAAGAAAATGAAGAAGAGAAAGAGGGAAAAAGGAAGGGAAGAAGAAAGAAATCAGAAGATGAAAATCCAAGATTGAGGTAGGGTTTTTACCTTCAAATCACTCCTGTTTTCCATGGAAATGAAGCAAAACTCTAATTTTTATGTATGTGGTAGCCATGGTCAAGTTAGGGCATAGTGTTGAAACATAGTTTAAATTTGCTTATTTTCTTCCATTGATTTTTATATCAAATTTATGATGTTTTAATGAAGTTTGTGATCATATTTTGTGCTTAGGGCAGCCAAGCTAGACCTCCTTTATTTTCTGATTTTTATGATAATCTTAGGTGAATTAAGAGTTGGAAAACAATTGTTGGTGGTTGTATGGTGTTGGTTGAAAGTTTTGATGAGTTTTAACTCTAAGTTATTTCAAAGAATGCTTGTTTTTGGCCTTGGAAAGCTTGAATCCGAGGTTGCTATTTTATTATTGTTGCTGCTATTTTATTTCTGTTGTTACTGTATAAAATGTTGTCCACTGTTGGCTAGAGTTTTGATGTATTATGAATAAAAATGATGCTTTAATGGTGATAAATGGACACGACATAATTGCTGCCTTGTGTGATCATAAATGTTGTTATTTTTGGAGTATGATATTGTGACATAAATGATGGTAAAAGATCATGGCACAAAATTGCCCTTGAGACCTAGATTTGATGTTGTTGTGTTTGAAATTATAGCTTGGAAATGTGCTTGCAAAACCAGGTTGAAAGTTACCATGTTATGACTTTAATTTGGATGCAATTTTATTATCCATTGAAGTTATGTTTTGATTGAAATTGTGAATTTGGATTGAAGGGTGGTCACAGTCAAGTATATTTTATTAAGGGAATAATTTGGATTGTATTGCTCCCTTGAATGTAAGGGTGAGCTATTTGATGTGAATCATTATATGTACTTTGCATGGAATGAGGGATATGTGTGAATGATGTTGAGAAGCATAATAAAGGAAGAATAAGGATAGATTCAGGTCGAGTGAGTCACTCCCTCTTTACTTGGAATATGAAAGGATTGAATAATGATATAAATAATGTAATGTATGGATAAGGTTTTGTTTCCTTATTATGCAAGGAAAAGCTAGATTATGTGAAAAGTGAATGAAGGAACGATTTTAAAATACTCTAGCATATTTTGTTTTCAAACTTGTTATTTGATGTTTCCATATATTATAAATTATGGTTTGGACAAAAGGGCTCCAAGCGGCTTGGACAAAAGGGCTCCAAGTGCCAAAGTATTAAATGTTTGGTAGTGCAAAGAACAAAAGGGCGTCCTGTCTACCCAGATCAATACAAGGAACAAAAGGACTTCTTGAAAGAAAAAGAACTTACTGGAAATATTCAAATAACATGTGTTTTCAAAGATAAAATATTTTAAAATCATAGCATGAGCATACTCTATGGCATTCATTTGGCATAATCATACATCACCATACATTGTATAAAATGACAATTGTATGGACAATTATCTTGTATTCTTTAAATGTGAAGATTGAAGATAAAAGGTAGTAATAAAAGGTTGGGAATAGTACTTAAAGTGAGTTAGGTATTATTCTTAGTATAATGATAAATGCTTAAAGTACATGTTGTTCATATTGATTGTTTTTAAAGATTGAGGTTTAACTTAAAGGTATTGATGAACATGAATGTTTGTGCTTACTGCCACCATATCTGTTATGATGTTTACAATGTTTTTAGTAATTAAATAAATTGTCTACCTCGAGAAAGAAAATGATTGAATTTTGACTTATGTCACCTTTCCATATATTGTATTGAACTTAGTTTTCCCCCGAAGTAGTTGGATTTACCATGATGTCACAATTTCAAACTTACTACTGAGAATTATTAATTCTCACCCTAGTTCTTTTTATGTTTTCCATGATAAATCCAAAGGAGGATTCAAGTAATGCGTAAAGCAAGGAGATGAAGACATAGTTAAGTTGTTATTGTAATTATTATAGCGCTGTATTTATATTAATAGTTCTGTAATTAATTTTATATATGTAGTTTGTATAAGTTGTAATCTCAGACATATCAGGTATATGTTTAGTAAAAGAGCAAGTTTCCTGAGGTGTAAAATGTCTTGCTCTCTTACTTTTATAAAGGCTCTATATATTTGCTCGTTAATAAATATGGAATAGGTCATAATTCATGCTTAAGTTATAAAGTGACATAATTAATTCTGTTTACTTAGTATACTTAGGGTATACTACAGTATTTAGAATTAGGGTGTTACATTTTAATATCAGAGCAGTTCGTCCTATTGAGCCAAGAAATGAACTGACTATGCTTTTAAGCATGTTTAAATGTTTTGTTTGTGTGTACATTCTTTTATCTCAATGTGAAATATATGAATAGAGTTGCATGACAGCCTTAGGATAGGATGTTAATAATTATTGGCACACTGTTACATGATATCGAGTCTGGCCAACTCAATATGTAATATTCTATGTGAAAAGAAAATTATGACACCTCCTAGGTGAATATGGGAGAATAGGAAAGTTTCCAAAGAGGGTAATGAAGATATTTCTGAGATAGTTAAACCGTTGAAGAAGCGATGCGAGAACATAGCACTGTCACTGGAGAATAGATAGAAGTTACCAATAGAACAATGTGGGAGCAAATTGAGGCTATCAATAGTGTGATGAAGAGAATGGGACTAAATCTACCAATTGAGGAAGTAGTAATAGTAAGGAGTCAGTACTTTTGTGATTTCTCAGAATTCAGAGAACCAAACCCTCTGTTGTTAAACTAAGTGAAAGGAAGAAGATATTTAAGGTAATGAGTTGTCCTGAGGAACAAAAGGTGTTGTTTGTTTCTTATATGTTGAAAAGAGAAGTGAATCATTGATGAATGAGTTGGAGACGATTAATGGAAGTTATTGGTACATAGATGAATTGGAAGAGATTTAGAGTAACCTCATTGGATAAATATTTCTTAAAGAATAAGCAAGATGACAAGAAAATGGAATTTATTGAGTTGTAGCAAGGAAGTACATTTATAAGTCAATAGGAAGCAGAAGTTTGGTGAATAGTATTGAGTTTATTCTGATGCTCGAAGTAAAATTATGATTTAGTAAAGTTGAGTTGAGTTATGGAGTTCACTAGAGATAGTACTTGTATTATGTTGAAGAGAATTAAGAAGGTAATAACTTCTTTGAGGGAGCGGGTTACTATTATTAATAAGATTTTTTTAGGATGGAAGCCAATCCATTACTACAAATGGGATCAGGATTCCCATGATTATCTAGAGCTTGTAAAGATGAAGTTTTTGTTAATTAGAAAAGGATATAATCTAGTGACAGTCAAGGAACAGAGTGAATTAGTAAAATTTCTAAAAGAATAAAAGGTCGAATGTTTAAGTTGGATCTCAATTTCTGTAACCTAAAGAAGAGCAAATTCGAGTTGGAATACAAGAATGAGGAAAACAATATGGAAGAAAGTCAAGTTTGTTAGACCAATTAGTATGTTATACATGCTGTAAAACTATGATATTATATGAACAAATGTCCATGGAAGATTGTTTATCAAGATATAGAGTAGTACGATCTTTCAATCTGTTATGAGGTAAATATTTTTGAAGGTCACAACTTTTGAAGATCTAAAAGGAGTTATGTTTTTTGACTACATATTGTAAATGTATGTTTGTAAATATGGAAACATTCATCAAAGTTGTTGTTGAGATTCCACTCCTTTTTTGCATGAGATATGAGGTTGTTAGATGCTTGTAGAGAGTTAAGAAATTGGTGTAGCATTGAAAGAGCAAGAAAGTTGTAGGTTTGAGATATCAATTGGTTGAATTCGCAAGTTTTCAAAGATACATCAACTATGAAAGAAAATTATAATTGTATGATTCTCATGAGCCACATGTGTATAACTGATATATTTCTTCAGATGGGAGTTTGAGGTTCAAAGGCCTTGTTTTATATAACACATTGACACACTCGTACTGATCTCTAGGTGATGATAATATTTTGGTTGTTAAATTGTTGAAGAAAGGAATGTAAGGAATTTTGGGATTTGTGTTCAAGAAGCTAATGTTTTCTATAGGAAGTTTGGAAAAAAAGAAGGACTCCATAACTTCCTTCGTGAAATGTTATTTTGTTAGAATGAAATCATATTCTTTTGTAGATGAGAAGACATCTTACATTTTGCTAAATAAGACAATGTTTGAAGTTAGATCTTTATTCATGCATACGTAAATGTTAGCCAACGTGGACAAGTATATGGCGAGATTTTCTCTCATTCTATCAAAGACCTTTACACTCAAAATTGACTTGATAATTGTAAATGTTCAAACTATTGAACATGTTTATTACTAAAATGAAAATTGCAACATTGTATACGATAATGAGAAAAATTGCGTATTCATATGAACGGAATTGGGTTCGTCTTAGAGGATTTGACAAAGTTTGATCTCGTAATGTGTCGGAAGTAAGGGAATCAAAGAATAAATAAATAACTTAAGAAAAAATTCTTAATTTGGTTGAACTTTTAAGGCAACGAGCAAAGCAAAAAATTGGTGGAGGATTTCAATAAGACTATTAGAAGATGTACGTATTTATGTAATATGAAGTGAAGTGAAGTTTGCAGAACTCTTCAAGTTTTCCTCTTACGTTAGGCTCAACCTAAACGAAAACTGAAAGTGTGTCAAGTTTGAATCTAGATTGAAGGAAAAGAAATCAAAAATTTTGTTAGGCCTATGGAGATTAGGGATTTTTTTCACTTTAGTCAAGAAGTGTAAAATTGTGGAGCCTGAATGCTCTAAGTGTGGAAGAGGATAAGATAGCAATGAACCTTATTTAGTATATTATATATGTGATCAACTATGGCACTATGTCAGTAGGTGTCAGCAGAGGTAGAAAGTTTGGTTAAAATTTGGAATATATTTTAAGAAGGCAAGAGGAAGTTCAATCTTTCGATTTTTTACAAAGTAACTCTCATTAGGATAAAAGAATATGAACATGTAAGTTTGGTTAAAAGTTGGAATAGTTAAGATAGATACAATAAAAGGTAACTGAGGTGGTTTTCCAAATTTTTAGTATGGAAAACTAAATTTTGAGGATACAATTTTTAAAATGAGAGGAAAAATGTAACATCCCAACAACATGTTAGGTTTGTATAAGATTACAGAGGTAATTTAATACTTGTTTAACATGTCTGCTAAACTTTGTGACATTTTAAGTTAATTTAGGCACTTTGCCGCACTACAGAACGTGCAAAATGACTATTTTAACTTAGAAAAATAGCATAAATATGTAATTAAAGGAAATAAATATGATAATTTTATTCTTAAGTAATAAAAGTGTGAAAGATGTTGTAGTTAAATTTTGAGGTCAAACAGAGTTAGTTTAGTATTTTTAAGAATACCAAGCAAGTGCTTAAGTACCGGATTAAGGTACAACAAATATGGAAAATTACGAAAATGATGAAATAAGAATTCAGATGAATCTAAAGATTTATTCTGATGTTGTAAAATCAAAGTGTTTTTAACAAATGCAAAGTTTTAGCAAAAGACCAAATTGCCTTTAGTGTTCACTTTTAAAGTGAGATTCCATCTCGCTTTTCTTCTCTCTTTCGTGGGGGTTTTCTGCAGAAGGAAATGAAGAAGAGCCGAGAAAGAAAATGAAGAAAAGAAAAAGGGAAAGAGTGATAGGTGTCGAAATCAACAAATATAATCCTAGTCTTTTAACAAAAATAATTTGCATATAGTGATGAGCAGGGTCGAATCCACAAGGACTGGTAAAACTTACTTCTTTATAAAAATAATAAAATAAAATAAATAAAGGGGGTTGGAGCAGGAATCGAATAAGGTAACGAGCGCAAAAGTAAAATGATAAAATTCAATCACAAGTAAAACCTAGCCCAAGGAATAATTTCAGTATTGGTTCATGGAATTGATCATTGATTCAAAGGTAAATTCTTGAATCCTTCAATAAATTAGTTATAGTTATTAACAAACTCTAATAACCAATCTCTCCTTACCCTTTTGATAACCAAAACAAGCTCTTTGATTTCTTTTACCAATAAACAACCCTAAACAAGCTCATAGGATTTAATTTATCGATAGCATTAAGATTTAGAGAGACCTAATTCTAGCCAACAAACGCACAAGCTCGGTTCATTTAGACTAGATTCTATATCCACATAACATAAGTTGAATACCTTGTATTAAGCCTTGTTATTTTACCATTAGTTATTAGAACGATTAGACAATTACGGATCTAATATTTCAATTGGCAGTATATTATCTTGCTAATTGAACAAAGGGCCCTTTTTGCATCAATAAACAAAATAATAATCGATGAATGATTTCAGAAGATATATAAATGTCAAAGAATAAAAGAACAGAATAAAATAATTAGATTTCACAATTCTTGAAGAACCAAACTTCAATTATCCTTGAACTATAAAGAGGATTTAGTTGCACATGTCTTCCATGGAAAACACAAAGAAAAATCAAAACAAAAACTATCTTCTTTTTTTCTTCTCTTTTTCTTTTACTGAAGCCCTTTTTTTATACCCTCACTTTCCCCTCACAAATACGAGATAAAATCTAAAATTAATCTAGAAAATATAAATCTGAAAATATCCTAAAAGATAATCTCACTAAATTAGGAAACAAAATCTAAATTAAAAACCATAGATAAAGAGTCAACAAAATCTCAAAATTTTAGGGATAATATTCTCATGATAACTTTCTAAGATAAAACTCTAAACAATCTTCTAGAGTATCTCCAAAATAATTGGGTGACCCACGCATCATTAAAAGATAGGATTTTCTGAAACGAATTCACTTCATTTGGCGTGGGTTTAGGACGTGGGCACGCCTTGTTCTCAGACATCTTCTGGTTGCTCTATCATGCTCCTTTCTTGACAAAACTCTACTTTGAGTCTATTTTAATCTAATTCTCCAACCTATCCCACATAACTCGAAATATAAACATGAGGTTCTAATTACAAGCATTTACTAATCAAAACATAGGGAATTGACATGAAATATGTGTACATTATGCATGATATCATATTCCCCCACACTTAATCAATGCTTGTCCTTAAGCATACAACAACTCAAATTTATCAATTTCTTTAAACACCCTTCTCATGTTTCTCAATTCATCCCCTTACAACTCAAATCACCATGCTTCATAAATATGAATCAAGCAACAAACAGGAGATGGCAACCCATAGTACAAGTCCTCATAAACCACACAAGTGAGCAATCATCCCAACAATCTTTCCAGAATCAAATGCAATAGGAGTCAATACCTTCTCAATGGATTCACTCCATGCACTCAAGTGTTTAGGGTATTAGAGATCCCTCAAGTTAGTACACAGAAAGAATTTTACCATAGGCTTGCTTATATATCATATCTCCACCATAATGCCTGAAGTAAATGCAAAAATCCAAGGGTCTTGAAAGGGTTGTAACGAGGCTTAGGTAAGGATGGAATAGAAAAGGAGTTAGAAAGGCTATAAAATTGAAGGAATTGCACAAACTCATCCATTAAAGTGTCAAATCAACTCAAATAAGCTCTACAATTCTCTTGTTTTAAGACACAAAACCAAAATCCCTCAAACCCTTCTTCCTCTTTTCTATTTTTTTCTCAAAATTTTTTTCTTCAACTTCTTAATCAAAATTTTTTTCTTCAACTTCTCAATCAAATTTTTTTTCTTCTCTTTTTTTGTCATTTTTTTCATTCATTTTTTTTACCATCTCTCTTTCTCTCTCTTTTTGAATAGATGGAAGGGTCAATAATATATAATTTTAAATCAATTAGTCACATTATCCACAATGCTAACTGAAATTTCATGTAAACAAGTTCATACAATTCTTCAATATAGGGTTCAAAAATCATGGGAGAATCAACAAAAGGAGGATGAACATGGCTTGTATTGTGGTTCACATGCAAGAAAAAGAAGGCCAAGGCTCAAATAGGTTCTCTAATGGTAATAATTAAGATGGGCCTTTAAGGTCAAAAGGTGGTAAACATTGGTGTCCTTATCATTTTAATACATCTAATTCAGTAATGCGATTTCGACATGCATAACAAAGTAAGTTCTAGAAAAATCAATTCATGTATGACAATCACACAATCAAAGGAATTAGAGCATAGTGTAATGAATGCTTGTAGGCTCAAAAACACACATTTTAGGTCAGTGTGTATCAAGTCCCATACATTTTTCATCCAAATCAAATGTTAAGAGCAACCACTCAATGTGTGGAGAATGAGAACTCAACTATTCATGCTAACCTCTTATTTCATTTCAACCAAAAATAATGATTCATGGCAATTCAATGTATACCATTACGCGAGTGACCCGGGTTCGATCCCCGACAACGGTGCCAAAATTTTGATGGGTGTCGAAACTAACAAATATAATCCTACTCTTTTAACAACAATAATTTGCATATAACGATGAGCAGGGTTGAATCCACAGGAACTGGTAAAACTTACTTCTTTATAAAAATAATAAAATAAAATAAATAAATGGGGGTTGGAGTAGGAATCGAATAAGGTAATGAGCGCAAAAGTAAAATGATAAAATTCAATCACGAGTAAAACCCAGCCCAAGGAATAATTTCTATATTGGTTCATGGAATTGATCATTGATTCAAAGATAAATTTTTGAATCCTTCAATAAATTGGTTATAGTTATTAACAAACTCTAATAACCAATCTCTCCTTACTTTCTCAATAACCAAAACAAGCTCTTTGATTACTTCCCTTACTAATAAATAACCCTAAACAAGCTCTTAGGATTTAATTTATCAATAGCATTAAGATTTAGAGAAACCTAATTCTAGCCAACAAACGCACAAGTTCGGTTCATTTAGACTAGATTATATATCCACATAACATAAGTCAAATACCTTGTATTGAGCCTTGTTATTTTACCACTAGTTATTAGAATGATCATACAATTACGAATTTGATGTTTCAATTGGCAGTATATTATCTTGCTAATTGAATAAAGGGCCCTTTTTGCATCAATAAACAAAATAATAATTGATGAATGATCTCAGAAGATATATAAATGTCAAAGAATAAAAGAACAGAAGAAAATAATTAGATTTCACAATTCTTGAAGAACCAAATTTCAATTATCCTTAAACTAGAAAGAGGGTTTAGTTGCACATGACTTCCATAGAAAACACAAAGAAAAATCAAAACAAAAGTTGACGTCATTTTTTCTTCTCCTTTTCTTTTGCTGAAGCCCTTTTTTTTATACCCTCACTTTCCCCTCACAAATACAAGATAAAATCTAAAATTAATCTAGAAAATATAAATCTGAAAATATTCTAAAAGATAATCTCACTAAATCAAGAAACAAAATCTAAATTAAAAATCATAAATAAAGAGTCAACAAAATTCCAAAATTTTAGGAATAATATTCTCATGATAACTTCCTAAAATAAAACTCTAAACAATCTTCCAGAGTATCTCCAAAATAATTGGGTGACCCACGTATCATTAAAAGATTGGATTTTCTGAAACGAATTCACTTCACTTGGAGTGGGTTTAGGACGTGGGCACGCCTTGTTCTCAAACATCTCTTGGTTGCTCTATCATGCTCCTTCCTTGTCAAAACTCCACTTTGAGTCCATTTTAGTCTAATTCTCCAACCTATCCCACATAACTCAAAATACAAACATGAGGTTGTAATTACAAGCATTTACTAATCAAAACATAGGGAATTGACATGAAATATGTGTACATTATGCATGATATCGAATTCTCCCACACTTAATCAATGTTTGTCCTCAAGCATACAATAACTCAAATTTATCAATTTCTTTAAACACCCTTCTCATGTTTCTCAATTCATCCCCTTACAACTCAAATCACCATGCTTCGTAAATATGAATTAAGCAACAAGCAGGAGATGGCAAGCCATAGTACAAGTCCTCATAAACCACACAAGTGAGCAATCATCCCAATAATATTTCCAGAATCAAATGCAATAAGAATCAATACCTTCTCAATGGATTCACTCTATGCACTCAAAGTGTCTAGGGTATTAGAGATCTCTCAAGTCAGTATACAGAAAGAATTTTATCATAGGCTTATTTATATATCATATCTCCACCATAATGCCTGAAAAAAATGTAAAAATCCAAGGGTCTTGAAAGGGTTGTAACGGGGCTTAGGTAAGGGTGGAATAGAAAAGAGGTTGGAAGGGCTATAAAATTGAAGGAATTGCACAAACTCATCCATTAAATTGTCAAATCAACTCAAATAAGCTCTACAATTCTCTTGTTTTAAGACACAAAATCACAATCTCTCAAACCTTTCTTCCTCTTTTCTATTTTTTTCTCAAATTTTTTTTCTTCAACTTCTCAATCAAATTTTTTTTCTTCTCTTTTTTTTATCATTTTTTTCATTCATTTTTTTTACCATTTCTCTCTCTCTCTCTCTCTCTCTCTCTGAATAGATAGAAGGGTCAAGAATATAGAATTTTAAATCAATTTGTCACATTGTCCACAATGCTAACTGAAATTTCATGTAAACAAGTTCATACAATTCTTCAATATAGGGTTCAAAAATCACAGGAGAATTAACAAAATAAGGATGAACATGGCTTGTATTGTGGTTCACATGCAAGAAAAATAAGGTCAAGGCTCAAACGGGTTCTCTAATGGTAATAATTAAGATGGGCCTTTAAGGTCAAAAGGTGGTAAACCTAGGTGCCCTCATTATTTTAATGCATCTAATTCAATAATGAGGTTTCGACATGCATAACAAAGCAAGTTCTAGAAAAATCAATCCATGCATGGCAATCACACAATCAAGGGAATTAGAGCATAGTGTAATGAATGCTCGTAGGCTCAAAAACTCACATTTTAGGCCAGTGTGTATCAAGTTCCATACATTTTTCATCCAAATCAAATGTTAAGAGCAACCACTCAATGTGTGGAGAATGAGAACTCAATTATTCATGCTAACCCCTTATTTCATTTCAACCAAAAATAATGATTCATGGCAATTCAATGTATACCGTCATGCGAGTTACCCAAGTTCGATCCTCGGCAACAGCGCAAAAAATTTGATGGGTGTCAAAACTAACAAATATAATCCTACTCTTTTAACAAAAATAATTTGCATATAGTGATGAGCAGGGCCGAATCCACAAGGACTGGTAAAACTTACTTCTTTATAAAAATAATAAAATAAGATAAATAAAGGCGGTTGGAGTAG
This sequence comes from Ormosia semicastrata, assembly GCA_029884595.1. Classification (NCBI taxonomy): domain Eukaryota; kingdom Viridiplantae; phylum Streptophyta; class Magnoliopsida; order Fabales; family Fabaceae; genus Ormosia; species Ormosia semicastrata. The sequence goes on along the minus strand of JAQQTO010000022.1, from coordinate 4,721,157 downwards.
GAATCAAATAAGGTAATGAGCACAAAAGTAAAATGATAAAATTCAATCACGAGTAAAACCTAGCCCAAGGAATAATTTCAGTATTGGTTCATGGAATTGATCATTAATTCAAAGGTAAATTCTTTAATCCTTCAATAAATTGGTTATAGTTATTAATAAGCTCTAATAATCAATCTCTCCTTATCTTCTCGATAACCAAAACAAGCTCTTTGATTACTCCCCTTACCAATAAACAACCCTAAATAAGCTCATAGGATTTAATTTATCGATAGCATTAAGATTTAGAGAGACTCAATTCTAGCCAACAAATGCACAAGCTCGGTTCATTTAGACTAGATTATATATCCACATAACATAAGCTGAACACCTTGTATTGAGCCTTGTTATTTTACAACTAGTTATTAGAACGATTAGACAATTATGGATCTACTGTTTCAATTGGCAGTATATTATCTTGCTAATTGAACAAAGGGCCCTTTTTGCATCAATAAACAAAATAATAATCGATGAATGATCTTAGAAGATATATAAATGTCAAAGAATAAAAGAATAGAAGAAAATAATTAGATCTCACAATTCTTGAAGAACCAAACTTCAATTATCCTTGAATTAGAAAGAGGGTTTGGTTGCACATGGCTTCCATGGGAAACACAAAGAAAAATCAAAACAAAAGCTGTCATCTTTTTTTCTTCTCATTTTCTTTTGCTGAAGCCCTTTTTTTATACCTTCACTTTCCCCTCACAAATACGAGATAAAATCTAAAATTAATCTAGAAAATATAAATCTGAAAATATCCTAAAAGATAATCTCACTAAATCAAGAAACAAAATCTAAATTGAAAACCATAGATAAAGAGTCAACAAAATTCCAAAATTTTAGGAATAATATTCTCATGATAACTTCCTAAAATAAAACTCTAAACAATCTTTCAGAGTATCTCCAAAATAATTGGGTGACCCACGTATCATTAAAAGATAGGATTTTTTGAAACAAATTCACTTCACTTGGCGTGGGTTTAGGACGTGGGCACGCCTTGTTCTCAAACATCTTCTGGTTGCTCTATCATGCTCCTTCCTTGTCAAAACTCCACTTTGAGTCCATTTTAATCTAATTCTCCAACCTATCCGACATAACTCAAAATACAAACATGAGACTGTAATTACAAGCATTTACCAATCAAAACATAGGGAATTGACATAAAATATGTGTACATTATGCATGATATCAAAGAGGAAGGGAAGAAGAAGGAAATTAAAAGATGAAAATCCAAGATTGAGGTAGGGGTTTTTACCTTCAAATCACTCATGTTTTCCATGGAAATGAAGCAAAACTCTGATTTTTATATATGTAGTAGCCATAGTCAAGTTAGGGCTTAGTGGTGAAACATAGTTTAAATTTGCTTATTTTTTTCCATTGATTCTTATATCAAATTTTTGATGTTTTAATGAAGTTTGTGATCATATTTTGTACTTAGGGCAGCCAAGCTAGACCTCCTTTATTTTCTGATTTTTATGATAATCTTAGGTGAATTAAGAGTTGGAAAACAATTGTTGGTGGTTGTATGATGTTGGTTATAAGTTTTGATGAGTTTTAACACTAAGTTGTTTCAAAGAATGCTTGTTTTTGGCCTTGGAAAGCTTGAATCCGAGGTTGCTATTTTATTATTGTTACTGCTATTTTATTTCTGTCACTGCTGTATAAAATATTATCCATTGTTGGCTAGAGTTTTGATGCATTATGTTCAAAAATGATGCTTTAATGGTGATAAATGGACACGATAGAATTGCTGCCTTGTCTGATCATCAATGTTGTTATTTTTGGAGCATGATATTGTGACATAAATGATGGTAAAAGGTCATGACACAAAGTTGCCCTAGAGACCAGGATTTTGATGTGGTTGTGTTTGAAATTATAACTTGGAAATGTGCTTGCAAAACCAGGTTGAAAGTTACCATGTCATGACTTTAATTTGAATGCAATTTTATTACATATTAAAGTTATGATTTGATTGAAATTGTGAATTTGGATTGAAGGGTGGTCACAGTCAAGTGTATTTTATTAAGGGAAGAATTTGGATTGTATTGCTCCCTTGAATGTAAGGGTGAGCTATTTGATGTGAATCATTATATGTACTTTGTATAGAATGAGGGATATGTGTGAATGATGTTGAGATGCATAATAAAGGAAGAATAAGGATAGATTCAGGTTGATTGAGTCACTCCTTCTTTACTTAGAATATGAAAGGATTGAATAACAATATAAATAATTTAATGTATGGATAAGGTTTTGTTTCCTTATTATGCAAGGAAAAGCTAGATTATGTGAAAAGTGAATGAAGGAATTATTTTAAGATACTCTTGCATGTTTTGTTTTCAAACTTGTTATTTGATGTTTTCATGTATTGTAAATTATAGATTGGACAAAAGAGCTCTAAGTGGCTTGGACCAAAAGGCTCCAAGTGCCAAAGTATTAAATGTTTGGTAGTGCAAGGAACAAAAGGGCGTCTTGTCTACCTAGAACAATACAATGAATGAAAGGGCTTCTTGGAAATATTCGAATAACATGTATTTTCAAAGATAAAATCTTTTAAAATTATAGCATGAGCATACTCTAGGGCATTCATTAGGCATAATCATACATCACCATGCATTGTATAAAATGACAATTGTATGGACAATTGTCTTGTATTCTTTAAATGTGAAGATTGAAGATAAAAAGTAGCAATAAAAGGTTGGGAATAGTACTAAAAGTGAGTTAGGTATTGTTTTTAGTATACTGATAAATGCTTAAAGTACATGTTGTTCAAATTGATTATTTTTAAAGATTGAGGTTTAACTTAAAGGTATTAATGAGCATGAATGTTTGTGCTTACTACCACCATAGTTGTTATGATGTTTACAATGTTTTTAGTAATTAAATGAACTGTCTACATTGAGAAGGGAAATGATTGAATTTTGGTTTATGCCACCTTTCTATATATTGTATTGAACTTAGTTTTTCCCCGAAACAGTTGGATTTGCCATGATGTCACGATTTCAAACTTACTACTGAGAATTATTAATTCTCACCCCAGTTCCTTTTATGTTTTCTATGACAAATCCAGAGGAAGATTCAAGCAAAGCGTAGAGCAAGGAGATGAAGACTTAGTTAAGTTGTTAATATAATTATTTTAGCCCTGTATTTATATTAATAGTTCTATAAGTAATTTTATATATGTAGTTTGTATAAGTTATCATCTCAGACATATTAGGTAGATATTTAGTAAAAGAGCAAGTTTCCTGAGGTGTAAAATGTTTTACTCTCTTACTTTTGTAAAGGCTCTATATATTTACTCATTAATAGATATGGAACAGGTCATAATTCACGCTTAAGTTATAAAGTGACATACTTAATTCTGTTTACTTAGTATACTTAGGGTATACTATAATATTTAGAATTAGGGTGTTACATGAACCTCTCCGAAGGCCATTGGTAATTGTTTGTGGCCATTTCCTCAAGAAGATCATAAGTGACATCAATAGATTTGCTCATAAGAGTGCCACCTGTTGCTGCATCAATAGTTGCTCTAAATTTTTCCAACAACCCATTATAAAATGTCTGAACTTGTAGCCACTTCAGAATGCCATGGTGATGGCATATTTGGATAAGATCTTTATACATCTCCCACGCTTCATATAATGACTCAGAGTCGTACTACACAAAAGAAGTGATATCATTGTGCATCTTCACTGTCTTTGCCAGAAGGAAATACTTGGCAAGGAACTTGCGAACTAAATCATCGCATGTTGTGATGGACCCTACCGGTAAAGAGTTAAGCCAACCCTTGGCCTTGTCCTTCAGAGAAAATAGGAACAACCTCAATCTGATAACATCTTCAGAGACTCCGTTATGTCGAAAGGTGTCACAGATCTCCAAGAAGTGTGGAAGGTGTGTATTATGATCATCACTGGGCAAGCCTCCGAATTGTACTAATGCTTGAATCATCTGGATGATAGCTAACTTGATTTCAAAGTTATTGGCTTGTATAGCTGGCCTCTTTATGCTAGAATGTAAGTTTTGAACTTGAGGTGCTATAAAGAACCAAAGGTGCTGTAAAGTCCCTTAATGACCGTGTGTGGTCCTCTTCGTTAGCCATGGTGGTACACTTTGAAGTTTGTGACTTTCCTTCAAAAGCTTATGAAAAGTTTGTTCAATCTTTGGGTCAAACGGAAGAAGCTCAAAACTTTGTGAACATCGCATACAATAAGAAAAGGTACCTAAAAATAAAGACAAACAGTTCGATATTAATATTAACAAAAGATTTCAAAAGCAATCCCCATCAATGGCACCAAAAACTTATTGCCCGTTAGCTAGACTACGCATGCGCACGTGTCGACAAGTAATATAAATGAGTATTCAAGTATCGTTCCCACGAGAACTAAATTAAAATTTTTTCAAATATTAATCAATTACTGCTTATTCTCTATTCCTGGCAATTGAATTAATTTGTGGGTTTAAATAATAAAATAAAATAAAATAAAATAATAATTTTAAAACAGGATAAAAACAAGCAAATAAGAACAGTGGTTTGGGAATCTAGGGTTTAACTTCACTTATTATTTTTTCACTTATTATTTTATTTGATTTCATGCAATTCTTTCTTTGCTCTTAATCCTGACCTTGTTATGTTAGCCAATGTGTTTAAACATTTACAAACCTCTTTCGATGGCCTTGTAAACCTATGTACCTTAATCAAAACACTATATGTCTATGTGAATTGACAAAATTCCATGCATTGAGAACAAACATCAAACACTTGCTATGTATGATCAATAAGTATATTTCTATCCTATCGACAAATCAACTCATCCATATAATTAAATTTAATTGAATATGCATTCTCTAATTCCGTTGTCCAACATCCAAATCCTTATTTCTAGTTCATTGGGTTCACTAAGACAACACAAATAATGGCCAATCAAATGTGCACATTAAGCATAGAATTAGAAAATCATAATTTGAATTATCACAAGAGTAGGAAAGAATCACAATCAATTCAAACTACATAGCAAAATTCATTAGACCCTAGAAAAGGAAATTAGAACATCATATTTACAAAATAAACAATCTCAGAAAAGAGTAACAAAGACATCATGAAATTTAAAGAGAAGATAAAGAAGGAACTAGGTGTTGCAATGGATGTAAAGTGTTGTGTCCAGCTCTCTAAATCTTCATCTAAACCTTGCTTCTCTCCCCAAATTGCTCTCCCTGCGTTGCATCCCCAAAACCTCTGAAAATTGAGTTCTAGAATGAAAAGATCCAATCCAATTGCATCAAGAATGATTAAATACACAACTTGTCATGCACAAAGGGAGTGCTGCAGCAGATATTAAAGAAGTGCCATGGCACCTTGGTCTCTGGAAAATCAGGAAACGGCCCATCGAGAAGCAGGAGCCGCGACACATATTGTGGAAGTGTCGCGGCACTATATTTAGGATGTGCCTAGGCACAAAATTTGTGAAAGTGCTGCGGCACTAAATTTAGGAAGTGCCTAAGCACAAAATTTGTGAAGCTGTGGCACTATTTTAGGAAGTGCCTAGGCATAAATGAAATGTGAAGCCTAGACACCCTACTTTTGAAGGGACATGTCTTCATCCTTCTTGTTCCCATAATCTCCTTCTTACTTCTTTGCAAGCTGATTGTTACCGCAAGTGCACGGATCGCTCAAATAATACAGATACAGAGTAAAAGTTCGTTCCCACGAGGATATTTGGTTATAAAGCTAAGTACCAACCAATAGCTAAATCAATTCTATTCAAGGACATAAAAATAAGAAAACAATAAACTAAACTAAATCTAATCTACAAAAGTTATAAAGATAAATGGTTAGGTTTCAGGAAATCCTTCTTCACCCCCTACATCTACCAATAACATGCAATCCTTCTCATAAACATAAATGCACTGATTAGGTTAGCTTGAGAATCTTCATTAGCCCAAAGTCTATGTCTAGGTCAATCAATTATAGTTTCATTTGCCTAACTCATTAGTTAATACCAAAATCAACTTATGAATGATCTATTCTCAATCACTCACTATACATGGCCAATAGGTATATTTCTATCCCATTAATGAATCAACTCATCCAAGCCAATTGAATTTTCCAAACATGTATCAACTATACCATATCCATATCAATAAATCCATATGTCTGGTTCATTTGCAATATTAGGATCATACAATTGATGGTCAACCAACAACAAGCATTAAGCATAGATAATGATTGAATAATAACCAAACATCCATACAAATTCAGAGAAGAACACAACATTAATATATATAAACAGATCCAAAGTATTCCTAAACACAGCTCAGCTATACAATAGATAAGGAAGAGAAAAGAGAAAAGGAAAAAGAAAAAAGAAGCTCATTGATTTATCTCTTTGAAGCTTGAATCCTCCTTCATCCTTAATCCTTGCCTCCAATCTACCATCAATGGAGATCTAGCCAAAGCTTTCTAACCTAAAACTACCTAAAACCTAAAACTAAAGAGAGAAAACTAAGAAAACTAAAATGGAAATGGCTCAAATGGCCAGAACACAGAGAAAATGTGAAAAATCTATTTATAGGCTCAGCTTGCCGTCATCGCCCTGCGGCCCCCACATACGCGAGCCGTGGCGCCCACACGGTCAGTCTACTTGAGCCGCAACGCCCACTTCTTTTGGGCCGCAGCCCTCTTGCCTCGGGTCCAAGTATGGCATGCTGAAATGCCTCTCTGCGCCATGACATGCACTACCTTGCGTCGTGGCGTAACATGCTGAAATGCTAATTTGGCTTCCTCTTCCTCTTTTAGCTCAAATGCTTCATATTTGACATGGTTGGAGCCCTTCCTATCATGGAGAAAACACCAAATCAGTAACATATATAAATCTACTTAATCAATAACAATTAAAGCTCAATTTGCTATAAAACATACAAGAAAGAATCAGAATCAGAACATGACAAATATAAGCACAATACCCTTCCGAATATGCATTATAAATAAGGACTAAGCATTCATTCTAGCACAAAAATATGGTACAAATAACTACATTTTATGGAGTTATCACAAGCTTTTAGAAGTAAGAAAAAATTAAATTAGTCAAATATTTACAAAAAAACAAGATAAAACTCAAGGATTTAGCCTATGAATGCATCAGAAAATGCTTGTGTAAAAACTCTATTTCACAGAGTTATCATGGGCCTTCAACAGTTACTTTTCGATAGGTATTAAAGGTCCCAAGCTTGAAAGGGAGAGGGTTAATGATCTGAAGAGAATCAAGCTAAAAAAAGAAGAAAAACTCTCTGACATTTACCTACTTTGTTCTTAAAGTTCTCAAAGCATTAGTAGGTGTATAGTATGCCTTGCTAAACTGTGTTTATACACCCTTTGAGTGATTTTGAGACCTACTCACTTGTATTAAACACCTCAAACTTGACTTTAATTCTAGAGTATTGGTAGTGAGCTTGTGGGTTACAAGCCATGTAGAAGCTTAGCTAAGCTTGTTATTTGTGCTTGGATGGGCTAAGGAAAAAGAATACTCGTTGATATGTGTCTGGAAAGGCTGATCGAAAAGAAAACTCAATGTAAGAGCCTGAAGAGGCTTAGTAAGAAAGAATCACTACAAAAAAGTACTAAATTACGGTGATTTTTTTTTTCAATTTGCGGCAGTTTTTAATCCCCGCTAATTAAATTGTGGCGGTTTTAAAAAACATTGCATTTACGTTCGTCGCAATATATTGAGGAGATTTTTTAGCGACCCCATACCAGTGATTAATTTGCGGATGTTTTAAACCATTACAATTTGTGGCAATTTTTTTTTTCAATTTGTGGCAATTTTTAACCTCCACTATTTTATTTGTCTGATTCTATTTACCAAACAATTTGCGGTGGTTTTTTTTTTCAATTTGTGACAGTTTTTAACCTTAACTATCTATTTGCCTGATTCTATTTATCAAAAAATTGCATATTGTTGTAAACAACATTTTTTTTACTTTCTTGGGGTTTAAAATCGCAGCAATTCATTTGATAATTTAAAAAAAAGATTTGCATATTTTATTTTTAATTTAATAACATTTAGGATGCGCAATCAAAATAATTAATTTCATAAAACTGCTGATATAAATGTGAATCAAATTGCATTAAAAATATTCATAATAACATAAACATCATAGGTTTGAATCCATAATAAGCTAAATAAATCTATCTCTTATAACCTAAACTTATAACTTAAAATCCTTAATAACCTAAAGTAGTGTCACAATAAATAAACATAAAAAATCAACACTAAATATGGTGTTGGTGGTTTGTGTTGCTACCACCAAATGATCTTCTTGCATCCAATGACGTAGTAGGTTCACTTGAAGCATCACCTGACTGAAATAGTAAAAGATATTTGGTAAGAAACTACAAAGAGAGAGAGTGAGAGAAAATATTATCAATATCTAGATAAAAAGTACATAAGCAATATCTAATAGGCCATGCAAGTAAAACAAAATTGCTCTATGGTATAAATTGTGCATTCCTTCTAATACTACAAGTTTTTCATATCAGTATTGAAGCTTTAAACAAAATATTCAAAACTGAGACAACAACTTCTTTATACTAATCCCATGCATTTCATGTCTACTATGAACCCCATTAATTACACACTCATTGAAACTTAAATAGAAAAGGAATGCAAAACATATTCAAATAAATTATGCAAACAAGACACTTTTAATCAAACTAAACATACCCTAAATTAGCAGTAGCTTAAATCTAAAATTCCTGTAATTGAACGCAGTAAGTCCTAAGTACCTAACAAGGCATATGACACTTATAAATAACAAGCCTAACTCCAACTATAAACCAACAAAACAAAAGTAGAGGATCTCAAATTTGACTTAACCTCAAGTCACTTTCATGATTCAAAATTTAAAACCCAAAACAGATTCTATCATAGCACAACACATGAACATCACAACACTTATGGAAAACCAATCTAATCAATATCACATAACATGAGGGAAGCAGACAGAAACTAGAACTTTCTTAAGTTCATTCCATGATCTTTGTTTATTTGGAGAAGGAGTTAGAATATCAATTCATTTATAATACTCAAAATCATACTTATGAATGTCAATATCCATCCTACAAAATGAAACATAATTTTGATTTCTCATTGATGAAGAGATCTCAATAGGAAGCACAGTACTCATTTTAGACCATATTAGTGCCTGCATATATGAACAATACAAATCAATCAGGCCAACTAAAACCAATATGTAATTCAACTTCAAGTGAAAAGTTGGAAACTGTTACAAGTTAATTATCAAAATTAATAAAATAAAATCAAAGAGGGAAAGAAATATTTAAACTAGTGCATGTTGACAATACCATCTTTGCACCAAGACTAAACTTTCCTCTCGTCTGCTTTAAGCAATATTTGGTCCCAGAGAGAACTGCATGAATAGATAAGCTTACAACAAGTGAAGTTTCTAGTTCCTACTAATAAAAAAGAACTACAGAAATGTCTAAAACAAATGTTGATTCATGGATAATTAAGGTAGCAAGTAACTAACTGACCTCGGCCAAACATATTTGGGATGTCATCATGTGGCATTCCTTTTCCATTATCCTGAAATTATTAACAAGCATGAGACTGTCTACATTTCACTTACAAGAATGAGATTGATAACCACAGAAGATGAGAAAATACTTTCAAATTGGATTTTAAAATCATATCAAACGTATTTCTGACCAAATTAAAACTAACACATAGAAAAAACAATGCACATTAATACAGTACCACAAAAGAAGGCTTGAGGTAGAAACCACACGCACCTAACATGTAACTCTGTAAAATGAAGCCTTACCTCGACCCTTGATAACCTTTGTCACTAGAGTCTCTTTCACTTTCTTTCCAAGGGCAGATTCTTTACTTGTATTTCTTGAGCACAAGCCTCTTTCGCTAATCGTTTCTACATAGGAAGATATAACGCAAAAGTGAGACAAAATCCTATTCAGAGGCTCTTCCATGTTTTATAGTCTACTCAATTGCAATAAATTGCTCTTATGAATCAATATCATAATTTTAAATTTGTTCCCATAACAAATTAACAATTTATACCACCCAACCATAGAGTTTGATCCAGACTAGTATATCTTAGTATGACAACAAATGCAACAACATGAAATTAAACACACCTCACGAGCCTTATCAGTTTCAATATCATCATACAATTAAGCATCAACACGTTCGCGGTCAACAAAACTAATCATAGAATTGAATTTGCTTTTCTTTATCTCCTCACTACAATGACCAAGCGAGCATGAAAGAAATCATTTATTTGACCACATGTGCTCATTTCCTTGTTCATCACACTTGTACTTTAGCACATTTACATACTTATTTCGACTACAGGAAGCTCAGATATGGATTCAGCCAAGTCAAGCAAATTCTCCACAAGTTCTCTAATAGTGGTATAAAGAGATTTTCCAGGATGAAGTAAAATCCATAGAATTTCAGAGAAAAAAAATAATAATGTCATAAAAAATGTAGATATACCAAATCAAACACATCATTATTGTAGAATTATGCTTACATTATCAAATTCTATGATGTTCTTGTTCTCTGCGAAGAACTCAGCTGGAGATTCTACAAATTTAAAAAATAAATAAATAAATAAAATCAGTTGAGAGATAAAGGTTATGAAAAGTTGAGATTGGAACAACGAGAGATCGAGAGGTTTCACGGCGCTACGTTGAGGCTAGATCGAGAGGTTTTTCAGCGACCACCACAACTTTCAAAAGGGGCTGGGCAATGGTGGTGACCTTCGGCGCGAGGTGGTGGTTGAACAGCGATTGCGGTACGGGTGAGTGATTGGTTGCGGCTCTGCGCGATTGACAGAACGGTGCGAGTGCTGGGTCACTCAGATCTAGTTGGTTTCGGGTTAGTGCGACGAAGCTCGGTTCGTGTTCGGGTCGCACGTTACACGGATCGAATATGGTTGGTTTAAATTTGGCATGGGAGGTTGACGGAGCGGCTAGTTACGCGCTAGCATAGAGCAGAGAAGAGAGGATGGCAGTGGCTCCAGTTAGAGTGGCTACTGATCTAGTTTGACAGTTGGTGGTTGCACAGCCGCTGGCATCGTGCTCTGTTTGGTGAGTCACAATGCAAAGGATGGTGAGGCAGTGATGGCTACGGGGATGGGTGGTGAAGGTTAATATGGAGAGGGCGAGAGCGAGAGAGTGAGAGCGAGAGAGAGTGTGTGAGAGGAGGCAGAAATGGTGAAGGGTTCAAATGGAGAAAGCTGCAAGAGAGCCAGAGCGCGAGAGAAAGAGGGTGTGAGAGTGCAATCAGAGGGGGAAACGAAATCAGAAGGAGGGTAAAGTAAAAAAAAATCAGTGTTTTTTAATTTGCGCGGGTTAATAACCTCTATTGATAGAAAAAAATCCCGCAATTTGTATTGAGTTGTGGCATTTGATAACCCCTGCAATAAAACCCCCACAATTTATCATTTTTTTTGTAGTGAATACTTTTTTATAGTGAAAATCCTAGTATTTGTTAGGTATTGGACATAGCCCTAAATGATTTAAGGATGAACTAGTATAAATCTTTATGTCTTACTTCTCTTCCCTTACTTTAACTCAATTGATTCATTTTAATTTTAAACTTAAGAAAATCTGAGTTTTACTCTAAGAACTTAGGTGGTTTTGAGTTAAAATGTACTCAACAAGAACATCATCTTCTAATGTTTTGATTTTGTGTTCTAGTAGTTATTCTTCTTGTTTAGAAAGGGTTTTTCAAAGATAAAGTGTTGATGTTTTGAGAGATTAACTTGAGAAGCATTTTCTATGAAATACTGAAACTGTGAGAGAGTTCAACTCAACTCAACCAATAAACTATCTTACGAACACTCTCACCTTGTATTATCTAATCTTGTCCTCATATATTATTGAACTCTTTCACCTAACCATTGTACTTTAAAGTAACCTTCTCACCTCCAAGTTTGTTAAACTTGAGAAATGTGTGATAAGTCTGAAATTTTTAAGAGAAAAGCAACACAATTCAACTCCCATTTCTTGTGTTACTTCCAATTTCATAAATAGATTTAGGAATTTTGATATATTATTAATTATTTTTTAATCAAAATTCTATCATTAGTTTGCTAAGGTCTACACCTAAGGCGTATGTTTACTATTCTTCCAGACATGTTGGAAGTGATCTTAGGAAACTTCCTATTGTTTGTTGTTTTCTCTGAACATTTATTTTCTGCTCATTTTAATTAATGAATTTCTTATCTTTTGATTAAAAAAACGTAAGAGTACTCTAATTTAGAAGAAAAAGATGGATTTGATAACTAATAAAGTTGGGCACGGTGGAAAGTGAGTCGTGTTCTTAAGAAGATTATCAAAGTTCAAAACTTAAAAATGGTAATTGTTAGAAGGGCCTCTTATCTATGATAATACTCAAAGAATTAGTCTTATAGCAATGCCTATGAATATCCTAGTCAATGACCGAAAAAAATATTTGATAAGAGGATTCGAACCTAATTCTTATGGGGTATTTCTATACCCAAGTGATGTGACTTGAGAAAGTAATTAAGTTAGTTGGATAAATGGTTAATTGCATCATTTTTTATAAGTGATTAAATCAATTAATCAAATGGTTAAATTAATTTGTGGTTAAATGTATGTGTTTAAGTGGTTAAATCAATTTGATACAGTTACAAAATTTGGACCGATTATTGATTCGGTCAAAGTAATAGGTCAATAGATTATTTGTTCAAGTGATGAGTTACTAAGTCGAATTGCATAAATAAAATGTATATAATATAAATAAAAATTACATAAAAATATATTATAGTAAAATAATTAAATATAAACCATGATAACAATTAAATAAGTAATATATTTAATCTAATTATAGTACACTAATTTAATTGTACGGTTTCTTATTATACATTTAGTCACAAGCTTCTATATTTTTGTCTTTTATCTTCCTGTCCTCCATTCTCAAAACAAAACTCCTATCTTTATTTTATTATTGTCTATTAATTAATTTTAAATAAAAGTCCAATCAAAATTAAAAAAAGACAACCCACCACACTTCCTCTTTTCTTGTGAAATCACATGGCCATAAAGCTATGCATAGACACCAACCGACCCAATAAATGATGCAACCTACTTTCTTCAAATCTCAAGGAAAAACCACAATGAAAAAGGTGAAACTATCTTGTTTTGTACACAGCACTGGCCCCACGAACCACAGATGACAAAACCCATGCGTTTCGTAAACCGTTCACTTTCTCTATTTCTCTGCTATGTTTAGAAACAAAATAAAAACACTCATTTTCTCTATTTCTCTGTTACTAAATCTCTCTTCAGATCCCATTTTCTGGCAACAATGGCTGCTAGCATGGGCCCACGTTTCTCGCTCGTAGCTGCACCGTAGTTCGTCGCTCTCATCAAGCATTCTTCAACGACCCACTTCGCCAGCCACCATCTTTCCCCCTGCCAGTCGTCAAGTCGAGGCAAAGAACCCCTTTGCGGTATCAATTGGTGCAGCCTCCGTCATCGTCCATTGTAGAACCACTTCATTCTCACTCTCGCTCACTTCTTGCTCTCACTCGGCCGGTTTGCTATACTCGTCCAATTCACCGATTCAATGGTTGAATTCGGATTTTTTTACTAAAATGTCACTGTACGTAAAATTATTTACTAAATTATTATTTTTTTAATTATTTATTAAATTATTATTCTTTTAAAATTATATATCAAAAAACACATTTTTATCTTACATAATTTTTTTTAATATTATTTGACCAATCGGATGTCTTACGTAGTATCGACGACGTTCATGTAGGTTGTCTAACACGCTGGCAAGATCCTACATATCTCCGTGGATGTCTCCAAATTTACGTGGTGCATCCTAATTGATATTAGTAAGGAAAATGACATCCTTATTAGCGTAAATCTATAAATTATACATAAATTTAAATTTAAATATTTATAAATTATTAAAATTACTTAATAAAATTTTGTAAGTATTTATTAATGAGTTCATACTAATTACGACGGTAAAATATAAAATACTTAATTAAAAAAGTGACAAATTTAATATGTTGGTAATATTTAATAATATTTTAGTTATTAAGAAGATTTATTAATTACATAACACATATGCTTCTTGTTTTGTTATTTTTCAAAAATTTATTGTCTCAATTTATTTTTCATTTTAAAAAACAACTGATGTATTAATTATTTTCTTTTAATTTTGTCTTTATTTATGATTTTTAATATTTTAAAATAATCTAATCAAATGTACGTATATATCTTATTATTAAAGTTATTGAATATATTTATTTATTTTTACACAAATATTTTAAATAACATATAAAAAAATTAAATGGTATATCTTTTAGAAAAGACGTATCACTTATAGGTTATATTTGGTTAATATAATCCTTAAAATAAACTTCAATGACTTTCCTTTTATTATTAGTTAAATCAAAAGAAAAGTTAGTATTGATGATATAGGCATTAAATGCTTCCTAAAAAAGTCTATTATTAGTCATATTAATTGAATTACTCTTGCATTAATTCAAATAAATAAATGAAATTTTTTGAGTAGGATTCAGATGATAGTGAGTAGGATTCGGATCCCAATAATCGCCCTCCCAAATTTTCAGTAATTCGAATTAGTAAAAATTTCGACAGAATTTTTCCTAAATGTTGGACTTTTCCAAAAGCCCATGATCCTGTTTAATGCAACCAGTTACTAAAATCTTTAATAAAATCTAAAACAAAGAAAAACATATATAATCTAATCTAATAAGGGTACAAACTCACAAGAAGATATTATCAATAGTCTTTTACACAAAATTACTAAATATAATTGCATGTCAATGTCAATGAGATGGGCCCGCATCAGAATGCGGTAGCCTGTGAGATGGTTCGGAAGAGGGACCTGGCTGTGATGGGTATGGTGGTTAACCTGGTGGTGGATAAAGATATGGTGGGTAATCCTGTGGTGGGTAAGGATATGAGGGGTAACTCGGTGGTGGGTATGGATACGGTGGGTAAGGGTATGGTGGGTATGGTGGGTAATATGCAGGTGGTGGCTGAGTAGGGGGTATGTAGCAGTGGTAGGAGGCTGAGTGGGGGGGTATGTAGCAGCGGTAGGAGACTGAGTCGTATGCTAGCTAGTAGAGCTCGAGTTCTCGGGATGTCGAAGTCGTGTCCGAGTGCTCGCCAATCCTCTCCTCCGTCTACGCCGCGTTCCCTGTTGGCTGGACTCCTCGGGCGGCCCTGAAATGTCGTCTACTGCTGGAGCTGGACGCCACTGTTCCATTGTAATGCGGTCATGCTCCCGCAATGAGTGTAGGATCTATGTAGTAGCCTTTCGAGCGACAGTGTCAGTAGTTGAACTGAGCAAATACTCTGCAATGTCTGCCTAATAAACAGATATAATTTATGTCATTATACTAAATACAAAATACATATAGTGACTAACGAATTGGTAAAGAGCTTGCCGCATTCCCAATAGATGCGCTAGTGGGAGCAATCCAGCGTCTGGTAATTCTTTTATACCAACGCATGTACTCAGAACGCGAACTGAGGGGTGCGACCAATGAGACTCCCCTAACAAGCTTCTCCCTACGACTATCCCAGGTGGCTATATAAACAGCATGTGTAGCTGGTCAATCCTCATCATATCTACCTGCCAATGTAACCGAGTGCAATCTGTCTGGCTGGAGCGGTCTCCGTGGAATGGGCTGGTCAAGACCAAACTGGCGCATGACGCGGTCTGGCTGGTGCCACTCAACAATGTGGAAACATATGAGAAGGACCACTGCCGGTGCTATGTCCCTACCAGCCACACAAAAAGGTGGCAATGTTGCCACCTGCTCATCCGTATATGGTTGCCATATAAACTGAAAAAATGATATGCACAAAACAGTAAGACAGCATATGCATAAGTAAATATCTCAAAAGAATGTAAACGAAGACATACCTCATCGTTCTTCAACTGATCGAAGAACTGACGATAATATGTAAGGACGCCAATCACAGTATCACTCAATACTTTATGCTTGCGCCACCTATTTGGTAAATGAAAGTATTGCAAACGTAAGTTAAAATATTAACAAAGTATGTCAAGGAAGTAATGTAAAAATACGAAATGAAACAGAAACTTACTCTCATCCTAAGGGACGTAATTGCCCACGATCAGCATCGTAAAACACATCAGGCTCAGCATGGTCAGCTAGTGAAGGGGCAAGCCGGGGGAATCTGTACTATGCCCAGTACTGCAATAAGATGCATGCCCCTCCGATCTTGCGTGCGTCAGTTCGTAGCTTTACAAAGCTCTCTATACAGGTACGCCAAAACTGCAGACCCCCAACTATACGTCCCGGCAACAGCAAAGTCCTCCAAAAATGGGAGGAACATCAAGTGCACGAGCTTACCCGAATGATCGGGGCATAAGAAACCCCCAAGCAAACGAAGTATGTAATGTCGTGCACGCTGTTGCACGTACTCATCATCATCGTCCTCAATGACTGCAGTAACACTCGGCTGCCACAAGTATGTCATGTCAATGCGTGCCCCAGCTATGAGCGAGGGAGTCTCATCAATCCCTAACAACTGGGCACACAAACTGAGCCAATCATCCCTATACGTAACGCCAGTGACTGCAGCGCCATCAATGGGAAGACCCGATATCATTCCGATATCCTCCAACGTAATGGTGCACTCCCCGGTAGGCATGTGAAATGTATCCATCTCTGGGCGCCATCTCTCAACCAACGCAGAGATCAGGGAGTGATCAATGCTGCAATAGCTCATGTGGGCAACTCCCAAGAAACCAGCCTACTGTAGATACCGAATAATCGGAGCAGGGGGGTCCATATGTTTCGTCTTCTAAGCACGTCTAACACGCAGGTGTTGGTCCTCATGTCCCTACCATACATACTGGGAAACATGATACTCCTGCAACTCCAAAATCGAGCCGTCCTCTAGTCCGGGGTTTACACGGAATGCCATCTGCCAGCTGTATGCCAAATAATAACAACAATTAGTAGGATTCTATGATTACTATAATAAAATAGGATACAACCATATGATAACTATACAAAAATATAATATGGAAGAAATGAAGATAACACTGAGAATCAACTAACATATATAGGAGAATAGTATTCGAATACAACTGCATAGATTAGTGATACAAAATAATACAACTCCTAAATACACATGATTGCTAATACAAGATTCTAAAAAATGAAAATAGGTCCTAAATCAACTAAATCAACTACACGCCCCCCGTTGATGGCCCCACTCCATCATCCCTCAAGGAACTCGATCCACTGACATGACAAGTGCGAGAATTATGTCTAGGTTGATGGCATCTTGTACACGTCTGTCCTGACCCTGCTTCGCGTCAATCCATCTCATTCCTGAGTCGGGTTGATTTTGGTCGACCTTTGGATCTAAGCAATGCATGTGGTGGCACCAAAGTGGTGTCGGGAGCTACAGGCCACCATGGTTCAGCCCGGACCGGTTCAAAGTCAAACTCATAGGCTCTATAAATGCTTTCTATCCTGTAAACCCTATGAACAAGTTGGAATGAGTCAACTGCCACTGAAGCACATGCAGCAATCGCATGCAAGCATGGATAATGCAATGCTTGAAACACCCCACAGTCACACCGCCTTTTTTCCAGGTTCAAAGTATAAGAAAGTCCACCCTGTTGTGTTACAAGATTAAAAGCCTCTTCAACCATGAACCTTATGTTCTTTCTATTGTACCGGCGAACTTGGTGTGAACTGGCCTTTGCCAGGTTGACTCTCTAGTGCTTCAATAAGTCATCACTCCAGACCTGGTTAAATTAATGTGAACAACAATATCAAACCATAAATAGATGCACATATGCATTTAATTTACGGATAGTACTAAGCAAATCTGTAAGCATTTAATGTTAACAACAATTTGTTTGTGGTTGTACTTAATATTGTAAAACTATATCAAACCTGGTTAAATGTCATCAATTTCGAATTTGCCTCGTCCTTTCGGTTGACAAAGTATTCTACTAATTTCGTATATGTCAATTGAACCAACGCAGTTATAGGTAGATTTCTGCTACCCTTCAACACTCCGTTAATGCACTCTAACAAATTAGTAGTCATATGACCGAATCTACGGCCACCATCATATGCCAAACTCCATTTTTCTTTTGGAATTCCGTTAATCCAATTTGCCATCTCCGTTGTAACTTTAAGCTTCTCTAGCCTAGCATCAAACTTTATTGCGATTGGTTCATATCCTGATACAATAAATAAATTGGGTTAGTATTAGAACCTAACTATTATTATCGACAAAATTAGAATACAAATAGAAAATGTGAAGTATCTGTGTTAATCAAAAATCTTTTCAACTCCTTGTTCTGAAATTTGGAGTTAAAATTGGAACCAATATGCCGTATGCAGAAGACATGATATGCATTCGGAGGCTGTCATCCAAGATTTTCATTTGCCACTGATTGTAAGATGTCTCGATGTCGTTCAGAGATCAAACACAAGCCCTCTTGTTGGGTGACATGCAATCTCAGGTGGGCTAAGAACCAACTCCAAGCATCCTTGGTCTCCCCCTCCATAATGGCAAATGCAATAGGCAGAGGTTTTCTGTCTCCATCTTGAGTTGTTGCAATCAACAACTTATGACGATACTTACCATACAAATGAGTGGCATCAATCTGAATGATGGGCTTACAATATCGGAAGCCAGCCACACATGGTCTAAATGTTCAGAATAATCGACAAAAGACTCTTTTTGAACGATCGAGTCGGTTATTCACAAAACATTCCTCATCTTGCAACTCCACCAATGTGCCTTCCATGTCTCTCTTCATGGCTGCTAGCCATCTGGGTAAAACCTTATAAGATTTGTCCCAATCCCCAAACACATTCACAATAGTCATTTGTTTTTCCTTCCAAGCCTTTCGATATGAAACTTGGTAACCAAATTGGCTTCGAATCCGTTCAATAATTAAGGATACGGGTGCATCGGGTTTTGTTCTGACTAACTCCAAAATGCAAGAGTAGATCAAACGAGAGTCTAACTTTCGGTGATCTAATGACATACATGGGTTTACGCAACTATGAGGTCCATTATATTTTGTAATTTGCCACGTATTCGACCTCTTGCTTTGTATGGCTCTAAGTCTCCAACTACAACCTTCGTCAAAACTAGGGCACTTGGTAGTCAGTCTTCGTGAATCAGA
Organism: Ormosia semicastrata; assembly: GCA_029884595.1. Lineage (NCBI taxonomy): Eukaryota > Viridiplantae > Streptophyta > Magnoliopsida > Fabales > Fabaceae > Ormosia > Ormosia semicastrata. Next base: position 4,701,874 of record JAQQTO010000022.1, on the reverse strand, counting down.
GTCTTCAATCTTGTACTCTTGATGCCTGTGAATGGAATATTGTTTGAGAGCTAACTTCACGAAATCTTTTGATAGAAATTGCAAGCCAACATAGAATTCATCATTCATGGTCCAAGTCCCACGACTGTCTAATTCAGGCAAGTTATCAGGATTACTTAACGCATCCCAGTTCATTTGAGAAAATTGAGGGCATGGTGGTACAAACACGGATTCAGGTCCTCGAGGAATAAATATGGATTGAGGAGCAACCGCCAATGGAACTTGTAAATTTTCTTCGGCATCAAAGTTTTCTGCCTCTATATCGGTGTCTGAATCGTCGCCCTCAGCTACTTGTTCTTCGTCTTCACTTGACTCCCATACTGCATCTCTGACAAGTGGGTTATCAGGTTCAACCATTGCACCACCAATAACGATCATATTGCATGACTCAACTTGATTAGAAGGACCAACTTGAGCTTCGATTTCACCAGGAGCTTCAACATGCTCTTCCTGCCCACTTGTTTCTACCTCCACATACAACTCCATCGACGCCATGTTCGGAGTTTGACAGAATGAATTTATCATGTACTTTACATCATCATTGTCTTCTATTGGAAGCCCTACCCATCTCCACGGATTGAAGCATTGCGGACACCGATAGATAACTTTTGACACATATTGGTTTGCTTGAAGCCTCAACTTTGAATGGATCTTAGTTTTCAACCCATCCAAAGTCATATTGGCTGTGATCACAATAGGCCTAGGAGGAAGACCTCGATACATGACACCCTCTTCACCATCATACATTGTTCCGTTGAAGTAAATGTGCACATTTAGCGGTTTTGTCATGTTAACTCCAATTCTGAACAATAACAATTCAACACATTTATTTAATATATTAAAAATCAATTACAATATTAATTGGACATATAATAATGTATAAATATTTATAACAATGTATAATAATGTATTACATATATTTATTCAATATATTAACAATCAATTATAATATTTAATATAGTTATTTATGTAAAAAAAAAATTCTAAACTCGATTATTTTGAAAAGTACTTAAGAAATTAGTCAAATACTTAAGAAAAGATATATATCTTAAACCCTAATGTAAGCTACATTTCCTAATGTAAATCATGTCAAGTACTTAAGAAAAGATATATATCCTACTTGATTACCTACAAAATAATGATCCATACAATTTAGACTATATATCATATAACTTCATTATTCATTAGTCAATAAAAATATTAAAGTATAATAATATCAAATTACAATTAACACTAACCTAGTAAAAAACCAATCAACAAATAATAAATAAACTATTTAACTATTGAAAGAGGTACTTACAGTGTGAAGGAATACAATCTAAATCCACTGATCACAAATAATGATCCAGGCACCACTTCTAGTAAGAATTGAGTTCGTTGAGAGAGTTCAGAGCGTTTAGAGAGAAGAAATTTGTAGAGAGATAGTGAGAATTTAAGAAATGATTTGAATGTCACGAACGGAGGAGGGGGTGGGTGATATATATTAGGGTTACGCCACCCTTGTTGGCTTATTGTGCTTGGTTGCGCCAATAAGGGTGGCTCTTTTAGTGCCAAGGCCAACCAGGATGCGCCACGTAGGTTGGCACATCCACGTAGGTTGCGCCAAGCGTGTTGGCGCAATCTACGTGGCGCATCCTGGTTGGCTAGATAATATTTAAAAAAGCCACGTAGGATAAAAGGGTGACATTTTGGTATATAGTTTCAAAAGAGTGGCATTTTGATAAATAGTTTAAAAAAATGATAATTTGATAAATAGTTAAAAAAATGATAATTTGGTAAATAGTTTTACCAACAGTGACAGTTTAGTAAAAAAGTCGTTGAACCCGTCATGTTACACAAAATATACCGGGTCATTGATATGTCCGATCTTACATGCGGTTCGGACTAGTCATGTGACCAGTTCACCGATTAAACGGATCGATCGGAACCGAGTTTAAAAAACACTAGTTTGACATTTGATTGAAAAAAGTATTCACACCTACCCCTAAGGGATAGGATAATGTGAGCTAATTTGAGAATACTAATAATGAGAACATTATTTTTAGTTCATGCCCGAGTAATTTCAAACTCTTTGTAATTTAAGTATAAGACTAATTTTGTTCGAGATATTGAATCCTTTATCTACTTAACTTTTTTTATCATTTGATTTGCAATATGTTAGTAATAATGAAAACATTATTAAACATTTTAATATTGTATATATTCTGGGTACTGACCAAATTTTAATTAGAAAGAAATTGGTAAGAAAAATGAACCTAGGCAAGTCAGCTAAATGGTAGCAAATTATATAAAGACTAATTTGAGTATTTAGGTAAAAGATTGAACATGGTTAACTTAAGCTGTCAAGCCGACTTATATAAGAGTCTGAAGATTGGCCCCTAGATACTTTTTGTTGAGGCCATTTAAGACCTTAATAGTTATGAAACATTATGTCTAACTTTTATGATCCTAGGCTGTTTCCAACTACTAGTCATAAAGGCATCAATTGTCAATAACTATCATTGGCTTATATAAAGCACGTGAGAGACGAGTTACCTTTTATCTTGACATAGTCGAGTTGGATCTTGGGGAAAGGCATTGGTTGGGTTTGACCTGAATTTTCTTGAGTCTGGGATTCGTGAATGGGCTTATTTAGTCGGTCTACTTGAGTCCTAGCATACCAAAGTTCATCACGGTCCAATATAATATAAACATTAATGAAATTATATCTTGTATGTATATTTTCCTTTTTCCTTGTCCACTCCAAAGTTTTTTGGGTCGGTCACTGTTCAGTCGCAATAGGGCATGAATAAACTAAAGCACTGAACAGCTAAGCCTAAACTCAGTCCATCTCATGAGGCAATGAATGAGCCTGTAGATTTCTTGGGCCAAAATTTGTGCTTCTTTTAGTAGGAAAACAGTGTTTTCTGGCATCATTCCATTATCGGGTTTTGAGCTTGATGTGGCTGTCTGCTGTTTGTTTGTTCTCAAAATTCAAGTTGTTTTAGATGACAAATATTTGTTGACAAAAAAATGACAAATATTAAATTTGTTATAGTACATTGTTATGTCAATAGAATAAATTTAAAAATAATTTAAGAATAAATATTATCTTGACACATATTATATATAAGAGAAATTTTTATATGTGTTTGGAATAAGGAAAATTTTTTATTTTGTATCATTCAATGTATATCAATCAAGTTATGTGAACTATTACTATTTTTCACTTTAGTTATATTTTTAATTAGGATTTTTTTAAAGAATGGTCTAAAAACATTTGTTATCGATTCAAAATAAAAAGTTTTTCATAAAAAGTAGAATATTTATAACATTGAGAATTAAAAAAGTTTTATTTTTCATATAAAACTTCTTGTTTTAATTTTTTTAACAAGTGCCCACTTGTTAAAAAAATTATTTTAATTATATAAATTGAGATGATACATATTAAATGATACAATAAAAAAAATTGCTCTAAAAACACTGAAAAATCTCTCTTGTATACAAACTACAATCACACTTGGATTAACCATAAAAAGACACTTGGACAACTCAGCGTGACAATTGCGGATAGACTCTTGTATAAACTTTGTATATTCAATTTGGTTGTATTAATTTAATAAGAGTAATACTATATTCTCTTACAAGTTCTTTTTAATAATCTTTTTAATACTAAATGATAAAAATATTAAATAAAAATATAAATTTATCTAATATTTTAAAAACATAAAATGTATTTAATATTTTTTCATTGAATAATTAGGAATTAACAAAAAAATTAAGTAAAAAGATAAAATTTATTTCTCATTTAATAAAGAGTTAATATATTATTAATATACTAGTTAGCATAATTTTTATTTAATAAAAATTAATATTTTACTAACTCAAGGACATACGTAAGGGCTTTTTGACCAAAATGCCTTTAGTGACAAATTTATTTATCAAATTATTATTTTTTTGAAATTATTTATCAAAATGTCATCGTTTTTGTCACGCTGAAATATTTTATTCTTTATTGGTCCACGTGGGATGCGCCAATACACCTGGCGCATCCACGTGAAATGCGCCAATACGCCTGGCGCATTCACGTGGGATGCGCCAACACGCCTAGTGCATCCCACGTGGATGCGCCAGGCCTGTTGGCGCATTCTAGCCATACGCCTATAACTTCACCTCTCCTCTCCCTCTCACTACCACTTCTCTCATTTCTCAAAATTTCACCTTCTCTCTAGAATTTTTATCTCTCTAAACTCTCTTTTGGCTATAATTTCTGAGAAAGACATTTGCTGATCATATATGTAAGTATTTTTATCATTATATTATCGTTATATTGATTCTTGAATATTTTTATTGTTAGAAGTATTGTTTATTTTTTTAGGTTTTTATATTTATTATGTATTGTATATTCATTTTATTGGTAGGAGTATTGATTGTTATTATGTATTGTATATTTGTTTTATTGTTAGCTAGTAGGTTTTTGAAATTTGTTTGTACAAAAAATAATAATTTGATTATTATTAAGGTTTTTGTAATTTTTTATAATTAGTGTAATATTTGATGACTATCAATGTGTAATTGAGGATTGTCGATGTATAATTTGATAATCTAGTTGATGTACGGATTTCAATGATGACAATTTCTATTTGATTATGTTTGTTTAATATCATTCCTCCTTGTGGTTTTAGCGGTGTCTTATAATTTGTGTTCGACACACTGATGTTTATTATGTATATTCATTTTATAGCATGTCTTATTATTTAAAGACTTACCCATTGTTGCCTGATTACAGCGTGAGACATGGCATTCCACTTGCGCCCAAGCCCAGAGGACCCTTCAGTACTGGAGTTGCAGGGGTTTCATGTTTCACAACATATATGGCAAGGCCAACCTGATCGTCATATGCGTGTTAGACGTGCTCATAAATTTCGACATATGGACCCAGATGAGCAGATGCTTCCATATCTACATCAGGCTAGTTTCTTGGGGGTTGCCCACATAGGATATTGCACCATCGATCACTCATTGATTATGGCGTTGGTTGAAAGATGGTGTCTCGAGATACATACATTTCATCTGCTGACTGAGAGTGCACTATCACATTGGAGGACATAGGCATTATCTCGGGACTTCCTATTGACGGCAATGCCGTTACTGGCTGTACATCACGTGGAGATTGGATGCAGCTATGTGAGGACTTGTTAGGTTCGCAGCCGCCTGAGTCACACGTATCAGGTGGGCATATTGATATGTTGTGGCTTTGGAGTGCATTCAGTAGACGACTTACTGAGGCCGATGGAACTGCTTATGTGATGCACTGTACACGGGCATATATACTTCAGTTGATTGGGGGATTGCTATTTCCTGACCGTTCTGGTAGATACGTGCACATGATGTTCCTTCCACTGTTGGAAGACTTTGAGGCTACCAAAAATTACAGTTGGAGATCTGCGGTCTTGGCGTACTTGTACAGAGAGTTTTGCAAAGCCATAGACCATGGCGTGCACAAGATTGGAGGTGCTTGCATTTTGTTGCAGTATTAGGTTTAGCACAGATTTCTACCCCTGGTCCCTACACTTGTAGATGATACTGATCCTATCCTGCTGGCTGCCTATGCTGTCGATCGTGGTCACCAACGTCCACTGGGATTTCAGTAAGTTTCTCAAAATATCCTTTGTTTATATTAGTTTGTTATATGTAATACTTGTGTTGACATCATATTACTTTGACATTTAAATAGGTGGCATAAACACAAGGTGTTGAATGAAACCCCAATGAGGGTGTTTCCATATTATTGTCGATTCTTTGATCAATTGAAGAGTGATGAGGTCAGTATTTGTTTACATTGATTTATGTACGTTATTTTGTCTTGCTTTCTAATGTTTTGAACATATTATTTTGCAGATAACATGGCAACCCTATACGGATGAGATTGTGGCTTCACTACCAGATTTTTGTGTCACTGGTAGAGACATTATATTGGCAGTGATTCCACTCATCTTTTTTCACATTGTTGAGTGGCACCAGCCAGATAGGGTGATGCGTCAGTTTGGCCTAAACCAATCAATACCGCGGAGACCACACTAACCTGACGAGTTGCACTCGATTACATTGGCAGGACGACATGACGAGGATTGGCGAGTTACACACCTACCACACATTGCCATTTGGGACAGTCAGAGGGAAAGATGTGCTACTGGAAGGCCATTGGGAGCTCCCCTCACTACGCATTCTGAGTACATGCGCTGGTACATTGTGGTTAGTTTTTTTACCAATATGTTATACTATTTGCTAAATGTATTTTGTATTGACGATGACATGTGTTATATCTGTGTCTTAGGCTGACATTACAGAGAACGTCCATACTTCGGCTAGGAACCTTAGTTCGGGATTTAGTATGACTAGCCTTCTACAGTCCATAGAGGAGATATTAGCTTCAGTGAGGGAGCATGATCACATTACATTAGATCAACTTCATCCAGCTCTTCCTACAGATGACATCCCAGGACCATCCGAGCAATCCAATGAGCAGAGGCCGCACCGTAGAAGGAGAGGGTTAGCGACTTCTTGATCACGACTATGACCTTCAAAGGACTCTGATTCTTCAAGTGTGCCTAGGACTCAGCCCCCGTCCACTACTATTGCTACTTATCCACCATCTCAGACACCACCTCTATCTTATCCACCATATCCAAGTTATCCACCATCTACAACATATTCACCACTTGCTTATACTTATCCACTATATCCTTTGACTTTTACCCTTACACCGTCATTTCCATATCCACCGTATATGGGTTACCTACCATATCCTCACCCATCATAGTCAGGACCTTCTTCTGATCTCCCTCACAGACCACCACATCCTGATCCTGATCCTTCTCATTAATGTAGTCATTGCACTTCATATATGGATTTATTATCCTTTTATTACATTTTCTTAGACTAGGATAACTGTATGTATATGTATAAATGCTTCTGTTATGCTTATGCATTGTATACATGTTCTATTGATATGGAAATCATAATATATATAAATGTTTCATTATACAGGATGGTATACTTTTGAGAACGTCTAATTTTTAGGGGATATTCTGTCGAATTTTTCATAAAATTGGAATGTTTTAACTATTAAGGTTAATTGAATTTGTTAGGTCCTCTAGGATGGTATTCTTGCCTATGAACCAATCATGACATTAAAAGTGTGATCAACTTCAATTTTTAAAATCAATCCAAAGTGTAAAAATTGATTGATTGCAATACACTAACGGTGCTCATGACTAGATTTAATTGGTAAAGTTTAACTTGATTATTTCATTGATACAATTTTCTAAACCTGGACTCGGCCTTAGATTTAATTGGGTTGAGACTTGACCTAATTGAGATTAGACACATTGTATCAGCTTTTATTTTACGTATAGTTAAATTATAATATTTAATGAAATAAAAAAATATATATTTAAGCATATTACAAATGATTTGATGGTAAAACAGTTTATTTTCAACATCAACAAGGCTCATACGACCATATGAGAACACAACACAGCATTTTCAGCATGAAAAATGTAATTTTAGGTAGACACGACCGTGTGATCACTATACACGATCGTGTGATCATTATACACGGTCGTGTCTCAAAGTCAGAGGCTTCAATTCAACTAGACACGGCTATATGATAATTGGAAGCAGGGTCGTGTGCTGGATACGCCAAAGAGGCATACGCATCCTGTAACACCCGGGGCCGACGAAGGCGGGGAGTGGTCGCCAGTGCTAAAAGATGAAGCACGAACAAGAAGCGGCTCTTGGCAAGCTTCTAGGCGGAGGGACACATAAATGAATTGAATACATACCGGAATTAGAGGAATCTAAAGACTGTGCAGGTATGAGATTGCATAGTTGAGGATGATTTAAAGAAATTGATTAGCATCACTCATATCAACAAGATGCATCTTCTTTTCGGGAGTCAAGAACATAAGTACTTCATTGTTAAGCGTGCTTGACTTGGAGCACTTGTGGGAGGGGTGACCTCCTAGGAAATTTTCTAGGATGCGTGTGAGTGAGGACAAAACACGCTGAAAAGACCTGTGTTAACTTGTGGGGACACTCATCAATCCTACAAGTAGTCTCGGGACGTTACACATCCAGCAAGGATGCGCTAAGTTATTCTACGCATCCGAGAGGGATGCGCTAATACGGCTGACAGATCCAACGTAGATGTGCCAAAATAAAATATTTTAATATGATAAAAATAATGATATTTTAATAAATAATTTTAAAAAATAATATTTTAATAAATAAGTTTGTCGTTAATAACATTTTGGTAGTAAATCCCATGTGTAAGGCATATTAAATTTATATAAAATCTTCTCGACATCTGCACTTTTAGAAGTGGCCGACCATAGCTCGCCATGTGTCACAGTCTAAGCATTCTCTAGTTGCATCATGAAGGAGATTCTGGAAGATTCCTTAAGCCATTTCTACCGTTCCACGTTTTGAAAGCATGTATGACATGGATCCGAACTTCTCTCAATGATCTTCTTCTCAAGACCTCGGTGATGTCTGGACCGTTGGATGAAAATCCAACGGTCCAGGATTAAAAGATATTAATTTAATATTAATTTTTTTTAATATTTAAAAAAAAAAGAAAAAAACTGGACCGTTGGATTTTCATCCAATCTGGTCTAGGCTCCAAAGAAATGGAGAGAATCCAAATCGGTATGACATTAGCGGCCGAAATTGGTAAAGGAACTTGTTAGGTGATGGCTTGATTTATTTAATGTCTAATTTGGTCTGATTTATTTAATAAAAAATCAATTAAGACTTTTTTAAAAATTTATTTAGTTAAACAAATTAAATTTTAAGTTTTTAAAAAAGTTTTTGATGTTTAGTTCAACAATCAATTTAATTATATATATTATTATTTTTTATATATTATAAAATTTTAATATTTATATAATATAATTAATTTAATAAATAATATAATATTTTTTACAAATATAAGTCTTTTAGTTTATATAAAAGTTTAAGTTTATTAGTCTATCTTGTTGACTTATTTAGAAATAGATCTGTTAATTTATTTAAAAGTCTTATTACAAAATAAATATGTTTAGATGGAGGGTTTTGGAAGAAAAGAAAAGAGAATACTTATTTATCATTTTTAAATTAAGAAAAATATAAAATGTTTATAAAAATAAATAATAGATGATTGAATGGTCAAATTATCATCTTTCATTTCATTCCTTCATTTAAAAAAAATCTTAAATATAAAAAGTGTTTACTCAAAATAAAGAATAAGCCCTGCCTTCACTTTTCTTTCAAAATCTTCCAAAATCCCAACTCCCAAACATAATAGACTTTTAAACTTGGCCAAATTTTTAAAAATATCAGATCAGATTTTAAAAATTAACTTATGTCAAATAAATAAGTTAGACTCAAATTTTACATTTGAGAAATATGTTAAACTTGTTTAAGATAAAGTCTAACCTGACTTAACTTATTTTTACCTTTAACTATGATCAATTCTCTATATGATTTTTTATATGATAAAATTATGAAGAAAAAAGAAATAAATACAAATATTACAAAAAAAATTTACAAATTTTGACTAATCCTATTAATATTTTTTATTTATTTATCTCTCATATATGCATGACCTTATGTGATTCACATTAGAGGATTCATTCATGACATTAAACATAACTTATCAAGCATAACCGCATGAAAGAAACTTTTAACCGTTAACCGTGACCCGAATTTCTTGGCGTTAAAATGCATTGACACATCACACATGCAATGATTTTCTATGTCAGCTCCCGTTAACCGGGACCCGAATTTCTTGGCGTTAAAATGCATTGAGACATGCAATGATTTTCTATATCAGCTCCCTCATGAATTCTCTTCATTGTTCACTCTTCACCAGGGCCTGCGCTATAAAATTGGGACCCATTCAGTAAGTACATCAATCAATCCTAGATATGAAGATTTACAGACTCTACTGCAAATTGTTAATCTCATTGTTCCCTCTCATTTGGAATTTAGTTACTTTAGATGTAAGACTTGACGCAATTCTTTTAAATGATATTTTGTATACATTAAAAAAATTTCAATTTAAATGTTGGATTACAAGTCCTCATAAAGTTTATTGAAGTCATAAATTTTCAGGGTTTAGAAATTAATTGGCACTTTATCGAATTATAGTATTTATTTATTAAATTTCACACTTATATATTAATTTTAAGTATGCGTGATCGCCATGATAATTTCACATGGAACGGTTGGATAAATAAAATTTTCGTTCTACAAATTATTATTCAATAAAATAAGTTTGTCAAATCTTATGTAACTGAGCCCAAACCTATTTATACTATATAGTAAACTTGTCTTGAGAGATAATTAATGTTACTATTAAACATCAAATGTAATATTAATTAAAAAGTAATGAATCACAATATTAATTATTCATATTTTATATAAATAACATTTTTTAATAATAATATGAGTTTATTATTAATAAAATTGTGAAATGAGACATTCTGTTTAGTACCATATAGCAATATGGGTAAGTTATCACTTTTGTTTTCTTATTTTAACTCTTATTTTCTAAATTACACAATATCTTAGTTAATTAGATACCAAAAATTTTCTTCTTTCTTATATTGTTATCCAAGGCCCAATTATGCTTCTTGCTGCACTATGGCAAGTTAATCTAAATCCCATTTTTATAAGCAAAATGTGTTAGCAGTCTTATATAAGTGTAGGTAAATTATTTTCTCAAGTTCTCAACTAAGCTTAATTATTTCTTTGCCGAGCTAACCAATAATAGGGCGGAAATTCCTAGATCCCTTTTTTATAACATGTTGATATTAATTTATTTACTCTTAATAGTTATTATCTAATTTTACTCTCACCTTAACCCCCTTAATACCTCCATTTATCTAAAACTCTTAAAATTGGATTCTTTCTTGGTTTGCTTAAATAAGTCATTAATTGATCCCTTTGGGTTTAGGAGTTCTAGTTGGAAAGTCTATTATATTCATTAGATAAAATTATTTTAAAGTGAGTTTATTTATAAAATGAATAAATAATGGTGTATCTATCATTAAATTTTAGTAGGTTAAAATTACAATACATTTTAAATTAAATTAAAGGTAGATACACCATTACTTGCTCACTTTAAAGACAAGTTCACTTTAACAACAAACTCACTTTAAAGAAACTTTTTTCATATTCATTTAATTCACATATTAAGCCAAGCCTTTACTTAGTTTGATTATTTATAATCACTCTTGGTGTTGTCATACAAACTAAGCCACAAATCCAATTCTACATTTACATTACGAGTGTATACAAGTCATGAATATTACATGCTTAACATCATCACAAGAGTAAAATAGTTGCCACACATATCAAATAAATACAACCAGTCAACCTCCACCTATACAACAACCAAGCTACACTTCGATGACATCTCAATAGACATCTAAACATTAGAGAATTCTTAATAGATAACGTTAAAAACAATTTCAAAAGGTTTATAAAATCATATGGTGCTTCCAATTGTATCAAGCCACAGAAAACATTTTCTTTTCACAATTCACAACAATACAACATTTAGTTCTCACATAACCAACAGAGAATGCATCATGGCTATGCATTTATACGTCATGCAAGCAACAACCAAACTACACAAATGTGATACACAAACAGATGTATTTATCAAATGCATGAATGAAATATAGTCATCTTTAACTAGTTACTTGCCATTCAATCTCTTTTCATCCTTATTTCTTCATTTATCTTGAAACTTGCCTTGCATGTCCCCATTTTATCTATTTGAGAGCTCCCATTCATTCTTGGCTAGGGTGTCTCCTACCATCTTCCTTTCTTTCTTTCTTTACTTATCTTTGTGGAACCAAGTTCCAAGGGAAAGATCTTGCAATCTAGAGATCACCTCCCTTACTAATACTCATTTCTCAAAACATTTTATTGGATAGTGTTCAAGTATATGAAAAAATATCTCATAATATTTTTTATTGTATTTTAGAATATTTTAAAGTATCTTAGATGATCTCATAAAAGTTATTCCCTATTCATTATTTCATGATTTGTTTTCTTATTTAATTAAGATTAAAAGTTTAGTATTAATATAAATAAGACTATTGAGTTTATCTTTTGTGTCATATCATCACCACACTAATATCAATATAATCTTATTATTTTGAGCATTTCTTTTCTTTCTTTTCCTCCTTCCTTACCTAAAATCCTCTAGTTTAATAGATAACAAGTCATCTAGCTTTCTTATTCATGCACATATCATCTCATGATAGCCATGCTATCTCATCATAAAATCCACAATAATTCAAGAATTAAGAGGACTTATATCATGGCCAATACATCTTTCTTACAATCAATCCAGTTTGTAAGCTCATGTACAATACTTACATACCATGAATTCAATAATCAATTCTTCGAAATGGCAAACAAGCTTTATTGGCTTTTTAGTACATACTTGGCCAAACTGGTCATATTACACATTCAAGCACCATAGGTCATTACACCAACATCAAACATAACTATTTGCATCATGCATGATTAGTTAACTAATCTTCCTATGTGTATGCATGATTAGTAAACTGATCTATTTGTGTTTATATATAACTAGTTGACTAGTAATTTTGTTTCTGGTCCAATGAGGTGACTAATATTTTAATAAGTTGATTAATCTCGATTTCACACATCAGATGAAGTGACTGATCTTTTTATTAGATAACTAGTCCCTATGCGAGTTTAACTACGCCAACACAACCCATCAAACATTTCAAACACATAATAATTCATTTTACACAAAGATCTATTCTTTTCCTTTCTACTTTGAGTTCCTAAGAAGTAAGAACCCTAATCTTCCAATTACACCATCAAATATGTTCATAAATAATAATATGTAATTTAAAGTATAAAAGTGAGTTTAAGAAGGAGAGAGAAGTTGAAAACCCTTTTCTTACACACCCTTTGACCAGCATGGCCAAACACCCACCTTCACCTTAAACTTCCATAACTTAAACAAATCACCTTTAAATCATATGACCAAGAAGAATACTCATATACATAAAAGAAACCATTGGTTCCACCCATGGCTAACCATGACTAAATTTTCCCCTCCCCTTTTTCCTCTTCCAAATGGAACCAAAACAATACCAAGACATGAAAAACCTATATGAAAAGGATTTAAGAATGATTTGGAGTAAAAAGAAGAAGTACAACCCCCTACCTCTCCCTAGGTGGAAGAAGAATGATGATGATGAATGGTGAAACTATGGAGCATATTGGCTAAAGCTTAGGGTGGTGAACAATTTCTCTATCTATGACAACTTCAATAGAGAACTCCAAGACCACCATGCCTCCCTTGAATTCTTGACCCTTTTTTCTTTCTTCTTCTATCTCTTTTCCTCTCATGCTTCCCCATGTCTCTTTTTCTTTCTTTTCCTTCCTTTCTTTATTTTCTTTTCTTTCTTTTGCTATCCAACTCCTATTTTGGCTTCCCTTATAAGCTCCTTATAGTGTCTTGTGTGTTAAGTGAGTATGGGTGTGGTGTGAAAATAAGGCTTTGAAGTTGGTAGTAGCACAAAAAGAAGGGGTTGAATTGTGTTACTTTTCACCTAAAAATTTCAGACTTCTCACACCTTTCTCAAGTTTATCAAACTTGGAGGTAAGAAGGTTGCTATAGAGTACAAATAGTTAGGTAAGAGAGTTCAATAATGAGAGAGAACAAGAACAAATAATATAGGGTGGAAGATTTCGTGAGAATGTTCATTGGTTGAGTTAGATTGACCGCTCTCACAGTTTTAGAATATAATACAAATTACTTCTCTAGTTAATATCTTAAAGTATCAACACTTAAACTTTGAAAAATCTTTCTTAGCAACAAGAATGAATTCCAGAACATAGAATCAAACTTTATAATGAAAAGATTCTTGTTAAGTTCACTTTAACTCAAAAATCATTTTTGTTCTTATGGTGTAAAGCTTTGGTTTTCTTAAGTTTAGTATCAGAATATATCTAAAAGAGTTAGAGTGAAGGAAGAGAAGCAAGACACAAGGATTTATACTAGTTCACCCTTAAACCACTTGGAGCTATGTCTAGTACCTAACAACTACTAGAATTTTTACTATGTAAAAAGTATTGTTTTTTACCAAGCCTCTTCAGGCTCTTACACTTTGAGTATTCTTTTCTCTTAACTTCTCCAAGCCCGGAACAACAACTATTCTTTTTCCCTTAACCTCTCCAGGCGCAACAGTAAGCTTAACTAAGCTTCTAAGTGGCTTGTACACCCCATAAGATCACTATCACCACTCAACAATCAAAGACTAGTTTGAAGTGTTTAATACAAGTGGGTAGGTCTCGAAATCACTCAAAGAGTGTATTAACACAATTTAACAAAGCCTACAACACACCTATAGAAGATTTTAGAACTTTAAGAACAAAGTAGATAGAAAGAGTTATTCTTCGTGTATGCAGTTTTAATCTTTTTTTAGATCATTCAACCCTCTTATTTTCAAGCTTGGAGCCTTTTATAACTTACGAAAAGTAATTGTCAAAAGCTCTTAATGGTTATCTGTCTTTTTTGGGGCAAGTAATCATTATTTTGGTGTGTTTTGTCGAGTCAATGTGTTCATCACTTAAGTTCCTGCTCAAGAACTCTCTCAAAGTTCATCTCAACTAACTTTCTCAGTAACTCTCTCAAGCTTGATCTTTTCACAAAACCTCTTGTTCTTTAATTCCACCATCATCTTCATGTTTCATCTTGATATTTTGGATGATGATAGCTTCCTTTTAATCTTTGATTTGCTCATAGATTAGTCCTTGTGGTGATTCTTAATGTTCTTCAACTTTCTAACAACTTTCTCAAGATGAACTCTCTCAAATTCTTTTGAAACTCTCTTAGGATGCCCTTTGAACTTTCTCAAGTCAAAATTTAATCTTCTTAACCTTCTTTAATCATCCAAAAATCTTCCTTATAATTAATTTAGTCCTAAAAAAGTTATTACTAATAAGAAAACTCTACAAATATCATGTTAGCAAAATTAATATACTTAAGAGCAAGTATTCATAATTTTCAATGTAGTTATCATCAAAGTATAACTTGCAAGCTTAGTCACAAAAGGGCTTTGGAGCTTACAGGCTTGGCCATGTGGCCTTTTCCTTTCTTTCCACCTTATAGATTAGGTGTTGGGTGTGTGTTGTGCAGCCATGTGGCTTAAGGCTAATAGAGGCCTAAGCTACTCCATTAAGGCACTTGTTCCTCAAACAACTATATATATATATATATATATATATAGTAATTTTATAGCCTAGATAACTCATTTAAGTCTTTTAAAATATTTTTATGCTTATATCTTTAATTAAATATACAATTATATTCTCAATTAATCTAAGTTTATAAATAATTTATTCATAGCTATTTTTCTTAAATTATAGGTCTCTTGTAATATTAGTCAACTGATCTTTGTGATTAGTTAACTGATATCCATGAATATACATATGATTAGTTGACTGTTCTAATTACTAGTTAACTAGTTCTAATACAATCTTCCACTACACTAACGCACACAATCAATTATCCCAATTATATTTAAATTAAATGAGCCAAGCAGAGAAAAGGATATTACATAATAAAACAAAAAGTCAAAATTATATTTTATATCATAAAAAAGTAACTTATATGTCAAAATTAATTTATTTTATATTAAAAAATAATTTAATCAAAAGTTGTTTTTAAAATATTTAGATTATATAAACTTTTCTAAAAGCAAAACAAATTGGTGGAAAAGTTGGAAATTAATTAATTTCTCTAAATATATCAAAGCCAATGTCAAATGTGTATCTAGTATTCTCAAAATTGCTTGACCAAGATTTACGTCTTATCCTTGATAACGCAAAAAATTGAGTAAGAAAAGAAAAGAAAAGAAGCTAATTCAAATTTTTAAAGACATATTTGATATTTGTTCGTTAAATTAAAAACTCATTTTTATGTATATGAAAGCTAAAATAACCCATGTATTACACGATTAAGATAATTAATATATATATATATATATATTTAAAGACAACAAAAGAAGGATTTTTAACCTAATATGATCATCAGGAAAAGAAGGATTCTCTCTAGGAAACCCTACCCGCTCTCTTCCCTATAGCTCTACCGATGTGCTTCTTCTCCACGTTGTCGGCCTCATGACGCCATTGCTGCTGCTCTAGGACTTTTCATAGTCTCCAGCTTCTCCTTTCTCTTTTGTGGAGTTTTCTCTTTTCGTGGTTCTTTGGTTCTCTCTCTTTGGGTTTTCTCTCATGGGGGTTGTTGTCGATTTCCTTCAGCAGCAACCATCTTTATTTTATAATTTCTTGTTGTTCATAGTATTTTTTGAATAAATTTTAGATCTGTATGTAGTTTGGATAAATATGAAGAGTTTGGTGTTGAATTTTTCGTAGACACCTTCTATTATGGTAGATCTGAAAATTCTATATTTAGTTTCTCAAATCAGTCATATGTTTTGCCCTTACAGAATAAAAAAAAACCTTCAAATCTATTGAGCAAAACTACGGATCATGGAGAAGCAATAGAAAAAGTGAAGCCTTGGCGCAACAAAGAAATTCTGTTTGGAGCAAAATCAAGACACCATATGTTCAATAGAGAAGACCTATGTAACTTAATCTTGCATCTTTTTATTCTTCCTTAGTTTTCTTTTTAGGATTTAACAGGAGCTATGGTATTTGATGATGTTGTTTTCCTTTCTAATTGAGTGAAGTTAAGTAAATGTCCTCTCTTATATTCTCATTGGGAGACTTTATTTCTCTTTCATTCGTAGCAATGAAATCTTATCTTTGGTGAAACAAAAGAAACTTGTTTATTTCATTTTATAAATCTCACTCTTTTGCTTTCAGTAATATTGGAGGAATGACTTGGCACATAAATAATGAAGGAAAGAAATTATTAAAAGGTACACAATCAGATTCATAGGAGTTGTTAATTGATAAAATGCAATCACATCACAGTGTAATATCTTAATTCGTGAGTCATTTCAAGCTATATAGTATGAAAACTATTTGGATGAATGGTACAAATCAATTACAAAACAAGTCGTGATAAATTTTGAGCATTATCTCATCCACAAGTAATTACAAGACACAACACAATCAAAATTCAAATGCCACACCATTCGTACAAATTCATAAAAAATGTTTGAGCAAATTTTATTTACCATCCTTCAAGTTTTATACCATAACATTTAACCCCAATTTATATTGAGAATTACACTCCACACCACTAATTTTTTTATCACTGACAGTTGTATCACTTTTTCTGTTTGATGTGACTTTCAATTACCTAATTAACGCATTAAACTCAATCCAAGTTAGTCAGTTGGGTCAACAATATTACACAAGAGAAAATAGAATAGGAGACCAAAAAAGCTAAAACACTTTCATTCTCTCTTTGGTTTGTTTACAATGAAGAGAAGAGGCTCAACCTAGTGCTCACATCCCACCCCTACCCAAAATTGTAAGAACCTGGCTTCTACTCGTTTTCCCCTTTTTGCTTCTTTCAATTTCAATTTCTCATAATTTATCAAATTTCTTAGATTCTGCATATCATCATTATCATTCACATGCTTAATCGTAAATGGGTAATTGTAAAGTAATTGTTAATTAGGGATTAAAAAGACAATGGAGAAACTGCTAGGCAAATCTTAACACTCTTTAAGAGTCACACCCTCTATTCAAAGTTTCTTCTTATTCTAAAATAAAAGTAATTTAGGCATTTTCAATTATGTGATATATGTTGATGTTCTTTCTACTTACAGTAAAGTCATCTACAGGAATCAGTTGATTTTGATAATAACATATCACATCCTGATTCATCAACACAAGATGAAAATGACATTATGGAATCTGGATTGCTTTCACTAGTGTTTTTCTAAATTTCCTTTATCAAAGATTACTTAGTAAGTAGATAAGACATGTTTTTCTCCTTTTCACATGCTTTTCAAAGCTTTTTTTCTTGTTTTTTCATCACAAGAATAGTTAGTCTCCTTATTAACATTATATCTACATTCTATAATATACTAAACCTTAAATATATAATGCTAACAAACAAATCAAAATTGAGTCAAAGAGGAGCAAGAAGCAACATAATGGATATAGTACGTGGCTATATGTAGTGATGAGTGATGACTATATAAATGAGAGTGAAGTGGTAGGATTGCTCTTGTTTTCTTATGGAATATTACAAGTCTAGGAGCCTCTGGGCTTATTGTATTTCTTTTTGTTTGATGTTATGTGATTGTGCTATCATAACAATTGTTTAATTAACATTTTAAATAATTTAAATATAATATTAATTAATAAATATTTTTTGTCTTGATAAATATTCTTTCATGTGTAGTATGTGATATTTTCCTCTTCTGTGTGTTTTTAATCATCCTCTTTGAATATATCTTACTCCAAGATAGAGTATTATTATTTTTTGGTTAAAAATGTTAGTATTAAGAAAAACATTTTTTGGTTAAAAACATTATTTTATCTCATTACAAGGGCTTACAACACAACAATAAAGTGGTAGTATTAGTAAGCTTTACAATAAAAATTTCTCATGTCATTGTTGCTAAAACTAAAACGTGTGCAAGTTTTTGTGATTTAGGTATCATGGGAGATGTTCGATTTTGGATGGTGGAGAATTAGAGGGGTGACTCTTTCTTTCTAGATGAGATTGACCAACACCAGTATTCCTATATGGATCTCATCAGTGAGACACATGCAGCTCTCAAAATCGGTTGTGAAGTCAAGCTACGATTTGAAAGACTTTTACCTAATGAGAAAAGAATGCTGGTTATCTCAAATGCTAATTTACTCAATTGGTTTGCTCAAAATGGAGGTGATGGTAATGGCCAACTATATTTGTTTGTTAATTTTGATGATCCTAACATGCAACCTGATTATAATAGTGGGTCTAAAGCACAAATACCCATAAATGACTATAATGGAACGAATTCCAATAGTAGTGATGATGAATCATATAGAATTAGTGATAATGATACTACAAATTTAGGATCTGGACATGGGTTATTATCTAGTGTAAGTGATGATGATGTTGTGTCAGATGGTTATCCGATTGTGACCTTGATGGTTTTGATGTTAATCTTATAAGTCTGGAAGTGATGAGGAGAACAGTTGGTGTCTTAGTATTTAATATGACATGTATGTTTTTTGTTGGGGGACCTTACTCGATTATTGAACTTGTTGCAACTTGGTATATTTTGTGATTTGTAGCAGCAAGGACTATAATAGGCCCCATTATGATGTATATGTTATTTTGTTAGGGAACTTGTTCTATTATTGAACATGCTACAACTTGGTATATTTTGTGGTTTGTAACAGCAATGACTATAATAGGCCCTATAAAGATAAACACTTTAGTATATATGTTGTTATGATGTTGTAAAGTATTAGTATATTGCTGGTGAAGAGATAATATTGGCTATTCAAAGTACAAGCAGTAGTAGTACTTGCTTTGACAACATGTATGTGATTTAACTTTTTTTTAAAAAAATAGTTGCTCTATTTTTATGTGTTTTAAGGTCTTCAATGAAGAAGAACATAAAAGTATTATAGGCTCCTCAACATTGTTTGTATTGTGATTTTATTGTTTTAAGGAAAATCATAGTTAAATGTATGGTTTAAATGAAATATTCTGTTAACATTTAATAGATTCTGCTATTTAAACTAGTTAATTAGGGTGAAGTATATTTTTTTTTAATGAAAATAGGATTAAGTGTCATTTCTAAATACTTTAAAGGGTCAGTGTAATTTACTCAAACTGTTTTTCTACCAACAACCAATATTCTTTCACAAATTTCTTGTAGTGAAAACAAGCAACCTCCATTTTTCATATAGTTTCATTATTTATCTAATTAAAATATATTTAATTTTATCAAATTTATTCATAAAATTATTTTATATATTACAAGAATATTATAATTATATACATAATAATTTAATATATTTCTCATATTAATATATATTATAAATATAATATACATATTTTAATATACATAAAACATTTCTCTCCTCCATATATCATTGTCGCATCTAAAAATCCACTAATACCTAACCATTGAAATAACTTTTTAGAAATCTGAATTCATTTGCAAGGAGAAGGACATGCATAATTTAAGAACGATTAGTTGAGACGATAGCATTTAATTACTTCAGAGAGACATTTGTGACTGCCAGTACAGGCACGTATTTATTTACTTGAGACAAAAAGAGAAAATTTGAAAATATTAATAACACATTTTTTTACACATTCTTTTAAATATATTTTTTATTATTAAATCACATTTCATATTTTTTTTAAGTGTTCAGATTTACTTAAAAATTATATTTTTATATATTTTTTAATTATTAGGCTCATTTATTCATGGGTTATGAGAATAGATTTGGATTGGGTCGTGTGTAAGTGAATGAGGATTAAAAATAAATCACATTTTGAATTCATCCTTTGTGATGTGTTTTTCTTTTTCTTTTTAAATATTTTTGCCTTTGAATTTTTTTTTTCAAGTCGTTGCTTCAGTACTAAAAAATATATTGAGTGAAAAAGGCATTTTAATAAATTAGTGTTTGAGTATGCAACCTAAACTTTAAAAAAAAAGAGATATTAAAAAAAGGCTTTACCAATTTCGGTATATGACATTTTACATTTTGTATTATTTAAAATTTTCTTTATCACGTAGTATATACAAACCTACATATTTCACGGATTTTTTAATCACTTGCATAATTTAAGCAAGATACTTGAAACTTGAAAACTCTTATTCAAGATCTCTTATCTTTGGATTTGTATTCTCTTATATTATTATTATTTTTTTCAAGTGATTAAGTAAATGAGAGAAATAAACATAAATATTATAAAAAAAATTTACAAATTATGAATGACTCTTATTAATAAATATTTTTATGTTTATCTATCACCTTCACTTAACCATATAAAAAAAAAAGATATGAGCAAATCTAAATCCCTTATCTGTAAGTGTCACATAACTAAGTAAATGAAGAAAAATAAAAAGAGAAGTTGTTAAAATTAAAACAAAAAGCCTACCAATTAATCAAGTGAATAAAAAAAAGAAATTTCTAAAAAAATAACTTTAGAAGTTGTTGCAATAAGAGAAAAAGAAAAGTGAGAATATTAAAAAAAAAGTTTTGCTAACAAGTAATTTGTGTATTTGTTAAGGAATTTAAAATAAAATTTTTAAATGAAAATAAAACATTAATATATTGAAAATTAATTTTTTTTACTATTTATCTTATTTTTATCTAAAACTTTTTATTTTAACGTTTTTAATAAATGTTTTAATAAAATAAAATAAAAAAGTGAAGAGAACATTTTTAAATTTTTTTATTAACATATTATAAGTAACATTTTAAAGAAAGTGTGAGATGTGATATAGTGTGGTTAAAAAACAGTGTTGCTATCATTCTCAAAATAATACTTCTTTGTTTCTTTTTACTTATTTTTTAAAGTTTTTCATAAGAATAAATGATACTATTAAATAATTTTAAATTAAGTGAAATATAAGTTGATATGATTAAATTATAATTTTTTTTTTAAAATATAAAAGTTAATTAATATATATAGTTATTAAACTTAAAAAAAATAAAGACTAGGATAAAATTAAAAAATTTAATACATTTTTAAAAATTTTAAATAATAAATAAATTAAAATAAAATAAATATTAAAAAAAGAAATGGAGAGACTAAAGGAAAGCTAAAGCTGAAGAAAATAGTTAAATCATTAACTGCGAATTTGATACCGTACCCGGAGCCGCTCAAATTAATTGAAAGTTGGTGGCTTGGTGCATAGCTTAGCACATCGATTGCTCCGATTAGGTCACTTGGTTAATAGGAAAAAATATTTTTAAAATGAGTTTGTATTCAAAATAAATAAGTATAAATATATTTATCAATAATTAAATTTAAAATATATTATAATATTAATTTATTAAAATTTAATAATAAATATATTATTTTTTACTCATTTTAAAAATACCTTATTTATGTAAAAAAAAAAGACCTTATTCTGGATCGTTTGTCTTGTTTTTGTCAACTAAATTGGATGGGATAATTGTACATCGTGAATCGTGATGATACCTTTCATGGGTGGTGGCACAAAATGGGTCTTGATCATGAGATTCTAGACGCTAGCGTACCAGATGTTAAGATATGATATCATGCCAGGTGCATAACGATGAGAAAAAGTTTCTTCGAGCATTAAATTGAACACAACTCCCAACTACTTACTGTCCGCGACATTTATTTGGAGTGCCTATTCTCCTTTTTATTATTATTATTATTTTTATTAGGTTTTTTTTAACAATTATTCGTAAGATATTTATTATAGAGTTTAAAATAAATTTTTTATATAAAAAGTAATTATTTTTTA
This sequence comes from Ormosia semicastrata, assembly GCA_029884595.1. Classification (NCBI taxonomy): domain Eukaryota; kingdom Viridiplantae; phylum Streptophyta; class Magnoliopsida; order Fabales; family Fabaceae; genus Ormosia; species Ormosia semicastrata. Next base: position 4,679,372 of record JAQQTO010000022.1, on the reverse strand, counting down.
ATTTTTAATATATTAATATTTTATTTTTCATTAAAAAATTATTTTAAATTTTTAAAATATTATTAAATTATTCTTTAATAAAATTTTTATTATTATTCTTATTTCTTTAACTTTTAATTAAATAAATTAATTTAAATTATTAAATTAAAACTAATCAAAGTTATTAAAAAAAAGTTTATAAAATAGAAAAAGTTATAGATATAAATGGGTGACAATAAATACTCTTTCTAATTTTAATAAGAGGAGTGGTAAACATTTTCTGTTACTTTCTTTTCAATATATATTTTTTATAATGTTAAGTGATATATTAAAATAACACCTAAATTTAATTATATATCACTTAAATTTAATTATTAAATTTAAATAAAATTTTTAATATGTGATGTACTACAATAAAAAAAAATTTAAAAAGAGTGTAACAGATAAATTGTTCATAATAATCCTCATTCCAATAACCCTCTTTTACCTTCTATATAAACACCACACCCTGCACCACTTGGAGAGTCACCAAGTGAAAGTGAGCAATTCCAAAACAAAGCAAATATATATTGTAATTGGTTTGTGATTTGTTCTCTATCGAGAAGTAATGGCTAGCCTCAAGGTTGCATGCGTGGTTCTGATGTGCATGGCGGTGGTGGGTGCACCCATTGCCCAGGCCCTCACATGTGGACAGGTCACTTCCAACCTAGCTCCATGCATCAATTACCTGAAGTCGGGTGGACCTGTTCCCGGACCATGCTGCACCGGAGTGAAGACCCTCAACGGTTTGGCCAAGACCACCGCTGACCGCCAGGCCGCGTGCAATTGCATCAAATCCGCTGCTTCTGCTATCAGTGGTTTCAATGCCCAGAATGCAGAGTCACTCCCTGGCAAATGCGGGGTCAGTATCCCCTACAAGATCAGCACCTCCACCAACTGCGCCACGTAAGCTTGCAGTGTCACTCTCCCACTTTTAAATTTGAGAAATTTCTTAGTTGCTTTTAAAATAAGAGAAATATTTTGCTCGAACAAATTTTTGCTCCATACCACATTACCACTAAAGCAAGAGATTTTTCTTGAATTTGATATTCTTTTAATCATTGAATTTCACTTAAAATTGGTAATTATTGCTACTACTACTACAATATGCTCTGTCTGCGATTAATTCGCTAGAATCGCTACTACTATTACTACTATTACTTCACTTGTATACAAGTAAGCAAACTAAACAAAAGAGCTTCACAAGAGAGAGTTGATTATTTTAATTTGACAGTGTTAATTATCTTAATTTATTTGTTGGTGGTGTGATTATTGCAGCATCAAGTTCTGAAGAGAGGAAGTGGAGGGAGAAGAAGCCGCTAGCACAGGGCACAGGAATATTACTCTCTAGTATGAGAGTAGCCTTAGTTTTATTCGGAATAAAGGCTCCACTTATGTGCCTCTCTTCTCTTGTACGTTACTGTATTGGATAGTTTTTTTGTTTGGGTTGTACCTTGTATGGATTACATAGTAATCTAGTTTAACTTGGTTATCCCCAGTTGTCTGGCTCCTCTTTTTTGGGTTTATGATTCTAATTCATCACGTCTCAATTTGGGTTAATTGCATTTGTTAATAACAAAAAAAAAGTAATAACATCGTAATCATAGTTAAAAAAAAATTGGACTGGACATTCAATTGAAAAAATGATGAACCGGCCATGTGTCAGTCCATCTAACCCATAAAATCGTTGCAACAAAGAACCAGATCGAAAAACAGGTGATTTATCAATTTGAAACAGTTTTTTCTTTTAGATTTGTAAGCTTAACCAAAAATAGTTTTTAAGCTAAATATAAGCTTAATGCTAAGTTTACATAAGCAAAAAATCAAGAATGGGATGAGATGATTTCTCCTTTAAATTTTGATATTTCTAATAACACATTTTTTATCATATTTATTTCAATATATTTTTTTTATTGAATCACATCATATACTAAAATAATATTTATTTTTAATTAGTGTATAATTAATTTAATTAATATATAATTAATTTTAAAATACTATGCAATATAACGGTTATTCTTTCTTTATTTTACTCTTAACCTGACTCACACTTTAATGTGAGACTTTAAAATACTATACAACATAATAGTTTTTTATTAAAAATATCTATTTAATTATATAATATCTATTTATGTTATAATATATATTATATAACATTTGAAACGGTTTTTTCTTTTAGATTTGTAAGCTTAACCAAAAATAGTTTTTAAGCCAAAAATAGGCTTAATATCAAGTTACAAAAGGCTTATATATGAAAAAAAAAATTAGGAATGGGATGAGATGGTTTCTCCTTTTAACTTCTGTATATTTTGTATACTTGAATATTTCACAGAACTTAATACGAGACTTTGAAACACTATACCACATAATTATTCTTTCTTTACTTTACTCCTAGCCTGACTCACAGTTCGATGTGAATTTAAAATACTACCTAACATAATGGCTATTCTTTCTTCTACTTTACTCGTAGCCTGATGTGGTATCTAGAAACCTATCCTTTGGCCTCTTGTTGCATTGCTTTTTCATCTTGCAGAACATAAATGCTACCGTCTTTTCATGCTTATTTAAAATTTCACCTAACTTAGACTTATGATTTTTTAGTTCAACTTGTTTTTTAAGTAAGTTGTCATTGAATTAATTAAATTTAAAATATTATTATATAAATTTATTATTTAATATATTATATAATATTAAAAATATCTATCTAACTATGTCGGCTGGACTAAACTGTGAGCCAAAACCATTTTCGGTTTCATTACTGGCCCATTTTTTTTCTTTTTTGCGAGTAATCGGGGCCTAGGCCCAAAACAACAAGATAATTAAATAGAAACTATTTTGGGAGTAGAAACTCCCTTAACGTTGGCCAATATAAAAAGTTGGACATCCAAAGGAGGGGTCTGCAACACCAACAACCCCTATAAGCTGGTACAAGCCAAATTAGCAAGAAGATCCGCTGGCTTATTCCCTTCCCTATATATGTGCCGCATCTTCAATGTCCAATCCCTTCTCAAAAGCTCCTTGACTCTTCTAACCAAGCTGCAACCCATCAAGCTACTTTGTGAGCCTTCTTTAAGAACCTGAAGAACCATTTCCTAGTCTATTTACCCAAGGTCCAAACCAGACTGAGCCCATCAAAAACTCCCCACAACTCAGCAATGAACGTTGTCGCATGGCCACGGTTTTACATGAATCCAGCTAACCACTGACCAAGAGAGTCATGCAACAGTCCTCCACACCCCGCTGTGTTGTTGTCTGTCTTCAATGCACCTTTTGAATTAATTCTTATCCAAAGGGAGCATCAGGGTAAGCCATTTGACTTAAATGGTTTGGGTTTGAGAGCGCCACAACATGTTCGGTCAAAAGCCTCAGTCACATTCCTTCTCCAACTCTTCGCTTGTAGCCAAGGTTCTAAAATGTGGTTCTAAAATGCGGCCGCAAATATTGCTGATACGACATAAAGCTGCAATTGTCCTGTAAAAAAAAAAATCATATAAAACGGTCACAACGTGATGGTATTGTAGTCCCAACAAGTCACAATGAATTATATTTTGTACAAATTTATAAAAAATTCACGTCATAATAGTCACAATTTGTATCGCAACAGTCACAATTCTTATAATAATAGTGATTACAATCACGACTGGAATTGCGATTGTAACCACAATTTAAAGTCTATACTTGTAGCCATGGACACGCTGGTCTAGCAAAGGAAGCATTAAAGATGTGTTCATTACGCCACTTCAATAGAAGCCAACAGGTAATACCCCACACACTGCTAATCAGAGGTTTCTTCAATTCCAAAATTGCAGTCCAAGTTTTGAACTACCCAGTGCCTGACCCCTGCTTCGTAAAAGGCAACTCTCTTATTCAAGGGAATAAAATGATTCCAGACTATGCTGGCAAGAGGGCAGTTCCTTAGAATGTGAATTGAGCTCTCCTCAACATGATCACAGTGGTGACAAAATGGCGACCCTAAGCCTCATTTATGTCTTCGCTTATTAGTCATCAATATGTCGTGACACACCTTCTTTTGATTTTAAAAACATGGGTGATAACCGATTCATAATTATCGATTAGATTTAATTTTGAATATTTATTGACAACATAAAAGGGTATACATTATAAGCAAATTATAGTGGTTTTACTGCAACGTCTTTGTTAATATGATACTATAATATTATTATTTTTATCTATAATATTATATCTCTTCACTTTGGTATCTATCCACTCCTATATATATTAAATTAGATTATTTTATTTGAAAGTGGCTTAATTTTTTTTTATACTTTGTCTCAAAGAATGACATGTGTCATTTTTAACTTTCTACTCTTTTTGACAAAGAATAACACATTATTCTTAACTTTAAAAAAAAAAAAATCAAATGTAAATTGTTTTTCAATTTTATTCACTATAAGAAAAATTACTATTTCTAGTGGAATCGAGCCGCAAGTAAAACCTTTCTTGAAAACTAAAATATGTTAGAATTTGCCAAAAATTCTGGCGGATAAGGTCGCTAGAAAAAGGATGTAATGAAAGACACATGTGTATCAATTTTCGGTGGTTATATCTGCTGAAAATTTTTCAAGAGCAATATCCTTTGAAAATTTTTTGTTAGATTTTCCATCAGAAACATACCCTCCGAAAAGTTTTCAGCTACCAATGTCCGCAAGAATTTGCCAAAACATAGAGTATTGGTGCCCTTGAGCAATTCGAGATTTGACTGCTTGAATTATTTTTCATCATCCACTAATACTAAGGATGATGACTCTTATGATAAAATCTTCAGTTGATGGATGTGATAGAAATTTCAAATGGTTAAAATGACTCTACCTCTTATGATGATAGAGAGGAGGCTAAGGAAGGAGACATAGTAAAGGGAAGAAGAAAAGCATTGTAGTTCAAAATAATAAATTTGCATGGTATTATAAAATAACTCTTCTACTAAAAAAAAGGCCCATGGAAGTTGGGGAATATGGTGAAAATAGAAAGCAAATGAGACTTTTAAAAGAATGATATCACCAATGACAATGACACTGAAAAAAAAGTATAATGGAGAAAAAGCCCTTTATGAAATTGTCATCTCAACAATCTTCAAGCTATGATAGTTGAGAGGGCAATCCAAAGATCATTAGCCTTGCAAGTGAAAAAAATCCATATGTCTGTTTGCATTCATCTAACTATTTTTAAAGAGTAGTGGGAAAATTTTCATTTTAAGAGTATTTGGGCGAAGATGATATTAGGGTGTCGAAAGTGATGGTGAGGGCAGGTTGGGGCATATATACTTTTCTTATTACTTATAATATAATAATAACTCAATGGAAGATGATCTAAATTTAATGAATCAGTATAGAAATTGGTGGTGTCAGCACACACAAAAAAACCAATTATCTTTTGATCCTTTCAATTAATTGCACTCGTGTTTAAAAGGGTTTTATGTTGATTTTTTTTCCTGATGAACTGGGAGATCAATCTTGCAACAATTTGAGAAGTATGATTTTTTTAAACAATGTTCATTGTGAAATTCTCTAATCATCATTATCTTTAACTGTTAGAAACATAATTTTTTTAGCCTGCTGACACTCCTAGAGCCAGCAGAGGTCTACCTATATACCTTCTCCACGACCTTTTTTATTGCACATGTGTAGACAAAAAATTTAATTTACCAATTTGATATAAATTGATAATTATTTACCATTTTAATATAAAATAAGCAGTAAAACAATCAAGTCGTGGCTTATATCTATGACTTGCAATTTATTGTCTTGATAAAATAATAAGTCGTGGTTGGAAACAACAAATTACATAAAAAAAAGGATGTATGAAGGACTAGAGCCTATAAGGCACAATTTTCATTTAAATAGAAGCTCTAAAAGTTAACTGTTTATTGGGGAAAAATATTTCAAAGTTTTTGATTTGATGATAGCTTCATCCTCTCTTTCACCATAATCATTTGTGGCACATCTTACAAAAAAAGAAACAAGTCAATAATATATGAAAGGAATGGAGCCAAAGGAAGGCATTAACTATTCCAAGGAGGGAGAAGGGGGACTCTTCAATGAAAGTTGTGCCTCATATTTTAGAAAATTTAAACTCATAAGAATAAAATTAATGAATTCACCTTTAACCTTAATTCATGGCATGCATATAAACTGTTAGGATCAAACATTTACCACTATGCCAAAAGCTATAATTATTAGTCAGGACACAACTTTATTTTCTTATAATGGCAGATAACCTTGCATCTATAAAGCGAGGGAGCATAAGGAGCTTTGCAGCGCAGGCATGGTGCACTGGCAGGTTAGGCTATCAAGCTCCCTTGATGTACGCCCATACATACTTGCGAGTCCTAGGGTGATTGCTAGACTCTCATAAATCCAACAATCTCCCCTCTAGCGACATCTGAGGGACTCGAACCTACGACCTCGTTCTGATACCAATTAACAGAACAAAGAGGGGGGTAAATTGGTTATATATGTTAGAATTTTTTTATGGACTAACATAAATCATATTATAATTTTATAAAACTCGGATTAATTGAATGTCAAAATTATTATAGCATTTTGTTTAGCCCAAATTGTGATCAGTATTGCTAATGGGCCTATTTTTGTTAAAGCACTGCTCATATATAGGTTTTGTTTTATGGGTCCTGTATATGAGTTTATCATAGTGAGTAAGTTTAACTCATTTTAGTTATTCTATATATATAGGGAGAGACCCCTATTCCTAGCCACTATAGTGCGTACAGTTGTCCCATTGATACTGACGCGTGATCGACTACTGTGGGATAAGAATAATATCTCTCCTTTATCGAGATTGATTTTAAGGGTTTCAACAATGACTTTCTCATCGGTGCCTTTTCAAGGTAATCATAAAACTCTTTATATATTTTGATATGTCATAAATATTGATATTAATAGATCCGAGAAATTTTCTTTCAATTGGTATCAGAGAGGTTTTAATCTTAATTATGATTATCAATTTTTTGTTTTACCTAAAAATTGTATGAGGTTTAAAATTGAAAAAACATGAAATCCTAACGTATGTGATGTTCAATTCAATTTTTTTATGATTAATTTTTTTTGAAAATGGGGTGAGGGCTTTTTATAGATCAGGTTATCTTGAGTATAAAAATATGTATATTACATTATAATGTTGTGAATTCACAAAGAATTTTGCTCAAACCCATGGAATCCTAAAATGTTTAAATTTTATGATTCACTTTTTCTTTTGATGATCAATTCAAGAAATTGATTTAGGGTTATTAAAAATCTCTAAATTTCGTTTTCATAGACACAAGAATCGTGTCAAATGGTTGAGAAAATAGTGAGAATTTCGTAATAGAAAACCCACGAAATCGTAACGGATTGGGTTCGAACAACCCAGAAATTTTATGAATTAATTCTATAAATTGACTTAGGGGTTTTATATATATCAATTTTCTGAGTTTAATGACACTTGATTAGTTGATTTTCGTTGAGAAATGATGGAGAAATTGCTAAAATACTACGTTTGAACCCATAATTTCGTACTCATTTTTTGATCAAAAGCCCAGAAATTTCATGTGAAATTTTAAAAACTTTTTCAAGGGATTTAGTAGATCTTGAAATTTTGAATCCAACAATGTAAGAATCGCATCAATGGATGTAAAACGAGAGAGATATCACAGAAAACCCATCATACCATGAATTGGGTCAAATGACCCGAATTCAGTCAAACAAGTAAGGAAGAAGATGGTGATCTACCCACGCTCACGCCTACTAGCGGTCTTGGAGAGTGTGATATATAGAAAATAAATTTTTCAATTCTGTTTTTTGCATTGTTCTCCACGTGCCCTGATTTATTTTTTGGTGAATTTTATTTATTTTTTCATGTCTATTTATTATTTATTCCAAAATTTCTAGAGATTAAAATTATTAAAAATATATGGTACTCTCCTCTTTGGCCTCTAGAAATTTTTATATATTATTGTGATATTTCTGGGCATGATATATATTGTGCACTCTCAGAGTTGATATTGTTTGGTTATTGAAATAATTTTTGGTGTTATTTTATGCATAAATTAATATGTAATATTTTGAAAACTATTTATTTTGTTGTTATTTATGCGATTTGATTTTGATAGTTTTTGTTTTAAGTATTGTGGTATTGTTTTAGGACACTTTGTATGATTGTGAGCTTGCCTTTTGCGGGACCAATTATATTGAGGTTTTATTTTGTTAATATTTTGTTAATAATATGACATTGGAGATTATGTTGATAATGCGCTTACCTTATCACGGGACCAATTATATTGAGGTGTCATTTGTTAAGTGATACCACTTTGCATAATTGTGAGATCGCCTTCGCAGGACCAATTGTGGTAATATGTTATTTTATTGATAAAATATTATTATTTTGTGGCATTAGGAATTATGTTGATAATGCGTTTACCCTATCGGTTTGCCTTTATTAATGTAATTTCTAATGATTTGTTAAAGGCATTAAGGTTGTGCCTTTAGAGTTCTTAGTATCCTCTCAGTACTAGCTTTAGGGACATGATTTTGATGTCCATGGGAGTTTAATTTACTCATGTATTGTAATTCAGAATCCTTAGGTGGTATTGCAATTGCATGGGGAAGCTCCATTATGGTTGTTGCTCATCTTGTTTATTGAAATACTAGATAAGAAAATCTTCCTTTAAAATATTAATTTAGTTTTGCTTATGAAAATAAATATTTTGACAAAGTTGTGTGAGACCAACTATGAGGACTGAGTTGAGTCAATGAGTTTATTTCTGGCCATCTTTATTATTGATGTTACTCTCATTGTGGATGAACCCTGAAGCTCATAGATATGTTTTCCTCTATGATTGAGGTGAAATATGAAAGGTGAGATCATTCAAATAAAGTTTGTCTTATGACTATAAAGTATACCATGGACAAAGCCATTAAGGAGGGTTTTCATGAAGCGGATAATGTCAACCGATTTTGTAAGGCTATTAACACATCTAGAAGGGCTTGTGGCCTCTTTGTGTTAACTAAGACTAAGCATGATGGTGTGAATGGTAATCGTGAATGCGCCACGAAATTTACAGATTGGCTCAAACTAACTAATTGTATAGAGTTTAATAATTGGATTAAGGATAAATAATTTGAACCCCTGACTCTAATGTGTTTTGAATCCAATTTTGTTAATGTTCTTTCTAACACTTGTTGGTTAGATATTGGTGCAATTATACTCACGTTACAAGCTCATTGCTGGAGCTCAAAAATAGGTGAAATCTAAGTGAAGGAGAGTTGATTATCATAGTAGGAAATAGAGTTAGTGCCAAAGTAGAGTATATAGGTGTTATTTCCTTAAAGCTGTGTACTCAATATGCTTTAGGTTTAAAAGGCACCATCTATATGTCCTCTATAAGAAAGAATTAATTTCAGGTTTGTATTTTGGATAGTTGTACTATCATGTCTATTTAATGATAAAAGAGTTTCCATACCTTATAATTTCATTCTAGTTATTTCTAGAGTTTCGTCTAATGACCTTTATATGTTAAATATTGACCCCTTTCTATTAATCTAATGACATTTAGATATCAATAATGTTGTTAGGAATAAGCATGGTAGAGTTACTGAAAACTCTTTTATGTTATGACATAAACGTTTAGGACACATCTCTAACGAGAGAATGGAGAGGTTGATTAAAAAAGTATTGTTCATGATATGAACTTCTTTATTTTTGATACCTGTGTTGAATGTATAAAAGGAAAACTTACAACTGGAGTCAGGAGGAGTGGAGTTACAAGGAGGAATGGTGAGTACTATGATAGGTATAATGAAACTGGTAGAAATCTTGGACCTTTCGCTGAGTTCTTACAGGACTGTGATATTGAGGCACAGTACACCATGCTTGACACTCCACAACAAAATGGAGTTATAGAAAGGTGAAACCATACTCTTTTGGATATGGTGAGATGTATGCTTAGTCATTTTACTTTTCTAGAATTCTTATGGGGAGATGCCTTGAAGACTGCTGCTTATATATTGAATCTTGTGTCAAGTAAATATGTGCTGAAGACTTCATATGAGCTTATGACAGGTAAACGGCCTACCTTAAGGCATTTTCGTGTTTGGGGTTGTAGAGCAGAGGAGAGGCCTTATAATCCACATTTAAAGAAGTTTGATCCCAAAACCATTAGTGATTTTCTTCATTGGTTATTGTATTGGCTCAAGGGGTTCTAGGTTCTATTGTCCTTCACATACTACTAAAGTTATTGAATCTGATCAGGCTGTCTATTTTGAAGGGGACTTAGAGCATGGTGGAATTCAGGAGCCGCATATTGTTGATTTTAGAGAAGAACATGTTGTTATTCTTATTCTTGTTGTTCCCTTTCCAAGGATAATGTCATCTCTTTTGATCCATAATGATGATGTTATTAATCTTATTGATAATGTCGATATCCCTTAACAAGTCAAAAATAATGTATAGAATCCAAATGTTGTTGTGACTCCATTAAGAAGATTTAAGCGGGTTCTTATATCCACTGAGTCTACTAGATTCAAGGATTATGTTGTATACCTGCAAGAGCATGAGTTTAATTAAATTGAGGATTCTGATCCTATTTCCTTTTGAGAGACCATGATTAGTCTTGATAGTGCACAATGACTAGTGGCTATGGAGGATGAGTTGACTTCTATGAGAAAGAATAATATTTAGGAATTGATGGAATTGCCTACTAGTTATAAAACTGTTAGTTGCAAATAGGTCTTTAAGACCAAACATAATGCTAAAGGTGAAATTGAGAGGCATAAACTAAACTTGTTGCTAAGGGATATAGCCAGAGAGAAGGCTTTGATTATAAAGAGACTTTCTCACCGGTCTCCACTAAAGACTTTTTTCGTGTTGTGATGGCATTAGTTGCTCATTTTGATTTGGAGCTTCATCAAATGGATAATAAGACCACATTCCTAAATGGTAATTTGTATGAGAATGTGTATATGAATCAACCTGATGGTTTTATTGAAAATGGTTAGTACTTGAAATTTGATTATATTGCTGGCTCTCTTGGCTTTAAAGAAAATATTGTTGACCAATGCATTTATCTGAAGTTGAGTGGGAGCAAATTCATCATTCTTGTTTTATATGTTGATGATATATTGTTAGCTAGTAATGATGTTGATTTTCTGAATGAGACTAAGCAAATATTGACAGCGCATTTTGATATGAAAGATCTTGGTGATGCCTCTTTTGTACTGGGCATTGAGATTTATCGTGACAGATCTCGTGGTATTTTGGTTTATCTTTGAAAGCTTATATTGAAAGGATTCTGAATAGATTTAATATGAAATCTTGTAATCCTTGTGCTATACCCATTTAAAAGGGTGAGAAGACTCTTTAATACCAGTGTCCTCAAAATGAGAAAGATGTTACTGAAATGGAGAAGGTCGCATATACTTCTTCTATTGGTAGCCTTATTTATGCTCAAGTTTGTACACGTCCTGATATTATTTTCGTTGTTAGTGCACTTGGGAGATACTTGAGCAAACCTAGTGTGGCTAATTGGTAGGCTGCAAAACAAATTATGAGATATCTGAATGGTACTAAAGATCATATGTCAACTTATATGAGGTTAGATTACCTTAAGGTAATTGGCTATTCTAATTTTGATTATGGTGGTTGCCCAGGTGACCACAAGTCCACATCAGAGTATATATCTTTATGTTAGGAGTATGAGTTATTTCTTGAAAAGTGTCAGACAGACACTTACAGTTACTTCCACTATGGAGGCAGAATATATAGCTGGCTATGAGGTTACGCTTCAAGCGATATGGTTAAAAAATTTATTATTGAATTTCATGTTATGGAAAGTATTTCCAGGCCTCTTACTATCTATTGTGATTGTGGAAATAGGTTTGCCCCAATGATTTAATATGTTGAGTTTTGATAATAACAAATACAAGACAAAAAGAATGATGCTTATACTTTATAGTTGTGCTTAATAAATGATAAATGCATCACAAAAGAATGTTGATCATGTTACATAGATGTGCTTAATGAGATATATTGGATCATGCATGATTATGTACTTTATTTAATTATACTTCATTTAATAATCATGCAATGAGATATATGCAACATTCTTACATGCATGTTAGACTAATTAGAGTTATATATTTATGAATCATGCATATAAAGATATTAAGTTATGAATTTGGACTAACTATGCTTGTTTTAAGTGAGCAATACTTCATAGGATAGTCCAAATACCAAGAGTGAGCATTGCAACTAGAAAGCAAAAGATCACAACTATGCTCAACTCAAGAATGATGAGAATGAAAAGATGTTCCAAGCTTTTGCAAGTTTTGAAGAGAAGATTTTCTTTGGAAGCTTGGATTACATCAAGAATTGATAGTAGTAAAAGATCAAGTCCCAATGTTCTTCAAGAATAACTTATAGGACTTAGATCTTGTGTAAAGGTAAAAAGGAATCACACTAAGCTTAAATAAGTTTTAAACATCTTTACAAGTGTTTCTAAAATGCTTAAATGCCCAACAAAATATTTTTGGAAAGCTAGTCTTGGTGGTATTTCAAATCTATGAAAAATAGTCAAGTTTGTGTTTTGTAAAACTGACATATAGTTACTCTTTTGATTATAACTTTCAAAATACTTTGAGTTTTACTTTAAAACTATCTCATTTGAAAATAGACTCAAAGATCTTTCCAATGACTGGTCATTTGCTTTAAACGGATAAGAAATGAAAAAGTTATGACCAATTAAAGTTTGAGTTTTAAAAATCTGACCTTTGGTTACTATTTTGATTATATATTTCAAAATACTTTGATTTTTGTTCTGAAACTTCTTTCATATAAAAATAGACTCAAAGATCTTTCCAATGAGTGGTCATTTGCTTTAATTGGATAAGAAATGAAGAAGTTATGAACTTTTAAAGTCGATTTTGAAAAAAATTTACTCTCACTTTTAGAAATAGTGTAATCGATTACACAAGTCATGTAATCGATTACAACGTTGATAGAAGCCGTGTAATCGATTACATAAAGTGTGTAATTGATTACAAAGTGCCCAGAAAGCTTGTAATAAATTACATGAAGCTTGTAATCGATTACCAAGTGCCCAGGAACATTTCTAATGGCTATAAATGGCTAGTTTTCATAGAAAATCATTATTAAACACTACCAATAGCTATTTTATCATTTGGGCTCTCTATATAAGTGATATTTGAAGCATTTACACTTAGAGAAACTCTTGAACACTTAGTTTGATCCTTGAATTATCAAAATCATATTTTGAGATTTAAAGTGTGAATCCTTTATACCCATTGAGTTTCAACTTGTATTATCATCCTTGGTGGTTGAGAACAAATTGAAGCCCATTTTTGCCTCGAAGTTATGTCCACTATCCAAACAAGCTTTGAGAGAGTTTTCTTATTATCTATTCTTTGTTCTTCAAGTTGTATATCTACTCTTGTGAGAGTTTCTATTCTTTCTATTCACCTTAAAATCATTGTAAGAGGGTGAGGTATCCTTCAAGAGAGAAAAGGGTGAGGTATCCCTTGTAGTGAGACTCAAACACAAAGGGTGAGGTATTCCAAAGGTGTTGTGAGTGCTCTTGATTGTAAAGGTCATCAAGCACCTGTGAAGCTTGAAGAATTGGAGGCTCTAACACAAGGGTGAGGTATCCCAAGGTGTGAGGAGTGCTCTTGTATGTACAAAGGTTTTCCTAGCACCCGTGAAGTCTAAGAGATAGTGAAGAAAATCTCAAGTTAAGCTTGGGATCCACATCGGATGTAGGCCACAAGTGGTTAAAATGTCGAACCAGGGATAAATTCTTAAGTTTGATTCTCTCTTCCCTACACTCTTTAAATTCAGTATTTGGTGAAATATATTTATCTATTGCATATCTTGATGTTTTGATTGTTACAACTTGATATCTAGCTTATTCACTTAGTTCATCATATATCCCAAGTTATATTTGAGTAATCCTCAATAATTGTATATTTATTAGACTTATTCCATTGCATTTATTAATTGAGTTATTCAAAATGCATAATTTGTCAAAGTTGTATTAAAATTTGTAATTACTCAATTCACCCCCTTCTTAGGTAATGGTTGCCATGGCTAATAGTGATAACTCTGTCATAGTATGCTTTTGTCGAATCAATAAGAGCTTTAAGCGCTCGAAACTTTTGACACAAAATATATGTTTGTTAGAGAGAAGATTTAGGAGTTTCAAACTCATGTCAAGTATATCCCTATATAACTTATGGTTACATATCCCCTAACCAAAGATTTAGTTGTCAAAATTTTGTTGATCGTGTGACCCATATGGGTATAGTGAGATCTTTTGATGTTTTAGGTTAGTGAGAGTTTGTTTTATAATTTTATTGTGTATCATTTTGTGATTATGTCTCTAGACCTTGAACAATTGTGTTGTTATTATTGTTGTTGTCATATATTATTATTATTATTATTATTATTATTATTATTATTATTATTATTATTATTTTTTGTATTTTTGTTCATATTATGGCATATTGTGGAGACATTTTGGACCCAGTCTTATTTTGTTATTGTGTTGAGATGTTTGTTAAATCTCAGAAAGCATATTAGACAGATGCTTGAGCCTATTTTGTTGGGAAATGCACTTTGATCACATATTGACATGCAATTTCGGATGTGTTTTCTTATTACTCATATATCACATTTTGTTGAGTCACCAAGATATGAGTATCTTGCGTGTATGATATCAGTACTCATTCGAGTATGATTTTCTGCATTGTTAAGATGTTTGTAGTCTTATTTTGGACCTATTATTGAGAGAGTTAGCTTGATTTTGACATCATGTTGTGGCCACATATTATTTGACTAATCTGGATAATTATTTTCTTATTGAAATAATATAATATGACTTATGTCATCCAAGTGGGAGAATATTAGATGTTTTTTATGAACTAGCATAAATCATATTATAATTTTATAAAATCCATATTAATTGGATGTCAAAATTATTAGAATATTTTGATTAGCCCAAATTGTGATCAATATTGTTAATGGACGTATTGTTATTAAAGCACTGCTTATATGTGAGTTTTGTTTTATGAGTCTTATATATGAGTTTACTATAGTGGGTAGGTTTAACTCATTTTAGTTATTCTACATATACGAGGTCAGAGACAATAGTTATTCTAGCCACTTTTGGGTTACTAACGTGTGTACAGTATCTTGCCGTGGTGTCTATTGATATCTTGACACATGAGTGACTACTGTGGGATAAGAATAATATTTCTCTCTCATCGAGATTGATTTTAAGGGTTTTAATAATGACTCTCATCTGCGCCTTTTTAAGGTAATCCTAAAACTCTTTATATATTTTGATATGTCATAAATATTGGGATTAATAGATCTAAGAAATTTTCTTTCAATATAGGGTTCAATAACAGAAAATTTAAAAATTAAACAACAATTGCAATACAAACACAAGTAAAAGTTGAAAGTAAAGAGGAAAAATGTTGAGAGAAATGCACAAACGAATTTTATACTAGTTCGGCCATAATTTGTGACCTACATCCAGTCCCTAAGTAAACGCTTGAGATTTTCTTCACTTGTCGAATTTTCTCTTACAATGACTCTAACAAATCTTCCTCTATCTTAGCCTCAAAGCAGAGCTATAATGATTTTTTTCACCAATAATATCATCAAACCTCTCTCAACTTCTATCCGAAGAAGAGTAACCTATTTTATTAGAACAAAAATTTACTCTCACTTTTATGCTCTTATAAGATGAGCTACAATAGATCCCAAAAACAAAACTCTTTTTATAGAGTATATATACAAATTTAGAACTAACTAAGAGGAGAAAATCAGAGATAACAAATTTTTAGCAATTCCTCATTTTTTATTTGGGCAAATGGTAATGGAGAATCTAAAGAAAGACCTGAAGTCTTAGAGCTTGCAGCCAGAGATTTCTATCAGGATCTGTTTTCAGATGATGGGTCATCTGTGGATTTCTTTTAAACTAAGTTCACGTTTCAACAATTAGTTGGGGATCAGCTGACCGAACTAGGCAAAATGGTCGAGGACCAAGAAATTAACTTGGCTATGTTTCAAATGAGGCCATTAAAGGCCCCTGGTCCTGATGGGTACCCAACAGTTTTCTTCCAAAATTCATGGGAAACTGTTGGGAATAGTGTGAGGAGGTTTATCAAACAGGTTTAGACCAGGCACAATTGGGTTAGAGATGTTAACCAAACTCATATGGTGTTAATTTTGAAAATTGAAAAACCTAAATTCACGAATAAGTTTAGGCCCATATCATTATATAATATCATTTACAAATTAGTATCCAAGGTGGTTGAGAATAAACTGAAGCCCATTTTGCCTTAAGTTGTGTCTCCTTTCCAGACAAGCTTTGTCCCTCAAAGGAGTATCCATGACAATATAGTGGTGGCTCAATAGATTTGTCACTCTATGAAAAAGATGATAGGAATAATAGGTTTTTTAGCTATCAAAGTTGATCTAGCTAAGGCATAAGGTAGCCTGAACTAGACCTTTATTCGTAATATCCTTCAAGAGGTAGGATTCTTGCAGCATTTGGGGGCTCTGGTCATGCAATGTATAACTTCTGTAGAGACTAGTGCGTTGTGGAATGGAGACTGCACTAAATCTTTTAAGCCTTCAAGGGTATCCAGCTGGAAGACCCTATTTCTCCGTACATATTTGTTTTATGTATCGAGAAATTGTCTCATATCATTTCAGAATTAGTAGAAGGGAAGAGGCGGCACCCTTTTAGGGTAGGAAGAGGTGGGCTAGAGGTGTCTCACTTAATGTTTGCAGATGATATCTTTTGCTTTTTGGCTAAGCAACTATATAGAAATTGAGGTGCACCTTGGAATGTCTAGAAACTTTCTATAATCCATCTGGACAGATGGTGAATAGAGGGAAAACCCACATTTATTTCTCGCCCAATGTTAATGAAGACATCAGACAGCAGCTCACACAGTTTGCGAGACTTGTAGAAGTTCAAAGTTTGGATTCTTATCTAGTAGTCCCTATCATAACAAGAGCTCCTAAGAGAAAACAATTCTAATATATGATTGACAGGCTGGCAGGGTGGAAAGTGACTCAACTATCACTTGTAGGGTGAGTTACTTTAGCAAAATCAGTCCTGAGTGCTATTCTAGTATACCCTATGATGACCTTACTTTTACCCAAATCTATTCTAAATGAAATCAAGAGAATCCAAAGGAACTTTATCTGGGGACACTCCAACTAGAAGAGGAAATACCATCTTGTGGGCTAGAATACCTTATGCAAACCAAAACATCTTGGAGGTCTTGGAGTAAGGAGACTTTCCCTCATGAATGAAGCTTGCATCTTGAAGATGGCTTAGATAATGTGGTAATTCAGGGCTATGGGCTCAAGTTTTGAGAGGCAAGTATGGCTGACAGGAGGATTGGACTCATGGGATCATTGTTAAGCCCCTAGATTCTACCATCTAGAATGGTATTGGAAGGTTCTAGCACATTATGAACCAAGGAGCCTTTTGAGATGTGGGTAACGGTCTTATTGTGCATGCTTGGGCTGATGAATGGGTTGGGAAAGGAGTTGTCTTAGCATACCATATTGATAACCTCTATTGATCTGGAAGACTAGAGGGTGGCTAGCCCGGTAAGGGGCATGGTGAATGGAATTGGAATTTGATTTCTAATTTGCTTCCCCGAGATATAATAAAAAAGTTTCATGCTATAAAGCCTCCTCACCTTTTGGCTATTTAGGACAGACTCATATGAGCAGGTGAGCCATTTGGTACTTATTATGTTCGAAGTGCATATAAGATGATCAATGGTTTGCAAGGAAGGGTACTTGACCCGGTATGGGGGAGAATTTGGAAGTTGGATGGTCTTGAGAGATTGCGGAGCTTCACCTGGTTGATTTATCACAATAATTTGAATACCAACTCAAGAAGAAGTCATTAGAGTATTGAGGAGGATATTTGTCTTGTGTATAGTAGGGAAAGTGAAACAATCATTCATATTTTATGAGATTATTTCTTTGATGTACAAGTGTGGAATGCTATGCTCAATCCACTAGAAAGAACCATGTTTTATCATGGAGATATTAAGGAATGGGTGGCTAGCAATCTACTCCAACTATATAGGGGGATCATTTGCCAATTAGAGTCTGGTTTGGAGCATAACGTGTTGGGTGCTACGTAGGTGGAGAAATAAGGGAATTTTTTAGGAAGGTTTCACAAGGCCATCCAACCCTGTGCAGGTAATCTAGTACTAGGTTAAACAACTGAAACTATTGATCTAAACATGCTAAAGACTTAAACAACATATTCAGATCAACATAGCGGAAGCAAAACGGATCAAGAACACATACCTCCAGCCATTGCAAGTTGAAATTTGTTCACACACCTTTGACCCGGTATCTGCTTGACTTTCCAAACCTTTACTCGTTCAAACTCAATGATGTTTATTTTTCTGAATAGAGGAGTAGGCTTAGTGACCCAAATCAGAGTTCAATGAACGTGGAGATGGACGTGGAAACGAGGGAGTGCAAGATTTTCACACATAACTGTTGCTGAGATAATGGGTTAAATGTATGTTGAAAATAGACCACATTGGAAACCAATTTCCAGTGAAAATAGCAAAAGATTTCAACTGAAATCCATTTTCAAAAAACAGAGCACGTCTGTTGCGGGAAACACAGGAACAAACGGGAAATTTCATCATTCTCCCACTTGGTCCATTTAACCCAACATCAATCATAACAAGAAACAAAATATATAAATCATGGCGATAAGTCCTCTAGTAGCGAGTATTATCCTCCATGTATCACAATATATCAAGTCTCTTAATACCAGCCCTTAACTTAATGAATAAACCTTATGTTTATTCTAGGTCAAAACCAAATGATATTTCTCAAAATAAATAAATATGTGCACAAAAACATATGAGAAAACATCAAACTAAATAAGAGTTTCATATAAAATAATAAATGTACGTACAATGAAAATCACATCATGGAACCAAGTCCTATTCGTACTACATGATCCTTAAAATTCTTTGGTGGCATGCCTTTAGTCAAAGGATCAGCAATCATTAACTCAATACTAATGTGTTCAATGATCACTTTCTTTTTCTTAACACGTTCTCTTATGGCTAAATATTTGATGTCGATGTGCTTACTTCGACTTCCATTCTTGTTGTTTTTAGTCATAAATACTGCAGCAGAGTTGTCACAGTACAACTTCTATGGCCTAGAAATAGAGTCCACAACTCTAAGCCTAGATATGAAACTCTTCAACCATACACCATGCGAGGTAGCCTCAAAACAAGAATCAAACTTGGCCTCCATAGTGGAGGTAGCAGCCAAGGTTTTGTTTGCACTTCTCCAAGATACAACTCCACCAGCTAGCATAAGAATATAACCAGATGTTGATTTCCGGGTATCAATACAGCTAACATAGTATGAATCAGAGTAGCCAATCACCTCCAAATCATCAATCCGTCTATACATGAGCATGTAGTTCTTTGTCCCTTGAAGATATCTCATCACCTTCTTTGCAGCTTTCCAATGGTCAACATCTGGATTGCTCTGATATCTTTCCAAAACTCCAACAGCATATGCAATGTCAGGTCTGGTGCAAACTTGAGCATACATAAGGCTTCCAAAACTAAAGCATATGGAATATTTTTCATGTATTCCAGCTCGAAATCTTTTTTTGGGCATTGACTTAAATCGAGTTTGTCACCCTTCACAATGGGAGCTATACTCGGTGAACAATCCTTCATGTTAAATCTCTCTAAAACTTTGTTGATATAGGTTTCTTGAAACAAACCCAAAATGCCTCGAAATCTTTTTCTATGGATCTTAATGCCAATAACATAAGATGTCTCTCCTATATCCTTTATATCAAAATTCTTTGAGAGAAATTATTTCACCTCATATAGCATAACATTCTCATTAGCCGCAAGCAAAATATCATCCACGTATAACACAAGAAAACAAATCTTACTCCCACTGACCTTCTGGTATATACATTGATCCATGATGTTCTCTTCAAAACCGAATGAAGTGATGACCTCATGAAATTTTAAATACCATTAGCGAGAGGCTTGTTTCAATCCATAGATGGATTTATTAAGCTTGCAGACTAAGTGCTCATCATCACTAAAGGAGAATCCTTCAAATTGTTTCATGTAGATCTCTTCCTCTAGATTACCATTGAGGAACGCCATTTTCACATCCATTTGATATAACTCAAAGTCAAAATGAGCTACTAATGCCGTAATTACTCGGAGGGAATCTTTCTTGGTTACAGGAGAAAATGTCTATGTGTAGTCGATTCCTTCTTTTTGAGTGAACCATTTGGCAACAAGTCTTGCCTTATGTTTTTCAATGTTGCCTTGTGAGTCTTTCTTTGTTTTAAAGACCCATTTACATCCAATGGCTTTTACACCATTAGGCAACTCAATGAGATTCCAGACTCAGTTAGATGCCATAGAATTCATCTCATCTTTCATGGCACTATACCACAAATTTGATTCCTTAGAACTCATGGCCTGTGAAAACGTTTTAGGATCATTTTCGAATCTAATGGTATAGTCTGATTCTTGTAGATACACTACATAATCACTAGCAATTGCTGACCTTCTGCCTCTAGTAGATCTTCTTAATATTGCCTCGTTATCTTCTTGAGGAACTTGTTGTCCAACCGGCTGTTCAACAGGTTGTTCAACATTATCATGTTGTTCTTCATCAATAATTTGATCTACAGGATCATTTTCAACAGCTTGTGGAACTTCAATTATCGGTCGTCTAACACCCATATGTACTTGAGGGGCGTGAATGACAATCATTCTGTCTCTTGATATAGAGGGTTGAACCTCATAATGATCCTTTTCAGAAACAATGTCCAGAAATTGATCACTCCCACTGATCAAGTCATTCTTAAGAAACTTGGAATTTCTTGATTCCACAATTCTAGTGCTCTGTGATGGACAATAGAATCTATACCCTTTGGAATTTTTAGCATATCCAATGAAATACCCACTAATAATCCTTGGGTCTAGTTTCTTCTCTTGTGGGTTATAAATTCTTACTTCAGACGGGCATCTCCAAATGCGTATATGTCGCAAACTTGGTTTCTAACCTTTGAATAACTCTAAAGGTGTCTTTGAGACAGCCTTGGTCGGAACTCGGTTTAATATATACACAACCGTCTTTAGTGCTTCAATCCACAAGAATTGAGGAAGTCTTGTGTTACTCCTCATACTTCTCACCATGTCCATTAAAGTTCGGTTTCTTCTTTCTGCCACACCATTCTGATCCGAAGAACCAGACATAGTATATTAGGCAACAATCCCATGTTCTTGAACAAACTGCACAAATGGACTAGGTGCTTGTCCATTCTCTGTGTATCTATGTTAATAATTTGGTAAGTGTACCAAATCGTACAAGTAATAAAGAGTGAATAAAGTTGTCGATCCCACGAGGATTGTGTGTCAATTATCAATGTAAACTTAGAAATCGCTAATTGAACTGAGAAAATGATTTGATAACTTTGAATTGTATTGGTTTTTAACAAGCGTAAAAGAAATTAACTAAAAACAGAGCAATTGACAAATTAAAGAATGTTTTTGGATTTTTAAGGAGAAGAAAGTCTATTGAGAAAAGCGGCTAGGGGTCGAATCCCATTGTTTACCCTATTATGCTATTGATGAATTCTCAATACAAGCAGTAATTATGCATTTGAAGTTCCAATCAACAAATTAGGCCAAGATCAATTCCTTGATTCAAAACCTCTTTAACCCAATCACAACTCCCAATTCCTTAGGTAATTGTTAATTCAAGTTAAGCATTAATAACAGTGATTTAATGGAACACATAATTACAATGATATATCCCTATATTCAATCATAATTATGTCAACTTTACTCAAGTCCAGCATTAAAATGAATTTTCCAATTTGAAATAATACCCACATTCAAATCAATAATGATCAAGTATTGATTAGCATTAAGCAATGAGTAGAATGTTCAAATCCATGAATTAACTTGTAAAGAAAAACAAATCAGATCATATAAAAGTATTTACAATGTTCATCTGACCCTAGCTATAAGAAATTTAGCTACTCATAATGGAAAAAGAAGAGATGAGAGAAATCAAACAAATGGGAGAGGAAAAAGCCATTGATTCTTCAAGGTGTTGTTCCCAAGCTTGAATCATCAAATGAAATGGAAGAAAAAGGAACCCTAGCAGAGTTATGGGTAAAAACCCAAATATTTCTGAGTTCAGAAACGAAAACTATCCAAAAGATCGTAACCAAATGTTTTCTTTGTCTATTTATATTTGCAGGATAACGGCCATCGCCTAGCGATGACCCAAGCTCGCCTCGCGACGGCCCGTGTACAAAGGGAAGCCCAGTGCAGTCTCAGATCCTTTCACTCCTCTTCTCGCCTATGGATGATCCTCGCCTCACGATAGCACGAAATCTCGCCTTGCGATGGAAGTTCATCGCCTCGCGATAGCAAGTTCAAAACAAGAACAACTTCATCCTTCTTCTTAGTTGAATCCAAACCTGTTTCATTCAAAAATTAGAACTCATCAAACAATGAACTCCCAAACTAATCATGCTAAAAAACAATTAAAACTTATCTATTTTCTTCCAAATTTCTTTAATTCTAAGCCCACTTTGACATCAAAAACTCACTTGTGCTAAGGATTCAACACAACCCCAAACTTAGAGTTTTGCTTGTCCCCAAGCAAACAACCAATCTCAAACAAAAATCAAAGGGGGTAAAACTACATTTTTATTCATTGTTCAAACAACCCTTTCAACAAAATCCCAAAATTGAACATTCCACACAAATTGCAACAATCATTGCACAATCAATTCACCTAATCTTTTGCATTCATGCTTCCCATTCATCACAATTTTAGGTAATCAAAACCAATGATCCACTAAGAGCAGCATATCAATCCTCACTACTCCTCTCTAGAATAGATGTTTCACTCAACTCAAGTGTCTAGAGGAATTATTTACACTCAATTCACATCACAAGCAGCACTCTACCATAAGCTTGACAAAGTTCTAGAGAAGTAAATGCATTGCAATGCACACACACACAAAAAGAGGTCTTTTTGGGTTGTAATGGGGCTTAGGTAAAGGTAGAAAATTATTTGGACAAGAGGCTTTTTGTACTTGGAAATAGACACAAGTCATTTCATGACACTCTTGAGCCATCCTTCAATTTATTCAGAACCAAATTCCCCAAAACAATTCTTCAAAATAAAAGAAAGGAAAAAAAAAATAGAATAAGATGCTAATTAATTATATATATATATATATTTTTTTTCTTTTTTTTTTTTTTGATTTCATTTTTAGTTTTTTTTTTTTTTTTTTTTTTTTTTGTTTTTTTTTTTTTGGTTTTTTTGTTTTTAGAAATTACACCGAGAAAAAAGTCTATAACTACCCCAAACTTAAAACATTGCTTGCCCTCAAGCAACCCCAAACTTAAGAATGTGCCAAGACATGCCATGAAATGACCCTTACCTAACTCCAAGTAAGTAGGGACAATGGTTTTCCAGTTATTGGCTTGTAATGAGGGATCAAAGCAAAGACAAGGCTACAGGCTCAAGGGGCTTAGCAAAAGACAAAAATATTAAGGTGGTTTATTTAGGCCCTAGGTAAAAACAAAAAGAATGCCTCAGTGTGTTGGAGCAAGCAAGCAAAAACAACTAAGAACTAGGTCAAGTGCTGAAGAATGCCACAGGCAATGGAAGCACACATGAAGAAATGACAGTGTTTAGGCCCAAATGCTCACAGGTGATTGAGAGTGAGGAAAAACATGCTACAATCAATTTTACTTTGATTAAGATTACCATGAGTTACTGAAAAAGGACACACTCAAGCAAAATTTCAGCTCCAAAATTATACAACTCATGCACAACTTAAGTGTCAAGTTCTAAATTGTTTTCAAAAATATCAAAATTCAAATCATCATCAAAAATCAAAAAGCAAAACTAAAACATCAAACAAAATCAAATCAGACATGCACAACTAAAGTGTGTTCAATATCAAAAATCAAACAAGAGAGTTTAACCAAGCATAGCAAAATCAACACTAAAACATCCTTGGTTAACTAAATAACTAAATGTCATCATCATGCTCTGCAGCTCCACCCTCGGTGCTCTCCGCATCCTCAGTAGCAAATTGGTCATCTTGGCTTTCACTAACTCCTTCCTCTGCATCAGCAAGGGGTGTATCAGCAACACGAACACCCTCTACAGCATCAGCTAACAACTCCTCATCATCAGCAACCTGATCCCCCTGAATAGGTGGGTCTACCGGTTCCTCCTCAAGAGTTGTTGCAGCCACTCCAGAACCCCCAGCACCCTGGCTGTGCCCTCTGGACGGTGGCATCATACTCTGAAAATACTGATCTGTAGAAGGGTCAAGAGATACATCAGTCAGCAAGGATAAATCAATTCCCCATTCCGGGGCCCGAGATCGTAAGATCAGCTCCATGTTGCGCATGGACTGGAAACACAAGGCGGTCAGCCTGCCAAGAGAATGAATGGTCTGATTATGAAGGGCCTGCGCGTCCTGAATGGCAGCAAGCTGATGCTGAATAGATTCCAAAGATAGTGGCTCAGAAACTAGCTCCGGTGCCGTAGGCTCCTCTGCTTGTGACTTTGGTGCAGGAGCAGCAACTGACGCTGGTGCAGGAGTAGCATCCAGTGGCCCAGATGGTTGCTTTCTAATCCACTGCGCTGTAATGGGCGCTTTGGGTTTCCCAATAGTGTCAGTATATGAAGACTTGACACCCTCCTTAGCACACAACAAGCAAATCAGGGATGGGTAAGCTAATGTGCTGGTATCATCATTTGCAATATGTAGCATCTCTTTAGCAATGATGTCCCCCACATTAAGAGATTCACCTTTCATGATTGCAATGATGAGCTGGGCCCGGTGAACAATGATGTCAGAGGTATTAGAGCAGGAAAGGACTGTCTGATGAACAAATACAGACTAAGCCTTGGCAAGTGGCTTCATATCAATACTTCTAAATCTCCGGGGAATATTGTCCCGAGTTTTGAACCATTTAGCCCCTGGACTGCAAAGGTACTCAATCAACTCATTGTAGTCAATCTCCCCGTTTGTTCTGGTCTTGTAAGCACACACCCGAGGAATAGGAAGACTTAAAACCTCATTAATTTTCTCCCTGGTGAAACTGATTGTTTTACCTCTAACATAGCTGATATAGACTCGATTTGTGCCCGGAACTCGATATGCATTGGCATAGAATTCACGTACAATTTTCGGGCAATGATCATTGACATATCGAGTCAACTTTGCCCATTTCCTCCGGGCAATCTCAGCTTGTATCTCAGGTATAGTCTCAGAGAGGAAATCAAAAGTCCTGTCAGTGATGATCTTCTTCTTGCTGATTATGGACTTGAATTATTCTTGGTGTTCAAGGGAATGGTACAGATGTGCTGCAAAAGCAGGGTCTTCCTCCCCAGCTTGCTTTCTTTTCTTCTGCTTTCCTTGTTTTGAGGCAGAGGCCATGTTCCTGAAATAGGAAAATATAGCATTCATCAACCTTAGGCTCATGCATTACCAATAATCACGCAAGTGACTCTTAAACTTAAGTCAGAGTATTCAACAAGCACCTTGGAAGCAATTTGGTATCATGTTATTTTCACACATGCAAGTAATGCATCAGGTACACTCATCAAGTAGTTGAACAAACAAGGGAATGCACAGCATCAAAAACATGGCATGGTAATAACAAGAAGAAAAGGACAAGTATCCTTGTGAACTTTCTTACAGACACCTGGTGTGTGAGAAACATGCAATGGTTCAATTGAAACTAATAATACCCATATAATACCAAACTTGCATGAACCAAAATCACAAATCCACAGTTGCAATCATCCACACAACACAAGAAAATCACTGACTATCAAGCACAACTCGTAGTACTCAACATGGTAGCACAATGAGAAAAGGAAGGAAGAAGGACGAGCACAGTAATGACATTTATCAAGAGCCCTAGAATGAAGCTTGGAAAGAAGACATACCTGATCAGGAAGTGAGGAGGAGTGAAGTGTAAAGAGAGAATATGGAGGGAAGAAATGTATAAAAGTGAAAGGCGGTGAGGGTTTGAGAGAAAACCCTAACAGAGCTCTGCAAAAATTGCGCGTGGGAAAACTTCAAATGAACCATTTATTTATAAAATGCGACCCATCGCTAGGCGACAAAACAATGTCGCGCCGCGAAAGATACAATTGGCAAGAAAAAGAATGGTTCACGAGAAGTCGCCTGGCGAAGACCATCTATTCGCCTCGCGATGAAAGTCAGTGAGCCTCTGTTTCAAATTCGCCCAGCGATTGAAGAGTTCTCGAGAGCCGATGAGCCCCCTGGGAAAAACTTGAACAGTTACATGTTCCATATCGCTTTGCGATGACCCATCCTCGCCTTGCGATAAAAGTCAGAAGCTGGTGCTTAGAAATTTGCCTCGCGATGGTAAAACTACCGCGAGGCGATGGATACTGAGGAAAAACTTGGAAAGAACACGTCCTATATCGCCTTGCGATGACCCATCATCGCCTCGCGATGTAAGTCAGTAGCTTTGGGAAAAAATTCGCTGCGCGATGGGAGATCTACCGCGAGGCGATGAGCACTGGGAAGAAAACTTTGAATTTGCAACTCACAACTCGCCTCGCGATGAACAAATATCTCCTTGCGATAAAAGTCAGAAGCAAATTATAGGAAATTCGCCTCACGATGAAAACTTATCGCTTGACGATGAAACACTTGAAAATACTTAAAACCCTCTTGTCCTTCATATCGCCTCGCGATAAATAAGCATTGCCTCGCGATGCATGCTGAAATACTGATTTTGATGAGCGATAAATCCATTCGCCTGGCGATCTCTATAAATTCTGCATACTTCAAATCAAATCCTCATCACTTGAGTCATTTCTCTAAGATCAACAAAATTGCAACCTCATTCCTGCAACAGCAAGCACAAAATCATTATTATTATTTATGTATTTATTATTATTATTATTATTATTTATTTTTCAAAACAAGGAAAATTGGTATGCAAATTTAATGCAAGAAAAGAAAAGAAAAAAAAAATTGGGTTGCCTCCCAAGAAGCGCTAGTTTAACGTCGTTAGCTCGACGCCTTGTGAACTTTATGGCTCATGCAAAACAAGAGCAACCTTTGCTCTTTCTACTTTCCCACCAAGATACGGTTTCAGTCTCTGTCCATTGACCTTGAAAGCCCTTTTAGAAGCTAGATCCTCCACTTCTATTGCTCCGTAGGATGTCACCTCCTTCACAATGAATGGTCCTGACCATTTAGACTTTAATTTTTTCGGGAATAACTTCAGCCTGGAATTAAACAACAACACTTGTTGTCCCGGATAAAATTTTCTCTGTGAAATGTACTTGTCATGGTAGACCTTTATCTTCTGCTTGTATATCCCTATATTCTCATATGCGTGCACACGCATTTCATCAAGTTCATGCAGCTGATTAACTCTTTTTTCTCCACTCAAAGTAGGATCAAAATTCAAGAATTTTAAGGCCCAAAACGCCTTGTGCTCGAGCTCAACTGGAAAATGGCAAGACTTACCATAAACCAGCTGATACGGTGATAAACCTAAAAGAGTTTTATAGGCCATCCTATATGCCCAAAGAGCATCATCCAACTTCTTTGCCCAGTCCTTCCTTGAATGACCAACTGTCTTCTCCAAGATTCTTTTTATCTCCCTATTTGATACCTCCACTTGGCCATTGCATTGCGGGTGGTAGGGAGTTGCCACTTTGGTCGACATCATACTTGGAGAGAACATTTTGCACCGGTCACATTCATTAAATGAAATGTGCCCCCATCACTGATCAACACTCTGGGAACTCCAAATCTAGAGAATATGTTCTTTTTTATGAATTTAAGTACTGTTTGAGAATCATTTGCAGGAGTGGCCATGGCTTCAATCCATTTTGAGACATAATCAACAGCCACTAATATGTACTGGTTTGAATAAGAGGAAGGGAATGGTCCCATAAAATCAATGCCCCAGCAGTCAAACAATTCAACTTCCAGAATGGGATTCAAAGGCATTTCACTTCTCTTTGAGATATTGCCAGTCCTTTGGCATTTGTCACAACCCTTCACATAGTTGTATGCATCTTTAAAAATGGATGGCCAATAGAACCCCGACTGAAGTACCTTAGCAGCAGTACGTTCACCATTAAAATGCCCTCCACAAGGGGAATCATGGCAATGCCAAAGTATCTTCTGCCCCTCATCTTGTGACACACACCTCCTGAGAAGTCCATCAGGGCCAATTTTGAAAAGAAATGGGTCATCCCAAATGTAATATTGGGCATCCCGAAAGAATTTCTTTTTCTGTTGCCATGTGAAATCATCTGGTATAACCTTTACAGCTTTAAAGTTAGCCATATCAGCAAACCATGGCCTTTCTTCAATTGCAAACAACTTCTCATCTGGAAATTCTTCAATAATGTCTCTCTCCTTAGCAGTAACTTCAGAATTTTCCAACCTGGATAAATGGTCTGCTACCACATTCTCACTTCCCTTTTTATCTTTAATCTCAAGATCAAATTCTTGTAATAACAATATCCACCTAATCAGTCTAGGTTTTGATTCTCCCTTTGTTAGCAAGTATTTTATTGTTGCATGATCAGTAAACACAGTAATCTTTGATCCAATCAAGTAGGGACGAAATTTCTCCAAGGCAAATACTATGGCAAGTAATTCCTTTTCATTTGTGGCATAATGAATTTGGTTCTCATTAAGGACCTTGCTTGCGTAGTAAATTGCATGGAAAAATTTATCCTTCCTTTGCCCCAATACAGCTCCTACGGCATAATCACTCACGTCACACATAAGTTCGAATGGTAACACCCAATCAGGGGCTACAATAACAGGAGCTGAAATCAATTTTTCCTTCAACAGATCAAATGCATGCAGACAATCATGATTAAAATCAAAAGAGGAATCTTTAATGAGCAAATTGCACAATGGTTTTGCAATTTTTGAAAAGTCTTTGATGAATCATCTGTAAAAACCAGCATTACCTAGAAAACTTCTCACTCATTTCACATTTAAAGGTGGGGGCAGCTTCTCTATCACTTCAATCTTGGCCTTATCCACTTCTATACCTCTAGCTGAAATCTTATGGCCCAGTACAATGCCTTCCTTCACCATGAAATGACATTTCTCCCAATTTAAGACTAAATTGGTTTCTATGCACCTCTTAAGAACATTAGTGAGGTTAGACAAGCAAGAATCAAATGATGCACCAAAGACAGAGAAATCATCCATGAACACCTCTATATTTTTTTCAATCATATCAGCGAAGATAGAAAGCATGTATCTCTGAAAAGTAGCGGGAGCATTGCAAAGACCGAAAGGCATCCGTCTATATGCAAAAACTCCATAAGGACAAGTGAATGCTGTCTTCTCTTGGTCCTCTGGATCGACTGTAATCTGATTATAACTAGAATAGCCATCAAGGAAACAATAGAAATATTGTCCGGATAATCTCTCAAGCATCTGGTCCATGAATGGGAGAGGGAAATGATCCTTCCGGGTAGCTTGATTGAGCTTCCGGTAGTCGATACACATACGCCAACCAGTGACTGTTTTAGTAGGAATTAACTCATTTTTCTCATTTTTCACCACAGTCATACCTCCCTTCTTAGGAACAACCTGAACCGGACTCACCCAAGCACTATCAGAAATAGGGTAAATCATTCCTGCTTCAAGAAATTTCAACACTTCCTTTCTCACTACTTCCTTCATTGTAGGATTCAACCTTCTCTGTGGCTGGACCACTGGCTGGAATTCTTCCTCAAGTTTGATCTTGTGCATACAAAAAGTTGGACTAATCCCTTTTAAGTCAGAAATAGTCCATCCAATTGCAGTTTGATGCTCTTGGAGTACCCTAACAAGCTTCTCTTCTTCAAGTTTTGATAAAAAACTGCTGATGATTACGGGATTTGCATCTAGATTACCTAGAAAAACATAATTCAAGTGAGATGGTAAAGGTTTTAACTCTTGTTTTACTTTTTCTTCCACCTTGTCATTACAAACAGCATTATCTGCTTGATGTTCTTCCAGATATCGCAAACACTCCCTAATGACTTCATCATCCATCTCTCCATGCTTTTCAATTGAATGAACAAGCACCCTCTCAAGAGCTGCAGTTGGAGTGTTTTGCTGAAAGGATTCTTCAACTGTAGTATCAATCACATCCAACTGATAAGAAGTTTCTTTATCATCCGGGTGTTGCATCGCCTCAAAAACATTAAAGGTGACTTTCTCATCCTTCACTCGCAACATTAACTGCCCTTGCTGAACATCAATGAGGGCTCTCCCGGTAGCTAGGAAGGGTCTTCCAAGAATCAAGGGTACTTCTACGTCCTCCTCCATGTCTAACACGACAAAATCAGCTGAAAATATGAATTTATCAACCCTTACTAACACGTCTTCTATGACTCCATACGGGTGCTTAATTGACCTATCTGCCAGTTGCAAAGCCATTCTTGTTTGCTTGACCTCACTTCCCCCAAGCTTCTTAAGTATAGACAATGGCATCAAATTTATGCTCGCTCCCAAGTTACAGAGAGCTTTTCCAATGGTCATGTTGCCAATAGTGCATGGAATTGTAAAGCTCCCTGGATCCTTCAATTTTGGGGGAAGCTTCCTTTGAAGTATTGCACTACACTCTTCTATCAATGCAACCATTTCATCCTCCTTGAACTTCCTCTTCTTAGTCAACAATTCCTTCATAAATTTAGCATATGTAGGCATTTGTTCCAATGCCTCTGCAAAAGGAATGTTGATTTGGAGACGTTTAAAAATATCCAAAAATTTTGCAAGCTACTCCTCTTTCTCCTTTTTCTTGCTCAAATGAGGATATGGTAACTTCACATATGGGGGTATCACTTGAGGCCTATCCCCATCTTACAAAATCTGACGCTTTGTTCTCCTTAAGATGGAGTCTTCATCTATCAAGTTAGAACTCTTTTTATCATCCTTTTTCTGACTTACGTTCTTTTCTTCATTTTCTTCTAAATTCACAATGTCACTCATTTCATGTGGCTCTTCATCCAATGTTTTTTGCTCCTTTATTCCATTAGACTCTGGAACTACTGGCTCCACCATGGATGATGTAACAATCTTTCTACTCCTCAAAGTTACAGCTTTGCAAGACTCATTCTTGGGATTATCCACTGTATTTCTAGAAAATTGTCCCCTGGATTGTTCAGCAAGTTGCTTTGAGAGCTGTCCGATTTGGTTTTCAAGGTTCTTGATGGATGCATCTTGATTTTTGAAATGAGCCTCATGATTCTGAAAATTAGTTTGAGTCATATGCATGAATTGAGTCAATGCCTCTTCTAAGGCAGTAGGCTTTTCTTTAGGTTGCTGAAGTGGAGGAGGTTTGCTTGATTGAAGAGCTTCATGTTGCTTCCAAGAAAAGTTGGGATGATTCCTCCACCCTGGATTATAGGTGTTAGAATAAGGAGTCCCTCTTTGCCCTTGAAAATTTCCCATGTAATTAGCTTACTCATTGGAATCACCTTGAGGTTCACAAGCACCATTCTCATGTCCTCCCCCACAAAAATCACACCTCATACATTGCATCACAGCCTTGGGATGATGAGATTGAGAAGAACCTGCTTGCAAAAGGTATGAAGTTGTTTGGTAAGAACCTCTAATTGTTGAGAAACTAACTTGTTTTGGGCTAATAGAGCATTATGTGCATCCAGCTCTAGAACACCCCTCCTTGATTGCACTCCTCTATCATGCTGAACAAGATACTCATTTGAGGCCATCGCTTCCACTAACTCTCTTGCTTCTTCAGCTGTCTTGTTATTCATTGTACCCCTTGCTGAAGCATCTAGCATCATCTTTGTATTTGGTCTCAACCTATGACACAATGTTTGCATTTGTGTCAAGTCATCAAAACCATGGTCGGGGCATCTTTTCAAAAGTCCTTTGAACCGTTCCCATGCTTCATAAAGATTTTCTCCATCTTTTTGCTCAAAATTAGTAATTTCAGCCATTCTCTTGATGAACTTGGAGGTAGGGAAGAATCGATCCATAAATTTGTCCTCCAACTCATTCCAAATAGTAATACTCCCTTGAGGAAGTGTTTGTAACTAATCCTTTGCCCTATCCCTCAAAGTGAAAGGAAATAATCTCATCATCTTAGCTTCTTCAGAAACACCATCCAGCTTCAATGTACCACAAATCTCAAAGAAATTTACTAAGTGCTAATTGGGATCTTCATTATCCATTCCAGAAAACTGATTCTGCTTGAGAATATTCAAAAGAGAAGTTCTGATCTCAAATGCATTTGCCTCCACCGGTTGATACTTAATAGCCAACCTCTGACGGTTGTTCCTCTGGCCAAAATCTCCCAAAGTCCGCCTAGGTGGTGGTTGTGCAGCCATGACTTCTACTGTGAGAGTATTAGAAGAAGAAGAAGTAGATTCTTGTTTTTCTTGAGTTATTTTCTGTTGCTTTACTTTCTTTGCTTGCTTCCTATTTACTTTTTCTGTTTTCACAATCTCAAGATCAAGCAAAAATTCAACTGCCTTTTTCCCTCGCATAAACAGCAACTAGGAGAATGGTAAGTACAAGTCAACTATATGTAAAAAATTGAAGTAAAATAATGCAGTAAAATTTCTAAACAAACAAACTGAAAACAAAATAAATGTCCAAAGTAATAACTCCTTTGCCTTGTTGATAATCAACTCAATAATCCCCGGCAACGGCACCAAAAACTTATTAATAATTTGGCAAGTGTACCAAATCGTACAAGTAATAAAGAGTGAATAAAGTTGTCGATTCCACGAGGATTGTGTGTTAATTATTAATGTAAACTTGGAAATCACTAATTGAACTGAGAAAATGATTTGATAACTTTGAATTGTATTGGTTTTTAACAAGCGTAAAAGAAATGAACTAAAAACAGAGCAATTGACAAATTAAAGAATGTTTTTGGATTTTTAAGGAGAAGAAAGTCTATTGAGAAAAGCGGCTAGGGGTCGAATCCCATTGTTTACCCTATTATCCTACTGATGAATTCTCAATACAAGCAATAATCATGCATTTGAAGTTCCAATCAACAAATTAGGCCAAGATCAATTCCTTGATTCAAAACCTCTTTAACCCAATCACAACTCCCAATTCCTTAGGTAATTGTTAATTCAAGTTAAGCATTAATAACAGTGATTTAATGGAACACATAATTACAATGATATATCCCTATATTCAATCATAATTATGTCAACTCTACTCAAGTCCAGCATTAAAACGAATTTTCCAATTTGAAATAATACCCACATTCAAATCAATAATGATCAAGTATTGATTAGCATTAAGCAATGAGTAGAATGTTCAAATCCATGAATTAACTTGTAAAGAAAAACAAATCAGATCACATAAAAGTATTTACAATGTTTATCTGACTCTAGCTATAAGAAATTTAGCTACTCATAATGGAAAAAGAAGAGATGAGAGAAATCAAACAAATGGGAGAGGAAAAAGCCATTGATTCTTCAAGGTGTTGCTCCCAAGCTTGAATCATCAAATGAAATGGAAGAAAAAGGAACCCTAGCAGAGCTATGGGTAAAAACCCAAATATTTTTGAGTTTAGAAACGAAAACTATCCAAAAGATCGTAACCAAATGTTTTCTCTGTCTATTTACATTTGCAGGATAACGGTCATCGCCTAGCGATGGCCCAAGCTCGCCTCGCGACGGCCCATGTACAAAGGGAAGCCCAGTGCAGTCTCAGATCCTTTCACTCCTCTTCTCGCCTCGCGATGGATGATCCTCTTCTCGCGATGGCACGAAATCTCGCCTCGCGATGGAAGTTCATCGCCTCGCGATAGCATGTTCAAAACAAGAACAACTTCATCCTTCTTCTTAGTTGAATCCAAACCCATTTCATTCAAAAATTAGAACTCATCAAACAATGAACTCCCAAACTAATCATGCTCAAAAACAATTAAAACTTATCTATTTTCTTCCAAATTTCTTTAATTCTAAGCCCACTTTGACATCAAAAACTCACTTGTACTAAGGATTCAACAATCTACCATAGTACTTTTCACCTCTATCCGATCTCACGATCTTAATTTGCTTTCCATATTGCTTCTCCACTTTAGCCTTAAAAACTTTAAAGGCGTCCAAAGCTTCGTCCTTAGAGCAAAGTAAGTAGAGATACATATATCGTGAATAATCATCTATAAAAGTGATCAAGAATTTCGGACTACTTGCATCCATGTCTAGACAACAAATATCTGTATGTATGATATCCAATAGGTTCAAGCTCCTCTTTGTACCTTTTTTAGACTTGTTGGTTTAATATAATCCACACAAGCCTCAAAATCAGCAAAATCCAAAGTACTAAGTACCCCTTCATTTACCAATTGCTTAATTCTTTCAATAGAGATATGTCTCAATCTCCGGTGCCATAACATAGAGGATTCCTTATTCACAACACATCATTTTAAACCAGCAGTAACATGCATAGAATTATAAGCAACGTCATTTTGTAAATTAATAGAGTAAAGACCATCAAGTAATGTACTAAAACCAATAGTTTCAGATTTATTGGACAAAGTAAAACCAGAATCTGAAAAATTAAAAAAAAAACCCAAAGGTGCAAGTCTTGAAACAGAAATCAAATTCTTAGAAAAACTAGGAACATAAAAGCTCTTTTCTAAACGTAAAATAAAACCACTGCTTAAAACCAAATTGCACCTCCCAATGGCTTCCACATGTGAACTCATCTTCCCTCCTGAATAGATGTATTGTTCACTTCCCACTAGCTTCCTTAGGTTTTCTATACCCTACAAGTTATTAGAAATATAGATTGTAGAACCAGATTCAATCCACCATGTGTTATGATTAACACTAACAATATTAGATTCATAACAAATAAATGTAAATGGAGTACCTTTCTTGTCGATCCAGTTCTTAAACTTTGAGCAGTCTTTCTTCATGTGCCCCTTCTTCTTGCAGAAAAAATAATTTGACTCTTTCTTTATAACTGACTGAGGAGGAATGTTGCCTTTATTTTTGGCTTGATCCTTCTTTTTCTTTTTGGCAATAGTCAAGTTCACCCTTTCACCCTCTTCCATCATCAACCTTTCCTCTTCTTGAACACACATAGTCAATAGCTCATTAATTGACCACTTATCCTTATGTGTGTTATAAGAGATTTTGAAATGGTCATATTGCTGAGGCAAAGTGCCAAAAATGTAGTGTACCAGGAAAGAATCCGACATGGTACCCTCCAAGGCTTTCAAATGAGCCTATATCCCTTATGTGCATGATGTGATCACGCACACCTCTTATCCCAGTGAGCTTCATGGATAAGAACTGTATTATCTGGGTGCTGGCAAGCACCTTGTCAGATGTAGTGAATTGCTCGTCAATGGCTTTCAAAAGATCCTTGACTTTATTATGTTGGTCGACAGAACCACGGATACTAGTAGCTATTTTGGTCTTCATGAACATCACGGAGAGATAATTAGATTTCTCCCATTTTTTATAAAGATTAACAACATCTGGAGTGCTGGTTTCAGTAATACTGGGTGGTTCATCTTTCCTAATAGCATAATCGATGTCCATCCAGCCCAAATGGAGAAGAACTCTCTCTTTCCAAACTTTATAGTTGTCACCCCTTAATTCAGAAATTTCACACTTAATATCATAAATGTTCGCAGGTTGAATAACTGCAAAGTTCAAACATACATGCTCATTATTCATAATTTGAGACAAATAAATGTCATGTTTTACCAATGTAAATCATGTCTTAATCTATGAATCTAGTGACATAAAACTTGTCTATGGGCTAAAGTCCTACTCAATTAGACTCATCATGTAACCTTATGACAAAACTATCAAATCATGTTCCATTTCTTAATTCCTGTGGGTAGATCAAGAAATATAATTTGATATTTTATCCTAATTAATCATACAAATATAACAAAATTCATGTGGGTAGATTTCATTACATCACATATGATTAATTACAATTAATGTTTTAATGTGATTCTAAAACTTAATATATAATCCTAATCAATTAAAGATGTTGTGGCTATTCCCTAATTAATCAAAATTATATCAATCACATAACATTAATTAATTCTTAATAAAGAGCTAAATATTTGCATAATATCCTAAATAATGCAAATAAATCTGAATAACAATGCATAAATATTATTTAACATAATTTTGCATGTACAACATCATAAATTCATACATACAATTTTCAAGAAATAAATAAATAATATATGCATACAATTATTCAATAATTAAAACCATATAAGCTCTTTAATCATTAATTTTAATGTGCATAAATTATTTAATTTAACTTTGCATGCTTAAATAAATACCAAAATTAACATACAAAATAAACAAATAATTCAAACATATTAAAATTTACTAAACAGATGATAAACCATTCTTAAACAACAGTATATGTGCAGAAAAGATTCATGGAATTCAACATGTTAAGGTACCTGTATATTTAATAATAACACCATAGTTATTACAAAAAAGGTTGGTGGCATAGAGGTAGTCCCATTAACATTCATTCATGAGGTCACAGGTTCTATCCAAATCAGACGCAGCATTAGAGCTAGCAAAACGGGCTAACCCGCCCGACCTGCCAAAATACGAGGCGGGGTGGGTTGGCCCGTTTTGAGAAATGAGTTAGAATAGTCAACCCACTCTGTTTTAAGATAGGTTGACGGGTTGGCCCGCATAAAAGATAAAATGAGAAAAAGTAAGCGGGTTGGAGGGTCAACCCGCTTAACCCTCCTAAAAAATAAAAATATATATAAAATAAAAATTATTATAAAAAATTTTAAAAAATAATAAGTCTATTATAAAAGGAGATATAAAATCAGTGAGACAACAATGTTTAAGTTAGCATTTTAAAAACAAAAAAGCTAGAAGAGAAAGGAAAGTTACATTCATTCTCTTTAAGCTTTCATTTGTGGCTCTATGTTTCTCATTTCTTAACAGTCAACAGTGAGATGCAAGGATGTCACTTCCTGTTCAGAAATTCAAACAATATTAAAAACAAACCATAAGAAATAGTCTTATCCTTTATAGCTAGCAAGCACTAACTGAAAGTTCATAATGAATGAACCATATTTCATAACACAAATACTCAAATCCAATATTTCATAACACAAACATTAAGTCTAATCCATAACCATAACATAACTCAATAGTTCCGATTTCCATAACAATGAGTTCCAATTCCATCAAACCATAAAACATAAATTGATAACCATCAAACACAAATTAAAGTTCAAAGACCAAGGTTACAAAAACAACTAAATCAATCATCTTCTAAATTAAGAACATTTGATGCTCACTTGGATAAAGATGGCTCCACTCTTGAGGTTGTAGCATTGACATCATCAACATCCTCAACTACAAATCACAATCAAAAAATAAATAAATAATTGACAAATGATATTATGATAATGATCCTAAAGAAAATAATAATTGCAATGTTATACATTCAAATTAAAGAAATTACCATCATTAACAAAACCATGCAACCAACTATGAGTACAGATCAAAGCTTG
Organism: Ormosia semicastrata; assembly: GCA_029884595.1. Lineage (NCBI taxonomy): Eukaryota > Viridiplantae > Streptophyta > Magnoliopsida > Fabales > Fabaceae > Ormosia > Ormosia semicastrata. Next base: position 4,641,681 of record JAQQTO010000022.1, on the reverse strand, counting down.
GACATTTTGTGGCAAAAGACTGCTTCTATACTTGTTTAAAACACGTGCACCAATACTAAATGCAAATTCGGATGTCACAATTGTAATAGGAATGCTCAACACGTCACAAACCATTATGGATAGATTTGGATAGCGGTGGTTCATAGTGTCCCTCCACCATTGTAACACATTTAAATCTTCATAAATATCAAAATCTAAAGTTGGCTCATCCAAATAAAGCTCAAGTTGTGACCTTCTAACTCTAGAAGCAAGTTGATCCTTGTGCATTTTCAATTCCTATCATATTTGACAAGTGGAATACATGAAAAGAAAAACAAGATCAATTTAAAAAAGTGCACAATAGAAAGAAAGTAATTTATTAATTTAAAATATACATATACTTACACCAAACATCCTTTTATTTATTTCCTTGAGTTCCTTCAGCAAACATGAAGATTGAGTAGAGACAACACTTGTGACGTTGGAAGCAGAGGCATTGTTAATCGAATTTGAATACTTTTCAAAGAGCATGACCAATTTTCTCCTCACATGTTCTACCTTTTGGTCACAAGTAAATTCATCAATTTTTGAGTAACAATAACTTAATGAAGAAAACTTAATCTTTGGATCAAGAACCGCTCCTAGTGCAAGTACAATACTATACTCATCCCAATATTTCTCAAACTTCTTCATCATCTTTTCTCCCATGCTCCTTATAACATCATTTTTACTACTTAGACTTTCTTGAAGAACATATTAAAATTTTCAAACTTGCAAAAAATATAAGTTGGAAGTAGGGTAAGATGTGCCAAAAATCAAATTAGTAGTGTCATAAAATAGTAACAAGAATTCACAAATTTTTTTCTCCTTTTTTCCATTCATTAACCAAAGGGCAATATTTATAATTTGCATTTTTTGCTTGAAAATTACCAAATGCCCGTTTGTATTTGAGAGCGCTTTCAAGCATGATATAGGTTGAATTCTATCTAGTAGGAACATCTAGACGCAATCCCTTCCTGGTGCCAATAGACTCAAGACCAAGTTGTGCAACACATTCTTAAAATTTTCTCATTCTACCCTTCGATCCCTTCACATAATTCACACACTCTCTAATTTTGTACAAGGCATCACTAGTCACTTTCAATCCCTCTTGAACAATGAGATTTAAAATGTGGGTAGAACAACGAACATGAAAAAATTCCCCATCACATAACAACCAATCACTCATAGCAAGGTTATTTTTCAAAACTTCTTGCATGTTGTCGTTAGCGGATGAATTATCTAAAGTAAAAGAAAAAATCTTTTTCTCATTTCCCATTCCTTAAAAAATCAAAAATCTTTGAAGCCATTTCAAATCCGGTGTGAGGAGGAGGCATGTGACAAAAATTGAGAATCTTGCTATTTAACTTCCAATTTGTATCAACAAAATAAGCGGTTAAACATATGTAACCTTCTATTGTACAAGCTGTCCATAAATTAGAAGTTAGACATATCTTATTCGGAATGCTAGTCATTGTTTGTTTAAGCCTCTCTTTCTCTCTGTTGTGAATATTTAAGACATCGACTTTTGTTATATTCCTAGAAATAAGATTTGCATCAGGATTCAAGTAGTTTATCTAACTCCTAATCTTCTTATACTCAACAAAGTTAAATGACAAATCATGCTCAATGATTGCAGCGACACACATCTCACATGATACCATTTGATCTATATTTTAAGACTTTAGTTTTCCTTGTATGTCTATCATCATTTGACCAACATCGTCAAATTTAACTTCATTATAATTTGAGATGTGAAGATTTAAAGATGACGTCCCATATAATCTACCCCCAACCTTATACTTTTTTTACAAGCATTACATTCTGCCCTTTCTACTTCATCGTCACCCACTCCTATCTTTGTGAAAAACTTCCAACAATCAGATGTTGATGCTTTAGCCTTTCTCTTTGGAGGTTCGAAATGGGACTTATCAATAGTATGATCCACATTTTCAGGATTTATTGATGGAGTCCATTTTATGTTTTCAGTTTCAGATAAACACTCAAATAAAATCATTGCAAAATTTGCAACAAAAAAAATACATGCAATGATTATCAATTCAACCATAACCATAAGTAATAACAATCAATTAAGAATACAAGTTTAGCACTATGCACCAGCATAATCCAGCACACACATGCAAAAATTCCAGCACACAATCTAGCACATAAGCAAAAATCCCAACACACAATCCAACACACATATGCAAAAATCTTAGCACACAATCCAACACACGTGCAGAAATCCAACACATAATCATCCCAATTAGTCAATATTATCAGCACACAAAAACAATCCAGGAAGCACACAAATCCAATTATTTTTAAAAAGTAATTATTTCCAAACACCCTCTTCATAGAAAAGGTGCTAAAGATGCTAAAGTTTTCAACTTTTCATGAGGATGAGGTGATTAAGCGGTACCCACAAGAATAATGGAATATATTGGTGTGAAAACAAACTTAAGAGTAATTTTTTTTTTCAGTTGGGCATTTTTTGAAAGAAAAAAGTAACTGAGGTATGTACCGCCGGTGAGAGAGTGACAGAGAGAGAGTGCGACAAAGAGAGAGACGACCACCGACGACAGAATAGAACAGAGACCGAGAGAGGGACCGACAGAACTGCCAAACAAAACGACGATGGAGAGAGAGCGCAGGACGGTGTCGGTAGATCTGAGCAGGAATGAGACGATGGCTGGAGAGGGGGACGACCGATCTAGAAGTGGAAGGCACGGACAACAGCAACTGATTTGCAATTGCAGGGAAAAAATAAGATTGAAAATGGAATGGAGATACAAGAGAGTGAAGTGAAGAGTGAAGACACTGTGAAGTCTGAAGTGGGACGTGCACATGGGTGATAATTGAAAAGAAGAAACTAGAAAGATTGGAATTGAAAAGATTGGGTGATAAAAATAAAATGTGAAGTTCGTGGACCGTGGCCGTGGGTAAGGGGCTGAGGGCCCAAGGGGGAATCAGAATTAGGACTCAGGAGTGACTAAAAAGAAATTAAGAAAACTAGATCTGAAAAGGAAAAAAAGTAACTCAATGGGTCAACCCGCACCCGACCCGCATAACCCGCGGGTTAACCGAGGCATGTTGTACGAGTTAAAAAAAAAACGAGTTCAACCATTGAACCCAACCTGCTTAAAAAAAAAGGTTGGCCGATCAACCCAACGGGTTGGATCCATTTTGCCACCTCTACGCAGCATACCAATTTTTTTAATCAAACAAAAACTGAATAAAAATTTCAAAAGGATTCAAAAAAGGAAGTATTCCAAGAATTGAACTCGGGACCTCTCGCACAAGCATTTGAATGAAAAGCAGCCTACTAGTGCACCACTTTAGTATTGAGTAACTAATGTTGACATCGTCAAATATATAACAATATACGGCTCCATTAATTTTCAACGGGCAAACGACACAAAAAGCCTGCGTTTTGTTTGTCTTCAACCTTGAGCCAGATCATTCTGACCCAGTTGCGACCCGCGACTCCAAAAGGAAAAACCCAATGGTTTCCAGCCATTTTTTACATCAAAATCAACGTTTCAAATCATAGAAAGCTTAGAAAATTGATTTCATTCTTAATTCCAATTTTTAGTTTGGATTAAAATGTCTAAAACACAATGTCATATTCAGAAATTCGAAATCCAAACAGAACAAATAGTAAGCAAGGCAGAGGTATATTCTTGCTCTAATATCAAATATTAGACTGAAACTATCGATCTAAACATGTTAAGGACTTAAACAACACATTCAAATTAACATAGCGGAAGCAAAACGGATCAAGAACACATACCTCCAGCCATTGCAAGTTGAAATTTGTTCACACACCTCTGACCCGGTATCTGTTTGACTTTCCAAACCCTTACTCGCTCAAACTCAATAGTGTTTGTTTTTCTGAATAGAGAAGTAGGCTTAGTGACCCAAAATAGAAAACAACACATTCAATTTATAGAACTTTGCCCATCACAGAGTTCAAGGAACGTGGAGCTGAGCGTGGAAATGAGGGACTACAAGATTTTCGCACATAATCATTACTAAGATAATAGGTTAAATGTATGTTGAAAATAGACCATATTGGAAACCAATTTCTCATGAAAATAGCAAAAGATTTCAACTGAAATTTATTTTCAAAAAATAGAGCACGTCTGTTGCGGGAAACATGGGAACAAATGGGAAATTCCATCACAATATTCTCATGATCAACAGATAGATAGGAGTTTGAGGCAGCACGGCTCTATCAGGACTAGTAGGATTCGATGGTTCCCCCCTGAGGAGGGTTGGGTTAAAATCAATACTGATGGGCCGAACAAGGCAGGTTTGGGGCTAGCAGGTTGTGGTGGAGTTATAAGGGATTCAATGGGTCAATGGATGGGGATTTTTGTCATTTTTTGGGAGAAAGTTCTACTTTCTTGGCAGAAGCATGGGGTGTACTTTTAAGGTCTCCAGTTAGCTTGGGATAAAGGTTTTAGAAAGGTGATCTTAAAGATGGATTTAGCCGTTGTTTTCCAAGTTTTGAGTAGCCAAGGGTTGGAGTTGAGAAATCAAAGACTTATTTTCTCTGTTATTCAGCATATGTTGGGTCGGGAATGACATGTTAATCTTTCACACGCTCTAAGAGAAGGAAGCTTTGTGGCAGACTTTATGGCTAACTTGAGTTTGCAACTAGATCAAAGTTTTAGGCTGTGGGAAGTTCCTCCTGTAGGGGTCAAGGGTTTGTTAATTCGTGATGCAATGGGAGTTCTAACTACCCGTCGTTGTAACTTGTAGCTAAGGCCCCGTTAATCACCCAAAAAAACAAAAATTTGGATCAAATATAAATGTTTTTCAATTCTTTGAATAGAAAATTTGTCGTACAAATATATATATTTTTTAATTCGGATATGACCGTCAATAATAATTCACAATTTTCTTGCCGTGACAGATATGAGAATTTTGTGGTGGATGATTACTCACAATTAAAGACAAGATCATAAATAAGAGCATTGGCAAAGGAATTCGCTTCTCTTAACACACGACAAATTCTAGTTTCCGATAACCTTTGCAACAAATTTTGAATTTCCTGAATAAACATTCCATACATACGGAAAGACACATCTGGCTTGACAAATGACAATCAAATGAACAACATCCATTGAATCAGTCTCACATACAATCTTCTTCCAGCCTCTTTCCCACGCAAGGAAGAGCCCAGTCAACTCCGCTAGTATTTTTTTTTTCTCTATAAATAGCGTCAACTGCAGAAGTTTTTACGAATTAAACTAGTAAGCACCTTCCAACTCCGCTAATAGATTAATATCTATTAAAATTATTTAAATATAAGAATAACAATAAGTTTAATTTGGATATACTGTTAACTTAAAAAACTTATTTTTTAAATATTTTTATTATATATTGTCACGTTATTTGAGGACTTAACCATAATAAAAAAATACTTAAGTGATTAAACTTTTTTAATAATATTTTAATATATAATTGAATATTATTAACATTGACAGAGTTAAAATTTAATTTTAATAGTTATTTATTTTTGTAAATTATAAAAAATATTCATTGTTTTATTTTGATTTTAAAAAATAATTGAAATTAAAATTAAAATCAAATGCATTTCTCATGTGATTGGTTAAACTGTGATTTTCTTAAATAAAAAATCCGCAAACATACAATCTTGACGCTGTAACTTAGTTGAGTTGGGGTCATTAAAAATAATGGGAAGCGTTTGATCATCTTTCCATACTTTTCAACTCTCTTTCGTCTCTTAACTCCAGAAAATTCTTGTGTGCTTCTCGACGAAGAAAATCTTCTACCATTCATTTCTTGATGGGACATGAAAGGATGGTGAGATCCACCAATATTGACGATTTGGATTCTCTCCAGCTGCTGGACGAGATCCACCAATATTGACGATTTGGATTCTCTTCAGCTGCTGGAGGTCCAGCAGCTAGAGCCTGGAGATAAAAATCTAACGGTTTAATTTTTTTATTTTTTTTAAAAATATTAAAAAAAATTAATATTAAATTAATATCTTTTAATTTGAATCGTTAGATTTTCATCCAACGATCCAGATTACTGCTGAAAGTTGCTGGAGAGAATACTGTTGGAGAGAAGTTGATGGTGTTGATCTTTCTTGGAGGAAGAAATGACGACAAAAGAGTTGCTCCTCAACTCCCCTCGTCCCTCCTAATGGCCCCACTAGGAGATCACCTAAGGATCCTACTAAAGGGCTTGGCTTAAATACTTACAATAACGGTGTGTGCATAGATGCATCATACATATAGAATCGTTGATTAATTAATTAAAAAAATGGATGGCTAGGATGGATTACCAGAAACTTGATGAAGTGGTAATAACATTATTTCTAAATTACAAAACTAATTCCTAACTTTTAAGTATTTTGCAAAAGTCTCTACAGTCTACCCCAATTTCTCACCTCTTCCATTGTACCGATATCGTTTCCTCACCCCATTAAGAGTTGGTGGTTTTAGTTTGGAAGGGGCTTTGGTTGGTGATTAAACTGAAGTGGCAGCAGCCAAAGTCTCTAGTGATTTGGACACCGAAAAAAATGGTGTTTCACCAAAAATTATAGAGCTCAGCCAGAGGGGACTAAAAAGTAATTGTAAGGGACTAAAATACAATAAACATGACATAAGAATGAAAAATGAAATTACTTTAGTGACTAGAATAACTTACAATCTCACCAGTGATTTTTATGAAGCATTCATGTTCCAACATTTTTTATGAGGATGTTAGAATCCTCCCTTACTAAGTGTCCATTGACCGGACCGGATCCCACAAGGTATAAATTCACTAGGAAGAAAAAGAAAACCACGAACGTACACCATTATTGATCTTAATGGGTTAGGTGAAACACCCCATGACATAATAATTGTTGCTCAATAATTTTGGCACTCCTCATCAATCCTGGTCATAGTTCTCTGCTTAGCCGGCCTATGAATACTTCCTATATTTATGAGTAGGATAGACGATTTATGATACTTTCAAGTTCAACCGTAGGAGTACCTCCGATGACAGAAAGGATAATTGTTTTTTTTTTGTATCAAATAAATGGTTAACATAAATGCATTGATAGGTGACCAGCATCCACTTCTTTGTTTCTTAAAAAAAAAAGTAAAAAAGAAAGAAAAGTAAAAGGCAAAAAACAATTACAGCGTATCTTAAATATCTATATTTATAAAACATAAATACGAAAATGTGAGAATGAAATATAGATCATCTCATCTAAAATTTTCACATGATTTTATCATATAAAATAAGATAAACACAAAAGCTTTAAAATTTGTGAGTATCTAATTAGGACTTTGCATTTATCTTTATTTACATAATTATGTAATATAAAAAAAACTCATAAAAGAATTAAGTTCATATTTAAGAATGATTTTTTTTTTCATAATATAAAAACCGTTTCCAAAAAATTATGAGATGTTTAAAAAAGGTGAAAAAAAAGTTGATTATAATTATAGTAGTTTTTTTTTACGCTAAAAACTGATTATTTTGAAAAGCAATATATTTGAGCATCTCACAATCTTCCTGTTTATTTTGTAGATGTAAATTCTTTTACCAAATTTGCCCCTTGCATCTTGAATGGCATCTTCCTATCTTCAATACAACACCAACTCATATTTATATATATATATATATATATATATATATATATGCCAATGAAGGTTTTTTTAGATAATTTATTACTACTTCTATTTGTCTATTATTATTTCTTAACAATTTTTTTTTTCTTATTTTTCAAGAATGACCTTTATTAAATAGTTGAGACAAACTAATAATTTATTAAATATTTGAGTCAAATATTTCATTTAATGTTTTTCTAAAAATACATTATTTTTTGATTTTATAAAAAGATTAATTCTTTAATTTTGTTAAATTTTTTATTTAAAGAGTGAGATTAAAACCCTTTTTATAAATATAATTATATTAATTTTTCTATTCATTAAAAACACACTTCATTATATTACTTGTCAAGTATAATTTCCTTAAACTAATTAATTATTAAAATAGTATACAAACTCATATTATTAATTTACTAAAAAATTAAGTGTCAGTCTGGCAGCACCAACCCAAATTAATTACTAAAATAGTAAAAACTTGATTAAATCATTGACATGTACTTCACCAATCTCAAAGGGTATTTTAGAAAAATAAAGAAACAGTATTTAAAGAAACACACTTCATTATGCCACTTGTAAAGTATAATTTCCTTAAACTTATTAATTATTAAAAGAGTATACAAACTCATATTATTAATTTACTAAAAAAGTGTCAGTCTCGCAGCACTAACCCAAATTAATTACTAAAATAGTAAAAACTTGATTAAATCATTGACATGTACTTCACCAATCACAAAGGGTATTTTAGAAAAATAAAGAAAAATGTATTTAAAGAATAAATGCCAGTAGATAACAAAGAATAACAATAGTTACTTTCAAGTTTTTTCCCTCTCTCTATTTGACAAATTGGCGAAGGTGCTAAACACAAAAATATGAGAGAGGATTGGGTCTGAGCTTCTTGTTTGTGTAAAGAGATTAATTTTTGCTATATCTTAATTTTGAAATTAATGTTTTTAAAATTTTAAGTGCAAAAAAAAACTGTATTTTTTTTCGGATCTGACACCAATTGTTTTTATGATCAATAGAAAAAAAACTAAATTAAAGAAAAATTTTATATATGTTACTAAAATAAAACTTTATATATTAGGTAAAATATACTTTTTGTTCCTTTACTTACATTCAGGTTTCATTATCGTACTATAATTATATTTTATTTTATTTTAATCTCAAATCTTTTTAAAATTTATCAAAAAATTTCTAAACTAGACCTTAATATTGTTAACGGAATCAGATGAGATAGCAATTTAAGAGGCTATCACAGTGTACAATTGGCATCCAAATTTAAAAAAACCAGAAAATAGATAAAAACCAAACAAATGAAATTCTCCACCTATGCAACACGGGAAATAGAGTACCCAAACATCACGCATAGGCAATGAAGAAAGGGTTTTCCTTTTAATCAAAATGACACAATCTTACCCATTGAAAAATTGGAACGAACCAAAGCGAAGAAGAAAGATTTTCGAAGTCTGACTTGAGGCATAGATGAGAGCAAACCGGTTCAGTCCCAACATTTCATTGGTTCGACTAACTTCAATTCTATCAACTCTTTACTTTGCATGATATTAATTAAGAAAATTGATTGGGTTTTTGTGTGTTCATTGTGGTTTTTATTCCTCTTAAATGCACCAGGTTTCAAGGGTTATATTATTTATTTTTATCCTTCTTGTCTTATATAGATAATTAGAAAAGTTCATTTAGGTTGTGAATGAATTTGTTTCTGGGTTCATTTTAATGGTTGTTCTTCGAGTTAGAAACTGATGTGGATAGTATGAAATGAATATGAGGAATAAAATAGAGCATTTTGGTGTCTGATTCAGTAACCCTTCTTGATAACCCATTATTTTTTGTTTCATTTGTCTTAATAACCAATTTGTGGAAATATTGCAAGGTGTTCCAAAAGAGAATAAAAGTAATGGATAATCCAAAGTTAATATTAGATTCTTTTTTCTTTTTTCAAAAGATTACCTAAATTAAATTTATCTCAGTAATAATTAATATAAAAATTGTTAGTCAAATTGTAACCTCCACTTCAATCAAACACCGAAAGGTGCATCCTCAATTGTCTAGCAAATTGCAATTTGTCTAGTAAATGCAAATGTCCAATTGCATCGAAAGCTCCTTCAAATTTGTCGGAGCAAATTGAGGAGCTGCTCACGTGGTTTCATCTCTATAAATAAAAGTGATCATCAGAAGGAAAAATCATCCCAATAGAGAGAGAAAAATTAGAGAGAAAGAGAGATAGAAAAGCTTAGAGAAAAAAACTTTAATTTTAGGGTGTAATTGAGTTGTGGGTTGTGAGAAGTTATGAGTGTTTTGTAAACATTTTTTATATTTTTCTTTTTAGTAAAATATCTGCAGCAGTCCGGAGACGTGGGCATAATTGACCGAACTCCGTTATCAATTTTGTGTGTACTATTATTCTGTATTTATTTTCATTTTTTCACAAATCTGATGATAGAAAAATTTTACGTAATTTTCCAACAACTGGCATCAGAGCTAGTTGGTTATTTCTGCTAATTTTGAAGTGGGTACTATTCACATAAATAGTAAATTTCATTAATAGTAAATTTACGAATAGTAAGTTTTATGAATAATAAAAATTGGTTTGTGTTACCAATTTGTTCATGGAGATGTTCTAAAGCACAGTGGTTCATAGAAATTGTCAGAAATGATCCTGAGGAAGTCAGATTCGAGTGGGAGTGATGACTGTAGATGAAGGAAATGTGAAAATTGAAAAGTTCGATAGTGCGGACTTTGGCTTTTGGAAGATGCAAATCGAAGATTATCTATACCAGAAAAAACTTTGTCAACCTCTCTCAGAAAGGAAGCCAGAAGGTATGAAGGATGAAGATTGGGTTCTTCTAGACAGACAAGTCCTCGGAGTTATCCGATTGACACTATCCCGCAACATTGCTTTCAATATAGCAAAGGAAAAGACCATGGCGGGTCTTATGGCGGCTCTCTCCAGTATGTATGAGAAGCCGTTGGCCTCTAACAAAGTTCACTTAATGAGGCGGTTATTCAATTTGGGATGACAGAAGGTGCATCGGTAGCTCAACATCTCAATGAACTCAATACAATCACAACCCAGTTGAGTTAAGTTGGAATTGAATTTGATGAAGAAGTACGAGTATTGATACTTTTGTCTATTCTACCAGAAAGTTGGAATGCTACTGTCACGGCTGTGAGTAGCTCATCAGGAAGCAATAAGTTAAAATTTGATGATGTTCGTGACCTGGTTCTCAGTGAATAAATCCAACGGAGAGAGTCGGGTGAATCGTCATCCTCTTCAATTTTGCATACAGAGTCAAGAGGAAGAAGTTCAACCAGAGGGAATGGGCGTGGCAGATCGAATTGCCGAGGCAGATCAAAGGACAGAAGGTCCAAATCTAGGAATCCTAATAATTCCTATAGCTCAAAGACCGTCGAGTGTTGGAATTGTGTGAAGACTGGACACTACAAAAATCAGTGCAAGAGTGCACTGAAGAATCAGGAGGTGAAGGACGAGGCAAATTTTACTTCTACCTCAGGAGGAAATGATGTGTTGATATGCTCTTTGGAGAGCAAGAAAGAGTCTTGGGTGTTAGACTCTAGAGTATTGTTCCATGCTACTTCGCAGAAAGAATTCTTCGAGAGGTATGTCCCCGAAAACCTTGGAAAAGTATACCTTGGTGATGATCAACCTTGTGCTATTATTGGTAAAGGTGTAGTGAAGATTAAGTTGAACGGGTCTATTTGGGAGCTGAAGGACGTCAGACATATTCCCGACCTGAGAAAGAACTTAATCTCAGTAGGGTAGCTAGCTAGCGAAGGCTACACTACGATCTTTTACGGTGATGATTGAAAGATTTCAAAGAGTGCAATGACAGTTGCTCGAGGCAAAAAGAGTGGTACTCTTTACATAACAGCAGGGGCATGCTGCTCAGTTGCAGTTGCAGCTGGAAATGAAAATCTCAATCTGTGGCACCAGAGACTTGGCTATATGAGTGTGAAAGGGATGAAGATTATGCACTCGAAGGGCAAACTTCCAAGTCTACAGTCAGTTGAGATTGACATGTGCGAAGATTGCATACTTGGAAAACAGAAAAGGGTCAGCTTTCAGACAAGTGGAAGAACCCCAAAGAGGGAAAGACTCGAGCTTGTTCACTATGATGTTTGGGGTCCAACGACTATCTCATCAATTGGTGGGAAACACTACTTCGTGACCTTCATCGATGATTACTCTCGGAATGTATGGATTTACTTTCTAAAGCATAAGTCTAAAGTGTTTGAGGCTTTCAAGATATGAAAAGCCATGGTTGAAAATGAGACAGGGTTGAAGATCAAAAAGCTCAGAACAAACAATGGTGGTGAATATGAAGACATCAGATTCAAGAAGTTTTGTTATGAGCACGAGATCAAAATGGAGAGGACCGTGCCGAGTACGCTTCAACACAATGATGTAGCTGAGCATATGAACCGAATATTGACTGAAAGAGCCAGAAGCTTACGTGTGCAGTCAGGCCTACCGAAGCAGTTCTGGGCAGAAGCAGTTAACACAGCAGCTTATTTGATCAATTGAGGTCCATCGGTACCATTGGAGCATAGAATACCAGAAGAGGTATGGAGCGGAAAAGAGGCAAAACTCTCACATCTTAGAGTTTTCTGCTGTGTAGCATATGTGTACATCAGCGATCAAGGTAGGAATAAACTTGATCCTAAATCGAAGAAGTCATGTTCATCGGTTATGGTGAAGATGAGTTTGGTTACCGCCTTTGGGATGATGAAAACAAAAAGATGATCCGCAGTAGAGATGTGATCTTTAATGAAAGAGAGATGTATAAGGACAGACATAACACAGACACCAGTGACTCAGAACCGAGTGGGCCATTATATGCAGAGGTGGATGATGTCCCAGAAGGTCTTATAGTTGAGAGTTCTCGCCAGAGGAATCAATCGAACAGAAAGGCGCTTGTGAGTCGACACACCACGTCTTCTACTCCAGCTCCTGTATTGAGAAGGTCTTCTCGGCCTCATGTGCCTAACAGGAAATACATGAACTATCTGTTGCTGACTGATGGAGGGGGGCCTGAATGCTATGATGAATCTTGTCATACTAGAGATGCTAGCAAGTGGGAGCTTGCCATGAAAGACGAGATGAAGTCTCTGATCTCTAATCAAACATGGGAACTAGCTGAGTTACCCGTGGGGAAGAAGGCACTTCACAACAAATAGGTGTATTGGGTGAAGGAGGAACATGATGGCTTCAAGAGATACAAAGCCCAACTAGTTATCAAAGGATTCCAGCAAAATGAAGGAGTCGACTACACTGAGATCTTTGCTCCATTTGTGAAGCTCAATACTATCAGGTCTATGTTAAGTCTTATTGCTAGTGAAGAGCTCTACTTTGAGCAGTTGGACTTGAAGACCACATTTCTTCATGGAGACTTAGATGAAGAGATATATATGCACCAGCTAGAAGGTTTCTTAGAAAAAAGGAAGGAGAATATGGTGTGCAGATTAAAGAAGAGCTTGTATGCCTTGAAACAAGCTTCAAGACAGTGGTACAGGAAGTTTGATAGCTTCATGCACAAGGAAGGTTTCCAGAAGTGCAATGCCGACCACTGTTGCTTCTTCAAGAGATATAAGTTCAGTTATATCATTTTGCTACTTTACGTCGATGATATGTTAGTAGTAGGTTCAGATATGGACGAGATCAGAAACTTGAAGATGCAGTTGTCAAATGAATTTGACATGAAAGACTTAGGTCCAGTAAAGAAGATTCTTGGAATGCAAATCACGAGAGATAAGCAAAATAGGATTATCCAGTTATCTCAAGCAGAGTACATCAACCGTGTTTTGCAAAGATTCAACATGGGCAAAGCTAAACCGGTTAGCACACCTTTGGCCAGTCATTTTCGCTTATCCAAGGATCAGTCCCCTCAGACAGAGGAAGAAAGAGAATTCATGGCTAAAATCCTGTATGCTTCAGCCATTGGGAGTTTGATGCACGCAATGGTCTGTACGAGGCCAAACATTGGCCATGCAATGAGAGTTGTAAGCAAGTTTATGTCAAATCCAGGTAAAGTACAGAAAAGTGTTTGTACTTTGGTAAAAGTGAATTAAAAGTGCAAGGCTATGTAGATACAGACTTTGGAGGTGAAGTCGATCACCGAAGAAGCACCACTGGTTACATATTCACCGTTAGAACAACAGTTGTTAGTTGGATGTCGCAGATACAAAAGATTGTTGTTTTATCCATTACAGAGGCTGAGTATGTAGCATTAATAGAAGCCAATAAAGAATTGATATGGCTTCAAGGGTTGTTGACAGAGTTGGGATTCATCCAGAGAAAGAGTGTTTTGCATAGTGATAGTCAGAGTGCAATACATCTGGCAAAGAATTCAGCATTCCATTCCAAAACAAAACACATTGATCTTCGTTCACTTCATCAGGACTCTGCTTGAGGATAAGGTGCTAACATTGAAGAAAATCCAAGGAAGGAAGAACCCAACAGATATGTTAACAAAAATGGTGACTATCGACAAAATGAAGTTGTGCTCAACTTCAGTTGGCCTGCTAGAGTAACAGACCAGAGAAGGCTGCTGCATTGATCGAGGTGTGAAGACAGATTGAAATCAGTCTTCAAGTGGGAGATTGTTAGTCAAATTGTGCTCTCCCTACTTCAATCAAGCACCAAAAGGTGCATCCTCAATTGTCCAACAAATTACAAATGTCCAATTGCATCGAAAGCTCCTTCAAATTTGTCAGAGCAAATTGAGGAGCTGCTCACGCGGTTTCACCTCTATAAATAGAGGTGATCATCAGAAGGAAAAATCATCCCAACAAAGAGAGAAAAATTAGAGAGAAAGAGAGATAGAAAAGCTTAGAGAGGAAAGCTTTAATTTTTGGGTGTAATTGAGTTATGGGTTGTGAGAAGTTGTGAGTGTTTTGTAAATACTTTTTATATTTTTCTTTTTAGTAAAATATCTGCAGCAGCCTGGAGACGTAGGCACAATTGGCCGAATTCCATTATCAATTTTGTGTGTGCTATTATTCTACATTTATTTAACTTTTTCACAAATCTGATGATAGAGAAATTTTACATAATTTTTCAACAAAAATATGAAGCCGAAATATATTTAAATTCTTTCTAAAACTACTAAATGACAATTCCCTCTTTATTTGTGTTATGGGTGTATGCTATGAAGTATTTGTTTAATGTAGTTTGTATGTTTCAGCATACACATGGAGTATTTTACAATTGAACTCCACCACGGTGTCTAGTTTGTCACCTCTCCTGAGCTATGCTATGTTGGTGGAAAAGTAAATATTTGGGATAATTGCAACATAGATAAATGGAGCTTTTGGGAATGAGAAGACATAGTGGATAAACTTGGTTATCCCACTTATAAAGAGATGTGGTTTAAGCTGCATGGTTCCACTTTAGCTGATGGTTTGATGCCTATAACTGATGATAGTGGCGCTATGAATATGACCAGTATAGGGTCTACTTATGGAGTTGTTGAGATGTACGTAGTTCATGATACAAATTAATGTATCTGCTGAAGCGGCAAAGGTTCCTTCATTGTCACAAGCTGAAGTATGCCAGAGAGCATATGATGGGCTAAATGCGCTAGATGCAATGCGGTATAATGAGACTTAGATAGAAGAGTGTGAGAAAAGTGAAGAAAGTGAAGATTGTACTTTAAATGTAAGATTCAATGATAGTGAAGAGGAAGATGAGACAGATGGATTTGGACAGGTTGCTAAAACTAATGCTACCGCTGGAAAACAACCAATTAATCTAACTCCCAAAAACGGAAGGCCAAGATCTAAGCAAGAAGATAAAGGGAAGGAGACACAAATAGTTGAAATGGTAAGCAAGAGGTCTTCAAAGCATGCCAGAAGCCATAATCAAGTTGTTAATGTTCAACAACAAAAAAAGCAAGATGGTGGATTCTCAGATTGTGAATATCATTTTGAATCTTTACAAAGAAATGATAGTGAGGACAACAATGAAGATGAAGTTACTAAGAAGCCGATATACCCTATCCACAAAATGTTGAATGACATGAATGAGTACAAGTGGGACGTAGGGATTTTATACAACACCCGTGAGGATTTCAAAGAGGTTGTTCAGAAATATGCTGTCCATACTGTTAAGGCATTGAAATTTAAGAAGTATGACAATGTTCGAGTAAGAGCTATATGCAAGGAAGGTTGTGGCTGGGAAGCATATTGTGCAAAGTTAAAAAGACAAGAAACATGGCAATTGAGAAAGATAGTCAATAAGCATAATTATAGCAAAGAGCATAAGATAAAACTCTTGAGCTCTAAATGGTTGAGCAAGAGAATTGAGAACAAGGTGATTGAGAATCCCAATGTGAAGTTGAAAAATATAGTGGAGAAGGCTTGAAAAAAGTGGAATGTAGGTGTGTCTAAAGCAAAGGCATATATGCAATTGAGAAAATTGATGGATCATTCAAAGAATCATGTAGAAAAATATTCAAATGATGTTCCTAATCCATCAAGAGTCATGTTGCCAAAATTTGAGAGGCTTTACATATGCTAGATGGGTGCAAGCAGTCTTTCATGACTTGCAGACCAATTATAGGTCTGGATGGATGCTTTCTTAAAGGATACTATGGAGGACAATTGCTTGCTGCAATTGGAGGGGACCCTAATGATCAAATGCTTCAAATTGCCTTTGCTGTTGTGGAATCAGAAACTAAGGATTCTTGGACTTGGTTTATCTCAAATTTATTGCAAGATATTCAGGGCAACTTAGTAGAGCATACACAATCATTTATGACAAGCAGAAGGTAAGTGTCATTATTAATAATATTTTTAAAATTTTAAATTATTTATTTATATTTATGGCCATACTAATATTGGAATTTACTTTTCTCTCTTTAAGCACTGGTACCTACTTTTGATGAATTGCTTCTTGGAGTTGACCATCGCTTCTATGTTAGACACTTGTACAGTAATGGGAAAAAAGAGCATCCTGACAAGTAGGGGTGTAAATTGGTTCGAATAACTCAACCAATCCGATCAATTTGAACCGAAACAATTAAGTTGGTTTGGTTTGGTTTGAATATATTGATTGATTTGGGTAAAATCCAAACCAATTAAAACTTAATTGGTTCGATTCTTGGATTTGAAATTTCAAAACCGAACTGAACCGAACCAATCCAAACCATTTTTTTTTATACTTAGCTATTGTGCCACCCCTTTGAACCCTACCACCGCTTGCTCTTACCCCTGCTACCACTCGCTTCCTACTCTGGTCTGGTCGCCGCTTACTCTCCCTAGTCTGGTCGCGCTGGTCTACTCGCTGGTCGTGCTGCTCTTGTTGCGCTGGTCTACTCTGGTCACACTAGTCTGGTCACTCGCTTCTTGCTTTGTTCTGGTCACGCTCCTTGCCGCCACTACTCTACTCAGCTTCTTGTTGAGGTTGATTGCTATGATTATTTGGATTTGAAATATACACACTCTGCTGAAATAATTAATATCTAGATCTGTACGGAATATTCATATCTTCTTGTTGAGGTTGATTGCTATGATTAATTGCTATGGTTTCCATCTATGGGAACGTATGGAATAGGAGTGGCAATTTGGAACTACAAAGGGGACTTGTTGAGGTCTATTGGTATGATGCTAAAAAAGACTATTTTGTGTTTGTAAAAATTCTTCAAAGATTTCTTTTACTAGGTGAAGAAAAAAGAAGTTGCTAAAAAAATAAAAGTAAATATTTTGTTTTACTTGTCAGAAGGATGTTTAACGATTGTAATTTTTTGTTGTTGTGGAAAAAAAAAGTGGAGAGAGTTGCTTTAAATTCAATGAAAACCATGGGTTGAGATGCATGAGAGTAGTACCACTATCATAAAGTAGAGAAGATATCAAATACTTCGCTAATGTTTCCGGCATTATATTATAATTTTGATTATGGGTGTGCTTCACTACATGGTTATGGGTTGAAAACCACGTTACTAGTTATACTGTTAGCCAAGTCACTTTTCTTAAAAGTTTCTTTAAAATTAAGTTCTCAACAAAGATATGTGAAAGAAATTTTTTCTTATAAGACTTGTCTATACATTTCTTTATATATTTCTAGTTTCTTTATGTGAGGAGCTGCATTTGACTTTCTGGGTAAACATACATGTTACTTTACTCAGTCTTAATAGTATTTCAAACTTTGTTTAATCAACTTTTACGAGTATGATAACATGCTTTGATGTTCTCATTTGACATGATGGGAAGAGATAAAACATATGACTACTGGTAGGGGTGTCCGTGGGTTGATGATTCTTAATTTGTAGTTGATAGGGTGTTAATTTTAATTAATTTTTGTTTAGTTTTTATTAGTTATAGGTTTTATTTCTATTTTATTTTTATTAATTTTGTAGTTGGTTTTATTTTTGCTTTGTTATTAGTTTTTATGGTGTCTTTATGAGCGGTTTAGCGATTTGGAGCGTTTCGAGTAGGAGGTTCCATGCTCAAGCGTGGTACGCTTCACGCTCAAGCACCCTAAGCATGCTTAAGCGCTTGGAATGCCATGCTTGAGCGTGACAGTTACACTTCAGGAAGTTGATAAATCATCCAGAGCACAGAGGAAAAAAAAAGAGGTTTTTTTTTAGAGAAATTCTTACGGAGAAAGTTACACAATTTCGAGGAGGACGAAAGGGAGCAATCATAGAGAGTTGAAGCTGCCATGTAGAGACTCATGATGACTTTCTTACCTTCATCTTCTTCATTTATTTGTTCTGTTTCGATTATGTCTAGCTAAATTCCTTTTGTTAGAGTTAGATGGAACTACCTAGATAACTTGAGTTTTTATTCTGGATAATGACTTGTTCTGGTTTGTTTAATTTCAAGAGTTTATTCACTATTTTCATGTTTTATCTACTGTAAGGATTACAATTGGAAAATTTGAATTCATAGTCGCTGTTTGTGAATAGACGATTTGCGCATGTAACTTAGGAATAAGAACACAATCAAATTAGCATTATTGAGTTGTAACCATTCTTATTGCTCTTGTTAATTTGCTAATACTCAAGGAATTGAATTAGTAATTTAGGCAGGAAGGTTTATCAACCTCAGGAATTAGGGGATAAATAAAAAAAAAACTCAGCTTCTTGAAATTGGATAAACTGCTCAAGTTAATTTCCAGGATTGAATAAGTAGGAAAGGCAGGGAAATTGATCCTCTAACAATTTCTTTTCGATTGTTTGCAAACTAATTTTCCGTTGCTTGAATTTTCTCAATTGAAAATACCAAAAATATTTTCTGTTCTTATTAAGTTTCTATTTTTGCTTATTGGTGAAAACCAATTCTATTTTTTTTTGGTCGCTTAAACGAAGTTGAGTTGGTACGTTAGTAGTTAACAGTTCAATCCCTGAGGATGATAATTTTTATACTACAAAGTGATTTGGTGCACTTGCCAAAAATAGCTTAACAAATTTCTAGCGCCGTTGCCGGGGAATGATTTTTGTTAATATTAGTTGTGCTAGGGAAATGTCGATTTAAGCATTTTATTTTCTTTTTTTTTAGTGCTGTAATTTTATTTTTATTTTATTGTCAGTGTGCACTATTTTCTTTCGAGTTGTGTATGCGAGGTACTATTGACGGGAATTCTTTGCTGTTTGATCCTGAAATTGAAAAGACAGCTAAGAGTAACCGAAAGGCAGCTAGACAACGCAGGCAACAAGAAAGGAAACAAGCACTTTTACAACAGGTGGTTGAAGCTGAAACAGTCATGGCTGAACAACCTGCTAGGCGGACATCGAGGGATTATTCCAAGCCTAATACTGAAGGTGTCCGGGGTTCTATTGTGAGACCTCCTGTCCAGGCTAACAACTTTGAAATCAAGCCTGCACTCCTTCAATTGATGCAACAGAACCAATTTGGTGGAGGAGCTCAGGAGGATCCTAATCAACATCTGGAGAATTTCTTGCAGATTTGTGATACAATGAAGTTCAATGGAGCTACTAATGATGCTATCAGATTAAGGCTTTTTCCTTTCTCATTGAAGGATAAAGCTAGAAGTTGGCTTCAGTCACAGCAATAGGGCAGTATCTCAACATGGGATGATTTGGAGTCAAATTTCGTGCATAAATATTTTCTAGCATCGAAGTCAGCAAAGTTGAGGAGTGAAATTATCTCATTTGTGCAATTAGATTCAGAAACTTTGTATGATGCTTGGGAGAGGTTCAAGGAGCTACTCAGAAAATGTCCTCATCACTCTTTACCCGAATGGTTGCTAGCTCAAACCTTCTATAATGGGCTGAATCCGAATGCAAGACAAATGATGGATGCTGTATGTGGAGGAGCTTTTGATTTAAAGAGTCCAGAAGAGGCTTTGGAGGTACTAGAGACTATGGCTGCCAGTAGTGCTAATATGCATCATGATAGACAAAACAGAAAAATCTTGGGGGTGAATGCTTTGGATAATCTAATTGCTCAACAAGTAAACTAAGTGGTTTCTCAACAGCTAACTACTTTGTTGGGGAATGACCAAGTTAATGCATTTAATATACCTCCCTTAGTGTGTGATTTTTGTGGTGGTGAGCATCGTAATGGTGATTGTGGTACAAATCAACTCGGAGAGCAGGTGAATGCATTGGGGCAGTAAAATAACCCTTTTACTAACACCTATTGTGGAAATAGGTTTGCCCCAATGATTTAATATGTTAAGTTTTGATGATGATAAATATAAAATAAAAAGAATGATGCTTATGCTTTATAGTTGTGCTTAATAGATGATAAATTCATTACAAAAGAATATTGATCATGTTACATAGATGTGCTTAATGAGATATATTGTAGCATATATGATTATTTACTTTATCTAGTTATATTTCACATAATAATCATGCAATGAGATATATGTAACATTTGTCATATAATATATCCAATAATGCTTTATATGAGTTATAATGAATTAATATTGGATTTAACTCTTTTAACCGAAAATGTGAAAAGTATTCTTTGCTACATCCTATATAGAGATATCCATTAATAATTGATAAATATCTTATTTGGATGTGTCTATAAAAGTCTTATATGCATGTTAGACTAATTAGAGTTATACATTTATGAATCATACATATGAAGATATTGAGTTATGAATTTGGACTAACTATGCTTGTTTTAAGTGAGTAATACTTTGTAGGATAGTCCAACTACCAAGAGTGAGCATTGCAACAAGAAAGAAAAACATCACAATTATGCACAACTCAAGAAGAATGAGAATGATAATATGTTCCAAGCATTTGCAATATTTGAAGAAAAGAAATTTTTGGAAGCTTAGTTTACATCAAGAATTGATGGTAGCAAAAGATCAAGTCCAACATCTTCAAGAATAGCTTATAGGATTTAGATCTTGTGTAAAAGTAAATGAGAATCACACTAAACTCAAATAAATTTTAAACATCTTTACAAGTGTTTCTAAAATGCTTAAATGCCCAACAAAATGTTTTTGGAAAGCTAGCCTTGGTGGCATTTCAAATCTGTTAAAATTAGTCAAGTTTATATTTTGTAAAACTGATATTTAGTTACTCTTTTAATCATAACTTTCAAATTACTTTGAGTTTTATTGTGAAACTTATTGCATATGAAAATAGACTCAAATATCTTTCCGATAAGTGATCATTTGTTTTAAACGGGTAAGAAATGAAGAAGTTATGACAATTTAAAGTTAGTTTTCAAAAATAGTCAAGTTTGAGTTTTACAATACTGACCTTTAGTTATTAATTTGATCATATCTTTCAAAATGCTTTGAGTTTTGACCTGAAACTTCTTTCATATGAAAATAGACTCAAATATCTTTTCAATGAGTGGTCATGTACTTTAATCAGATAAGAAATGAAGCATTTACAATTATATTTACAATTATTAATCGAAGTTTTGACCTGAAGCATTTACACTTGGAGAAACTCTTGAATAGTTGGTTTGATCCTTGAATCATCAAAATTATATTTTGAGCTTTAAAGTGTGAATCCTTTATACCCATTGAACTTCAACTTGTATTATCCACTCTTGAGAGAGTTTTCTTATTATCCATACTTTGTTCTTCAAGTTGTATATCTACTCTTATGAGAGTTTCTATTCTTTCTCTTCATCTTGAAATCATTGTAAGAGGGTGAGGTATCCCTCGAGAGAGAAAAGGGTGAGGTATCCCTTATTTTGAGGCTCAAGCATAAAGGGTGAGGCATCCCAAGGTATATTGAGTGCTCTTGGTTGCAAAGGTTTTTCAAGCACTTGTGAAACTTGAAGAATTAGAGGCTCTAGCACAAGGGTGAGGTATCCTAAGGTATGAGGAGTGCTCTTGCATGTACAAAGGTTTTCCTAGCACCTGTGAAGTCTAGGAGATAGTGAAGCAAATCTCAAGTTAAGCTTAGGGACTGGACATAGGCCACAAGTGATTGGTGATTGAGTTAGGATAAATCTCAGTGTTTGCTCTTCTCAACTTTATCTCTTTATATTTATGCTTTAACTATATATGCTTGAGTTGATCTTGATATCTTGTTTATTTGCTTAATTTATCCTTTAACCCAAGTTGTATTTAAGTAATCCTTAATAGTTGTGCCTTTACTATGCATGTTTCGCTGCATTTATTAATTGAGTGATTTAAAATGCGTAATTTGTCAAAGTTGCATTAAAACTTGTCATCACCCAATTCACCCTCTCTCATTACAAAAAATTAAGTAAATTACGCAGTTTTAATATGACAGTTCTAAAAAACTATCACAATATTCAGTATAATACGGTAGTTATATACTTGTCATATTTTACAAGTAAAAAATGGCAGTTGAATGAAGAAAATGGTGGTTTTAACCGTCGTTATTTTAATTTTAAAATTTAATTAAAAAATAAATTTTTATTTCCCTCTCAGCAAAAATAATTCCCTCACATTTGTCATTTTCACTTCCCTCTCCGTCGTGCTCTCCCTCTCACTCTCACCCTGTCACTTTCACTCTCACTCTCACTCTCACTTCCCTCTCCGTCGTGCTCTCACTCTCACCATCTCCCTCGTGCTCTCACTCTCACCCTCTCTATCTCTCATGCTCTCACTCTCATTCTCACTCAAAGCCCAGATCTGTTCAACCTCTGCCTCTGCCCCAAAGCCGTCGCGCCAACACGAGCTCGCAGGTGCCCAGATCTGTTCAACCTCTGCCTCTGCCCAAAGCCTCTGGATCTCATCAGGCTTAGCCTTGACGAGCGTATCTACTTCAAGCTCTGTTCTGACAGAGAGCTTCGTGGCAAGCTTCATGTACAGACTCCTTCTTCTCCTTTCATCATCTGATTCTACAACTGCGCTGAGTTACTATTCCCTTCCCCATCATAGACCCGGAATATAGCTTCAGCTGAACGAGACTGAAGATCGAACGAAGAAAGTGATATGTATGTATGTATGCTACTACCTCCATCATCTATGTTTTATGCTTTATCGGATCAGTTCTTGAAATCTCTCTTTATGGCCATAAGTTGACTTCGAGGGTGAGGGTTGCAGTTCTGGGTATCTCCAAATCTGCTTAAAGTTTGGATTTTTGGTTCACATTAGTTTGATCACTCTCTTTATGATCGAAATCTGCTTACTAATTTAAAATTAATGTCATTTTGCTATTTCAATATTTCAATTTCAACTTATACACTGTGTCTGTGTCTTCCCATTAACTTTTAGGTTTTGGTATTGTGTTTCGAGTGTTCAATTTTGGCAAAATTATGGGTTTTTAATTTGGAATTGAAGATAATTATAATTTGGGTATTTTTTTTATTTTTTATTTTGCAGGCTTATGATCAGCATCTTAATATGATTCTTGGTGATGTTGAAGAAATTGTTATCACTGTGGAAATCGATGATGAGAATTATGAAGAAATTGTGAGGGTAAGTTATAATCAACATATATTATTTTGATGCAAAGCCAACTCGTAGAACTAGAACTGCAAATGATTGCTGGGAAATAATGAACCATGTTAAGATTATTTAGCTGTAAGTAAATAAGCACTGTCAAGGGCAGTCATTACCTACTGCATTTTAAGAAGTAAGGAGAATTTTTGTTTGAATGAAGATTCATTGTGGGGCCATGACCATCATTTGAAAATCTCTAAGCCCAACTGAAGTGCTTATCTGTGTGCATATATATGCATAGCATTAGTTTGGTACTCTACTAGAAAGATTATTGGCCTTGTTATTCAGAACTTGGATATTAATGAATGAATGTGTTTAGAGCTGGCTATCTGCTTAGCTGGCTTTATGTTGGCTAAAAGGGAATTTTGTCTTGCCAAATCAATAATACTCCCCATCCAGAGAAGAAAAGGAGCCTTGGAAACCTTTGGGATTTTGTTCATATCTAGGAAATTCAGGATGCATATTTAGAATCTTCAATCTGCATCAAGCATCAAATTGCAGCTATCTAACAAAGACAACTAATGCATGATACCTTTATTATAAAGAATATACTTTTTCTTGGATGATTTTTGTTTATCTTTTGATTTTAGACTACAAGGCGGATAGTTCCTTTCCTGTTTGTTAGGGGAGATAGAGTGATATTAGTTTCTCTTTGTACTACTGTGTTTGGGTGTACTCACCCACTTTTCTGAAAAGAAAAATTAAATAAGGCATATAGCTCTTTGATGCAGGACTTAATTGAAAAATTAATTTTAAGGGCTGTCTTGCAAGGAGAAATGGTGAAATTGTTCTACTTCCTCTATCTTTGAATTATTTATTCTTTACTCTTTTGTGTGTTTTTTTTAAAAATTAATGTGATATCCGGTTTTCTTAACTCAAATTGCTGTGAAGTGTGAACTTTTGGCCAACTAACTGGAACACAATGCAATTTGTTTCAACAGTGACACTGGAGAATGTTATAAAAAGAAGCTTGCCAACTTTGTCAAAAAGCGTCTCAAATCATAACGAGCTTCTTCTGTAAGCTTTTTCAATTGCATAGATTCATTTTTTGCTTTTTTTCCTTGGAAACCAATGCTTATAAGAAGTTGATGCTTGATGCTATGTTCCTTCTTGTGATATTCCTTTGTTTGCTATAGCTGCATATAACATTTATGTTGAGTTGTGATCTAGTATTAATAGTAAAGATTATGTATCACTTAATCATGGTGAAAACTGCTAAGCATTTGGCAAGCCCTATCCACCCTTATTTATTAAATTAGAGTACACATTTTTTAGAGTAGCTTAATCTCTTATTTTACTCTCCAAAGAAAGAATGTCACATTATCATTCTTAACTTTTCTTCTTTTAAATTTTAAATTCAAATTCTCTTTTAAACTAATTATTATGTACATCGCCTTTATAATTTTAATTTTTTTTTCCTTTAATCTATATTTTTTTTATTCTAATTGAATTAAAAAAGAACAAAGTGCAGTGCACGAGATACTTTCTAGAAGAATTGGTTTGTAAGCCGGATTTTACAGAAAAATATTTAGAATTTGTTATGATTGATGAGCTTTCTTTTGGTGTTTAGAGTGAGTGATAATTTAAATAGACATCCAGGAGAGAAATGAGAGAATTCAAGGGCTGAGATTTTATTGAAAAGTGAAAAGTGTATACAATAAATCAATACTTACATAGAACAATAGAAAGTGACTAACAAATAACTAACTTGATTCAGCAAACCAATTTAACTAACTTCTAACTAACAGTAAACACATGCTAACCATGGTAACATCTTAAGTTCAAGT
This sequence comes from Ormosia semicastrata, assembly GCA_029884595.1. NCBI lineage: Eukaryota > Viridiplantae > Streptophyta > Magnoliopsida > Fabales > Fabaceae > Ormosia > Ormosia semicastrata. The sequence continues at coordinate 4,616,341 of JAQQTO010000022.1, read as the reverse complement.
TGTAGTAATAATTTTCTGCAATACTTGAAAAGATAAAATAATCACTTCGAGAAAGCAATTTTTTTAAAAAAAAAATAGAAAGCGAATTCAGATGAAATTCTTCTGCCATTGTTTCACTTTGCTGGCTACAGTTTTTCATTCTTTCTTAGTTGAGGCAATTTCTATCTTGTTATCATGTTAAACAATTGTCAAACCTTTCAATCTTCTCTAAAAAGCTAGCTTCAATTTATCATTATTTTCTGGATAAGCAAACAGCTTGGAGACCATCTTTAATTGATTATTACTTATTTTCAGGCTTAATTTCCCACCATCAAGGTTTTGGGTCTGTGATCAAGCAGTGAGAGAAGGCCAGGCCACAGGTTCAGTTGCACCCACTTATATCTAATAAAATCATATTATCTGTTTAGGTATTTAGTCTAGTCTAGCAATAAAAGTAGGGCCCAAAGGCCCTAAACAAAGAATTAGGTCTTGCTATATGATTTATTTTTATAAAAGCTTCCAAAAAAACTAACTTGTTCTACACAGAAGCCAAACCTGAACTGGTTGAGAAACAATTTCTCTTATATGCAGCACTTTAGAAGTACATTTTATTTTATTATACTGTTATCTTATTTTCTCATATATCACCATTTAAATTTGCACAATTGTATTAATTTTAAATTGTAATATTAAATTTTCCTTTCTAGTCATGCCGATGGATAAGTCTTGGATTAGTAAACCACGGAACACAACTGAATATGCGGTTGGGTTAAGCAAGTTTTTGGATTTTGCATTTCAACATCAGTCTATTTACGGGCATAAAAATAAGTGTTCGTGTTCAAAGTGTGGTTTTAAGAAGTGGCAAACAAGAGAAATAGTTCAAGAACACCTAACTTTACGGCATTTTCCAGAAAATTACAAAGTTTGGTATTGACATGGTGAAGAATCAAATGTAATTCAGTCTGAGGCTTTTAAAGACACACATGTCATAGAGGACACTTTTCAACCCTAAAATCCGATGGAAACCATGATCAATAATGCATTTGGGTTCATTAGGCACAATTTTAATGAACCTGGTGTGTCTTCTGAGGCTGTTAATAGAGAAGAGACATTAAATGAAGGGCATAATAAGGTGCATAATGAAGATAATGTAGAGTTTTACGAATTGCTCAAAGACGATAATCAAGAATTGTGTGAAGGGTGTACGAAGTATTCGAAATTATCTTTTCTGGTAAAATTGTATCATATTAAATGTTTGTACAAAATGAGTGACAAAGCTATGACTATGATTCTGGAATTGTTAAAAGATGCGTTTGAAGATGTCAAGATTCCTGTTTCATTCTATGAGGCCAAGAAAATCATCAACAAACTTGGTCTTAATTATACCAAGATACCTGCTTGCCCAAATGATTGTATGTTATATTGGGGGGATGACGAACACTTAGAAGAATGTAGAAGATGCAAGGAATCTAAGTGGAAGGATAATAAGAAAAAGAAGAAGCAACCTACAAAGATTTTGTGTTACTTTTCAATAAAGCCAAGGTTACAAAGATTGTTTATATGTTCTAAGACTGCTAAGTCTATGACCTGGCATGTGTCGGAGGGTAACCAAGATGGATTGATGAGGCATGCTAGAGATTCGAAGGCTTGGAAAATATTCGACTTTATTCATTCTGAATTTGCCGCTAATCCTCGAAATGTACGACTTGGCTTAGCTAGTGATGGTTTTAACCCTTTTGGAACCATGAGTACAAACCATAGCATTTGGCCAGTAGTTCTTATCCCATACAATTGCCCTCCTTGGGCGTGCATGAAGCAAACTTCATTCATCCTCTCAATGATCATTCCAGGAAAACAAATGCCAGGGAATAACATAGATGTGTACTTACAACCTTTTATCAAAGATTCGAGGGATTTGTGGTATGATGGAGTGCAAACATTAGATTCTTCAAAGAATGAAATGTTTAGAATACGAGTAGCTCTGATGTGGACAATTAGTGACTTCCCTGGGCTTAGTACCTTATCTGGGTGGAACACACACACTGGCCTTGCTTGCCCCACGTGTAACTTTGATACAGATTTTTGTAGATTGAAACATAGTAGAAAGCGGTGTTTTATGGGTCATCGTCATTTTCTAGAAAAGAGACATAAATTTAGATTGAATCGAGCTCATTTTAATGGGACAATTGAGAAAAGGGATCCACCAATGACATTATTCGGATTAGACATCTTGAAACAACTTGAGGGCATTAATGTTACCTTTGGAAAACTTCTAGAGTCAAATGACAAAGGTAAAAGAACTCGAGGGAAAACCATTATTGAAGATGGATCGGGACAATGGAGGAAGAAAAGCATATTTTTTGATCTTCCTTATTGGGAGACTAACTTGTTGCGTCACAATCTAGATGTTATGCACATTGAAAAAAATGTATGTGATAATGTGGTATACATTTTACTCAATGAGACTGGTAAATCAAAAGACAATCTTAAAGCTCGAAAGGATCTTAGAGAAATGGGTATAAGGAAGGATCTTTGGCCAGATGAGAATGGAAGATATCGCTCATTTTTGTTTACAATGTCAAATACGAAGAAAGATATATTTTTGCGGACTTTAAAGAATGTCATAGTGCCAGATGGGTACTCAAGCAACATTTCAAGGTGCATTGACTTGAAACAACGAAAGCTTTTTGGAATGAAGAGCCATGATTATCACATTCTTATGGAGCAGTTATTACCACTTGCCATACGTAATGTTTTACCAGACAAAGTTGTTGTGATGTTAATAGAGTTGTGTTCATTCTTCCGACAATTATGTGCCAAAAGCTTAAGTCTAGTAGATCTTGATAAGATCCAATCCCGAATCGTTCTACCCTTTGTCACTTAGAAATGTTATTCCCTCCATCATTCTTTACAGTCATGGTTCATTTAACTTGTCATCTAGTTGGTGAGGCCAAACTTGGAGGCCCAGTACATTATCGATGGATGTATCCAATTGAAAGGTAAATATCTAATTTTTTTTTGTTATAGGCTATTCTTTAAGGTTAATATTTCATATCTCTTAATTAATTCTCAATCTTACAACCTCTTAGGTATTTGGGACACTTAAAGTCATTTGTATGAAACAAGGCACAACCAGAAGGTTCCATTGCTGAAGGATACCTAGCTGAAAAGGTTCTTACCTTTTGCTCTCTCTATATAGAAGGGATTGAGACACGAATTAATAGGCCTGCACGAGTTAATGATTATCCTAGTGATAGAGACTCTTCATATTTGCCTAGCATTTTTCCACCAATGGGTAGAGCAGCAGGAGCTTCCTCAACCTTTGAGTTGTCAACTATGGAGAAAAGACAAGCACATCGATATGTGTTACTAAATTGTGCACAAGTCATGCTATACATTGAGTGAGTGCTTAGGAAAAGTCTACATAACACTTATGACCAAGATGAAAGCACTTAGTTAAGATGTAGTATTAATATTAATTATGTATATAGTGAATTTAAGGATCAAGTCCGGAGGCGGTCTAAGGGGCGAAGGCCTACAGCTACAGAGTTAGAGAAGATAGTTAATAAAGACTTCATTGATTGGTTTCCTCGTAAGGTGGGTTCCAAATGTAATGAAATTGTGTTTCTTATATTATTTTTTTGTTAATTTGAAACTATAACTAAGATTTTTAATGCTATTCTTTTAGCTTATGAACCGGGACATTGTGGATTCTGTGTTAGATGATCTAAAGATTCTAGCAAAAGGTCCAACACGATATGCTAGAAGGTTTTCTGCATTTAATATTAATGGGTTCAAATTTCGAACAATAACTCGGGAACATGGGTTGAAAACCCAAAACAGTGGAGTTTTTCTAACTTCTTCCACATCTTGTGTTACTAGTGGTGTTGATGGGAACTTAAGGCAAGCTGATCTGTCATATTATGGCAAATTAGATGACATCATTGAGCTTAACTACTATGGTCAATTTAGGGTGACACTATTCAAATGTAAATGGGCTGACACCATAGAGATAGGGGGTTTACAAAGGATGCATGGGGTTTTACTTCTGTTAATTTTTCACAATTGATTCACACGGGTGACCGTGAAGAGCATGATCCATACATTGAAGCTTCACAAGCTCAAATGGTGTATTATATGGATGATGAGGTGAATAAAGGTTGGAGTGTTGTTGTGCATTTGAAGCCAAGAGATTTGTACGATATTGGAGAAGAAGGAGATAATGAAGCTTATGAGAATGAGTCATGCCCAGTGCATGACTTAGATCAATTCTTTGGAGATGTTAATGATTTACCATTGTTAAGGGATGATGCATATGAAGAATTATTAAGTGAATGGAATGATAATGATGAGGTTGGGGAAGATGAACATATGTCAGAATAGTCAACTGAGTTAATATATTATGGTGTGACTTTATGGTGTGTTAAGTCTATCATCTATTTATGTATGTGTTAGTTTTTAATAAAATACTCCTATATAATATACGTTTAATTTTATCATACACTAATATAAATTGATTATATTTGATTTTTTCATTTATATATGCAGATATGCCAAAACCAAAGCGAATTAAGAATATTCTCAAACAAGTAGGGGGATCCGGTTACTCGATCCAGCTTCACAATCCACAACAAATACCATAGGGTTGTACCTCAAAGACCATTTGCTCCTACTACTTTGCGTACCGTTGATTGACACTCCATTGCGTATGCCACAGGCTTGTACCTCAAAGACCATTTGCTCCTACTACTTTGCAGCCATTGATTGACACTCCACTGCAGTTGCCATTGGGTTGTACCTCAGCACCATTTGCTCCTACTGCCTCACAGTCATGTAACCAAGCCCCATCACAATCTACGCAGTCTGATGCCCCATCTTCATTACGTAAACGTAAATTTGGACGTGAATCTAGTCATTATTGGTTTATGGATGTTATAGGTATATATAGATGTAAACTGATGGAGTAGGAAGTTTAACTTGATGTCATTATCTTTTTTTGATTAATGTATTTAACTTGATCTTTATTTGTTACAGATGAAGAACAAGAAGTAACTAAGAAAATGAGGTTGAAGGTCCGTGATGTCCATAACTTGCCTGATGGAGTGCGTGTAGTGGTGGATTTTGATGAGTTTTTTTTGTCCTATTGGAGAGGCAGCTGGCCTACTTGCAGAAGTTTGTGGACAATTGGCAACCGATTCTCTTCTTTTTCCTATTAACATTGAAAAATGGTCAAATATGCCTGACACTTTCCGTGACCGCCAATAGGAACATTTCTTTATGGTAGAACCATTTAAATTTTTTGCTTGTTCTATTTTTAAAGTTTGTACTTATATAGGTATAATAATCTAACAATCTTTTTGTTTGAAGCGTCGATTTGATTTCAAGGTCAATGATAATAAGACTGCAAGGAGATATATTGAACAATCCATTGGCAAAAAATGGAGGGAAAACCGTCAAAAGTTATGGAATGAATTTTATGACTCAACAATGAGTAGAAATGCTATTGTCAATAATGTCCTGGAGGGCATTAACATAGAGCAATGGGCTTCTTATGTTGACTATCGCTTGAGGCCTGAGACGATGGTACTCACTTCATATTTATTAAATTGTTGATTATAAATAGTTTGCTATTACACCAAAGAAATTTATCCATTTTTATTTGTAGGCACTTTATAAGAGAAATCAAGAGAATCGAAAGAAACAAACTATTCCTCACACTTGTGGTGCTAAAACTCTGGCTAGGAGAAGGGATGATTTGGTAGTTTAAGTTCTTATATTTGATGGATTCATTATTTACCTAAAATACATCTTTAATTGATTATTACTTATGTCATGCGTTGAAAATTTTAGAGGAAAGAAACAGGGAAAACTATTGGTCGAGGCTCGATGTGGAATATAACACACAAGAAGAAAGATGGGAGCATTGTAAATGATGAAGCTGAGAAGATAGGGGTAAATATCAATATTATTGTTTACATTTTTTTGTTAAACAATGATATAATAGATTGTCTTTGTAAGTTTTTATTCTCTTTTTTGGTCTTTATGTAGAAAGAAATTGAACATTTAAGTCAAAGAGAGGATAATTACTCTGAAATTTCTCCAAATGATGCTGTTGGTGTGGTATTTGGAAAAGAGTACTCTGGCAGTGTTCGAGGATTAGGAATGAGAGTGTTCCTACCATTGCATTCAAGCATACTACCACACGGCTTGGAGTTATGAACTCAGGTTCATCTAGTGCTAACACATCCTCTCCTGACTTATGACAAAAGGTGGTAATTATGGAATCACAATTACAAGTATTGTGTGCCTACATTGCTACGAAAGAAGAAGGAAGGCTCCCTGAAGAGTTAGTTGGCTTATTTCAAAATCCTACACCACATGTATCTCATCTTTACATCTTTTCTTATTCTATTCAAATAAATTGTTTGATCTGTCTGAATATGGTTGAATTGGGGTTTTGTTCTTATTATGTTATAATTGAAGCGTTGGAAAACTGATTTGCTTACTAATTGAGTTTGTGGGTTGTGTTTTTAGTAGAATTATATGATGCATGCATGCTAAAGTAACTTTTATGCATGTTGTTTTTGAAACTTGATTAATTTGATGCCTAATACTTTGATGACTTGAACCTGAAATATATAGTAGCAGCTTTCATCATCTCAATTACAATGGTCTACCTGATCTGGATACTTGACCTGAATATCCTTTGTTGAAGCTAAAATTGAATTTGAATATCAATCTGTGATCTCTGGCTACTTTTCTTTCTTTAGAATAAAGTGGGTATAGATTGATTCTAGATTTTTCATAGGTTCTATTCTGTTTTTTTTTTTGTGAAGTCTTAGTTTTCCACATGTTTAGCATTTCTGTCCTTTTTTTTTCCTGATTGAATCCATGTAAATTTTGGTCGTTCCATATGCTTAGGTGATTTTAAATGCTGTGATTTAAATTAATTTTCTGTTTGTTTTTATCTGAACCACACAATTTATTTGGGGCATAGGGTGTATGTGTTCTAGTTGAAGTTGGGAGAAATGGGTCAATAGTTTAATTGCTAAGTCTTCTTTGTTGCTTAAATAAAAAAGAAGAAGTGCTTGCAGCCTACAACTAGTAAATGACAGACATGAATAGAGAATGCATAGTTAGTCTTCATTGAGTGCTGTTGACTCTTCTTCTCGGGTTATGTAAATAAGTCTCTGTTTTAGCATAGCTATGTTATTCATTGTTAATTTTTTGGTTGCTAAGTCACCTTGTTGCCTTTATTGTTTTTGTTTGTTGCTTACTGATTTTGTGCTTGGCTTTTTGAGTTAAATACTCCAGTTTTGAGTGTGATGACTGTTTGATTGAGAAACTGAGATAGATTGCTCTTCTGCTGAGTTGGTTGTCTTAACAGTGATAGTAACTCATGATGCATGCTCATATGTTTGTTCACAGCTTTAGTTAAACTAGGATGAAATCATGCATTTACTGTATCCTTGATTATTTCCTTTTTGCCTCCTAATTACTGAAACCATGCTCCTTTTTCATGAAGTTAGTTTGAATGACCATATTGAAGAATTGGGACTTTGGTTTGCTTACTGGTTGAGTCTCTAGATTTTGTTTGTTTGATCATTGGCATGAATGGGTGGTCTATCTATGTTCATTTGTTGTGAATGATGCTTAATAATCTTATGTCAATGTCAATCCAAGAATTGGGTTTCTTGTGTGTTCATATTTTTTCTTAATAATTATTATGAACTTACGATGATAATTTAACTATTGGTGTTATTTTTTTCTTCTCCTATATATGTTTGGTTGTTATGTTTGGAGAATCTCAAATATAATTTTGTCCTTCTTATAGGTACCAGATGAAGGTAGCGGGGCTCTATCTCCTAATGACCTAAGAAGATCATGTAATGGAAGTAACACTCATCAATCAGTGGATATTTCAAGTTCTCATTAATTAATTTACTAATTGTTTGACTTATATATAATTTGGAGTTATTTAACTTATATGTAATTTGAAGTTATTTGACTTGTGTATTTATGTTACTATTTAGGATGTTATTTATCAAAATGTTGATGACTTATAATTTGCGCTTATTAAGTTAATGTACTCATGTTAAATTTGATATTTGGTAAATTAAATTAATGAGTATTTTTTTTTTACATTTCATTAATCAAAATTATTATATTTATATTTGTAGATTTTGACAAACAAGAATTGTCATAATAAACATGAAAACTAACGTAATTAGATGTAAATATGGAAAATAGTTGAATTTTTTTTTTGTGGATTACGACAGTCTTATATTGTTGTAATTACCTGTAAATTATGGTAGCTCAAACTATTGTAATTAGCTGTAATTATGAAAATTTATTAGTAATTTTTTAAGTTTATTATGGCAGTTAAAACTGCCATAATTTTTGGTAAATTATGGTAGTCAAAACTACCATAATTCTTGGTAAATTACGACAAATTATGAAAGTTAAACTGCCATAATTATAGGTCAATTACGACATTAAAAACTGCCATAATTTACCAAAAATTACGGCAGTTTACCCCGTCATTTTATACATAATTAAATCATAATTTTAGGTAAATTACGGCAGTTTTAACTGCCATTTTACGCAACACAGAACCATCGTTTTATACATGGTAAATTATGGTGATTATCGTGGTGATTAACGAAAAATTGCCGTATTATACCGAACGACGATGAAAATTACATGAGTTGTGGAAACTGCCATTAATGCAAAAAATGGCGGTTGAAACTGCCGTAATATGCAAAAAAAAATTACCGTAATTTACCTAATTTTTTGTAGTGTCTTGGGTAATGGTTGTCATGGCTAACACCTATAATCCTGGTTGGAGAAATCATCCTAACTTCTCATGGGGTGGTCAAGGTCAAAATCAGTACAAGTCTCAACAACAGCAAGAGAATTCTTCTTTTCAGGGACAATCACAACCTCAAAGCAGGATGTCATCTTTGGAGAGTGCTTTGGAGAAAGTATATGTGAATACTTCTACTTTTTTGGAGCAAACTTCTAATTTCATGGCTAAGACAAGGGCCAATTTCAAGAATCAAGAGGCGTATATTCAAAATTTGGAAATGCAAATTAGGCAGATGTCTAAACAGTTGTCTGAAAGAGCTTCAGGTACTTTGCCAGGTGATACTGTTCCTAATCCAAAAGAATAATGCAAAGCAATTCATTTGAAGAGTGGCAAGGTTCTGAACAATGTTGTCTAAGAGGAGTCTTCTAAAGAAAAGGATGCTGAAAAAGTTGTTCATGATGAAAAGAAAGAGGAAGAGGAAGTAGTAGTTGAAGAGAAGAAAGAAAAAACTGAAAAATCTGAAAATTCATAGGTTGATAAGCCAAAACAGCCACTGCCCTTTGTTCCTAAAATTCCTTATCCTCCAAGGTTGAAAAAGAAGTGATGCACAAATTTTTCAACGAAGTCCAAAAACTTGATGCAGGATTAATTATTGCGTACCCAAGTGCAGGTTGTCTCAAGTAATAAATTTCTTGGAAGTCCGAGGTCGATCCACAGGGAATTGATGAAGATTAATTAAGGTAAGGTAAATATTTTGTTACTATGTTAAAAATTATTTATTTGGGTTAAAAGATCCACTTTTGGTAAATAAAGTACAGGTAAGATTAATTTCTTTTATAACTCAATTAGAATCCTCGCAACATGGAGGTTTCAATCAGAAAATACAATGTTAAAAGTCTATTTAAAATAATATACGTAATTATATTATGTTTCTTTTAATTATTTCCACCACTTGTAAATGGGTTAAAGCATTCACTGTGTCAATATCTTGTCTACAACAAATCAAGAACTCCTCTTTACAAGGGTAGTTTCTAAATTATCAGAAACAAAATATAACACGTATAATAGTTATTAGAAAATAAATCATTAAAGCACAAGAGAGGAATAAATCTAACCTTATTTTATTTCCAAGAGCTTCATACTTTGACCTAAGTAGAAGAAAACTTATTTACACATAGACTGGAAGAAAGAAAAAGAAAGAAAGAAAGAGAAAAAAAAGTGAAGAGAGACTGAAGAGAGGAGGAAATTCCTCCTGTCTTTCTCTAGAAAATTACCCAGAATCCCCTCCCCTTGTATCGTATGTTTCTGACATTTGATTGCCTATTTATAGGCAAATTGATGCACAGTGGAAACTTAGGCATTAAGTTTTCAATAATTAAGCAAATGCACAGCCGTGTGTCCAGGAGACACAATCATGTCTTCTGTTTTTTTATTTTTGAGAAAAGTGGTCTTCATGAAAATTGTAGGCCTGGATCTTAGCTTTAAAATGGCTTTGGTTTGAGTCCAAAATCATTCATAGAACTCAAGATATGGTCCAATTACTGCAAAGTGTTTAGGCCCAGTTTCAGCTCCTTTGTTCTGACTTGCAAGCACAATATCACCTCCAAGGAGTCTGATATGAGTTTTGTGTTCTTCATGAAAGTTGTAGGGAATTGTCTTGGCTTTCCTACAAGACTAGAATCACATCAATCAGATATTTGCAACTCAAGTTATAGCCAGTTTACTACACATTGTTAAAGAGATAATTAAGGCTAATTTATGTAATAATTCGTTCAATGATCCAATTCGGCTTAATATCATAAAATGTATCAAAACCAACTAAATTAAGCCTAATTGAATCTTAAGAAACCTAGTGAGAGGATTATAAAATGTATAAAATATAATGTTATCAAGAAGAATGAAGACAAACAATTTTTCAGGTTCTTAGAGGTGTTAAAAAAGTTACAGATTAATATTCCCTTTGCTCAGGCATTAGAACAAATGCAAAGTTATGCTAAGTTCATGAATGATTTGTTGTCCAAGAGGAGAAAGGCCAATGAAGAGGAAACTGTTATGCCTACAGAGGAGTGTAGTGCTATCATTCAACAAAAATTGCCTCTTAAGTTGAAGGATCCAGGAAGCTTCACCATTCATTGTGAGATTGGTAATATGGAGGTTGGCAAGACTTTATGTGATCTTGAAGTAAGTATCAATTTGATGCCTTTGTTAATTTTTAAAAGGCTAGGAATTGGTACAGTGAAGCCTACTATGATGTCTCTTCAGTTGGCGGATCGTTCGATAAAATATCCTTATGGCATTGTGGAAGATTTACTTGTTAAAATTGATAAATTCATCTTCCCTACAGATTTTGTAGTGTTGGATATGGAAGAGGATGCTAAAGTTCCTCTTATTCTTGGTAGGCTATTTTTTGCTACAGGTCAAGCTTTGATTGATGTGTAGAAAGGTGAACTAATTTTGAGAGTAGAAGATGAAAAAGTGGTCTTCTCAATCAAAGATGTAGTGAAGCATGCCCAAGATTCTGATTGTTGTTTCTGGGTTGAAGTTTTGGATTTCTTGGTCTTAGAGGAATTTGAAAAAAGTGTTGCAGAAAGTCCCTTGGAAGCAACTTTAATGAAAGGCAAAGAAATTAAGGAGGTGCATGAAGAAGTCAAGTCTAAAGTGGTGGAATGTATCTATCAATTGGTCGCATTAGAATCTTCTTATTCAAATAAAAAATTAGAGGAATTGAAAAAAGAGGAAGAGGTAGTGAAAGAGGAGCCATTCATGGAGCTGAAGCCATTGCCTTCAAATCTGAAATATGCTTTTCTGGATGAGAAAAAAAAGAATTCAGTCAATGTGAATGTGGAGTTATCAGAAAGTGAAGAGGAGAAATTGCTCTGAGTATTAAGGGATCACAAGTTAGCCATTGGTTGGAATATCAGTGATTTGAAGGGGATAAGTCCTACATTTTGCATGCACAAAATATTCATGGAGGAGGACTTTAAACCAGTGGTTCAACATCAAAGGAGACTCAATCCAACTATGAAGGAAGTGGTGAGGAAAGAAGTGATAAAGTTGCTTGATGCAGGTATAATTTATCCCATTTCTGACAGTGAGTGGGTGAGCCCAGTTCAAGTGGTTCTAAAGAAGGGTGGCATGACTGTGGTGATGAATGAAAATAATGAGCTGATTTCTATAAGGCAAGTCACTGGTTGGAGGATGTGTATTAACTATTGGAAGCTTAATCAAGCTACATGGAAAGATCATTTTCCGCTTCTGTTCATTGATCAAATGATAGAAAGGTTGGCGGGGCATGAGTACTATTGCTTTTTAGATAGGCACTCGGGCTACAATCAAATTACAGTAGCCCCTGAAGATCAAGAAAAAATTGCTTTTACATGTCCATATAGAGTCTTTGCTTATAGGCGTATGCCTTTCAGGTTGTGTAATGCACCCGCCACTTTTCAAAGGTGCATGTTCTCAATCTTTTCTGATTTAATTAAAAAATACATTAAAATTTTTATAGATGATTTTTCTGTGTTTGGATCTTCATTGATACTTGCCTATCTAACCTTGTTTTGGTTTTAAAAAGATGCCAAGAAACTAATATTGTTCTTAACTGGGAAAAATGTCATTTTATGATAAGAGAATGTATAGTTCTTGGTTATCAAATTTCTACAAGAGGAATTGAGGTGGATAGAGCAAAGGTGGAGGTAATTGAAAAGTTACCACCATCGGTTAATGTGAAAGGTATAAGAGTTTTCTTGGGCATGCTGGTTTTTATAGGTGGTTTATAGAAGATTTTTCTAAAATTGCTAAGCCTTTAACAAACCTTTTGGAAAAACATGCTATTTTTTTGTTTGATGATGCATGCTTGGAAGCTTTTAATAAAATAAAAGAAAGGCTAATTTCTGTACCTGTGATAATTGCCCTTGATTGGAGTTTGTCTTTTAAGATAATGTATGATGCAAGTAACTTTGCTGTAGGTGCAGTTTTTGGACAAAGAAAAAATAAAATCCGGCATATGATTTATTATGCAAGTTGTGTGTTGAATGATGCTCAGAAAAATTATGCCACGACTGAAAAAGAGTTACTTGCTATTGTGTTTCCTTTTGACAAATTTAGATCCTATCTTGTTGGGTCTAAAGTCATTGTTTACACTGATCACTCTACCTTGAGGTATTTGTTTGCTAAGCATGATGCTAAGCCATGATTGATTAGATGGATATTGCGTCTCCAAGAATTTGATTTGGAGATAAGAGATAAGCAAGAAAAGCAAAATGTTGTGGCTGATCATTTGTCTAGGCTTGTCCAAGCTGAGGGGGACAAGGAAATTCCATCCATTGTGGAGGAGTTTCCTGATGAAAAATTGATGATGGTATATTATATCCCTTGGTTTGTTGATTTTGAAAATTACAAGGCTGCAGGTATTGTCCCTAGTGATTTTAACTGGCAACAAAAGAAAAAGTTTTTTCATGATGCTAAATTTTATTTGTGGGATGAACCTTTGTTGTTTAAAAGATGTGCTGATGGGATCATTAGAAGATGTGTCCTTGACGATGAATTTGAAAAAATTTTGTGGCACTATCATGGGTCTGAATATGGTGGGCATTATAGTGGAGAAAGAACTGCCGCTAAGGTTTTGCAATGTGGCTTTTATTGGCCTACTTTGTTTAAGGATGCCCGCAATTTTGTTGAAAAATATGATAGATGTCAAAGAGTAGGGAAAATTTCTAAAAGGAATGAAATGCCTTTGAAATCCATCTTGGAGGTTGAAATTTTTTATGTTCGGGGGATTGACTTTATGGGACCATTCCCATCATCTTTCTCTAATAAATATATTTTGGTTGCTGTAGACTATGTCTCCAAGTGGGTAAAGGTTGTGGCATTACCAACCAATGATGCCAAGGTTGTGATTTCTTTCCTTAAGAAACATATTTTTACAAGGTTTGGTGTGCCTAGAGTTGTGATAAGTGATGGGGGGGTCACACTTTTGTAATAAACAATTTGAATCATTGTTGAGTAAATATGGTGTGAAACATAGGATAGTTACCCCCTACCATCCACAAACCAATGGAAAAGTGGAAATTTCAAACAGAGAGCTGAAGAGGATCCTAGAAAAAGTGGTAGGTTCCTCAAGGAAAGATTGAGCTAGAAAATTGGATGATGTGCTTTGGGCATATAGGATAGCTTTTAAAAATCTAATTGGAATGTCCCCATATCAGTTAGTGAATGGCAAATCATTGCATCTTCCAGTTAAGTTGGAACATAAAGCTTATTGGACAGTAAAGCTGCTCAATTTTGACTTGAAAGCTGCGAGTGAGAAAATGTTGCTGCAGTTAGATGAGTTGGAAGAATTTAGGTTGCAAGCTTATGAAAGTTCTAAAATCTATAAGGAGAGAACCAAAAGATGGCATGATAAAAGAATAATTGTGAAAGAATTTGAACCAGGACAACAAGTGTTATTGTATAATTCTAGACTAAGACTTTTCCTTGGAAAGTCAGGTCCTTTTGTTGTTAAAGAAGTGAGTCCCTATGGTGCAATTGAGATTGCGGAGCCAATTTCAGGAAGAAGTTTTAAAGTTAATGGCCAAAGGTTGAAATTGTACCTTGGGGGAGATTTGAACAGAAATAGGGTTAACATTACCCTTCACTCACCTTCTGATGAGGGTGAGAAGTCTCACTAATCCTATAACATGATTTTTCTTGGGAGACATCCCAAGTGGTAGCTTAGTTTAGTTTTTTTTTGTTAATTTTTGTTTTGAACATGATTTTTTTATTTTTAGTTTAGTTTAAAACATGATTTTTGTTTTTAACTTTGTTAGTTGTTGGTTTATGTGAAGAAGAAAAAAAAATTTTTTTAAAAAAAAAAAAACTGAGAAAATGGAAGAAGTTTGAAGCGCTCGGGCGTGCGCACATGAATGCTTGAGCGTTCTCTAGTAAAAAAAATTGAAGCTTCTATCTGAGCACGCTGAAGCGTGGCTCAATAGGACGCTCGAGCACCGGTCTTTAACGCTTAAACATGGTGTTCTCAATGCCTGAGCATTCTCAAGTCTAGAAAGATGAGTTCTCTATTTGACTATGCTTGAGCGTGGTGGAACTAGCGTTCAAGCATACGAAAAAAACAAACAAAACAAAAAAAATAAAATATAAAAAAATACCCACGCTTGAGAGTAAGAAGTTCCACGCTTGAGCGTGGAGGTTGAAAATTGGAAAAAAATAAGACACAAAACTACGTCGTTTTGTCGGGTTTCAAAACCCTTCTTCTTCTTTCTCATAGAGCAGTTACGGCTGCCACTCTTAAAAAATAGCAAGACCCTTCTGTTCTCTTCTCTTCTCACTCTTCTCTTACACACATTCCTCACTCTCTTCTCACTTCCTTCATTGCACCTAATTCTTCTTTAGTCACACTCTCTCGTACCCACTCTTTTCACTTCGCACACACCCCACACGATTTTGCTCCTTGCTTCTGCCATTTCCCTCTATTGCGTGCATAAGGTAAGCATTTCATCACCTTCTACACTCTTCTATTCTGAGTTCTTTAGTTGTTTTTGAAGATTTTGGAGTAAGACCATATTTTGGATGTTGAAAATCTGATTGTTGGGGGAAGGGTGTGAAGTTTGTGTAGTTAAATGTTGGGGGTTTTATTGCTCTATACTTTTGTTGACGTGGAATGAATTATGGGGTTGCATGTATGTGAGTAGAGTGTAAATTTTATTCTTGTGGGTTAGCTATTTGCATTTGTATATGCCTTCACCTTTTGTTGGTGTCCTAAATTTCAATCCCTTTTGAGGGAAACCTTATTAAGAATTATCTTCCTTTTTGTATATTAAAGGTCCTGTCTTTACTTCTGAAATAGCAAAAGTCTACCTTCACGATCACTTCAATCAAGTTTTCCTTGAGGCATAAATTGTTTTATATCAGCATTCTTGCCTTGAAAGCTAACAATAAAATATTTTCATGAAACATATATTACTTTTGATTCTCATCTAATAAGTGCAATATCTTTTTCTTTTCTTTTCTTTTTTTGTTAAGCAACAGATGTAAAATATATAGCAGGGGCTAGAAATACTGATAGAGAATTTGGTTGCTTATTTATCAAAATATATCGAAGTCACTGGCATTTTTTATCTGATTATTACAATCACAAAATGTGAAGGACTATACTGTGAAATAACAATTAGATTACCCCTTCATTATAAACTGAACAATAGAGAATATCAAATGCTTTCTCAGTAAAATCATGAAGCTGTGATGAGTTTAGACTTGAGAGCAATGTAATAGTAATCCACCTCCTCCGTGTCATCCGAGTCAAGAACTCCCACGGTGAGAATCATCTCAAGAATTGATTTTTTGGAGGTATGTGCACAATTTGGAACACTAATATATAACAATATTGTCTTATAATTGAAAGGTTTTAAGTTCATTCTGTCTTGGTTTTAATTATTTTTTTTGAACAGGTCTTGGTTTTAACTTCTAAAGAAAACAATAATGTTATTTTTTATTTTTTGGTTGGTAACTAACGAACAAAATTAAAAGAATATGAGGAATATATATATTGTTACAGAGTAATTTTTAAGTGAAAGAAATTATTTTCAAACCAATTTTTTAAATTATTGAATTAAATTTATGTGTACAATCAATTTACCTTTGATTTTGGGTTTGTTGGTGAGTCTTGGGGACAGTTTCTGTTTGAGGTTACTTGAGGGACCAAATGATCTTAGATATAGCTGAGTTTGTTTATATGTTTTGTTAATCATATCATTGAATATTCAAGCAAAAATTTGTGGAATAATCTCCTAAAAATTGGGAGATATGTACCAATTCTTTTTTTCTTTTAATCAATAATTGGATCTGATTTTCTTTTTATATGCAGACTGCTTTCAAAAAGCAGAAAACAATATTGCTACCCAAATGAGTGGACATCTTTTAGAGAGAACTTACTACTTTTGGTTCAGTAGACGGAGAACAACAATAAGTTAATATAACTTGATTTATTTTTCCTTGGTATTTTTCAATTTAAACAGTGGTTTGGTATTTGCAATTTGAGGGTATATGGGTGTACAATTGATTTCTTTGAAAGTCTTCTACTTTGTTTTAACAAATTACAAATAGATACCAATATTGTCTTATAATTGAAAGGTTTTAAGTTCGTTTTATCTTGGTTTTAACTTTTTTTTAATTGGTCTTGGAATGAAAAGGTTGCAGTTTATTTTGTCTTCATTTCTTTGTTGATATCAGGCTTTTGTTAAGGTCTAACTTATGATATGTGTATAAAATTGTTTGTACAAGGAGCATTGGCTACGGCTACTACGTTTTGCTTAATATATTGGGTAATTTCAATGAAATGACCTACTTATCCTGCAATGTTCAATCCATTGGCTCTTTTTTTGTGTGGCCACATCAGAAGCTATCTTAATGGGTGAACCAATTAGACTTGGCATGTATGGACATTTTTCCTTCTTAATCAACCTTATGCCATTTACAATTTTTCTTGAATTCTTCTTACTTTGTCTAGGTATAGCACTATTGCGGGGCTTAACCCTGCAGAGACCATCACAGAATCACTTCCTCCAATTCCCTGACAGGGGAAAAACCTTTAAAGCTATAGCAGATTGGCTTTTCTTAATTGCCCCTTTGATAATCTATAGCCTTGGTATTTGCTCTATTATACACCTAAAACAATCATTAATGTAAAAACTAAATTTGTTTGTAGCTTGTTGGGTATGGTTTTGATCCTAACGGGATTGTACTCCTACTTGTGGGGTAAAAGAAAGGAGACACAATGCTTGCCTCAACCAAATATAGCAGCCGGATATATATCAAATAGGGGAAGGTATTTTCAAATTATATTGAAACAGTAAAAATTGGTTAATTAATATTAAAATGTTGCTATTTATCTTGATTTTTCTACATACTTTGATCAGTGATGTTCATTATTTGACATATTTGAATTTTTACCCCAATGTCTAGGTTCATAGTGGTGGTTTATATGGTGCAGATTATTGTATAAGGATGTGGCACATAGCGGCACGCACAAAGACAAGTCTCCCACGACAAGGTCTTATTGCATAAGGTTTCTGCATACTCTCTGCTTCTTCAGGTAAAAAAATGAAAAATAAGTTATCTAATTTCTTTAACAATTTGATTTTTCCTTTGTTTCTTAAAATCAAATGGGTGTGCTAAAGTTCAATCCCTTTTGAGCTAAACCTTATTAAGAATTATCTTCCTTTTTGTATATTAAAGCTCTTGTCTTTACTTTTGAAATAGCAAAAGTCTACCTCCAAGATCACTTCAATCATGTTGGGTGCTTCTTCTTACAATGGTTTCATTCTATAGCAATAGCTTAGTCTTCTGAATCTATTCTGCTTTATGGCAATATAAGTATTTCATATACTGTAAATTGCACTAAAGTATTATCTACCCTTGGTCTTGGAAATTTTTTATTTCCTGTAACATGTATGTTTAAATTTGTTCATTTAATTTCAAAGTTTGTCATTACCTTAAATTCTTAAACTTGACTATTTTTTGTTAACCAAAATGCATTTTTTTTGTGCTTAGGTGTCTCGGAAGTTTCTATTTTTGGCTACGGTTTCTTTTATTGTTTGACTTTTGTGCAAGTACAGGAGAGTCATTGTTAATTCTTGCCATTTAGCTAATAAATTAATTTGACTTATTATATCCCAATTGTTCTTACTACACTTGAAATATTCAAAATAAAGTGAAAAAAAAGTGTGATGAAATATCCTGATTTCAGGTTCATTTAATTTTTATTAATCGAATACGATTGTTTGGTTGTGATTTTAAATGAGATTGCTGTTCAGAGTCAGACCTTGAGCAATATGCATTGCTAATGCAAATAAAGAATGTAAAGCTTTTCATTACATTTTCTGTCTCAAGAGATGTTCGATAATGGTCAAACTCAAATACTTATTTTCCTGCGATGGTTGATTTGTCAAGTGCAATCTATATCTATATCTATATCTATCAATATCTATATCTATATCTATATCTATATAATATACAACTACTGAAATTTTTATTCTACTGTTCAAATTCCTATTCATTTACACGTGGCAGCGTTTCCACAAAGTGTGGTTATCCATGTTTTGTGGTTATGTTTTGGTTACTGTTTCTGTATGTTTTTTTACACAATTTAATAGTCTTACTTATTTTACTGTTTGACCATTTGACAATTTGACTGCCTTAAATGTTCACGGGAATTCGAGTTCTCTTTTGAGATTAAGTATTTTACACATTTCACTGGTACTATATGTTAAAAGAGTAGAGGGAGTGGATATGACAATTAGCTTATGCTAGGCACTCAAAGCTCTTTAATGTTGGTGACCTCTACGCTTTATTTATTTCATAAACATTTTGCCCTGCTCACGGTTTCCCTCTCCTCTTTTGAGAAAATTTTTTCTCTAATCTCAATCTTTCCTTTGCTTAAAGCTTCATGTTTTGGTTCATTGGCAAGCTAATCGGGAGAAACTACTGCGCTCCAAACCTTCCATTGTCACCTTCATCAACCAGCTTAAGAAGCTTCGCCAACCTGTCTCCGTCGCCGTTGCTGAAGAATGCATGTGGTTTTTACTTCTAATCTTTCTGTTCCCATTTCAAAAATTGATTCTTTATCTCCCTTCTTCCACCATGGCGTTAACTTTGATGGCTATGGCAAAGGACTGTGGTGGCTATGGTGGTGCATGGGTTATTGCAGTCGTTTGCTCCCCCATTCCAAGTGTGGTGGCTGATGACAATTTCCATCTTATGCAAGTATTATTATTTTTTTCTTAACTTCTTTACTTTTTGACTCTTGCGTTAATTATTGTCATGAAGACATCTGAGGTTTGGTGGAAGTTTGTTATAAATTTTTGTTCTATTTGTATGCTTTCAAAACTTGAACGTTTTCAATTTCAATCCTTTTTTTTAATTGTGTATTTACTAGAAGATTTGTTTTTTTCTGGCTATCCTTTATAACAGTGTAATGTTGGTTGTGTAAATTGAGATTATTGGAGATATTTGGTGTAGAAACCGCTAAGAATGTCTTGCAAAACTATAATGGTTTAACTTTTTTCAAATAAAACAAAATAAAATAAATCCAATGCTACTCTAACCATTTATTGGCAGCATGATTTTGGACAGCAGAAGTATGTTTGATAGATTTGTTTTCTTTTCCCTTTTTATTTTATTAGAGTCTAGATTCATTTTAGTTTCTTGCATTCGCATGGTGCTCATACTCAAATTTGGATGTTGGTGCTACCATGGCGAGTTGAACTTAAAGTTCAAGCTGACCATTAATTAATAGTCCCTACCATTTACCATTGAAAAGCACATATACGCGGGACAATTGACTTTGAAAGAAGTTGCAAGGCCAGTAGTTGCAAGCTGCAGGTGCAAACGAACAACATCTCTAGACCAATTCCCCCTATTCTGACAAGGAAGCTCGACAACAATGAGATTAAGTCTTATAGAGATCTAAGACTTGGTAGAGAAGGGCAAATAGGAACTTCAATTTCTTCTTCCTCATCAATCCATTCTCGGTGGAGGGACTTCCATGTAATTTTTTGCAGCATACTCTAGGTGCAGAACAAAATGTGTGGCATGAGGAATAAGATGCTTCCAATGAGCTATTTTAGCCTTATTGAAATTTAGTAGGCCAATCCCTTGAAAATCATTTTTCCCAGCCATCTTAGTAATTTTCAATATATCGCCCCAGTCAGTATCTACATTCGACATATACTGAGGATTTGAGCCACCCCATATCCAACTGTATACAAAATTAGGCCTGCACTATCTAAATTTGACATTATGATTTGATTCTTTACTTAACTCTATTTTTACTTCATATACAGAAAATATTGTTTCACGTTTTTCGAAATCAGATTATTAGGTGTTATGATAATTGCAGAAGATAATTTGCTAAATTTTTGCTATCAATGTTTAAAGGATTCGTCTTGCTTAAAATTTATTTTCTGAAACGAAGGGACTGATTTAGAAATGATCAACCCAAAAATTTAAGTTGTTTGATGGAGGCTTAGCAGAGAGCTTATATAGTTATATCTCTAACTTGATGTTGCTTATCATGGTTTATTGTTCACATGTCTTACATTGTGAAATTCATGCATACTCAGCCAAAAGTAAAATCATGTATATCATATTTTGAGATAGTCTAACTCTGCAGTTGAATTTGATGTCAGGGAGCTACGAGAAACCATCATCGTATTGGCTGGAATGCTTGATACATTCTTAAATGTCTTGGTTAGCTCACTTTCATACTGTTGCTCCTTGCTTTTTGCTGTTTCTGTTTGTAACTTTTTCAACAATGTGCATGTGATTTTATATTCAAAATCTATTGAGTTTCACTTGAATGCTACATTTGGATTATTTCAATTTGTTATATTCAACACTTACTGGACATTGTGTGCTGTCAAAATCTCATGAATTGTAGGCTTTGGGGTTTCTGTTTCTTCTTTTTGCGAGGTGGGTGGCTTATGTGATGTTTAACGATACAATAAGGGGGGAAATAATATTTACTTGCTATGGTACTACGTTGTATCAGATATTTGTTTTATCTACCACATCCAATAATCCAGATGTCATGTTTATAGAATGAATTCTTTTATTGGGTAGCATCAATTGGGCTCAATTGGAACAGTTTGATTTATGAGTTTTTTTAATTAAATTGTTCTGTGAGTTTATAGTTGTATATAAAAATGTGTTATCACAAACACACTCCTTAGCAAATACAAGAACTTGAAGCATATAATAATTTTTTCATAAATTTTTTTAGCTTCCTTCATTCTACAATGCATAAATGTTTGTAGATTTTATATTTTTAGTGAGCTTATTTGATTTATTTATTTTTGCTTTTGTGTTTTAGTTTGTTCATGAAGTGTCCTCACCCAGGTGAGAAGCGAGGCAAGTAAAGTTTTGGTTCCAAAATTGAAGAACCCAAATGAATGTAACACACTGCCAACACTACTCAAGTTATTTTCTTGCTGTTGGGGCTCTTATATGCACAAATATTACGCGCTAACCATCTTTGTATATACAGACCTGAACATGTGACGAGACTATTTTTGGTAACATAAAGAGGAGGAGGTACAAGGAAGGCTGAATTGAAAATGTTGAGGCGCCGACAGAGATTTCCGGAATAGGTGCTCTCATCATGAGTTTGAGTTCTAGGCTAGCTACACAAGCAGACACGTCATCCATGGCTACAGATTCCACTATACGTTTTTAGTTATGAAAACTTAAAATTTCATTATTTGATAAGTCATGAATTGGATTCTTTGTGAGTTCGAGCTTATTGAAGAGATGGTGAGCTCTTGGACAATAGGCGAGCAAATGTGTGGTGTTGATGCCATTTATGCTGTGGTTGAGGTTTTGATGTTTGCTGTGTCAAATTGTTTCAACTACCGCCCACGTACCATTATTTAGAAATGTGACTACACTAAGGATCTTGCTGACCAAACCAGACATAATTCCATTCCTTTTATCCTTCCAATGGTTTAAATTTCAATTTCATTGTGGAATCAAAAGTATATAGTTTTGTTTTTCTTAATATCTATTGTTGCATGGTTGCATTTTTTGGATTTGTTTAAGTGATCATGTTTTCAAAGAAAACATTTACTTATACATAATTCACATTTGTGAGTCTATATTAGGCAAGCAATATACATAAAACTAAAATGATGCACATGTCCTACTCTATATCTTATATCATTAGGCATTATGCTTCTATATTATTAGGCACATGGCTTTTTAATAAAAAAACGGCCAGTTTTGCATTATGTTGGAACAATTTTAAGTGTTGTTTTATTAATGTGAACTGATGCAGTGAATACATTATTAATATGATGGGTGTTCCTGGCACGTCTATTCCTGCTGAGGTACCCTGCAAATAGCTCCAAAACTACAGTTTTGTTGTTAGGGGTTGTGCAGAGATTGTAGGCCTACCTAACAACGCAGATTCGAAGTTGATGATGCAGCTGGAGTACTGGGAGTCTTCTCTGATCTTGGTAGAATTTCTCCAATATTAAGCTTCCTATAATCATGATTGTGTATTGCAATATAATAAATTCCTCGAGAATACAATCATAATCCATAATAATTAATATATAGTGCACAAAATAATATCCATTGACTCCAACATTTTTATGTGAAGATATAAACTTCGTCATTTCCTACAAGCAGCATTAAATGTGCAAAAGAAATTAATATTTTTGTCATAAACACATCTTGGCAAATTAGTTTACCCAGTTTTACCACCATAAGTAGGACTATAATTGTAAATGACAGTCTCGCACTTCTTGAGCAACCGATCTGTTTGTGATTTCCTAGCTTCACTACAGCCAAATCCACGAAAATGAAAATATGTTAATTAACCACTGTTAAGTACGTGAAAATATAATAATGGAGCTCGACCATTTCATAGGCAGCAATAGTGTATAAATATTGCTTTTAAGAACCATAGATGATTGGGCCCAACGATGAAAAGTAACTTACCCTCCATGTAATTCATTAAATATACAATTTGCTATTGTACTTTGTACTTAGGTTTGGTTTTATATTTTTTAAAGTTTTTTTAAATTTTGCTATAAATATATAATGTTTGAATTAATGTGATATATATATATCAATTATCTCGTGCATGGGCAACACATAGGAACTATGGACAAACGATTTAATTTAGTTTGGAATTCATTGTATATAAAGTTCATTCTTGAATTATAGTTACAGGACATGTTATTTTAGTATAAAATTTAAAAAATAACTACTAAACATTTTTTTGTCCTAACTTTGGTTTATAGTTTTTTATTTGACTGTTTCCTATATTTACCTAATTTTTCGTAGTTGAGTTTTTAATTATTTCCAGGCTTCATGTCCTTAAATATTACAATTTTAGACTTATGTTTGTTCTTTACAATATGTGATTGTGGGCTTTGTTTCTTTAATTCGAATTTGTTGTGAATGTAAAAGAAAATTGAACTTCATTTATAACATACAAATATGTAGTCAAATGAATTTCAACTAATTATTATATATGTTGTTAACGTTTCTAATATATTAATTTTATTAAATCCCTTAAATGTAGCACAAGATAAAAATAGGTGATGGTAGGCATAAAGATGAAAATAGTATCAAAGTTAATGTTGCTCATGGTCGGCATGATATAAAGATAGGTGATGGTTAAAGGATGGTGAAGAGAAAACTTGGCATGGAGGAAGGTGATTTGATAACGTTTAGAAATGTTGTTGATATAAATAATTTCTTTTGAATATATGTATTCCCACAGTTATGTCAAACGAAGAGATTTACGAAGAGATTTATGCATGGATGAAAATATTCTTTTGTATGATGAGAAATTGAGCTAGATTATCCTTTCAGTATTAGTGAATAGATGATTATAGTGTTTAGATCTTACGCTTGACATATGATTATGTTTTGCTTTGTATCTTAGTTTCGATTTATTTTTTATTTAGACTACTAATGAGCTAGCAATATTGAATTATTTTGAATTCAAAATATCAAATTCATCTTTAACAGTGTAACATTGTGTAAAATTCCATTGCTTATTTTAACTCAAATTAAATTATCACTTAAATTATCAACTTATGTTGATCCAAGTAAAAGATACTCGGATCACATGTGGTATTAAGTTTGGCCTTAAGATTTATGTGTATAGAAATAAAATTATTGGAAGAGTCTCTGTTTAGACTCTTGATCATATCTCGAGAAATTAATCTCTTACTTATCAAGTAAAAAGATATTCTAAAAAAAATTATCACTTAAATTTAAAATGTTATCCCATGCAATGCACAGGTACTACACTAGTTATGTACAATTTTAAACTTTTGATACTTATGAAATTTTCTTTTCTCATTATTTTGACATTTTAAGTTTGATATAAATAGGAAATCTCAAAAACC
This sequence comes from Ormosia semicastrata, assembly GCA_029884595.1. Classification (NCBI taxonomy): domain Eukaryota; kingdom Viridiplantae; phylum Streptophyta; class Magnoliopsida; order Fabales; family Fabaceae; genus Ormosia; species Ormosia semicastrata. The sequence goes on along the minus strand of JAQQTO010000022.1, from coordinate 4,591,642 downwards.
AATGATCGTGTAACTCAATTTGAAATTGAATGTTCCTTACTTGATGGAAGAGCAAATGTTAGTCTATGTTTAAATATTATTTGAAATTTAGGATACATTATGTGCACTTTTCTATATTGCATGTATAATTGTTTAACTGATTTTTGTATTAAAAAAAATAGTCAACCCGATCACCCGAACCAAACCAATCCGTAGATGTTCTATTCAGTTTGATTCAGATTGGCTATCAAAAAATAAGAAAATTGAACCAAACTGAACTAATTGATTTTGATTGGTTCGAATTTATTTTCCCTTAAAAATCAAATCAAATCACTCACTTATACCCCTAGTTCCACCTAACAACACTAGCATGATTGGATGGTCTTGCGTGTTGACGCAACTAACACGTTATAAGAAATACAAGTCTTTGTTTACCAAAAAAAAAAAATACAAGTCATTGTTTTGATTTTTAACGGATTTAATTTCTAAAAATAAAGAAAATGATATATACTAATTTTTGGGAGATGATATTTGAAAAACTAAACAAATGTTAAGAAAGGAATATCTTGAGAAACAAGATGTTAAAAAAGTTTCAAACTACCAACCAAAAGAATATGTCGGAAATATTTTTAAAAATATTTATTCTTTGTAAATTCTTGCAACGAATTTATTCACCAGGAATCTATTATTGAATTTTGAAATACTAGTGAAAAATGTTAAAATTAAAAAAATACATGTAGCCTAGAGATATGACATCTCGTATGATTTAGATGAATTTGATTAAGTTATAATTAGTGGAGTATACAACGAGACTCACTCAAAATCTTTTTTTTTTTGTTTTCATTAACTGGCTCTTCTCATGCTATAATAACTGTGTTATGTAATTCTTCTCAATAAATATTTTTTTATATGACCTCCCAATTAAAAATTAGTTTATATAGTTTCAAATAATTTTAATTTTTGATTCTATAGTTTTTTCTTTTAATGTTAATTTTTATACATTTATTCATTTGGATGTTTTATCAACTTATTATTAAGAGTATATCAAGTTGGCCTCTAATGTCAAATTATTGTAACAAAATAATCTTAGATAGACGAGATATTACAATGACAAATAAAAAAAACTACTAAAAATTGAAATGTTCAATAACAATATAATTAAATGATATTCAATGCATTCAAATACTTTAATATTTTATAACTATATATTTAGTTTACATACTTAAGTAAACTAAATAAAATAACACATTAGTTAAATCAATCAATTGATATATGGTTTCTTAGGTTCATTAATTTTGTTCTCTTTTTGCAATGTGACACAAAATTATAATTTGCTCATTACATATCTTCCATCAATACTCCCATTGAGATTAATTTCTTCTATTATTTATCTACAAAAAGTATCTTAACTCATGCAAATAATTTTACTCAAAACATCAATAAAATCTTAATGTTATATGATACGACACTATTACAAAATTTTGATTTAGAGACAGAAATTAGAGACGAAAAAAATCTGTCTCTAAGAGAGATTGAAACAGAGATGGATTTAATGATTTAGAGAGAGATAATAAAATTTTAAAAATTAGAGACGAAATTTAGAAACGAAATTTACCCGTCTCAGAATGTTCCATCTCTAATTCTATCTTTATTTGGTCAATATAACATTTTAAAAAGTCAAATATATTTAGAGACAATTTAGAGACGGAATTGGTCCGTCTCTAATTATTCCATCTCTAATTCTATCTCCATTCAGTTAAATAAATAATTTAAAATATCAAATAAAGTTAGAGACGGATGTGTTCCGTCTCTAATTTATATAAATTAATTAATAATTTTTTTAAAGGTAGAGACAGATGTATTTTCGTCTCTAATTTTCCCACCTAGATCCCTAATTCCCCCAAATCAGAAACCAATTCTCCATCTATAATTTTTTTTAAAGGTAGAGACAGATGTATTTCCGTCTCTATTTTTCCCACCTAAATCCTTAATTCCCCCAAATCAGAAACTAATTCTCCATCTCTCACGATAACTCTCAGATAGCTCCCCCAAATTAGAAACCAATTCTCTATCTCTCACGATATCTCTCAAATAGCTCGTTCTCTTATCTCCATCTCTGAGCTCGTTCTCTCATCTCCATCTCTGAGCTTCTCATCTCCGTCTCTCAGCTCGTTCTCTCAACCCTCCTTCTATCAACTCGTTCTCACTCCATCCCAGGAGACGTTGTGGTTCGTTCGCGCTTCATCTCTGAGGTCATTGTCATTCGTTCTTGCTCCATCTCGAGCTCATTCTGGTACGTTCTCCCTCCTTCTCTGAGCTCATTCTCGTTCTCGTTCATTCTTGCTCCTTAATTTGTTTATGTTTAGTTTTGAGACTTAAATTTGGGTTTTGCTGTAATGAATAGTATAAAACACATTATCTATTTGATTTTAGGTGATTATTGTTCTCTTGGTGTTCTGCAAATGAGTGATTCAACTGAACTGGTGTAGGATTACCCTAAGTATGTGTAGTTGATTGAAAACTTGAAGTATTTTTTCCTTCCTACTGAAGTATTTTTGCTTTCTCTATCTTCACACACTTTCTGCTTGCTAGATTCATTGAGGAGGTCATCGCTGAGTATCTGTTAAAAAATAGTAGCATACCACGTGTTTGTAATTATATGGATGTGATTTTAGTTTGTCTTCCACTTGGAGTGTTATATGTTATACATTCTTTTCTGTATTTAAATTTGTTTATTAACCCCCTTATTTAGTCTGTTATTTGCTTCACCGGAAATAAATGGGGTTGTTGTCATAGTGATTATCATAAAAATAGATCCTTTTTTTGTGATTTTGGTGTCCCCCAATTTTATTTACCAAATTTATAGTATTATTATTATTATTATTATTATTATTATTATTATTATTATTATATTATTATTATTATATTAAATTATTTAATATCCTCCCAAGCCTACAACTTCTCTACTTCTGTTTGTTCATGGCAAGAGGTTTCCTGTGATGCTAATAAAGAACATGTTGTTGAGCTAAACATTTCTGGTTTGGGCCTCTCTGCCCTATTCCTGATACCACCATAGGCAAGCTCAGCAAGCTTCAATCTTTGGATCTTAGCAACAACAAAATCACTACCTTGCCTTTAGATTTCTGGAGTTTAAGCTCTCTCAAGAGCCTTAACCTTTCCTCTAATTAGATTTCTGGTTCATTGACTAACAATATTAGCAACTTTGGTTTGATAGAAACCTTTGACTTGTCCAGTAACTATTTCTCTGAGGAAATTCCTGAAGCTATTAGCTCCCTTGTGAGTCTGAGGGTCCTTAAACTTGACCACAACAAGTTTGCACACAATATACCTTCTGGGATTCTCAAGTGCTAGTCTCTAGTTTTAATTAATCTTTCATCAAATCAGCTAAATGGAACACTTTCAGATGGCTTTGGTCTTGCGTTTCCTAAGCTTAGGACCTTGAACCTTGCTGGGAATAATATTTATAGTTGTGTTTCACATATTTCTGGGTTGAAGTCCATTGTGAATCTCAACATATCATAATCTTTTATTGGAGACCCATCTTTTCAGATATTCCTCTAGTATGTTGCTCTGTTTGTTTGTTACAAGAAGCAGGTACAATGCTTCTATTGGCTGGTAAACATAGCATACATTCTCAGTCTCAACATATGTGTGTTGCTATCCAATGCTTAACAACTTAGGAAAAGCTGCTAGAAGACCCTTAATTCTTATCTGAGACATATCCACAAATTATCTAGACTTGGAAGCATTTTTTGCTTTTTATACAAATACTTTACTTATTACATCACAAATACTTTAATCACTTTTTTCAAGCTCCTTGATATGTGGTTCTTAGTGTCCATGATTTATTTATTTCTTACTATTATGTAGGGCTTGTTATTAAGCCAAGTCTTCTAATTTTTATGATGATCTTCTTGTGATAGAACTGGTTTGTTATGAATTCTTGGAGTTGCATTTGTAGTTAGATATGCTTACTATGAGCTTTGTAAGCTTTATTCAAATTTATTTCTTATTGATCCAACTCTGAATTAGTGAATTGTCCTTAGCAATAATTGATATATAAGAATGTCAATTGAAGGCATAGTTGACGTTTAGCTTTAGTCTATATATATCTCTATATCTTGGAATGGAGCGAATAATAAAGAGGGGTAGCATGAAATGAAATGGTCTGAGTCTAAATACCCTTTCAGGGGCATCATATGATTGAAGTTTATAGCTACTAGACCAAGTTATCATCTTATTCAATATGCTAACTATGAATTGTTCTATTTCCAATAATGTATAATATTCTGGTTGCACATAATCTACTTTACAAGGAATTGTTCTATTTCCAGTAATGTATAATATTCTAGTTGCACGTAATATGCTAACTATGTTATTTTTATTATCCTTTCAAGGAATTGAATTTTGTTATCGAAACAAGTATCTGGCAGAGGACACTTCCAAATTACTGCTGGGACAAGTTTTTTGAAAGGTAAAATCATTTTCTAAAAGGAATATTAAGGTAACAAGTATTTACCATATGTGGTTCGTATTATTTCAGAGTAGACATGGAGAATTTGCAGTGTCTCTAGTTTTGTGTGTTTATTTTAACAAATCCTACTGAATCCTTTCTCAGGGTCCTATGTATACTGAGGTGAATCAGTTATATTCTTTTTGTATCAAGCCTACTAAAAATTGAAGTAATCTGGTCTGGGCGTCTAGGCACTTCGTCTGTAGCGCCTAGGCGCTGATCGTCCAAAATGTAGGATTTTGCTATAAGTATGAGTGCTTAGGTGCTTAGTCTGGAGCGCCTAGGCACTGAACTTCTAGAGAATTTCTTTTGATGCACTCTAGGGCGCCTAGGCGCTGTGATGAGACCACGACAAGTGTATCGGATTGTCAAGTAATAAAAATGGTGAGAAAATCAGATATCATTCTCAAGGATCAATGACCAATTACCAATTCACGAACTTAACTACTATTCAAACAGAACTTTGATTCAAAAGGAGCTCAATTGTAAACAACTAAGCATGTAAGAAAATAAATTAAGGAAAAAGATTCTTTTTGGTATTTTAGCTTTGACAAAATAACAGACACTTAGAACACAAAAGAGATAGAAATTCAAAGATAAGAAAGAGTTGGGATCAAGTTTCATTTGATTTCATTTGTTGCATATTAACCTGGAGTTAAAACAAATTTCTACTTCTATTTTGTTATCAGATACTCCAAAACATCCAAGTCCTAATTCCTTAGGCACAAGAACCTTAAATCCTAGTTAAAATCCCTAATTCGTTAGGTCATTCTAAAAGGGAAAAAGCATTAAGATTAAGAATCTAATGAGATAACAAGTATTCATCAACTATTCCTAGCACAACAAATCTCAAAAGTTCACATCAAATTTCAAAAACAAAAATCATTCTAAGGAAGATCAAACCCTAGAAAGCTTTAAGAATAGAGATTATAAACTCAAAACAGTATATCCATTAAGCATAACCGAATCCCAAAAAATGTAAATGGGCTTGCATGACAACTACGCCTAAAAAATAGATAAGAAGATGAAAAACTCCATGAAAGATTGAAGAAAATCAGCTTTTCTTCTCTTCAACCACCTCCAAGTTTTCCAAATTAGGTCAAGTTTCAGTTCCTCTTCGTCTTGAAAAACCTTTCCTCGTGATAAAATGTTTTGACTTCGCCATTTGGCGCCAAATGGCTTGGTTTCTGCTTGTTTAGTGATATTCTGACTTCCCACCTCCCAAAGACCGGCTTTTTTCTTCGCACCTTCCTTTTCCTTTGCTTTTCTGAGCTACTAGGGTCCAAAATGCATGTATTGCAATTTAATGACATTGCAAGCTCTTCCAATTGACCCCATTCTTCATAGTTTTGACCTTCATCCTTCTTTAACCTTCACTGTAAATAAGATAATACAAATGAGATCCAAAACATTCCAAAATACAACCAAACTCCATGAGATTCATCAAAGTAATCATCTTATGCCATCATGGTCAAAATAAGATTTAAATGAGGTAAAACAAAGTTAAAAGCTGGATGCAAATGGCTAAACCCAATCAAAAAACATAGGTAAAAACAGATAATTTGCAGGATTATCACCACTCTAAACTTAAAACTTTGCTTGTCCTCAAGCAAAAATAGAATCAGAGAAAAGAGAGCACAATAGACACCAACTCTATGCTAATTGATGGAAGGGGGAAAAGTGTGTCCCACAAGACACATACAGGCAAAATAATAATCCAAGCAGTCCTAAGAGTTTAACTATCAACTGTGCAACTTGAGGTTCAAAGGAAATGAGAAGTTGGAGTCATACCACAATACACTGATCAATCACAGCTTGGAAGTTAATGGATTTGGCAACTAATGCATGCAAAGTGGTTCGCTCTATTAACTTCTCATTTGTGTAGATGTTCACTCATGCTTTCTTGTATTTGGGTTTGTGTTTCTCTCAGTCAACACAATTTGAGCCCACCCCCATGAATTTGATTTTCATCTCAAACATACAAGCTCATGATTCACATAATGTAACAATCAGAAGGACATAATTCAAGGTTGCATTGGTGCCAAGGTACAAGGTAGAAAAAATGAACATGTAAACTGCTACCTTAAAGAGCAAGTGAGCATTGGTGCTTCTAACAAACCTTCAACTCACAAACCTCATACCTTTCAAATTCTTTTCACTCCCCCTTTTTTTTCTAGTAACTTACATGGTCTCAAAGGGGTACCTGATCATTATGCTAAGTATTTCCCTAGTAACCCATCAGTCTCAAAGGGGTGCCAATTTAACAATTCAACTATTTTTCATGCCTTCATGGAATTCAATTTGAACAATCAACCCAACATAAAAATATCCCACTCCAAACTTAGTTTCTTGTTAACTCCTTAATATCTCAATTCCAATGCTCACCTAGCTCCTTCAGGTGGGTCAGATGTTGCTTATGTGGCTAGGCTCAATTAGAGAGGTTTAACAAAGAAAAGGAATCATTAGGCTCAAGGGGCAATGCAAAAGATGTGAACATTGGGTTAGCTTTTGGCTATTGGCTTAACAAACAAAATGCCTTTATCATGTTCAAACATTGTGTAAATCAAGATGGCATCAGAGAATCAAGCAAATTTAGGAGAGTTAAGCCTCAAAAATGTTCCCTTAGCAATAAAGACATGTTGGAGGCTCAATACTCCTACCCAGGACAATGAATGCTAACTATTCACACACAAAAATGGTGTCAAATCATTAACAACCAAGCTACAAGATTTATGTATACATGGTATGAACCAATTCTAACGGGCTTCAAGTATCAAGATCACACAATTTTCAGGTTCCACACATAAGCACGCAAGTTGATTGATTCCATCATAATCAAGTCTAGGCACTCAAAAGAAAACATACCCCCACAGTTTAGAGCCAAGTTCAAAAATAGGATAACTAAAGAAAACAAAACACAAGAAAAACTATCATGCAAACTCCTAAATTAATCCTAATTACCAAGTAGAACTAAAAACTCCTAACCTAAAGATAAAATGCAGGAAAACTAATAAAAGCTGGAAAGGAGAGAAGGAAAAATATCTGGTGGGTTCTTAGCAGAACCCATAGCAAATCTCTTCATAGTCCTTTCTCTTTAAAAGCTAGGATAGGTTAGTCCTCGTCTGACTCCTCTAAGTAATCTTCTCCTTCATCTTCTTCTTCTTCTGTCTGTCTGTCTCTTCTTTAGTCTCTTCTTCAGTTTGATCCCTCTCCTCTGCTGCTGCCAAACTAGAGGCTCCAAAGGGCCTCCAGTCCATAAACTGTTCCACCTCCTCAGCTGTTCGGCTGCTCATAGGAGTGATATTGAGATTAAGTCCCTCCCACATCTGTCTCATGATATCCTCCATCCTCTGGTTATCTTCTCTTGAAATTTACCACATTTTATGTAAAGCTTCCATGTTGTGACGCATGATATCCTTTTCTTGCCCAGCTGAGCTCAAATCCTCTGAGGTTGACCCCTGTTTTTGAGCTCGCAGCTCTCTCCTAGTTGGTGTAGTCCTCGGAGGTCTTCCTCCACCCCAGGCTCGGTGTCCTCCACTAAAAAATGAGTGGAAATGAAATGCATGTCAATCTTTGTAGGACTCTTCATTGGTGTCAGGTCAGCCTTTGACACCTTAGCTCTTTCACAGAGTAGAGTGATCAGATGTGGATAAGCTAAGATTGCTGATGTTGAATTGGCTATACTCTGTATGTTTTTACACAAGATCTTACCAATATTCAGAGTCTTCCCACTCATGATTGCACATATCATTCCAACTCGGTCAAACTTCAGGTTTGATTTGTTTGTGTTGGGGAGGAGGTTTGAAACGATGTAAGATACCCAGAATCTGGGGATAGTTTTAAGGTCAGCAGAATTGACTTTTCTAGCTTGTTTCCCTTGGTGAATTCCCAGGCAGCTCCTAGTCGGCATAGTAATCTCAACATTTTTATCCAGCTCTTCCTTTGTCATGGATCTAGATCATCTTTCTTGGAATTCTTCCTAAACGCTTTTGCCTTCCCAATTGGGTTGAGTGCTCAAGACTTCATTGATTGTGTCATCATCAAAAGGGACATACCTTCCCCGAACATAACTCATTGCTGTTGGGGCTTCCCTTTTTGGGATGAAAGCATTAGCAAAAAATTCTTTCTCTGTTTCGCTGTACCCCTCCTTGGGGTACGAGACCAATGTTTCCTACCTTTTTCTTTGAATCTTCTGCACTTCCAGGGGAACTTGAGAAATTTCAGACAACACCACTGTTCTTTCTTGAATTATCCCCTTCTTATGCATAGTGTTGTAGTGTTCCTCGTATTTTGCTGATCGAAATCGTCGTCTGTCAACTGCGTGTCCACTCAAAGATGAGCCATCAGCTTTCCTCTTCACAGGTAGCTTAGAAGCCATAGTACTCAACCTGCAGAATATCAACAGAATCAGTACTCAATTACAATCACACAGCATCCTACAAGTCATATCTTATGCTCAAGCAAAGCTAAATACAGTGGATCAATAAAGTTCAAGAGCAACATCTTTTCTATTTTGGAAGCTTTTATTATTTTAACATTCACATTTAATTCCCCATTCCAGAACTTATCAAGAACTAACAGTTGTAGACCTATAAAGTAATATGGAAGTTTTATGCCCAAAAATTCAATTTCAACCAGTTCACCAAAGAATTTCACAAGCTTAGGCTAGGGACAACCCACATTTAACTCTAATTGCGAGTCCAAAACCTTAATTTGCTAATCAAAACCAATTATATCAAAAAGCCCCAAATTTAGTATCACCAAACCCCTATCAAACAATTTTCTCAATTATTTCTCATTATGGGCATAATTCAACCAATTGAAAATGGAAACATATAATACATGAGCTAAATTGCATATCCAAACAATCAATTTGCAGAAAACCCCATGCTACAAGAAAAACCCAATTTTACATAGTGTGAACCCTAACCATACAATTTAACATAATTTCACCTCATTTACAATCAATATCAAGAATCCAACAATGGAATCAAGTTAACAATGCTCTCAATTGCAAGATTAAATCATCAAATTATCATAAAATGCATTTCACACAAAACCCCCAAATTGGCATATTCAAACCCTAAGCATGCAATTAACACAAATGAAGATACACTCATCATCTAAAACACTAAAGAAAACCCATCATTAATTTTTTCGAATGAGCAAAAACCAAACAAATCCATGGTTCACCTTGGAAATAATATGGGCAAAAGAACATACCTTACAAAATGACAACAATGGAGGAGAGAAAGAGAGCACAAAGAATGAGAAAATGCAAGGGGAGAGAGAACGCATGAGAGAGAGAATGCGTGAGAGAGAGAATGCGTGAGAGAGACGTGACTAAGGGAAAAGAGGAAATCAAATGAGAAAATGAGAAAATGGTGAAAGTGAAAGAGAGCTAGACGTAGGGAGTTTTGTTCTGTGTGTGTGAGAAAGTGAAAGAGAATAGTGAAGAGTGCAAGGAGTGTGTGCTACATGAAGTAAAGAAGTAGAAGAGCTTTTCAATTTTTTTTTTAAAATACTTGCCTAGCAAGATATCTTGGCCGCCCAGTGGCACAAAGTCAGAAATCTCTCCCCCCTTTTTTTATTACTTAATCGCTCGGCGGTCCACATACCGCCTAGCGGTACGAAATCAGAGAAGAGCCATTTTTCTGGCACTTCCACCACCCAGCGGTACCACTGGCCGCTCAGCGTCTCGCAAAAATAAGTACCACCTGGCGGTAATACTACCACTTGGCAGTACAAACTCAGAAGAGTTCATTTGGTGAAACCCACTAGGCCGCTCAGTGGCACCTATATCGCCCGGAAGTATGTACAAATTTCGGTCGCCCAACGGCTATATGGCCACCTGGCGACCTCAACTCAGAGAAGGCTTCACTTTTTTTCTTTTATATCACCGCCAGCGACCATTTAGCCGCCCAGCAGCCATTTAGCCGCCTAGCGGCCATTTAGTAGCCCAGCGGCCATTTAGCCGCCCAGTGACGTGGTTGCTACAAAATTTTGTAGCTTAAACCTCTTTTTGAACATTTCACTCCCTTCTAACTAAAATGCAAATCATGCCTGAAAGAAAAAGAAATAACAAGACAAAATGAGTTCATACACTCCAAACTTAAATAACAGCACTTACCCACAAAATTCTTAGAAGTAATCAACACACTAAAGATGCAACAAAGCTAATCAAAATAAAAGAAAGTTTAGAAAAAAAAACATAAACAAATGCAAAAGTAATGTTAGAAAAAACTCCCTAGCATGGGTTGCCTCCCATGAAGCGTTTGTTTAACGTCCTTAGCTTGACGGTGCTGCTTCAAGTGGAGATCAAGTTGATGGACCCCTTTCTCCACTCAACATCTCCTCCGAATTTAAGCTTAAGCCTCTGCCCGTTCACTTTAAAGCTTCTCTCAGAATTTGGGTCTTTCAATTCCACGACTCCATATGGAAATACCTGTTTTACTTCAAAAGGTCCAGACCATCGAGATTTGAGTTTTCCCAAAAACAACTTGAGTCTTGAGTTGAATAGAAGTACCAGTTGGCCTTCCCAGAATTCTTTATGAATAATCCTTTTGTCATGCCACTTCTTAGTATTCTCCTTGTAAATTTTGGCATTCTCATAGGCCAAGTTTCGGAATTCTTCAAGTTCATGGAGCTGTAAGATCCTTGACTCACCCGCTTTTGTTAAATCAAAGTTTAAGTACTTTGTTGCCCACAGTGCCTTATACTCCAATTCAAGAGGTAAATGGCATGCCTTGCCATAAACCAATTGGAACGGAGACATACTAATTGGAGTTTTGAAAGTTGTCCTATATGCCTAAAGAACATCATCAAGCTTCATCGCCCAGTCTTTTCTAGATGAACTGACTATTTTCTCCAAAATTTGCTTTAACTGGCGGTTAGACACCTCAACTTGACCACTTGATTACGGGTGATAGGGAGTGGCTACTCTATGATGGACAATATACTTTCTCAACAACGTCTCTACCTTCTTGTTGCAGAACTGGGTTCCCACATCACTAATCAACGCTCTAGGCATCCCAAACCTTGAAAATATATTCTTCTTCAAGAAATTGATCACCACTTTTGCTTTATTAGTTGAGGTTGCAACTGCTTCCACCCATTTTGAGACGTAGTCGACAGCCACTAAGATATATACCTTAGAAAATAAAGAAGGGAAAGGGCCCATGAAGTCGATACCCTAAACATCAAATACTTCAGCTTCCAAAATAGGATTTTGGGGCATCTTATTCCTCTTTGATATGTTTCTGGTTCGTTGGCACCTATCACATCTCTTGACATAAGCAAATGCATCCTTGAAGAGTGATGGCCAAAATAACCCGGATTGTAGGACCTTTGTTGCTGTCCTATCTACACTGAAATGTCCACCATACCCGAAATTGTGGCAATGCCACAGAATTTGTTCTTGCTCTCCCTCGGGCACACATCTTCTCAATGGACCATCAACACCTCTCTTGTACAGAAATGGTTCGTCCCACATATAGAACTTGACTTCATGAAAGAACCTTTTCCGCTGTTGTGAGTTGAAGTCCACGGGAACCTCCTTGCCAACCTTGTAGTTGGCTATATCAATATACCATGGCAAACTCACCATGGCCCACAACTGCTCATCAGAAAATTAATCATTGATTGGTTTTTTCTCCTCATTTTCTTTTGCACTTTCTAACCGAGATAAGTGATCAGCCACTGAATTCTCGGTTCCTTTCTTATCTTTTATCTCCAGATTGAACTCTTGAAGCAGTAGAATCCATCAAATAAGCCTTGGTTTCGAATCTTGCTTAGTAAATAGATACCAGACAGCTGCATGGTCCGTATATACAATCACTTTGGAACCTACCAAGCAAGAATGAAACTTGTCAAATGCATAAACCATAGCCAATAGTTCCTTTTCAGTAGTAGCATAATTAAGTTGTGCAGCATTTAAAACATGACTCACATAATAAATCACATGCAACAACTTATCTTTCCTTTGGCCTAAAACAGCACCTACAGCCGTGTCACTTGCATCACACATGATTTCAAATGGCAAACTCCAATCAGGTGCAGTGACAATTGGTGCAGTGGTCAGTTTATGCTTCAAAGTGTTAAAGGCTAATATGCATGCATCATCAAAATTGAATGGAACATCTTTTACAAGGAGATCACTAAGAGGTTTAGCAATTTTTGAAAAATCTTTTATGAATCTCCCGTAAAAGCCAGCATGCCCCCAAAAAGCTACGAATGCCTTTTACATTAGTGGGGGGGAAGTTTTTCAATAACTTTAACTTTGGCACGATCAACTGCAATCCCTTGGTTAGAGATGCGGTGCCCTAAAACGATTCCCTCTCTCACCATGAAATGACATTTTTCCTAATTTAAAACCAAGTTTGTTTCTTCACATCTTTTTAAAACGAAAGACAAGTTATGCAAGCATATATCAAATGAAGAACCAAGCACAGAAAAATCGTCCATAAACACTTCGATATGCTTTTCAATCATATTGGAAAAATGGACATCATACACCTTTGGAATGTGGCTGGTGCGTTGCAAAGTCCGAAGGGCATCCTTCTGTAGGCGAACACTCCATAAGGGCATGTAAATGCTGTTTTCTCCTGATCCTCTGGAGCTACAGCAATCTGGTTGTAGCCGAAATATCTATCCAAAAAGCAATAATAGTCATGCCCGGCCAATCATTCTAACATTTGGTCAATAAAAGGAAGTGGGAAGTGATCTTTCCTTGTTGCATCATTCAGCTTCTGATAGTCAATACATACCCTCTATCCCGTAACAGTCTGGGTGGGTATCAATTCATTATTTTCATTCATAACCACTGTTGTCCCGCCCTTTTTAGGCACAACTTGGACGGGACTAACCCAAGGGCTGTCTGAAATAAGGTAAATGAGTCCAGCATAAAAAAGCTTGAAAATCTCCTTTTGAACCACTTCTTTCATGACCAGATTAAGTCTCCTTTGTGGTTGCACTACTGCTTTATGATTTTCTTCCATGAGTATTTTGTGCATGCACAGAGAAGGACTTATTCCTTTCAAATCACCAATTGACCATCCAATGGCCTCTATATGATCCCGAAGTACCCTCAACAGTTTTTGTTCTTCCAATTGACTCAATCCAGTATTTATGATGATAGGGCAAGAATTGTGCTCACCAAGAAAAGAATATTTTAAATGTGTGGGCAATGGTTTGAGCTCAACTTTTGGCACTTTATCTTTTTTTTGTTGGGTTCCATCTCCTCTTCCTACCAATTCTTCCCATTCTAGTTATTCATTTTTAGGATATGGGAGTGAGCTTTCCAACAAGCTGAGTATTTCTTTAACTGTCGGATCATCATCTTCATCAACTTCTCCCTTTGATCCAATAAGCACTTTTTCAAGAAGTGAAGAGAGGTTGTCTTCCATATAAGACTTGGAGATCACGGAATCACATACATCAATGCTAAAGCATGCTTCTCTATCTCCTGGGTGCTTCATAGCTTCAAAAACATTAAAAGTGATGGCTTCATCTTGGATCTTCAATGTTAAAGTCTCATCCGCCACATCAATGAGAGCTCTACCGGTTGCAAGGAACGACCAACCCAAAATCAATGGAATGTCTCTATCTTTTTCTATGTCAAGAACAACGAAGTCCACCGGAAAGATGAATTTATCTACTTTCACCAACACGTCTTCAATCACCCTATGGGATGCTTTATAGACTTGTCTGCAAATTGAAGAGTCACCATGGTGGGCTTTATTTGGCCGATTCCCAATTGCTTGAAAATGGATAAAGGCATGAGACTAATGTTTGCACCAAGATCACATAAAGCTTTTCCAAATGTTCTATCACCAATGGTGCATGAAATTGAGAAACTTCCAGGATCCTTAAGCTTAGGAGGAAGCTTCTTTTGTAGAATTGCGTTGCACTCCTCCATAAGCATAATGGTCTCTTCATTCCCAATCCTTCTCTTCTTGGACAACAACTCTTTCATGAATTTCACATAAGAGGGCATTTGTTCTAGAGCTTCGGAAAACGGGATGTTGATTTGAAGCTTGTTAAACACATCTAGAAACTTCCCAAACTATTTTTTTTATCATGCTCCTTCTTGAGTCGTTGAGGAAATGGCAACTTGATAGTTAGTGGTGGCATCTTCACTTCTTACTCCTTTGGTGACTCTTTTTCATTAGAGTCATTGAGTGAGTCACCTTGAGATGTTTCAGTTACCTTGAGAGGGACTTCTTCACTAGACTCCTCAACTTTGCCTCCACTGCTTTTCTCCTTCCTAGGTTGAGGCTCAATTACTTTCCCACTCCTAGTTGTTATAGCTTTCGCATACTCCATTCCTCTAGGATTTGAGACTATTTCACTTGGCAATGAACTTGGAGGTCTCTCCGAAATCTGTTTTGCTAGTTGGCCTACTTGAGATTCCAAATTCCGGATTAATGCCTCTTGATTCCTAAATACACCTCTTGTCTCATCCATGAAATCAGTAGTCTTTTGGACAAAAGAAGAGGTTTAAGAGGCTAGTTTCTCTAAAGCTACTTCCCACAAAGCCTTCTTCTCAATAGGTGGAGGTTGAGATGAAGAGCCTTGATGCGAAGAGAGTTGAGGAGGACCTTGGTATGAAAATTATTATCTCTGAGGAGCTTGGTTAATTTGATTACCTTGGTTACTCCATGAAAAGTTAGGGTGATTCCTCCACCCTGGATTATAAGTGTTGGAGTAGGGGATGTATTGTTGCTTTGGAAGGTTATTCACGAAATTGACTTGTTCTTGAGATGGAGATCTAAATATGTTACCCGGACAATCTATATTCTCATGTTCTCCTCCACAAAAATCACACAACAAGGGCACATTACTTACTGCATTCACCTTAAGAGTGTCAACCTTCTTCGTGAGATTCTCAAGTTGTTGAGTCAAGATTTTGTTATGAGATAAAAGTGCATTCATCAAATCGACCTCCAAGTACCCTTTCTTCCCCACTGCTCTTTCCCCATTTCTTTGGTAGTCATTGTTGGCCATCATTTCAAATAGGTCCCAAGCTTCTTCCAGAGTTTTATAGTTCAAGGCCCCGCCTGCTGCAGCATCAACCATTGCTCTAGTTTGAGGTAGCATGCCATTATAGAAGCTTTGCACCTGGATCCAGAAGTCAAAATAGTGGTGTGGGCATTTTCTTAATATTTCGTTGTATCTCTCCCATGCTTCACTAAGAGACTCCCCATCAAGCTGCCTGAATGATGCGATCTCACTTCATAACTTTGCAGCTTTGGATGAGGGAAAATATCTTGTCAAAAATTTCTGGACCAAAATTGCCCAAGTAGTTATGCTTCCTCTTGCCAGTGAGTCTAACCAACTCTTAGCCTTGTCCCTCACAGAGAAAGGAAATAATCTTAGATGAATGGCATCCTCACTCACTCTATTCAACTTCACAGTATCACAAATTTGAAGGAACCCTTGTATGTGTGCATGTGGGTCCTCAGTATCGAATCTCCCAAACTGATTGTTCTGAATCAAATGGAGTAGAGCCGACTTCAATTCAAAATTATTTGCTTGAACTGGAGGTTTGGTTATGCTCGCCCCACACCCATCTATGCTAAGAATAGAGTAATCCATGAGAGTCCTAGTAGGTTGATGAGGTGGTAGAGGATCTACATTTTCTCCATTGTTTGCCATGTCTTCAACAGCTATTTGAGTGTTATCCAAATTCCTTCTTTATTCTCTTATTTGCTTTCTCAAAGCTCTTTCAGTTCCTCTTATTTCTAGGTCAAAAAAAAGTTGATCCGGATGAACTTTACCTCGCATACAATGAAGACAATGTGTTAGAACAACAATAACTAAATAAAATGCAAAAATTTAGATAGAAAATTCTAAATGTACTAGAATAAGTAAATTAAAGAAAACTAAACACAACAATGAATAAATGAAAGAAAAAAATAAATGTTTAAACTAGTAGCTGCCTTCGATATTACCGATATTGGTAAAATCGATCCCCGACAATGAAGCCAAAAACTTGATGAGACCACGGCAAGTGTACCGGATCATCAAGTAATAAAAACGGTGAGAAAATCAAATATCATTCTTAGGGATCAATGTCCAATTACCAATTCACGAACTTAACTACTATTTAAACAGAACTATGGTTCAAAGGGAACTCAATTGTAAACAACTAAGCATGTAAGAAAATAAATTAAGGAAAAAGATTCTTTTTGGTATTTTAGTTTTGACAAAATAACAAACACTTAGAACACAAAAGAGATATGAATTCAAAGATAAGAAAGAGTTGGGATTAAGTTTCATTTGATTTCATTTGTTGCATATTAACCTTGAGTTAAAATAAATTTTTACTTCTATTTTGTTATCAGATTCTCCAAAATATCCAAGTCCTAATTCCTTAGGCACAAGAAATTTAAATCCTAGTTAAAATCCCTAATTCGTTAGGTGATTCTAAAAGGGAAAAAGTATTAAGATTAAGAATCCAATGAAATAACAAGCATTCATCAACTATTCATAGCACAACGAATCACAAGGTTCACAATCTCAAACAAAGTTCACACATCAAATTTTCATCCAATGCATAAACCTAAAAAATTATTCTAAGGAAGATCAAACCCTAGAAAGCTTTAAGAATAGAGATTATAAACTCAAAATAGAAGTATCTATTAAGCATAACTGAATCTCAAGTCAAATACAAGCAAAATCCATCAAAATCCACTCAACTCCAACAAGGGAGAGTTTAGCTAGACATAGAAACAAATACAGAAACTAAAATAATAGAGAAGAAGATGAAAAACTCCATGAAAGATTGAAGAAAATCTGAGCTCCCATTCTTCTTCTCTTTAAGTCCACCTCTAAGTTTTCCAAAATAGGTCAAGTTTCGTATCCCTATTCATCTCCCCTCTGAAAAACCTCTTCCCTCACCTAAAAAAGCCCTGCTGGCGTGAATTGGGCCAAAATGTAAATGGGCCTACATGACACTCATTGCCCAACAGCCATTTGGCCGCCCGGTGGCCTGGTTTCTGCTTGTTTAGTGATATTCTGACTTCCCACTGCCCAGCGGCCAGCTGGCCGCTCGGCGGCCTGACTTCTTCTGCACCTTCCTTTTCCTTTGCTTTTTTGAGCTACTGGGGTCCAAAATGTATGTATTACAATTTAATGACATTGCAAGCTTTTCCATTTGACCCCATTCTTCATAGTTTCGTCCTTCATCCTTCTTTAACCTTCACTGTAAATAAGATAATACAAATGAGATCCAAAACATTCTAAAATACAACCAAACTCCATGGGATTTATCAAAGTAATCATCTTATGTCATCACGGTCAAAATAAAATTTAAATGAGGCAAAACAAAGTTAAAAGCTGGATGCAAATGGCTAAACCCAATCAAAAAGCATAGGTAAAAACAGATAATTCATAGGGTTATCACGCTGCGTATTGAGCACCTGGGCGCTCAATGCCCTGACAAATTGGTTTTGATCTACTTCCACGGCTCCAAGCTCTCCTTCCTTGAGTGTTTTCCTATACAAGCACATAAGAAAAGTGAGGATTCTACTTCTTATGATCAACTATTCTCATTCACAAACCAAAACATTCTAATTCTCAATCCATGTTCATATTTACAAAATACTTGGGTCACAAACAACCAAAATAGTAAATTAGGGGTTACTAAATCAACTTTTCATGTTATAAAACAATGTCTTTTGTGCACTTATCAACTCCCTTTGTTTGGAACTTTGGATTGATTAGATTATTGGATGTATTCAACAACTATTGAAACTTTTTGTGTAATGTATATCACTACATGTATTTATTAAAATATCTAAGTTTACAGTACCAAAAAAAAAATAGTGGGCTGGTGTATTTTGATTGACATGCCTCTTATGTATTTTTAAATTTGAAACAAAATCGAAGCTCCAGAGCATCGGAAGTAGATGGATAAAAAGGTGGGTCCTGATAGAAGAAGAGTTACAGATGAGTTCATGGGGAGTTAACGAGTTTGTTGAGTTTGTTTGTGCACAAGATCAATTTAAAACAATAGGAAAGTTGAGGTGTCCATGTAAAAAATATAAATGTAAGGTGTATCACTTTGTTGATTAAGTTAAGGCACACCTATATATGAAGGGGTTTATGAGTGATTACTATTACTGGACTAACCATGACGAACCAAGGCCTCTCATTCCCCTAGTGGTTGTAGATAACTCATACTATGGAAGTAGTGGGGTAAGGGAAGACTTCAATAGGTATGAGCAGATGGTAATGGATGCTGCTGGACCTTCTATTGGCAATTACATTGATCAACAAGGATTTGGTTATGCAGAACAAATAAGGGAAGATCCTAACCCAGAAGCCAAAAGATTTTTTGAAATGTTGTCAGCTGCACAAGTTCCCTTGTATGATGGTTGTGACAATTACTCTGAATTGTTAGCTGCATGTGAAGCTCTAAGTATCAAATCTGATTTCAATATCTCTGAGATTTATTTTAGTCGATGGATGGACTTTAAGGTAATGCATTGCCGAAGGATAATCAAATGCCCAAAAACTTCTATCGTGCAAAGAAAGCAGTGGAACGACTAGGGCTAGGTTACAAAAAAATTTCTTGTTGTCCAAATGGATGCATGCTTTATCGTCCTCCTTATGAGAATCTTCGTAGTTGTAGATTTTGTGATGAGGACCGTTATAGAAGCATCACTAGAAATGGTAAGGTCAAAGAATCTCCTCAGAAAAAAATTTGGTATTTCTCACTTATCCCATGGCTACAATGACTTTATTCCTCAATGCAAACGGCATCTCAAATGAGATGGCATCGTGAGAATGAGAGGGATACGGGGTCTTTGTTTCACTCATCTGATAGAGAAGCCTGAAAATATTTTGACGAAACATATCCTGAATTTGCAAAAGACCCCCGAAATGTGAGGCTAGGGTTATGTCTTGATGGATTCGCTCCATTTGACAAGACAAGTAAGGCTTATTCATGTTGGCCAGTAATTGGTACTCCTTACAATCTACCTTCGTGGATGTGCATGAGAAAAGAGTTCATGTTCTTAACTATCATAATTCTGGGCACTTCCAATCCAAAAAGTAAAATTGATGTGTACTTGCAGCCACTTATAGATGACCTGAAACTTCTATGGAGTACCGATGTCATAACCTATATTGTCTCACTACAACAAAACTTTGTCATAAAGGCTTGTTTGATGTGGACGATTAACGATTTCCCCGCATATGGGATGTTATCAAGTTGGATGACAATGGGAAAACTTGCTTGTCCAAAAAGTGGATAATATAAATTGAAGCACTACGGGTATCAAGGATTCACACTTAAACTCAAAATAGAGTATTTGATGAAATGATGGTGAAAACTCGTATTTAATGTTCAAGAAAGATTTTCAGATTGTTCTCCAACATTTCTTTGATATCCAAATACTTTCATTTATAGCCCAAAGTATATTAGAGTCATTGGTGGTTGTTGGGAAATATTAAATGCCAAAATAGAACCATTCTACACATTTACTAGTTTTCTAGATAACTGGTTAGGAGATTTCACTAATCGGTTAGGAGTTTTGGCTAACCGGTTAGGGAATTTAGCTAACTGGTTAGGAGACTTTAAAAATGACTTCCAATTCACTTGCTAACCGGTTAGAGAATTTAGCTAACCGAGTAGGAGACTTAAAATTTGGTCTCTGACTTTCTCAATAACCGGTTAGAGGGTTTCACTAACCGGTTAGGAGCTTTTCAAAATGGCTCCTGACTTGTCCAATAACTAGTTAGATAGAGTCTCTAATCGATTAAGGGCTTTTCTAAATGGCTCATGACTTGTCCAAAAATCAGTTAATGATTTTGTCAAGAAAGTAAGAATTTAAAAGGATTTTTCAATCTTTCTAAAAATCATTTTGCTCAAACTTTAAATATCATTTTCATAAGTATAGATCCTGATTTTGCAAACTTGTTTAAATTGAGTAATAAAACCAATTGATGAGCTTAGTGTGAATCCTACAAATTCCTTTACACAAGATCTCTAAGACTTATAATCTAAACTTGAAGCTCTTTGAGACTTGTCCTTTGCATCATCATTTCTTTTTTTCTTTGTTATCATCAAAACCATTACTTTAGTCAATGCCAATTACATTCTCCCCCTTTTTTATGATGACAAACAACCATTGAGAAAAGAATTAGTTCAAATAAATTAGAATTCACAAAAGGTGTTAGAGACTTACCCCCCTCTGTTTTTCAAGAGCTGACTAGTTCAGAGTTTGCATAGCTTCCCCTTAATTTAGGAATCCCAAAATCATTGAGTTTGCACCTTTTTTCTATTTACCTTTTCTCATTGACTCAAACTTCTCCCCTTTTTGTCATGATAAAAAAGATATGCAATATATAGATTTTGACAAAGAGAAGTTACACAAAACCATTGTCACATAACAAATATGCAAACAATATTGTAGTAACAAAATAATTAAACCAACATTTTATTCATGTTAACAGAATGATCATAGCAAAATATTCATTTCAAAATAAACATAGTTAAGCAAGCTAAGATAATAAGCATTATGACTAAGAAATAAATCTACAATGATTAGAGTTTAAAATATAATGATAAAGCTGAGTCAGAAACAGATTAGCTGAAGGAGGTGATTCATGCCTAAGTCCCATCATCCTCTGGTGGTGGAAGACGACGCTTAGGAGAGAGAAAGTGTGAGGGGAAGGTGAAAATTTTTAGTTTAATTGGTGTTTTAGTGGTGGATTTGGAGTGGAAGAGGTGGTGGAGTGATTGGGTGTGAATGGGTGATAGAGATTTTGATATGAGGAAGATGACAATAGAGATGGAGGGGTGCGTGAATGGTGAACAAGGCTGCTGGGAGGTGTTTAATTTGGAGTAGCCTAACCGGTTAAGGAAAATGGGTAATCGGTTAGGGTATTTTGCTAACCGGATAGGCAAAATGAAAATAGTCACGAGTTTTCTCCAATAATTGGTTAGGGTATGTTGCTAACTGGTTATTGTGCTTTCCAGAGAGCACAACAATATGACAAAAACAGGGTAACCAGTTCTGGGCTTGTTGGTAACCGATTATTTTGGCTTGACAGAGAGCCCTTCAATGTACTGTAATATTTCCAAAGGCCATAAACCAAGTTGTTCCCATCTTTGATTGATTGTTTCACTGCCAGAGCTAGATAACTTTTATGAAATCACCCCTTGAACAAACCAAATCATGCCTCCTTGAAGTTCATTCTTTAGATTAGCTTCATTTTTCATTCACTTCAAGCACCAACCACCAGAGATTATTATTCTTCAGCAGGAACTTGTCATTTGAATATTGAGGGACTTAAGGATGGATTAAGTACCTGCAAAACAAACTTAGGGGAAACTCCGACGCTCAAGTCAGTATTGGATTTAAAAATGATTAAAACAAAATAACTATGCAATCATTCCACATTATGCAGCAATATGACAAGTGTTGCACAAAATGACACAATATGCAATAAAATGACAGATTATGCAACTAACTATCACATTATGCAATATCATGACAAATTATGCAACAAAGTGATTAATTATGTAGTATAATATTGTAACTGGGGGTGGAGATGATCCTGATGTTTGCCCCCTAGGTGGCTTCCCTATATTGATCCTAAGACGTCGAGGTTGTTCCTTCCCCTTCTCCTTCTCTTTCCCCTTATCACCTCATGACGATGACATCTACACAAATAATAAAAATATAATGTAAATATAGTTCCAAATAGAACACAATAATGTATAACTAGTAACTACAACATATTAATATAATTCTATACTCACAGCTATGAGGAAACATTGTCCTCATCACTATTTGTTTCATATTCATTATTGGAAGATATGTTATCATCGTCATCATTAAAACTTTGCTCATCTTCATCATTTTCATCCTGTTTACTAGAACCAACATCTTGAACTACATCAAAAACCACATTAGTGTCTTGCAAATGGTCAATGAGATCCACATCAACAATTGGATCCACAGGAGTCATAGTATCATCTTGAAATGTAATTTCTTGGGCACTTTCAATTTCAACTCGACCTCTTGCCTTGGTCTTTATTACCACCCACCATTTGACCTTATCATTTTTCTTTTCAGGAAAAGGAACGTAATACACTTGTCACGCAGAGGAAGCAAGGATAAAAGGATCAAATCTCTCGTATCGTCTATTGTGTCGAACCTCGACATTCTTATAATCTTTGTGAACTCTTGTACCTCTATTAATCATAGGATCAAACCATTCACATTTAAAAAGAACAACTTTTTTTTTGGTTCCCCAGGATATTCTAACTCAACCACATCTTTTAGTATTCCATAATAATCATTTTCATTTTCACCAATAGTTGAGCCTTTAACACACATGCCACTATTGATTATTTTCTTTCCATCTGACCAAGCATCTGTGTGAAATTTATATCCATTGACAAAATACATTGGCCAAGATGTCACACATCTACTAGGCCCCTATGCCAAATCATGCAAGTAAGAATTATTCACTATATTTTGTGGATTGTGAACCTAGAAAAAATATAGTTAATGTTAATGATTTAAATCATATATAATGATTGGGATCAACAATTTAGTAATGTTTAAATACTTATATAACTTCTGAACTACTCTGTAAAATCTGCATTTATTCTTTTGTTTGAATGTTCCTCAGGAATGTTGAAATGTTGTAAAAAAATACTGAAAAATTAAAAGTTTATGATTTGATTGTTAGTGAGTAATACATTTGAAATTTAAATTAAATTATTAGTACCACTTACTTGAGGTATGCTTCAACTTCTTCACAATTTAGGAAGAGATGCAATGTCGAAGATTTCATCTCAGCATCATTTAGCCATTGTATTTTTTTATGTTCCATAACCTCAGCCGGATTGATTAAAAATTGACAAAGTCGATTCCATTGACATATTTTTATTTGTATCATCATTTCGTCCAACTCTAGTTCTCATTGACTTAACATGAGGCTCAAAGTAAAATGAACAGAAATGAGATATCTCTTGAATCAAATAAGCTTTACAAATAGAACCTTTAACCCGAGCTTTGTTCTTAACTGTTTTCTTTATCTTGTTTAAGTACCTCTCGAATGGACACACCCATCTGTATTGAACTGGCCCCCTACTCTTGCTTTATAAGGTAAATGGACTGGTAAATGTTCTATGGAATCAAAGAAACCCGGTGGAAATATCCTTTCTAATTTACACAAAATCACCGGAATGTTCTATTCCATTTGGAACATGTCTTTTTTCGTTAAAGTCGTTGAGCACAAGTCTCTAAAAAATTGACTCAATTCAGTCAATGGCTTCCAAATTTGATCTGGCAACAAAGAAAAAGCAATTAAAAGTAAACTCTCCATAAACACGTGACAATCATGACTCTTCATCCCAGACAATCGTAATTGATTCATGTTCACACATCTGGCCAAGTTCAAAGCATAACCATCTGGCATTATTAAATGTTGCACCCATTCACAAACAATTTTCTTTTGCTCTTTTGTAAAAGTATAATTAGCCTTTGGTTTCATGATCTTACCATTTGGAAAATCAATAAGCTCCAATTCTGGTCGTTGACAATATTCTTTTAAGTCCATTCTTGCCTTCACGTTATCCTTTGTTTTGCCCTTAACATCCATAACAATGTTGAATATGTTATCAAAGACATTTTTCTCAATATGCATGACATCTAAATTATGTCTAATTAAATTATCCTTCTAATATGGTAACTCCCAAAATATGATCTGCTTAGTCCAATTATGATAAACATCATACCCATGGTGTTTGCGTGACTACATTTAAGTTATTTTACTAAAGGCACTAACAATCTCACTTAATTCATGTCCAGATAATCTTGGTGGAGGCAAACCAGTCACCATAGTTTTCTTCTTAATAGCATTTTTGTTTCTTCTAAACATGTGATAAACATGCAAGAATTGACGATGGCAGTCAAACCACGAATTTTTTTCCCCCAAGCTTCAAAGTGAATGCCTTTTTTTGATCCATGCAATATGAACATGCTAATTTACCAGCAGTCATCCATCTAGACAACATTCCATATGCTGGAAAGTCATTTATTGTCCACATCAATGCCACCCTCATCATAAAATTTTGTTTGCTTAACACATCATAAGTTAAAACACCCGCCCATAAAATTTTCAGTTCATCGATTAATGGTTGTAAATAAACATCAATCTTGCTCTTAGGATTGTTAGGGCCAGGAATAATGCATGTTAGGAACATGTATGGGACAGTCATACATATTTTTGGAGGCAGATTATATGGAGTGACTATCACAGGCCAACAAGAATAAGGAGAAGCGGATTGATTGTATGGAGTGAAACCAATGATCGTGTAACTCAATTTGAAATTAAACACGTATGGGACAGTCATACACATTTTCTTTTCTCATTATTTTGACATTTTAAGTTTGATATAAATTGAAAATCTCAAAGACCAATGATCGTGTAACTCAATTTGAAATTGAATGTTCCTTACTTGATGGAAGAGCAAATGTTAGTCTATGTTTAAATATTATTTGAAATTTAGGATACATTATGTGCACTTTTCTATATTGCATGTATAATTGTTTAACTGATTTTTGTATTAAAAAAAAATAGTCAACCCGATCACCCGAACCAAACCAATCCGTAGATGTTCTATTCAGTTTGGTTCAGATTGGCTATCAAAAAATAAGAAAATTGAACCAAACTGAACTAATTGATTTTGATTGGTTCGAATTTATTTTCCCTTAAAAATCAAACAAAATCACTCACTTATACCCCTAGTTCCACCTAACAACACTAGCATGATTGGATGGTCGTGCGTGTTGACGCAACTAACACGTTATAAGAAATACAAGTCTTTGTTTACCAAAAAAAAAAAAAATACAAGTCATTGTTTTGATTTTTAACCGATTTAATTTCTAAAAATAAAGAAAATGATATATACTAATTTTTGGGAGATGATATTTGAAAAACTAAACAAATGTTAAGAAAGGAATATCTTGAGAAACAAGATGTTAAAAAAATTTTAAACTACCAACCAAAAGAATATGTCGAAATATTTTTAAAAATATTTATTCTTTGTAAATTCTTGCAACGAATTTATTCACTAGGAATCTATTATTGAATTTTGAAATACTAGTGAAAAATGTTAAAATTAAAAAAAAAATACATGTAGCCTAAAGATATAACATCTCGTATGATTTAGATGAATTTGATTAAGTTATAATTAGTAGAGTATACAACGAGACTTACTCAAAATCATTTTTTTTTTGTTTTCATTAATCGGCTCTTCTCATGCTATAATAACTGTGTTATGTAATTCTTCTCAATAAATATTTTTTTATATGACCTCCCAATAAAAAATTAGTTTATATAGTTTCAAATAATTTTAATTTTTGATTCTATAGTTTTTTCTTTTAATGTTAATTTTTATACATTTATTCATTTAGATGTTTTATCAACTTATTATTAAGAGTATATCAAGTTGGCCTCTAATGTCAAATTATTGTAACAAAATAATCTTAGATAGACGAGATATTACAATGACAAATAAAAAAAACTACTAAAAATTGAAATGTTCAATAACAATATAATTAAATGATATTCAATGCATTCAAATACTTTAATATTTTATAACCTATATATTTAGTTTACATACTTAAGTAAACTAAATAAAATAACACATTAGTTAAATCAATCAATTGATATATGGTTTCTTAGGTTCATTAATTTTGTTCTCTTTTTGCAATGTGACACAAAACTATAATTTGCTCATTACATATCTTCCATCAATACTCCCATTGAGATTAATTTCTTCTATTATTTATCTACAAAAAGTATCTTAACTCATGCAAATAATTTTACTCAAAACATCAATAAAATCTTAATGTTATATGATACGACACTACTAGAAAATTTTGATTTAGAGACAGAAATTAGAGACGAAAAAAAATTTGTCTCTAAGAGAGATTGAAACAGAGACGGATTTAATGATTTAGAGAGAGAAAATAAAATTTCAAAAATTAGAGACAAAATTTACCCGTCTCAGAATGTTCCGTCTCTAATTCTGTCTCTATTTGGTCAATATAACATTTTAAAAAGTCAAATATATTTAGAGACGGAATTTAGAGACAGAATTGGTCCGTCTCTAATTATTCCATCTCTAATTCTATCTCCATTCAGTTAAATAAATAATTTAAAATATCAAATAAAGTTAGAGACGGATGTGTTCCGTCTCTAATTTATATAAATTAATTAATAAATTTTTTTTAAAGGTAGAGACAGATGTATTTCTGTCTCTAATTTTCCCACCTAGATCCCTAATTCCCCCAAATCAAAAACCAATTCTCCATCTATAATTTTTTAAAAGGTAGAGACAGATGTGTTTCTGTCTCTATTTTTCCCACCTAAATCCTTAATTCCCCAAAATCAGAAACCAATTCTCCATCTCTCACGATATCTCTCAGATAGCTCCCCCAAATCAGAAACCAATTCTTTATCTCTCACGATATCTCTCAGATAGCTCGTTCTCTTATCTCCATCTATGAGCTCGTTCTCTCATCTCCATCTCTGAGCTTCTCATCTCCGTCTCTCAGCTCGTTCTCTCAACCCTCCTTCTATCAGCTCGTTCTCACTCCATCCCAGGAGACGTTGTGGTTCATTCGCGCTTCATCTCTGAGGTCATTGTCATTCTTTCTTGCTCTATCTCGAGCTCATTCTGGTACGTTCTCCCTCCTTCTCTAAGCTTGTTCTCGTTCTCGTTCATTCTTGCTCCTTAATTTGTTTATGTTTAGTTTTGAGACTTAAATTTGGGTTTTGCTGTAAGGAATATTATAAAATACATTATCTATTTGATTTTAGGTGATTATTGTTCTCTTGGTGTTCTGCAAATGAGTGATTCAACTGAACTGGTGTAGGATTACCCTAAGTATGTGCAGTTGGTTGAAAACTTGAAGTATTTTTGCCTTCCCATTGAAGTATTTTTGCTTTCTCTATCTTCACACACTTTTTGCTTGCTAGATTCATTGAGGAGGTCATCGCTAAGTATCTGTTAAAAAATAGTAGCATACCACGTATTTGTAATTATATGGATATGATTTCAGTTTATCTTCCACTTGGAGTGTTATATGTTATACATTCTTTTCTGTATTTAAATTTGTTTGTTAACCCCCTTATTTAGTCTGTTATTTGCTTCACCGAAAATAAATGGGGTTGTTGTCACAGTGATTATCATAAAAATAGTTCCTTTTTTGTGATTTTGGTGTCCCCCAATTTCATTTACCAAATTTATAGTATTATTATTATTATTATTATTATTATTATTATTATTATTATTATTATTATTATTATTATATAAAATTTAATATCCTCCCAAGCCTACAACTTCTCTACTTCTGTTTGTTCATGGCAAGAGGTTTCCTGTGATGCTAATAAAGAACATGTTGTTAAGCTAAACATTTCTGGTTTGGGCCTCTCTACCCTATTCCTGATACCACCATAGGCAAGCTCAGCAAGCTTCAATCTTCGGATCTTAGCAACAACAAAATCACTACCTTGCCTTTAGATTTCTGGAGTTTAAGCTCTCTCAAGAGCCTTAACCTTTCCTCCAATTAGATTTCTGGTTCATTGACTAACAATATTAGCAACTTTGGTTTAATAGAAACCTTTGACTTGTCCAGTAACTATTTCTCTGAGGAAATTCCTGAAGCTATTAGCTCCCTTGTGAGTCTGAGGGTCCTTAAACTTGACCACAACAAGTTTGCACACAACATACCTTCTGGGATTCTCAAGTGCTAGTCTCTAGTTTTAATTAATCTTTCATCAAATCAGCTAAATGGAACACTTTCAGATGGCTTTGGTGCTGCGTTTCCTAAGCTTAGGACCTTGAACCTTGCTGGGAATAATATTTATAGTTGTGTTTCACATATTTCTGGGTTGAAGTCCATTGTGAATCTCAACATATCATAATTTTTTATTGGAGACCCATCTTTTCAGATATTCCTCTAGTATGTTGCTCTGTTTGTTTGTTACAAGAAGCAGGTACAATGCTTCTATTGGTTGGTAAACATAGCGTACATTCTCAGTCTCAACATATGTATGTTGCTATCCAGTACTTATCAACTTGGGAAAAGCTGCTAGAAGACCCTTAATTCTTATCCGAGACATATCCACAAATTATCTAAACTTGGAAGCATTTTTTGCTTCTTATACAAATACTTTACTTATTACATCACAAATACTTTAATCACTTTTTTCAAGCTCCTTGATATGTGGTTCTTAGTGTCCATGATTTATTTATTTCTTACTATTATGTAGGGCTTGTTATTAAGCCAAGTCTTCTAATTTTTATGATGATCTTCTTGTGATAGAACTGGTTTGTTATGGATTCTTGGAGTTGCGTTTGTAGTTAGATATGCTTACTATGTGCTTTGTAAGCTTTATTCAAATTTATTTCTTATTGATCCAACTCTGAATTGGTGAATTGTCCTTAGCAATAATTGATATATAAGAATGTCAATTGAAGGCGTAGTTGACGTTTAGCTTTAGTCTATATATATCTCTATATCTTGGAATGGAGCGAATAATAAAGAAGGGTAGCATGAAATGAAATGGTCTGAGTCTAAATACCCTTTTAGGGGCATCATATGATTGAAGTTTATAGCTACTAGACCAAGTTATCATCTTATTCAATATGCTAACTATGAATTGTTCTATTTCTAATAATGTATAATATTCTGGTTGCACATAATCTACTTTACAAGGAATTATTCTATTTCCAGTAATGTATAATATTCTAGTTACACGTAATATGCTAACTATGTTATTTTTATTATCCTTTCAAGGAATTGAATTTTGTTATCGAAACAAGTATCTGGTAGAGGACACTTCCAAATTACTGCTGGGACAAGTTTTTTGAAAGGTAAAATCATTTTCTAAAAGGAATATTAAGGTAACAAGTATTTACCATATGTGGTTCGTATTATTTCAGAGTAGACATGGAGAATTTGCAGTGTCTCTAGTTTTGTGTGTTTATTTTAACAAATCCTACTGAATCCTTTCTCAGGGTCCTATGTATACTGAGGTGAATCAGTTATATTCTTTTTTGTATCAGGCCTACTGAAAACTGAAGTAAACTGGTCTGGGCGTCTAGGCACTTCGTCTGTAGCGCCTAGGCACTGATCGTCCAAAATGTAGGATTTTGCTATAAGTATAAGTGCTTAGGCGCTTAGTCTGGAGCGCCTAGGCGCTGAACTTCTAGAGAATTTCTTCTGATGCACTCTAGGGCCCCTAGGCGCTGTGATGAGGCCACGACAAGTGTATCGGATTGTCAAGTAATAAAAATGGTGAGAAAATCAGATATCGTTCTCAAGGATCAATGACCAATTACCAATTCACGAACTTAACTACTATTCAAACAGAACTTTGGTTCAAAAGGAGCTCAATTGTAAACAACTAAGCATGTAAGAAAATAAATTAAGGAAAAAGATTCTTTTTGGTATTTTAGCTTTGACAAAATAACAGACACTTAGAACACAAAAGAGATAGGAATTCAAAGATAAGAAAGAGTTGGGATCAAGTTTCATTTGATTTCATTTGTTGCATATTAACCTGGAGTTAAAACAAATTTCTACTTCTATTTTGTTATTAGATACTCCAAAATATCCAAGTCCTAATTCCTTAGGCACAAGAACCTTAAATCCTAGTTAAAATCCCTAATTCGTTAGGTGATTCTAAAAGGGAAAAAAACATTAAGATAAAGAATCCAATGAGATAATAAGCATTCATCAACTATTCCTAGCACAACAAATCACAAAGTTCACAATTTCAAACAAAGTTCACACATCAAATTTTTATGCAATGTATAAACCTAAAAAATCATTCTAAGGAAGATCAAACCCTAGAAAGCTTTAAGAATAGAGATTATAAACTCAAAACAGAAGTATACATTAAGCATAACTGAATCCCAAGTCAAATACAAGCAAAATCCATCAAAACCCACT
Organism: Ormosia semicastrata; assembly: GCA_029884595.1. Taxonomy (NCBI): domain Eukaryota; kingdom Viridiplantae; phylum Streptophyta; class Magnoliopsida; order Fabales; family Fabaceae; genus Ormosia; species Ormosia semicastrata. Next base: position 4,561,135 of record JAQQTO010000022.1, on the reverse strand, counting down.
CAACCCCAACAAGGGAGAGTTTAGCTAGATATAGAAACAAATACAGAAACTAAAACAATAGAGAAGAAGATGAAAAACTCCATGAAAGATTGAAGAAAATCTGAGTTCTCACTCTTCTTCTCTTCAAGTCAACCTCCAAGTTTTCCAAATTAGGTCAAGTTTCGTATCCCTCTTCGTCTCCCCTCTGAAAAACCTATTCCCTCAACTAAAACTGCCCTGCTGACGTGAATTGGGCCAAAATGTAAATGGGCTTGCATGACACTCATCGCCCAGTGGCCATTTGGCCACCCAACAACTTGGTTTCTGCTTGTTTAGTGATATTTTGACTTCCCACCGCCCAGCTGGTAACCCCGCAGCCTGGCTTTTTTTGCACCTTCCTTTTCCTTTACTTTTCTGAGCTACTGGGGTCCAAAATGCATGTATTGCAGTTTAATGACATTGCAAGCTCTTCCATTTGACCCCATTCTTCATAGTTTCGACCTTCATCCTTCTTTAACCTTCACTGTAAATAAGATAACACAAATGAGATCCAAAACATTCCAAAATACAACCAAACTCCATGGGATTCATCAAAGTAATCATCTTATGCCATCATGGTCAAAATAAGATTTAAATGAGGCAAAACAAAGTTAAAAGCTGGATGCAAATGGCTAAACCCAATCAAAAAGCATAGGTAAAAACAGATAATTCGCAGGATTATCACCACTCCAAACTTAAAACTTTGCTTGTCCTCAAGCAAAAATAGAATTAGAGAAAAGAGAACACAATAGACACCAACTTTATGCTAACTGATGGAAGGGGGAAAAAGTGTGTCCCACAAGACACAAAAAGGCAAAACAATCATCCAAGCAATCCTCAGAGTTTAACCATCAACTGTGCAACTTGAGGTTCAAAGGAAATGAGAAGTTGGAGTCATACCACAATACACTAATCAATCACAACTTGGAATTTAATGGATTTGGCAACTAATGCATGCAAAGTGGTTCGCTCTATTAACTTCTCATTTGTGTAGATGTTCACTCATGCTTTCTTGTATTTGGGTTTGTGTTTCTCTCAGTCAACATAATTTGAGCCCACCCCCAATGAATTTGATTTTCATCTCAAACATACAAGCTCATGATTCACACAATGTAACAATCAGAAAGACATAATTCAACGTTGCATTGGTGCCAAGGTACAAGGTAGAAAAAATGAACATGTAAATTACTACCTTAAAGAGCAAGTGAGCATTGGTGCTTCTAACAAACCTTCAACTCACAAACCTCATACCTTTCAAATTCTTTTCACTCCCCCTTTTTTTTTCCCAGTAACTTACATGGTCTCAAAAGGGTACCTGATCATTGTGCCAAGTATTTCCCCAGTAACCCATCAGTCTCAAAGGGGTGCCAATTTAACAATTCAACTATTTTTCATGCCTTCATGGAATTCAATTTGAACAATCAACCCAACATAAAAACATCCCACTCCAAACTTAGTTTCTTGTTAACTCCTTAATATCTCAATTACAATGCTCACCTAGCTTCTTCAGGTGGGTCAGATGTTGCTTATGTGGCTAGGCACAATTAGAGGGGTTTAACAAAGAAAAGGAATCATTAGGCTCAAGGGGCAATGCAAAAGATGTGAACATTGGGTTAGCTTTTGGCTATTGGCTTAACAAACAAAACGCCTTTATCATGTTCAAACATTGTGTAAATCAAGATGGCATCAGAGAATCAAGCAAATTTAGGAGAGTTAAGCCTCAAAAGTGTTCCTTCAGCAATAAAGACATGTTGGAGGCTCAATACTCCTACCCAGGACAATGAATGCTAACTATTCACACAAAAAAATGGTGCCAAATCATTAACAACCAAGTAACAAGATTTATGTATACATGGTATGAACCAATTCTAATGGGCTTCAAGTATCAAGATCACACAATTTTCAGGTTCCACACATAAGCACGCAAGTTGATTGATTCTATCATAATCAGGTCTGGGCACTCAAAAGAAAACATACCCCCACAGTTTAGAGCCAAGTTCAAAAATAGGATAACTAAAGAAAACAAAACACAAGAAAAACTAGCATGCAAACTCCTAAATTAATCCTAATTACCAAGTAGAACTAAAAACTCCTAACCTAAAGATAAAATGCAGGAAAACTAATAAAAGCTGGAAAGGAGAGAAGGAAAAATATTTGGTGGGTTCTTAGCAGAACCCATAGCAAATCTCTTCATAGTCCTTTCTCTTTAAAGGCTAGGATGAGCTAGTCCTCGTCTGACTCCTCTGAGTCATCTTCTCCTTCATCTTCTTCTTCTTCTGTCTCTTCTTCAGCTTGATCCTTCTCTTCTGCTACTACCAAACTAGAGGCTCCAAAGGGCCTCCAGTCCACAAACTGTTCCACCTCCTCAGCTGTTCGGCTACTCATGGGAGTGATATTGAGATTAAGTCCCTCCCACATTTGTCTCATGATATCCTCCATCCTCTGGTTATCTTCTCTTAAAATTTACCATATTTTATGTAAAGCTTCCATGTTGTGATGCATGATATCCCTTTCTTTCCCAGCTGAGCTCAAATCCTCTGAGGTTGACCCCTGTTTTTGAGCTCTCAACTCTCTCCTAGTTAGTCTAGTCCTCGGAGGTCTTCCTCCACCCCTCACAGGCTCGGTGTCCTCCACTAAAAAATGAGTGGAAATGAAATGCATATCAATCTTTATAGGACTCTTCATTGGTGTCAGGTCAGCCTTTGACTCCTTAGCTCTTTCACAGAGTAGAGTGATCAGATGTGGATAAGCTAAGATTACTGATGTTGAATTGGCTATACTCTGTATGTTTTCACACAAGATCTTGATAATATTCAGAGTCTTCTCACTCATGATTGCACATATCATTCCAACTCGGTCAAACTTCAGGTTTGACTTGTTTGTGTTGGGGAGGAGGTTCGAAACGATGTAAGATGCCCAGAATTTGGGGATAGTTTTAAGGTCAGTAGAATTGACTTTTCTGGCTTGTTTCCCTTGGTGAATTCTCAAGCAGCTCTTGGTCAGCATAGTTGATCTGTCGATTATTTTCATACTTTAAATGCCTTATGATTGATTTAATTAGACTCCATATGTGCTCAATTGTTGACATTTAGCTAAGTTTCTGATTTAGAGTTGTCTTTAGATGTTTATTGTGAAACTATGCTAAATGCGGTTATAAACACTCATAAATGAATTATGTTTTTCAGGATATCTTTGAGTGTTTGAGTCCATTAGCATCAAACCAAGCTTGATGGCCATTTGAGGAGAGAGATGAATGCTTAAGGAGATTAATATCACCTCTTGAAGCAATGAAAGAAAAGCATTTGTAAAGAATCCGGGCTGAAAATGAAGGTGTCAAATTACAGGGCCCATGTCGCCTGACAGGGGGTGGGCCGTGTCAAACGACACGGCCCGTGTCAAATTACAGGGCCTGGGCCGTGTCCTTCTCTGACTTGTGAAATACATGGAATTGGGCTGACAGAAAAGTACAGGGCCTGGGCCGTGTCATATGACACGGCCCGTGTCGTCGCACCAGAAAGTTAAATTTGAGTTTTAATGCTAAATTAGGTTTCAAAACCTATAAATAGGGTTGCTTAGAGTCCTTAAAAGAGGCCTGGACAGGGAGAGCCGTCAAGGGAACTAAGGGAAACACAAAGACCAAGGGAAAGGGAGATTGGATTGAAGATTGGAGTCTCGGGTTCGAGCAATCGAAGATTGATCATCCCTAACTTTTGGAAACTAGTTTGATCTTTAGTTTTCTTTTGCACTTTCATTTTGAACTATGTTTTTCTTCTATTTTTCTTGTGATTTTAACTTTGCCATGTGTGGCTAAACTTCTTGATTGGTCAAGGGAAGATGAAACTCTAGTTTTGATTATGTGAATCTTGCATACTTCTTTATATTAATACAATTATGTTTTTATTCATATGTTTCTATTCTTAAATCAATATAAAGATTTTTATATTCTTGCCAAATTTCAAGAGTGGTAAAACTAGGATTGCTATGCTGCGATTGCGGTGGTATGACTAGTGAGACATATGATCTAAGTAATTTAATCCCGGTGTGTGATTAGATCTTAGTGTGATTGGTTTTCTAATTCTTAATGCAATCATTAGGTAGGTGTAAGAGCGGTTGCTTTACAAATAACTAATGGTTAGGATTTGATTTGAGCGGTTCTTGAATTAAGTGAAACTTAAGGAAGACATGGGATTTATCTCATGAATTGCATAAGAACATAATTGATCATGTTGGTATAAAGGGTATGTAAGTTGGCATAATCATATAAATCTAGTGGTGGATTCCATCTCTTAACCAATATCTTTAACTTGATAATTCAATTTGTGTTTACTGTTTTGGTTTAAGTTTAATTTCTCTTTTTAGTTTTAATCAACAAAACCCCCCTTTTACTTTTACTGTTTATTTTTCATCAGAGTTTAATTTAGGAATTGGATTGATAGTGTTAATTGAATTGGTTCTCTGTGGATCGACCCTTGCTTACTACAACTGGTTGCAAGGTTTTTATATTTTTGGTGGAACTTGGCAACTGTTTTTGATATTATATTTAATCACAATCCACACCACACCAAATTTTGGCGCCGTTGCCGGGGAACTAATTTTTCAATTGCGCTATTAATTTGTTTCCTATTTTTACTCTGTTTTTATTTTTTTTATTTTAATTTTTGATTCTTTCTTTCTGAGTGTTTGTAGGTGTTGATATCGTTGATCATGGAAGCTTGTGAGATTTGCTTATCATCTGGACATCCCACTGATTTGTGTCCCACTTTCCTAGTAGACACAAATGAGGAGGTAGAGACAGTATGGGGATATTCTGAACCGTCCGACAACTACAACCCCTACTCCAATACATATTATCCAGGGTGGTGGGATCCTCCTAACTTGAGTCATAGGCAGCAACAAGTTCAACCTCCTAGGCAACCTGAACCTTCACTGGAGGAGCTAATAAGACAAATGGCCACTAATAACATTCAGTTTCAGCAAGAGACAAAGGCCATGAGTGATGACCTGCAAAACTCTTTGAGGCAGTTAGCCACAGAATTCAGTAAGATGTCGAGCCTAATTTCTGGGAGACTTCCCTCACAATTCGAAGAGGATATGAAGGAAGATCCTAGTGCTGTCACATTGCACAGTGGGAAGACGTTAGATGAACCCACCTCTCATCCACAAGCTATTGAAGAGAAAGAAATAGAGCCTGAAGAGGTAAGTGAGGAGGGGAAAACTCTAAGGCCCCCAAGGTAAGTATTCTTGAACCCCTTCCTAAGGTAGTGGAGAGACAGTATGATGAGTTGTGTGATGAATTTCCTGATTTTATTAGTTTCAATAATTATACTCATTGCAACTCATGTACTGATTGTGATGGTGACATGATATGTGTTGTTTGTGCTGAAATTTTTGCATTCTTGAGAGTTGATGATTCTGTTTGTGCAGAAGCTAATGTTGTTGAAGGATCTATCAACAACACTTTTGATGCAGTTGCAGGATCTAAGATACAAGGAAAGATAGAATTGCAGGCCTCTGAAGAGTTTTCAGTGAAGGGAGAAGAGCACCAGATGACAGACACTACTGAAGTGGATTTTGTTTTTGGGCCATGGTCCAATAGAAACAATGCATATGAAGTTGATGAAGTGCACATATTACTTTTCAGTGGTGAAGTCAAGGCAATTAAGGAAGGCCAATGGGACCCTGGTGGAAGCCCTCATGCTGTTTCAACCATAACTTGGTCATTACGTTATAGCCAATGGACCCTATGGAAGCTTTCATGTTATTTCAAGCATAAATTGGTCATTATGCTTTCGCCAATGGGATCCTGGTGGAAATCTCTTCATCTTCCTCCGTTACTTCAGTTGATAAGGATGTTTCTTTCCTATCTTTTATCTTACTTGTCCTAGATTTATTAATGATTATTTATTGTTGAGGTTTACATTGAGGATAATGTAGAATTTAAGTGTGGGGAAGAATTGACATTTTGTTTTCTGTTTTATTTTTGTTTTTATTTTAATTTCTATTTTCTCGTTTTTGAAAAAAAATTGTGTTTTTATTTGATTTCCAATGATGTTTTGAGATTTGTGAAGTCTATGAGTTTGAAGCAATTGAAATTCAAGGTTATGATTTATAAATTTCTTCTGTCATCTTGAATTTGGCATGCTTGGTTTTGGATGTTTGATTGATGAATTGAGTTTGATAGATACATACCTGGTGAGATTTTGGGCCTTTTGATGGATGGATTTAACATTTATATCATTCTCTTCTTTCTTGTGTGATTTTCACTCATGTCATATTGATCACTCTAGAACTTGCTTTAATTCTTTTTGAGGCTACATTTTCACTTGCATACATGAACATGATTGAGGCATTCTTTTGTGATTGACTACTTTGGCCAAATAGCCAACCTTGCATTATTTCCCTTTGATTAACCCCTTGAGCCTATTTGCCTATTCTTTGTCTTATCTCATTTTATGCCTTATGTGAAAAACCATGATTTTACCTTACCTTAGGGAATGGGAGAGCATTGGTTCATTTTCATTTGGAGGAGCTCTTTTGCTTGCAAGTGTTTAATAGGACAAGTGTGGGGGTTGTGCAAGTTGATGTGTAATATGCAAGGTATTGAAAAAAATATGCAAGGTGCTGAAAAAAATATGCAAAGAAAAAGAAAAAAAATTCAAGAAAGGTTGTAAGAAAACAAAAAAAGAAAAAGGAAAGGAATATGTAAAGAGAATATGCATTATATAGATTTGAGGGGATAAAAATTTCATGTTTGTCAATTGAGTTCCTCCCCAATATTCTTTCATTCTCTTGGGTGCTCATCTTACCATACTCATATTATTTTCTTCCCTTACCTTAACCCTATTACAACCTTAAATAAAGTCCTCTTGATTTGTGTGTGCATGTGTTTGAGTAGTGGAGAAGTAGAAGATAAGCAAGCTTATGGTAGTGCATTTTTCATGGGTTGAATTGAGTGAAATACTTACCTTGTAAACACTTGAGAGATTGAGAGTGTATCTTGTGAGAATCTATCATTCTTAATTCATGCTTTTCAAATTGAAGATACCTTGCTTGTTGGTTGGAAATGTGAAGAATTGTTATCTCTTGAATGTTTTGATCCCTTGATTCTTTTCTTGCTCTTCTTGCTCACAAACCTCTCTTGAATATCATTGGAAATTGAGTTCTTTAAATTTTTAGGTTTTGAATTTGTTTTGTTTTCCTGTTCCTTGGTTTGTCTTTATGTTTTGCCCAGAGTGCAAAAGGCTAAGTGTGGGGGTATTTGATCTGTCGATTATTTTCATACTTTAAATGCCTTATGATTGATTTAATTGGACTCCATATGTGCTCAATTGTTGACATTTAGCTAAGTTTCTGATTTAGAGTTGTCTTTGGATGTTTATTGTGAAACTATGCTAAATGCGGTTATAAACACTCATAAATGAATTATGTTTTTCAGGATATCTTTGAGTGTTTGAGTCCATTAGCATCAAACCAAGCTTGATGGCCATTTGATGAGAGAGATGAATGCTTAAAGAGATCAATATCACCTCTTGAAGCAATGAAAGAAAAGCATTTGTAAAGAATCCGGGCTGAAAATGAAGGTGTCAAATTACAGGGCTCATGTCGCCTGACAAGGGGTGGGCCGTGTCAAACGACACGGCCCGTGTCAAATTACAGGGCCTGGGCCGTGTCCTTCTCTGACTTGTGAAATACATGAAATTGGGCTGACAGAAAAGTACAGGGCCTGGGCCGTGTCATATGACACGGCCCGTGTCGTCGCACCAGAAAGTTAAATTCGAGTTTTAATGCTAAATTAGGTTTTAAAAGCTATAAATAGGGTTGCTTAGAGTCCTTAAAAGAGGTCTAGACAGGGAGAGCCGTCAAGGGAACTAAGGGAAACACAAAGACCAAGGGAAAGGGAGATTGGATTGAAGATTGGAGTCTCGGGTTCGAGCAATCGGAGATTGATCATCCCCAACTTTTGGAAACTAGTTTGATCTTTAGTTTTCTTTTGCACTTTCGTTTTGGACTATGTTTTTCTTCTATTTTTCTTGTGATTTTAACTTTGCCATGTGTGGCTAAACTTCTTGATTGGTTAAAGGAAGATGAAACTCTAGTTTTGATTATGTGAATCTTGTATACTTCTTTATATTAATACAATTATGTTTTTATTCATATGTTTCTATTCTTAAATCAATATAAAGATTTTTATATTCTTGCCAAATTTCAAGAGTGGTAAAACTAGGATTGCTATGCTTGTTTGGGGTATGACTAGTGAGACATATGATCTAAGTAATTTAATCCCGGTGTGTGATTAGATCTTAGTGTGATTGGTTTTCTAATTCTTAATGCAATCATTAGGTAGGTGTAAGAGCGGTTGCTTTACAAATAACTAATGGTTAGGATTTGATTTGAGCGGTTGCTGAATTAAGCGAAACTTAAGGAAGACATGGGATTTATCTCGCAATTGCATAAGAACATAATTGATCATGTTGGTATAAAGGGTATGTAAGTTGGCATAATCATATAAATCTAGTGGTGGATTCCATCTCTTAACCAATATCTTTAACTTGATAATTCAATTTGTGTTTACTGTTTTGGTTTAAGTTTAATTTCTCTTTTTAGTTTTAATCAACAAAACCCCCTTTTACTTTTACTATTTATTTTTCATCAGAGTTTAATTTAGGAATTGGATTGATAGTGTTAATTGAATTGGTTCTCTGTGGATCGACCCTTGCTTACTACAACTGGTTGTAAGGTTTTTATATTTTTGGTGGAACTTGACAACTGTTTTTGATATTATATTTAATCACAATCCACATCACACCAATAGTAATCTCAACATTTTTATCCAGCTCTTCCTTTGTCATGGATCCAGATCGTCTTTCTTGGAATTCTTCCCAAATGCTTTTGCCTTCCCAATTGGGTTGAGTGCTCAAGACTTCATTGATTGTATCATCATCAAAAGGGACATACCTTCCCCAAACATAACTCATTGCTGTTGGGGCTTCCCTTTTTGGGATGAAAGCATTGGCAAAAAATTCTTTCACTATTTCGCTGTACCCCTCCTTGGGGTACGAGACCAATGTTTCCCACTTTTTTCTTTGAATCTTCTGCACTACCAGGGGAACTTGAGAAATTTCAGACAACACCACTGTTCTTTCTTAAATTATCCCCTTCTTATGCATAGTGTTGTAGTGTTCCTCGCATTTTGCTGATCGGAATCGTCGTCTATCAACTGCGCGTCCACTCAAAGATGAGCCATCAGCTTTCCTCTTCACAGGTAGCTTAGAAGCCATAGTACTCAACCTGCAGAATATCAACAGAATCAATACTCAATTACAATCACACAACATCCTACAAGTCATATCTTATGCTCAAGCAAAGCTAAATATAGTGGATCAATAAAGTTCAAGAGCAACATCTTTTCCATTTTGGAAGCTTTTATCATTTTAACATTCACATTTAATTCCCCATTCCAGAACTTATCAAGAACTAACAGTTGTAGACCCATAAAGTAATATGGAAGTTTTATGCCCAAAATTTCAATCTCAACCAGTTCACCAAAGAATTTCACAAGCTTAGGCTAAGGACAACCCACATTTAACTCTAATTGCGAGTCCAAAACCTCAATTTGCTAATCAAAGCCAATTATATCAAATAGTCCCAAATTTAGTATCACCAAACCCCTATCAAACAATTTTCTCAATTATTTCTTATTATGGGCATAATTCAACCAATTGAAAATGGAAACATATAATACATGAGCTAAATTGCATATCCAAACAATCAATTTGCAGAAAACCCCATGCTACAAGAAAAACCCAATTTTACATAGTGTGAACCCTAACCATACAATTTAACATAATTCCACCTCATTTACAATCAATCTCAAGAATCCAACAATGGAATTAAGTTAACAATGCTCTCAATTGCAAGATTAAATCATCAAATTATCATAAAATGCATTTCACACAAAACTCCCAAATTGGCACATTCAAACCCTAAGCATGCAATTAACACAAATGAAGATACACTCATCATCTAAAACACTAAAGAAAACCCATCATTAATTTTCAGAATGAGCAAAAACCAAACAAATCCATGGTTCAACTTGGAAATAATATGGGCAAAAGAACATACCTTACAAAATGACAACAATGGAGGAGAGAAAGAGAGCACAAAGAGGGAGAAAATGCAAGGGGAGAGAGAACGCATGAGAGAGAGAATGCGTGAGAGAGACGTGACTAAGGGAAAAGAGGAAATCAAATAAGAAAATGAGAAAATGGTGAAAGTGAAAGAGAGCTAGACGTAGGGAGCTACTGTTCTGTGTGTGTGAGAAAGTGAAAGAGAATAGTGAAGAGTGCAAGGAGTGTGTGCTACATGAAGTAAAGAAGTAGAAGAGCTTTTCAATCTTTTTTTAAAATATCTTGCCAACAGATATATTGTCCGCCCAACAAAAAAGTCAAATCTCTCCCCCTTTTTTTATTACTTAATCACCCGGCGGTCCGCATACACGCCTAGCGGTACGAAATCGAGAGAGAGCCATTTTTCTCGCACTTCCACCACCCAATGTACCACACTGCCGCTCGTCTCGCAAAAATAAGTACCACCTGGCGGTAATACTACCACTTGGCGGTACACACTCAGAAGAGTTCATTCGGTAAAACCCACTAAGTCGCCCAATGGCACCTATACCGCCCAGCAGTATGTACAAATTTTGGACTCCCAACGGCTATATGGCCGCCTGGCGACCTCAACTCAGAGAAGGCTTCACTTTTTTTTCTTTTATATCACCGCCCAGCAGCCATTTAGCCGCCCAGCGACGTGGTTGCTACAAAATTTTGTAGCTTAAACCTCTTTTTGAACATTTCACTCCCCTCTAACTAAAATGCAAATCATGCCCGAAAGAAAAAGAAATAACAAGACAAAATGAGTTCACACACTCCAAACTTAAACAACAACACTTACCCACAAAATTCTTAGAAGTAATCAACACACTAAAGATGCAACAAAGCTAATCAAAATAAAAGAAAGTTTAGAAAAAAAAAACATAAACAAATGCAAAAGTAAAGTTAGAAAAAACTCCCTTGCATGGGTTGCCTCCCATGAAGCAATTGTTTATGTCCTTAGCTTGATGGTGCTGCTTCAAGTGGAGATCAAGTTGATGGACCCCTTTCTCTGCTCAACATCTCCTCTGAAATAAAGCTTAAGCCTCTGCCCGTTCACTTTAAAGCTTCTCTCAGAATTTGGGTCTTTCAATTCCACGACTCCATATGGAAATACCTGTTTTACTTCAAAAGGTCCCGACCATCGAGATTTGAGTTTTCCCAGAAATAACTTGAGTCTTAAGTTGAATAGAAGTACCAGTTGGCCTTCCCAGAATTCTTTATGAACAATCCTTTTGTCATGCCACTTCTTAGTATTCTCCTTGTAAATTTTGGCATTCTCATAGGCTAAGTTTCAGAATTCTTCAAGTTCATGGAGCTGTAAGATCCTTGACTCACCCGCTTTTGTTAAATCAAAGTTTAAGTACCTTGTTTCCCACAGTGCCTTATACTCCAATTCAAGAGGTAAATGGCATGCCTTGCCATAAACCAATTGGAACGGAGACATACTAATTGGAGTTTTGAAAGTTGTCCTATATGCCTAAAGAACATCATCAAGCTTCATCGCCCAGTCTTTTCTAGATGAACTGACTGTTTTCTCCAAAATTTACTTCAACTGGCGGTTAGACACCTCAACTTGACCACTTGACTGCGGGTGATAGGGAGTGGCTACTCTATGATGGACAATATACTTTCTCAACAACGTCTCTACCTTCCTGTTGCAGAATTGGGTTCCCTCATCACTAATCAACATTCTAGGCATCCCAAACCTTGAAAATATATTCTTCTTCAAGAAATTGATCACCACTTTTGCATCATTAGTTAAGGTTGCAACTGCTTCCACCCATTTTGAGATGTAGTCGACAGCCACTAAGATATATACCTTAGAAAATAAACCAAGGAAAGGGCCCATGAAGTCGATACCCTAAACATCAAATACTTCAGCTTCCAAAATAGGATTTGGGGGTATCTCATTCCTCTTTGATATGTTTCTGGTTCGTTGGCACCTATCACATCTCTTGACATAAGCAAATGAATCCTTGAAGAGTGATGGCCAAAATAACCCGGATTGTAGGACCTTTGTTGTTGTCCTATCTCCACTGAAATGTCCACCATACCCGAAATTGTGGCAATGCCACAGAATTTGTTCTTGCTCTCCCTCGGACACACATCTTCTCAATGGACTATCAACACCTCTCTTGTACAGAAATGGTTCGTCCCACACATAGAAATTGACTTCATGAAAGAACCTTTTCCGCTGTTGTGAGTTGAAGTCCACGGGAACCTCCTTGCCAACCTTGTAGTTGGCTATATCAATATACCATGGCAAACTCACCATGGCCCACAACTGCTCATCAGAAAATTAATCATTGATTAGTTTTTTCTCCTCATTTTCTTCTGCACTTTCCAACCGAGATAAGTGATCAGCCACTGAATTCTCGGTTCCTTTCTTATCTTTTATCTCCAGATTGAACTCTTGAAGCAGTAGAATCCATCAAATAAGCCTTGGTTTCGAATCTTGCTTAGTAAATAGATACCGGACAGCTGCATGGTCCGTATATACAATCACTTTGGAACCTACCAAGCAAGAACGAAACTTGTCAAATGCATAAACCATAGCCAATAGTTCCTTTTCAGTAGTAGCATAATTAAGTTGTGCAGCATTTAAAACATGACTCACATAATAAATCACATGCAACAACTTATCTTTCCTTTGGCCTAAAACAGCACCTACAGCCGTGTCACTTGCATCACACATGATTTCAAATGGCAAACTCTAATCGGGTGCAGTGACAATTGGTGCAGTGGTCAGTTTATGCTTCAAAGTGTTAAAGGCTAACATGCATGCATTATCAAAATTGAATGGAGCATCTTTTACAAGGAGATCACTAAGAGGTTTAGCAATTTTTAAAAAATCTTTTATGAATCTCCTGTAAAAGCCAGCATGCCCCCAAAAAGCTACGAATGCCTTTTACATTAGTGGGAGGGGGAAGTTTTTCAATAACTTCAACTTTGGCACGATCAACTACAATCCCTTGGTTAGAGATGCGGTGCCCTAAAACGATTCCCTCTCTCACCATGAAATGCCATTTTTCCTAATTTAAAACCAAGTTTGTTTCTTCACATCTTTTTAAAACTAAAGACAAGTTATGCAAGCATATATCAAATGAAGAACCAAACACAGAAAAATCATCCATAAACACTATGATATATTTTTCAATCATATCGAAAAAATGGACATCATACACCTTTGGAATGTGGCTGGTGCGTTTCAAAGTCCGAAGGGCATCCTTCTATAGGCGAACACTCCATAAGGGCATGTAAATGCTGTTTTCTCCTGATCCTCTAGAGCTACAGCAATCTGGTTGTAGCCGGGATATTTATCCAAAAAGTAATAATAGTCATGCCCGGCCAATCACTCTAACATTTGGTCAATAAAAGGAAGTGGGAAGTGATCTTTCCTTGTTGCATCATTCAGCTTCTGATAGTCAATACATACCCTCCATCCCGTAACAGTCTGGGTGGGTATCAATTCATTATTTTCATTCATAACCACTGTTGTCCCGCCCTTTTTAGGCACAACTTGGACGGGACTAACCCAAGGGCTGTCTGAAATAGGGTAAATGAGTCCAACATCAAAAAGCTTGAAAACCTCCTTCCGAACCACTTCTTTCATGACCAGATTAAGTCTCCTTTGTGGTTGCACTACTGCTTTATGATTTTCTTCCATGAGTATTTTGTGCATGCACAGAGAAGGACTTATTCCTTTCAAATCACCAATTGACCATCCAATGGCCTCTATATAATCCCGAAGTACCCTCAACAGTTTTTGTTCTTCCAATTGACTCAATCCAGTATTTATGATGATAGGGCAAGAATTGTGCTCACCAAGAAAAGAATATTTTAAATGTGTGGGCAATGGTTTGAGCTCAACTTTTGGCACTTCATCTTTTTTTTGTTGGGTTCCATCTCCTCTTCCTACCAATTCTTCCCATTCTAGTTGTTCATTTTTAGGATAGGGGAGTGAGCTTTCCAACAAGCTAAGTATTTCTTTAACTGTCGGATTATCATCTTCATCAACTTTTCCCTTTGATCCAACAAGCACTTTTTCAAGAAGTGAAGAGAGGCTGTCTTCCATATAAGACTTGGAGATCACGGAATCACATACATTAATGCTAAAGCATGCTTCTCTATCTCCTGGGTGCTTCATAGCTTCAAAAACATTAAAAGTGATGGCTTCATCTTGGATCTTCAATGTTAAAGTCCCATCCGCCACATCAATAAGAGCTTTACCGGTTGCAAGGAATGACCAACCCAAAATCAATGGAATGTCTCTATCTTTTTCCATGTCAAGAACAACGAAGTCTACCGGAAAGATGAATTTATCTACTTTCACCAACACGTCTTCAATCACCCTATGAGGATGCTTCATAGACCTGTCTACAAATTGAAGAGTCACCATGGTGGGCTTTATTTGGCCGATTCCCAATTGCTTGAAAATGGATAGAGGCATGAGAAAAATGCTTGCACCAAGATCACATAAAGCCTTTCCAAATGTTCTATCACCAATGGTGCATGAAATTGAGAAACTTCCAGGATCCTTAAGCTTAGGAGGAAGCTTCTTTTGTAGAATTACGTTGCACTCCTCCATAAGCATAATGGTCTCTTCATTCCCAATCCTTCTCTTCTTGGACAACAACTCTTTCATGAATTTCACATAGGAGGGCATTTGTTCTAGAGCTTCGACAAACGGGATGTTGATTTGAATCTTGTTAAACACCTCTAGAAACTTCCCAAACTATTTTTTATCATGCTCCTTCTTGAGTCGTTGAAGAAATGGCAACTTGATAGTTAGTGGTGGCATCTTCACTTCTTACTCCTTTGGTGACTCTTTTTCATTAGAGTCATTGAGTGAGTCACCTTGAGATGTTTCAGCTACCTTAAGAGGGACTTCTTCACTAGACTCCTCAACTTTGCCTCCACTGCTTTTCTCCTTCCTAGGTTGAGGCTCAATTACTTTCCCACTCCTATCTGTTATAGCTTTCGCATACTCCATTCCTTTAGGATTTGAGACTATTTCACTTGGCAATGAACCTGGAGGTCTCTCCAAAATCTGTTTTGCTAGTTGGCCCACTTGAGATTCCAAATTCCGGATTAATGCCTCTTGATTCCTAAATACACCTCTTGTCTCATCCATGAAATCAGTAGTCTTTTGGACAAAAGAAGAGGTTTGAGAGGCTAGTTTCTCTAAAGCTACTTCCCACAAAGCCTTCTTCTCAATAGGTGGAGGTTGAGATGAAGAGCCTTGATGCGAAGAGAGTTGAGGAGGACCTTGGTATAAAAATTATTGTCTCTGAGGAGCTTGGTTAATTTGATTACCTTGGTTACTCTATGAAAAGTTAGGGTGATTCCTCCAACCCTGATTATAAGTGTTGGAGTAGGGGATGTATTGTTGCTTTGGAAGGTTATTCATGAAATTGACTTGTTCTTGAGATGGAGATCTAAATATGTTACCCAAAAAATCTATATTCTCATGTTCTCCTCTACAAAAATCACACAAAAAGGGCACATTACTTACTGCATTCACCTTAAGAGTGTCAACCTTCTTCGTCAGATTCTCAAGTTGTTGAGTCAAGATTTTGTTATGAGATAAAAGTGCATTCATCAAATCGACCTCCAAGTACCCTTTCTTCCCCACTGCTCTTTCCCCATTTCTTTGGTAGTCATTGTTGGCCATCATTTCAAATAGGTCCCAAGCTTCTTCCAGAGTTTTATAGTTCAAGGCCCTTTCTTTATGATCATCACCATTGCTCTAGTTTGAGGTAGCATGCCATTATAGAAGCTTTGCACCTGGATCCAGAAGTCAAAATAGTGGTGTGGGCATTTTCTTAATATTTCGTTGTATCTCTCCCACGCTTCACTAAGAGACTCCCCATCAAGCTGCCTGAATGATGTGATCTCACTTCACAACTTTGCAGCCTTGGATGAGGGAAAATATCTTGTCAAAAATTTCTGGACCAAAATTGCCCAAGTAGTTATGCTTCCTCTTGCCAATGAGTCTAACCAACTCTTAGCCCTGTCCCTCACAGAGAAAGGAAATAATCTTAGATGAATGGCATCCTCACTCACTCCATTCAACTTCACAGTATCACAAATTTGAAGGAACCCTTGTATGTGTGCATGTGGGTCCTCAGTATCGAATCTCCTAAACTGATTATTCTGAATCAAATGAAGTAGAGCCGGCTTCAATTCAAAATTGTTTGCTTGAACTGGAGGTTTGGTTATGCTCGCCCCACACCCATCTATGCTAGGAATAGAGTAATCCATGAGAGTCCTAGTAGGTTGATGAGGTGGTGGAGGATCTACATTTTCTCCATTGTCTGCCATGTCTTCAACGGCTATTTGAGTATTATCCAAATTCCTTCTTTATTCTCTTATTTGCTTTCTCAAAGCTCTTTCAGTTCCTCTTATTTCTAGGTCAAAAAGAAGTTGATCCGGATGAACTTTACCTCGCATACAATGAAGACAATGTGTCAGAACAACAATAACTAAATAAAATGCAAAAATTTAGATAGAAAATTCTAAATGTACTAGAATAAGTAAATTAAAGAAAACTAAACACAACAATGAATAAATGAAATAAAAAAATAAATGTTTAAACTAGTAGCTGCCTTCGATATTATCGATATTGGTAAAATCGATCCTCGACAACGAAGCCAAAAACTTAATGAGACCACGGCAAGTGTACCGGATCATCAAGTAATAAAAACGGTGAGAAAATCAAATATCATTCTTAGGGATCAATGACCAATTACCAATTCACGAACTTAACTACTATTTAAACAGAACTATGGTTCAAAGGGAACTCAATTGTAAACAACTAAGCATGTAAGAAAATAAATTAAGGAAAAAGATTCTTTTTGGTATTTTAGTTTTGACAAAATAACAAACACTTAGAACACAAAAGAGATATGAATTCAAAGATAAGAAAGAGTTAGGATTAAGTTTCATTTGATTTCATTTGTTGCATATTAACCTTGAGTTAAAACAAATTTTTACTTTTATTTTGTTATCAGATTCTCCAAAATATCCAAGTCCTAATTCCTTAGGCACAAGAACTTTAAATCCTAGTTAAAATCCCTAATTCGTTAGGTGATTCTAAAAGGGAAAAAGTATTAAGATTAAGAATCCAATGAGATAACAAGCATTCATCAACTATTCCTAGCACAACGAATCACAAGGTTCATAATCTCAAACAAAGTTCACACATCAAATTTTCATCCAATGCATAAACCTAAAAAATTATTCTAAGGAAGATCAAACCCTAGAAAGCTTTAAGAATAGAGATTATAAACTCAAAATAGAAGTATCCATTAAGCATAACTGAATCTCAAGTCAAATACAAGCAAAATCCATCAAAATCCACTCAACTCCAACAAGGGAGAGTTTAGCTAGACATAGAAACAAATACAGAAACTAAAATAATAGAGAAGAAGATGAAAAACTCCATAAAAGATTGAAGAAAATCTGAGCTCCCACTCTTCTTCTCTTCAAGTCCACCTCTAAGTTTTCCAAAATAGGTCAAGTTTCGTATCCCTATTCATCTCCCCTCTGAAAAACCTCTTCCCTCAGCTAAAAATGCCCCGCTGGCGTGAATTGGGCCAAAATGTAAATGGGCCTACATGACACTCATTGCCCAACAGCCATTTGGCCACCCGGTGGCCTGATTTCTGCTTGTTTAGTGATATTCTGACTTCCCACTGCCCAACGGCCAGCTGGTCGCCCGGCGGCCTGGCTTCTTCTGCACCTTCCTTTTCCTTTGCTTTTTTGAGCTACTGGGGTCCAAAATGTATGTATTTCAATTTAATGACATTGCAAACTTTTCCATTTGACCCCATTCTTCATAGTTTCGTCCTTCATCCTTCTTTAACCTTCACTGTAAATAAGATAACACAAATGAGATCCAAAACATTCTAAAATACAACCAAACTCCATGGGATTTATCAAAGTAATCATCTTATGTCATCACGGTCAAAATAAAATTTAAATGAGGCAAAACAAAGTTAAAAGCTGGATGCAAATGGCTAAACCCAATCAAAAAGCATAGGTAAAAATAGATAATTCACAGGGTTATCACGCTGCGTATTGAGCACCTGGGCGCTCAATGCCCTGACAAGTTGGTTCTGATCTGCTTCCACGGCTCCAAGCTCTCCTTCCTTGAGTGTTTTCCTATACAAGCACATAAGAAAAGTGAGGATTCTACTTCTTATGATCAACTATTCTCATTCACAAACCAAAACATTCTAATTCTCAATCCATGTTCATATTTACAAAATACTTGGGTCACAAACAACCAAAATAGTAAATTAGGGGTTACTAAATCAACTTTTCATGTTATAAAACAATGTCTTTTGTGCACTTATCAACTCCCTTTGTTTGGAACTTTGGATTGATTAGATTATTGGATGTATTCAACAACTATTGAAACTTTTTGTGTAATGTATATCACTACATGTATTTATTAAAATATCTAAGTTTACAGTACCAAAAAAAAATAGTGGGCTGGTGTATTTTGATTGACATGCCTCTTATGTATTTTTTAAATTTGAAACAAAATCGAAGCTCCAGAGCATCAGAAGTAGATGGATAAAAAGGTGGGTCCTGATAGGAGAAGAGTTACAGATAAGTTCATGGGGGGTTAACGAGTTTGTTAAGTTTGTTTGTGCACAAGATCAATTTAAAATAATAGGAAAGTTGAGGTGTCCATGTAAAAAATATAAATGTAAGGTGTATCACTTTGTTAATTAAGTCAAGGCACACCTATATATGAAGGGGTTTATGAGTGATTACTATTACTGGACTAACCATGACGAACCAAGGCCTCTCATTCCCCTAGTGGTTGCAGATAACTCATACTATGGAAGTAGTAGGGTAAGGGAAGACTTCAATAGGTATGAGCAGATGGTAATGGATACTGCTGGACCTTCTATTGGCAATTACATTGATCAACAAGGATTTGGTTATGCAGAACAAATAAGCGAAGATCCTAACCCAGAAGCCAAAAG
Source organism: Ormosia semicastrata (assembly GCA_029884595.1). NCBI lineage: Eukaryota > Viridiplantae > Streptophyta > Magnoliopsida > Fabales > Fabaceae > Ormosia > Ormosia semicastrata. The sequence continues at coordinate 4,541,964 of JAQQTO010000022.1, read as the reverse complement.
ATTTTTTGAAATGTTGTCAGCTGCACAAGTTCCCTTGTATGATGGTTGTGACAATTACTCTGAATTGTTAGCTGCATGTGAAGCTCTAAGTATCAAATCTGATTTCAATATCTCTGAGATTTATTTTAGTCGATGGATGGACTTTAAGGTAATGCATTGCCAAAGGATAATCAAATGCCCAAAAACTTCTATCGTGCAAAGAAAGCAGTGGAACGACTAGGGCTGGGTTATAAAAAAATTTCTTGTTGTCCAAATGGATGCATGCTTTATCGTCCTCCTTATGAGAATCTTCGTAGTTGTAGATTTTGTGGTCAGGACCGTTATAGAAGCATCACTAGAAATGGTAAGGTCAAAGAATCTCCTCAGAAAAAAATTTGGTATTTCCCACTTATCCCAAGGCTACAACGACTTTATTCCTCAATGCAAATGGCATCTCAAATGAGATGGCATCGTGAGAATGAGAGGGATACGGGGTCTTTGTTTCACTCATCTGATAGAGAAGCCTGAAAATATTTTGACGAAACATATCCTGAATTTGCAAAAGACCCTCGAAATGTGAGGCTAGGGTTATGTGCTGATGGATTCGCTCCATTTGACAAGACAGGTAAGGCTTATTCATGTTGGCCAGTAATTGGTACTCCTTATAATCTACCTTCGTGGATGTGCATGAGAAAAGAGTTCATGTTCTTAACTATCATAATTCTGGGCTCTTCCAATCCAAAAAGTAAAATTGATGTGTACTTGCAGCCACTTATAGATGACCTGAAACTTCTATGGAGTACCGATGTCATAACCTATGATGTCTCACTACAACAAAACTTTGTCATAAAGGCTTGTTTGATGTGGACGATTAATGATTTCCACGCATATGGGATGTTATCAAGTTGGATGACAATGGGAAAACTTGCTTGTCCAAAGAGTAGATAATATAAATTGAAGCACTACGGGTATCAAGGATTCACACTTAAACTCAAAATAAAGTATTTGATGAAATGATGGTGAAAACTCGTATTTAATGTTCAAGAAAGATTTTCAGATTGTTCTCCAACATTTCTTTGATATCCAAATACTTTCATTTATAGCCCAAAGTATATTAGAGTCATTGGTGGTTGTTGGGAAATATTAAATGCCAAAATAGAGCCATTCTACGCTTTTACTAGTTTTCTAGATAACTGGTTAGGAGATTTCACTAATCGGTTAGGAGTTTTGGCTAACTGGTTAGGGAATTTAGCTAACTGGTTAGGAGACTTTAAAAATGACTTCCAATTCATTTGCTAACCGGTTAGGGAATTTAGCTAACCGAGTAGGAGACTTAAAATTTGGTCTCTGACTTTCTCAATAACCGGTTAGAGGGTTTCACTAACCAGTTAGGAGCTTTTCAAAATGGCTCCTGACTTGTCCAATAACCGGTTAGATAGAGTCTCTAATCGATTAAGGGCTTTTCTAAATGGCTCATGACTTTTCCAAAAACCTGTTAATGATTTTGTCAAGAAAGCAAGAATTTAAAAGGATTTTTCAATCTTTCTAAAAACCATTTTGCTCAAACTTTAAATATCATTTTCACAAGTATAGATCCTGATTTTGCAAACTTGTTTAAATTGAGTAATAAAACCAATTGATGAGCTTAGTGTGAATCCTACAAATACCTTTACACAATATCTCTAAGACTTATAATCTAAACTTGAAGCTCTTTGAGACTTGTCCTTTGCATCATCATTTCTTTCTTATTTGTTATCATCAAAACCATTACTTTAGTCAATGCCAATTACATTCTCCCCTTTTTTTATGATGACAAACAACCATTGAGAAAAGAATTAATTCAAATAAATTAGAATTCACAAAAGGTGTTAGAGACTTACCCCCCTCTGTTTTTCAAGAGCTGACTAGTTCTGAGTTTGCACCTTTTTTCTATTTACCTTTTCTCAATGACTCAAACTTCTCCCCCTTTTGTCATGATAAAAAAGATATGCAATATATAGATTTTGACAAAGAGAAATTACACAAAACCATTGTCATATAACAAATATGCAAACAATATTGCAGTAACAAAATAATTAAACCAACATTTTATTCATGTTAACAGAATGACCATAGTAAATATTCATTTCAAAATAAACATAGTTAAGAAAACTAAGATAATAAGCATTATGACTAAGAGATAAATCTACAATGATTAGAGTTTAAAACATAATGATAAAGCTAAGTCAGAAACATATTAGCTAAAGGAGGTGATTCATGCCTAAGTCCCATCATCCTCTGGTGGTGGAAGGCGACGCTTAGCAGAGAGAAAGTGTGAGGGGAAGGTGAAAATTTTTGGTTTAATTGGTGTTTTAGTGGTGGATTTGGAGTGGAAGAGGTGGTGGAGTGATTGGGTGTGAGTGGGTGATAGAGATTTTGATATGAAATCGCTGTGCAATTTTGTTTCAGATTTTAATTTTCCGCCGCAAATTTGTGGCGGATAAAAATCGCTTTCTATGAATACGCTAATTTGTGGCGGTTGTCTTCGCTTCCCTCGTGATTTTTGTTGTGAATTTTAAATTTTGCCGTTGTAAAAATTTTTTGAATTTTTAAATATTCAAAAAAATTGTTCAAAATCCATAATTATATTATTATCATGACAATAGAGATGGAGGGTGCGTGAATGGTGAACAAGGCTGCTGGGAGGTGTTTAATTTGGAGTAGCCTAACCGGTTAAGGAAAATGGGTAATCGGTTAGGGTATTTTGCTAACTAGATAGGCAAAATGAAAATAGTCACGAGTTTTCTCCAATAATCGGTTAGGGTATGTTGCTAACTGGTTATTGTGCTTTCCAGAGAGCACAACAATGTGACAAAAATAGGGTAACCGGTTAGGGGCTTGTTGGTAACCGATTATTTTGGCTTGACAGAGAGCCCTTCAATGTACTGGAATATTTCCAAAGGCCATAAACCAAGTTGTTCCCATCTTTGATTGATTGTTTCACTGCTAGAGCTAGATAACTTTTATGAAATCACCCCTTGAACAAACCAAATCATGCCTCCTTGAAGTTCATTCTTTAGATTAGCTTCATTTTTCATTCACTTCAAGCACCAACGACCAGAGATTATACCTAATCCATAATATTTGATTATTCTTCGACAACTTGTCATTTGAATATTGAGGGACTTAAGGATGGATTAAGTACCTGCAAAACAAACTTAGGGGAAACTCCGACGCTCAAGTCAGTATTAGATTTAAAAATGATTAAAACAAAATAACTATGCAATCATTCCACATTATGCAGCAATATGACAAGCGTTGCACAAAATGACACAATATGCAATAAAATGACAGATTATGCAACTAACTATCACATTATGCAATATCATGACAAATTATGGAGCAAAGTGATTAATTATGTAGTATAATATTGTAACTGGGGGTGGAGATGATCCTGATGTTTGCCCCCTAGGTGGCTTCCCTATATTGATCCTAAGACGTCGAGGTTGTTCCTTCCCCTTCTCCTTCCCTTTCCCCTTATCACCTCATGACGATGACATCTACACAAATAACAAAAATATAATGTAAATATAGTTCCAAATAGAACACAATAATGTATAACTAGTAACTACAACATATTAATATAATTCTATACTCACAGTTATGAGGAAACATTGTCCTCATCACTATTTGTTTCATATTCATTATTGGAAGATGTTTCATCATCGTCATCATTAAAACTTTGCTCATCTTCATCATTTTCATCTTGTCTACTAGAACTAACATCTTGAACTACATCAAAAACCACATTAGTGTCTTACAAATGGTCAATGAGATCCACATCAACAATTGGATCCACAGGAGTCATAGTATCATCTTGAAATACAATTTCTTGGGCACTTTCAATTTCAACTCGACCTCTTGCCTTGGTCTTTATTACCACCCACCATTTGACCTTATCCTTTTTCTTTCCAGGAAAAGGAACGTAATACACTTATCACGCAGAGGAAGCAAGGATAAAAGGATCAAACCTCTCGTATCGTCTAGTGTGTCGAACCTCGACAATCTTATAATCTTTGTGAACTCTTGTACCTCTATTAATCATAGGATCAAACCATTCACATTTAAAAAGAACAACATTTTTTTTGGTTCCCCAGGATATTCTAACTCAACCACATCTTTTAGTATTCCATAATAATCATTTTCATTTTCACCATTAGTTGAGCCTTTAACACACACGCCACTATTAATTGTTTTCTTCTCATCTGACCAAGCATCTGTGTGAAATTTATATCCATTGACAAAATACATTGGCCAAGATGTCACACATCTACTAGGCCCCCATGCCAAATCATGCAAGTAAGAATTATTCACCATATTTTGTGGATTGTGAACCTAGAAAAAAATATAGTTAATGTTAATGATTTAAATCATATATAATGATTGGGATCAACAATTTAGTAATGTTTAAATACTTACATAACTTCTAAACCACTCTATAAAATTTGTATTTATTCTTTCGTTTGAATGTTCCTCAGGAATGTTGAAATGTTGTAAAAAAATACTGAAAAATAAAAAGTTTATGATTTAATTGTTAGTGAGTAATACATTTGAAATTTAAATTAAATTATTAGTACCACTTACTTGAGGTATGCTTCAACTTCTTCACAATTTAGCAAGATATGCAATGTCAGAGATTTCATCTCAGCATCATTTAGCCACTGTATTTTTGATGTTCCATAACCTCGATCGGATTGATTAAAAATTGACAAAGTCGATTCTATTGACATATTTTTATCTGTATCATCACTTCGTCCAACTCTAGTTCTCATTGACTTAACATGAGGCTCAAAGTAAAATGAACAGAAATGAGATATCTCTTGAATCAAATAAGCTTCACAAATAGAACATTTAACCCGAGCTTTGTTCTTAACTGTTTTCTTTATCTTGTTTAAGTACCTCTCGAATGGATACACCTATCTGTATTGAACTGGCCCCCTACTCTTGCTTCATAAGGTAAATGGACTAGTAAATGTTCTATGGAATCAAAGAAATCCGGTGGAAATATCCTTTCTAATTTACACAAAATCACCAGAATATTCTGTTCCATTTGGAACATGTCTTTTTCCGTTAAAGTTGTTGAGCACAAGTCTCTAAAAATTGACTCAATTCAGTCAATGGCTTCCAAATTTGATCTGACAACAAAGAAAAAGCAATTAAAAGTAAACTCTCCATAAACACGTGACAATCATGACTCTTCATCCGAGACAATCGTAATTGACTCATGTCCACACATCTGGCCAAGTTCGAAGCATAATCATCTGGCATTATTAAATGTTGCACCCATTCACAAACAATTTTCTTTTGCTCTTTTGTAAAAGTATAATTAGCCTTTGGTTTCATGATTTTACCATTTGGAAAATCAATAAGCTCCAATTCTGGTTGTTGACAATATTCTTTTAAGTCCATTTTTGCCTTCACATTATCCTTTGTTTTGCCCTTAACATCCATAACAATGTTGAATATGTTATCAAAGACATTTTTCTCAATATGCATGACATCTAAATTATGTCTAATTAAATTATCCTTCCAATATGGTAACTCCCAAAATATGCTCTGCTTAGTCCAATTATGATAAACACCATACCCATAGTGTTTGCGAGACTGCATTTCAGTTATTTTACTAATGGCACTAACAATCTCACTTAATTCATGTCCAGATAATCTTGGTGGAGGCAAATCAGTCACCACAGTTTTCTTCTTAAATGCATTTTTGTTTCTTCTAAACATGTGATAAACATGCAATAATTGACGATGGCAGTCAAACCACGAATTTTTCCCCCATGCTTCAAAGTGAATGCCTTTGTTTGATCCATGCAATATGAACATGCTAATTTACCAGCAGTCATCCATCTAGACAACATTCCATATGCTGAAAAGTCATTTATTGTCCACATCAATGCCGCCCTCATCATGAAATTTTGTTTGCTTAACACATCATAAGTTAAAACACCCACCCATAAAATTTTCAGTTCATCGATTAATGGTTGTAAATAAACATCAATCTTGCTCTTGGGATTGTTAGGGCCAGGAATAATGCATGTTAGGAACATGTATGGGATAGTCATACACATTTCTGGAGGCAGATTATATGGAGTGACTATCACAGACCAACAAGAATAAGGAGAAGCAGATTGATTGTATGAAGTGAAACCATCGACACACAAACCAAGTCTAACATTTCTAGGATCAATTGCAAATTCAGGATATGTCCTATTAAAATGCTTCCATGCTTCACCATCGGATGGGTGAGACATCTCCCCCAACTTCCTATTATTTTCAGCATGTCATCTCATGTGTGTAGATGAGCTCATAGAGGAATACAACCTCTTGAGCCTAGGAATAAGAGGTAAATAATGCATTCTTTTCACCGGAACTTTATTGCTATTTTCATTACTGGTTTTACGAAGTTCGTATCTTTCAGCACCACAAAACCTACATTGTCTGGCATTGTCATAGTATAACATACAACCATTTACACAACAATTTATTTTTCGTGAAGCAAGCCTGAGTTTAGAAACCAATTTTTTTGTTCTATAGTAATTCAGAAGAATTGGTGATCCTGGAGGAGCAACCTCTCTTAATATCTCCATAAATGAATCAAAGCACGCATGCGTTACATTATAATCAGATTTGAGGCTTAACATTTGAATTGCCAAGGATAACTCAGAATGAGTTTCGAACCAGAACCATAATGGTGACTTGAAGCATTTAATAGATCATAAAACTCTTCGGCCTCTAGATGTGGAGGCTCCTCAACACTCTGTTGAAAACGACTGCTAAAATCCCTAAATTCTGTTCCAGCCGCATCACAAACCATATTTTGATATCTATCAACCACGTCTTCCTCCTCTAATATAGGTCTATTAGTAGTGTTCACATCAAAGTTTATATCTACACTAATTGGATCAGGCTGTTCCTCTCCATGATCTATCCAATACCAATACCTAGGTTTGAATCCTTTTTTATACAAATGAACTTTCACAATCTCAAGTTTCAACAATTTCCCACTATAACACATCAAACATGGACACCTAATTATTCCTTCACTTAAGTAATAAGAAGATCAACATGCATAATTCACAAACTCTTCAACTCCATATACAAATTCTTGTGTAAGTCCTCTATGACCCGAATGAGTCATATTATATATCCATCTACGATTTTCTAGAACTACCATTTTTTGCAATGATAATTTAACATTTAAATCAAAATACAAAAATGTAAAATGCACAACATATGTTGCATAATTAATATATTTTAAAATTATACTTGTATAAATATTTGAATTCAAACAACTATTATTTTCAAAATCTTAAAATCTCTTAACATGGTATGGCCTTATCCCATTCAAGAAGAAACCTTTTCAGCAGTTGATTGATAGTACTCACAAAAATCATACATCGTATACTTGACAAAATTTTGGTAGCATTTCCCATTGGTCTCCAAGTGCACGACTAGAAAGTGGTGACATCTACCACGATCAAGTGTGCACCCAGAGAACAAAAGGAAATGTTGCACAACAAAATTTTATCAAGTATATGGTATGAGATTTAATGAGTAACTATAATCAAGTGAAGTAAAAGTTTCTTCCTAAATTGTCCAAATTAGACAATTCAAGATTCAATACAATGAGGTGTTCTTTCAAAAAGTACGTGTGCTCACTAATATTGAATCTCAAATGGGAAACTAAGGCTTCGCTCAGTAATACGATTTATCACATGCATCAAATATATTACAAAAATAACAATACCAAGCAGAGTTACAGTACATTGCAATAATCAAATTCAAATTGATCATAGACAGATAAATTTTTAAAACCCGGTCATGAGCATGTGATCAAATTCTAAATCTATAATTCACAATCTACAAATCACTCATCTTCTCAGCAAACAAGTCATTGTTTCAAACACTAAACCAATATCAATAGACTATTTTTACATCAAGCATCTTACAATACATAAAAAAATGAAAAGTATAGAACAGAGCAAGCAATGAACAGTGGGGTACCTAGTTGGTAGGTGGGCGGACTGGTGGAGGCGTGGAGCAGTGGTGGTCGGCAGGGTCGGTGGTGCAGCGGGGTTGGGGGGTCGCAGGTGGCGGTGCCGCGCTGTTGGTGGGTCGCGAGTGGCGGTGCCGCTCGGTAGGTGGGTCGCTGTAGGGGGATTGCGGTCAACGAGAGGCGGTGCGTCGAATCGGGGCCGTCGAGGTAGCAGGGTCACCGATCGTCGGGGTCGGTGCGTCGGGTCGGAGTCGATGCTGCGAGACCCGGGGTTGCCAGTGCTGCGGATCGCAGGGTCGCATGTCGCAGGTCGCAAGTTCGCGGGGTCAGTGGCGGTTGCGATGGTCGGTGGCGGCGGGGGGTGGAGGTGGTCGGTCGGTTACAAGAGAGAAAGGGGAGAGGAGGTTGAGGGAATGAAAATTGAATCGAAAAAATGAGAATGGAAGAAGAAGAGCAGGTATTAGATCTAGTTTTGCGATGAATTTTTTGTGGCAAATTTTTTCGCTGCAAATTCAGTTTTTAAATTTTGGTGAACTTTTATCCGCTGCAAATTATTTTTATGAAATTTTATTACATTTATATATTTTGCGACATTTTTTTTCATCACAAAAATTTTTATTAATTATTTATATGAGTTTTTATTACGTTTATAAATTTTGTGGCAAAAAAATTTGTCGCACATTTTTTAAAAAAATTGTAGCATATTTGTGGCAGCTGATTTTTTCATCGCAAAAAAAAAAAATTAAAATTTTTTTTACTTAATTTTTTTTTAGTTTATCAATTTTGCGGTGAAATTTGTCCGCCGTAATTTATCATTTTATAAATTGTGGTAGATTTGGTGGCGGATTTATCCATCGCAAATTGTTAATATTTTTTAATTTTTCCTCCCAATTTTTTTTATATTTTATTAAGTTTGCAACCTTTTTTTACCAAAATTTAGCGGAGGACAATCCGTCGCAAAAATTCACCGCAAAATTCGTCGCAAATTGAGATGGATTATAATCCGCCGCAACGTCTTCCGCAATTGCGGCGGATGCGAATTCGCCATAAAAAATTCACCACAAATTTGCTATTTTCTTGTAGTGTTATCGCATGACAGATATTTAAACATGATGTTCTATATCAAAATGACATATGTCAAAATACAAAGACATATACTTTCTTTTTATATATTATATTATATTATTATATGATTATATGATTTGTTTCAAAATTTTGACAAATCCTATGAATATTTTTAATTTCCCTTAAAAGGATAAATAACTTGTGACAAATTTTATTTATATTTCTTTCTTTGATGATAAATAACATTATTTATTTTCAACTATGAAGCACAGACACGGGGACATGGAAACGGGACACACGACACGAGATACGATGACACACACTAAATTCAAAAAATATAGGATACAAACACAATATATATATATATATATATATATATATATATATATATATATATATATATATAATATATCAAATTAAATTAAAGAACTTGGTTTATATACGAGTATATATATAATTACAAAATTTAAGAAAAAAGATTCATAATTCATTAATATCATTTCTATTTCTTGAAGATTTACAATATCTTAATATATGTCATATGTGTCAATACTTGCTACCTAGTAAGCCCCTCCCAAAATATATAGAGCATAATTTCTATTGACATTTTTAAAAAAATCTCCTAAGCCAACTTCTCTTAATAGAACTAACCATGTACAAGTACATGTGCATCCAAAAAAATTAACTAGAGGGAATAATAGTGTGAGAAAAGTTTTGGTAACGACGAAGTGGATGACTTGGTATGAGCAGAGATAGAAAAAGCAGATGAAAATAATGGTGTGTGAAATGATAAAACTTAAAAGTCTAATACTAACGTGTGAAAAGATAAAACTTAAAATACTAGTATGAGAAAATAGTGACTTGGGACGTCAGTCATGTGATTGAGCTTGGGTGGGTTACGGACTTACTAATTGGATGTTAGTCATGAAAATTATTATTTTTTAAATATTAATAAGTTGTGTTCAAACCATGTCTTAGACGTGTTCAAGTGTGTCAGAGACATGTCTAAGTGTGTTTGAGATATATCTAAGCGTATCTAAGATATATCTGAAATGTGTCTAAGCTGAAAAAAATAATTTTTTTAATCAGACACATTCAGACATAGACACATGTTCAACACACAGACACGCTTTAAAAATGACGTATTTGTACTTCTTAAGTTTTCAATAATATTATTTCTACACTCAAGTTGATAAAAAATAATAAGTGTATGAGTTTGAAGTATAGAAATATTATTTTTATTTTATTTTTTTGTCCTTTGTCAAGTATCTTTATACCCTTTTAAGAAAGCTATCCCCCTCAACAATACATTTTTGCAAGTTCAAATAGTCCATTTTCACGAGCTTGAATCTCTTACTTTACAAAGACCCATCAATTACTTAACTTAAACTTACTTAACTTAAACTTGCTTACTAGTTGAGTCATAGCATATTGGTACCATTTATTTATTGCTAATTATATATCTAAACTTTAAACATTTTAAAAAGATCGATAATTAAAAAGAAGAAACTTAAAGTTTACTTAACTTAAAATAAAACTTGCTTACTATTTGAGTCATAATTATTATTTCCAAAATTTTTTATTAATGCTAAATATACATATATTATGTAAACTTTAAACATTTTAAAAAACATCGATAAACTTTAAAAAGTTTTCTCCTAAAAAAAACTTTGAATATTGCAACAATTCCCTAAGTTACTCAGATACTGATACAATTTGTCAATAACATTACCTGGGTCCAGCATCACGAACGTAAACCATTATTATACATGGGTCCCAACATCAAAATGTTCTCCACAACCACAAGTTCTCGTCGAAGTAATGCAAGTCATCGCGTGGGAACAGATGAATGACCTAGTAGATTCCATTACGAGATTATGTCTACTTCCATTGTTCAAATGAAGCTCGTAAAGTCGTGTCCTAGAAGTTAGAAGATAGGACCCGTCCATTAACCCACCCTTATATATTAAATTGACAAGATGGTCTTTTTGTTCTCTTGTTTTTATTTATTTTTTAATTTGGTTTTTTATATTTTATTCTTATCAATTTGATTTCTTACATAATAAATCATCATTTCACGTGATTTTTCATTATGGTTCCATTAAGTTACTAATAAAAGTGATAACATATCACTAAAAGATAATATCACATCTTCATCATGTCTTATAATCATATCGTTACCACATCATATCTACATCATTACTATTAGTGATACATCATAACCGTTAGTACTACATCAACATATTTCATTAATGGAGTGACGAGATTGTGACGGTGACCATTGATAATTTTAAACATAGGGGATTAAATTAAAAATAAAAAATATGAGATATCAAATTGAAAAAATAAATAAAGATAAATTAAGGACTAAAACACTCATTTTGCCTATTAAATTAGAGTATATCATCTTGAGAATGACTTAATCTGTTACTATATTCTTTTTCAAAGAATAGTATATGTTATTCTTAACTTCTCTTCTTTTAAATTTTAAATTCAAATTCTTTTTTAAACGATTATGCATATCTCATTTATAATTTTAAACCATTTTTCTCTTTAAAATTTGTTTTTAAAAAATTTACCTAAATTTAAAGAAACTTGTGAAAAACAGAGAATACTTGCTATTATATCTTTCATTATTTAAACTGTACCACTGAAGGAGAAGATTTTTCTCGATGTTTGTCGTAAACACAAACATTGGAGATAAAATTAGATATGGAGCTAGTATTTAAATATAAGGTGTTGTTTAAAATTGGTTTTAAAAAAATCAATTTAAAGTTGGTTTTTTTTCTAATACAACTTTTTTTATACTCTCTCTCGTCCATTTTTTTGTGTAACATCTATCTCTTCTTTTATATTTTTTTTTTTCTCTCTCTCATGTTTGTTTCTATCTCAATATTTAAATTTAAAATTTTATAATCAGTTTAAGACAAATTTTAATCTAATTAAGAATAACTAATTAAAACTATTTAGAAAATAATTTAAATTTATATGACTAGTTTATCTTAAATAATTCTAAACCAATGTTAAAGGTTACTAAACTACGCCAAACATTCAACATATCTTCACTTGCATGCTGGGCCGCTCAATACTTTGAAATGCCTAAAACTAAAAATAAAATGAGACTTTTTTATTAAAATTAATAAAAAAATATTTATTCAAATATTATTCAAATATAATGACTAAATTAAAAATGAGTATAAATTATTGACACCAAAACTTTAATTTAACGTTAATAATATAATAAATCTATTTAAAATAAAGAGTTAGAGCAAATTAGGAAAGAAGAATTCAAAAATAGATATTATTATAAATTGAAAAAAAAGCACTATTTTAAAAACTAAATTAGTGATCGAACCAGCGAGAGCTCTATGTCATAGTTTAATTAGTTTAACTAATTAAATTGATAATTCAATTGGAATTGAACCGGACAACATAATAAAGAATAATTGAAGTAAAAATATGGCCAATTCATGGTTTGAGTGGTTGAACCAATCAGTTAGGTTCGATATTTAAAACATTATAAAATAGTTTTATGTAAAAGAAAAATAGTTGTTGGTATTTAATAAATGCATATTACCATTAATTGACTTAAAATGGGAGAAATGATAGCGAATTAATAGAATTGTGAGAATTGAAAAGATAAAATGAAAAAAGAGATTTATTACTCACTTAATTAAGAAAGTAAGAGAATATGTCATTTTATTAATAATCCTTATTAAATATTTTTAATAAGAAATGAGACTTGAGAACTAATAGAGACATGGAAAGTGAGATAAAAAAAATTAACCATTTAATTTAAGAAGTGAGATAATATATAAATATATTATTAAAATAAGATACAAATTAATATGGTTATGATATACTGTACAAAATTAATATAAAATAATCATAAAAATTAGAAGTATTGAATACGATATATACTTATATAGTATTGAATATTAAAAAATTAGAAATATTTAATTTCTGAAAAGCCCAAAATACATTTAATATTTTTTAAAGTAATTTAGTATATTATTAGAAAGATTCATTATGATGTATAGAATTATTCTGTGACAAAGCTACTTGTAAAATGTGATGTGAGATATATGACATAATCTTCAAACTTTTGATCCCAATACCCTTGAGTTAAAAGTAAAAACTCCCATGGCATAAGTATTTCTCGTTAGTTTCTAGCGTGGGTCCAGCATAAAGAGTGTTCCACAAGCAACTAAGGACGCAATTGCAAAGCAAGTCATCCCGTGGGAACAAATGAACTACCACGTAGACTGCATTTCCATTGTTGAAGCACCTCCAGTCGTTTCTTCCAAGATTTAGTATAGACACGAGCTTGAGTGGATAACTTTAATGAGCTAGTGTCTTGACTCTTGATTATACAATTAATAATGGAAATACCAATTGGTTTTGTGACTTATTGCATAAGACACTTTTTTTCCTTTATAAGTATCAGCAACGTCTCCCATGAACATGCATCGTGGGTCTCTGATTGTATTAGACAAGCAGTGACTGAAAAGTTTACCCTATAGCAATGGTGTTTGTATTTCTAATGATTCAGTGGATGAAGCTAGTCCCATTTTGGGGGCTTCTTGTAATGCTCTTTTGTGCCTTCGTAATGGCCACTTCACCTCATATTGCAGGTTTCTCCTCCATTATTGCTTCAACGAAAATACAAGTCAGCGAAGAAGATGCTCTGTTGAAAATATAAAAAAAATATATTTTTTGTTTGTCATTTGTCATGTATCTTCACACCCTTTTAAGTGTAAGACTAATCATGTACAGGACAATGAAATTGTCCATCTCAACAATACATTTTTGCAAGTTCAAACAATCCGTTTTCACAAGCTTGAATCTCTTACTTTACAAAGGCCCATTAACTACTTATTTTAAACTTGTTTACTAGTTGAGTCACATCATATTGGTACCATTTATTTATTGTTGATTACATATCTAAACTTTAAATATCGCAACAACTCCCTAAGTTACTCAGATAGATACCCATACAATTTGTCAATAACATTCGTTACCTGGATCCAGCATCATGAAGGTAAACCATACAACTTATAGATTATTATTATACATTGGTCCCAACATCAAAATGTTCTCCACAACCACAAGTTCTCGTGGAAGCAACAGATGAATGACCGAGTAGAGTCCATTACGTGATTATGTCTACTTCCATTGTTCATATGAAGCTCGTAAAGTCGTGTCCTAGAACTTGGAAGATGGGACCCGTCCATTAACCCACCCTTATATATATTAAAATTGACAATATGGACTTTTTGTTCTCTTGTTTTTATTTATTTTTTAATTTAATTCTTTATATTCTATTTTTATTAATTTGATCTCTTATCTAATAAATCATCATTCAATGAGATTTTTTTTATCATAGTTCCATTAAGCTACTAACATCAATAATGACATGTCACTAAACGATGATATATATTACAACATCGTCACGTTATAATCATATCATTATCACATTATATTTATGTCATCACTATAAGTGACACATCATAACTATTAGTATCACAACATCATATTATGTTAATGGAATGATGAAATTGTGACAGATGACCATTGATAATTTTAAACATAAGGAATTAAATTGACAAAAATAAAAGATACAGGGTATCAAATTAAAAAAATAAAGATAAATGACCAAAAGACCCATTTTGCCTATTAAATTAGAGTATATCATCTTAAGAGTAACTTAATCTCTTACTATATTCTCTTTTAGAGAATGATACATGTTATTCTTAACTTCTCTTCTTTAAAATATTAAATTCAAATTTTTAAATTCAAATTCTTTTTTAAACTATTATGCATATCTCATTTATAATTTTAAACCATTTTCTCTTTTAGAATTTGGATTTAAAATTTTTACCTAAATTTAAAGAAACTCGTGCAAACCAGAGAATACTTGCTATTATATCTTTTATTATTTGATCTGATCCACTGAAGGAGAAGATTTTGCTCGATGTTTGTCGTAAACACAACAAGCATAGAAGATAAAACTAGATATGTAGCTAGTTTTTAAATATAATGTATTGTTTGGTAATTACCTAATTTTTTTAAAAATTAGTTCTCATCTAAATTAATTTTGAGATAAAACTAGTTCTAAAAAAATAAATTTAAAGTTGGTTATTTTCTAATCCAACTTTTTTACACTCTCTCATCCTTTTTTTTTTGTGTAACATCTATCTCTTCCTTTATATTTTTTTCTCTCTCATGCTTTGTTTTCATCTCAATATTTAAATTTGAAATTTTATAATTAGTTTGAAATAAATTTTAATTAAATTAAGAATAAATAATTAAAACTGTTTACAAATTAATTTAAATTTATATAACTAATTTATCTTAAACAATTCCAAATCAGTTTTAAAGATTGCTAAATTACCCCAAACAATCGAGATATCTTGACTTGCATGCTGGGGCTGCTCAATACTTTGAAATGCCTAAAACTAAATATAAAATAATGTTTTTTATTAAAATTAATAAAAAAGGATTTATTCAAATTTTATTTTAGTATCTTTTAAGATGAAAAATTCTTAATTAAGTTTTTATAATCAAGAATTTTTTTAACATTTCTTTTAGTTAATAATAGGTTAAATTAAAGTTTTGTTTCCTATAATTTACAGTCATTTTTAATTCAGTTCTTATAATTTTTTTTAAATCAATTTTATACTTATGAAAGTTTTTAAAATAGTCATTGTTGTTAACTTTTGTTATAATACCATTAATTTATTTTTTACTAGACATTTTACAGAAAGAACGAGCTTATAAAATGGCACATACTTAGAAGAAATAAGCATATACTAGAATGAAGTAGCACCTACGAGATGTTTTACATAAAAAAGGAGCATCTAGCAGAGCCCATATTAGATAAAAAAAATACTTACTTTGTTAATTAACTAATGGTGTTATTACAAAGTTATAGCGAAAATTAATGGTAGGGATTATTTTGAAAACTTTCATAAGTGTGAGGACTAATTTAAAAAGAAAAAACTTCAATGACTAAATTAAAAATGAGTATAAATTATAGGAATCAAAATTTTAATTTAACCTTAATAATATAATAAATCTATTTAAAATAAAGAGTTAGAGCAAATTAGGAAAAGAAGAATTCAAAAATAAGAATTATTATAAATTGAAAAAAATAGTATTATTTTAAAAACCGAATTGATGACCGAACCAACGAGAGTTCTATGTCATAGTTCAATTGGTTTAACTGATTAAATTGATAGTTCAATTGAAATTGAATCAGACAACATAATAAAGAATAATTAAACTAAAAACATGATCAATTCATAATTTGACCAGTTGAACCATTCAGTTAGGTTCAATTTTTAAAACATAAAAAAATAGTTTTATATAAAAGAAAAATAGTTGTTGGTGCTTAATAAATGTGTATTACCGTTAATTGATTAAAAATGGGAGAAATGATAGTGAATTAATAGCATTGCGAGAATTGAAAAGATAAAATTAAAAATAGAGATTTATTACTCACTTAATTAAGAAAGTCAGAGAATATGTCATTTTATTAATAATCCTTATTACATATTTTTAATAAGAAATGAGAGTTGAGAACTAATAGAGGCATGGAAAGTGACAAAAAATAAAAAAATTTAAGCATTTAATTTAAGAAGTGAGATAATATATGAATATATTATTAAAATAAGACACAAATTAATATGGTTATGATATGTTGTGCAAAATTAATATAAAATTATCATAAAAATGAGAAGTATTGAATACGATATATACTTATATAGTATTGAATATTAAAAAATTAGAAATATTTAATTTCTGAAAAACCCAAAATGCATTTAATATTTTTTTAAGTAATTTAGAATATTATTAGAAAGATTCATTATGATGTATAGAATTAGTCCATGTGACAAAACTTGTAAAGTGTGATGTGAGATATATGACATAATCTTCAAACTTTTGATCTTAATACCCTTGAGTAAAAGGTAAAAATTCCCATGAATTAAGTATTTCTTGTTAGTTCCTAGCGTAAGTCAAGTAACCATGGATGCAAAAGTCGTCCTGTTGGAACAAATGAACAACCGAGTAGATTGCATTAATTTCCATTCTTGAAGCACCTCTATTCACTCTTCCAAGATTTAGTATAGACACGAGCTTGAATGGATGACTTTAATGAGCTCGTGTCTTGACTATTGATAATACAATAAGAAAGACTAGTAATAACATTATTTTCTAGAAACTCATTTTAATATTTTATTATTACTTCAAAAGTAAGTATTGCTAACATTATTCTTTTAATAATTTTTTTAAGTACATGAAGTAAATCAATAATATAATAAATGTTAAAAAAATATCTAAAAATTATGTTACTAACATTTCTTATATTAAATTACTAATGGGAATACCAATTGGTTTTGTGACTTATTGCGTAAGACACTTCTTTTCCTATATAAAGTATCAGCAGCATCTCCCATGAACATGCATCGTGGGTCTCTAATTGTATTAGACAAGCAGTGATTGAAAAGTTCACCCTATAGCAATGATGTTCGTATTTCTAATGATTCAGTCGATGAAGCTAGTCCCATTTTGGGGGCTTCTTGTAATGCTCTTTTGTGCCTTCGTAATGGCCACTTCACCTCACGTTGCAAGTTTCTCTTCCACCATTGCTTCAACGAAAAGGCAAGTAAGCGAAGCAGATGCTCTGTTGAAGATAATTAATTAATTTAGAGTGATAATATATATATATATATATAAAACAAAGATGATATTAGATATTTACGAAAATTTGAGAATTTTAAAATCAACTATCAATAAAAATAACTAATAACGTAGTCAACTAAAAATAAGTGATAATTTTTTGAATTTTTTTGAATATGAATATGAATTAATATGTAAAGGTATATATGTTAAGATAATTAATATGAATATAAATTTTTATATTTGTATGTATAGATAATAAATTTAATTTCGACTTAATGATACATGTATATTTTTTTTAAATTGTAATATGAGATGTCACATGATAGTCATTGAGATAATGTATTTGTCACATGATAAATTTTTAAACATATTATTTTATATTAGAATAACAAATATTAAAATATGAAAACATATATTTTCTCTTTGTATATTATTATTATTATTATTATTATTATTATTATTATTATTATTATTATTATTATTATATTATATAATTATATGATTTGTTTCAAAATTTTGACTGATCCTATGAATATTTTAAAATTCCCTTAAAGGATAAACAACTCGTGACAAATTTTATTTATGTTTCTTTCTCCGATGATAAATAACATTATTTATTTTCAATAATGTTATTTTTACGCTCAAGTTCATACACGTACTTTTTACACCTTTTGGTTTTAGAAAAAATATCAAGTCTCCCTCTTTTTCTACCACCTTTTTTCTCTTACTTTTTTCCAAAAATAATAAGTGTATGAGTTTGGGGTATAAAAATATCATTTTTATTTTATTTTTAAATATTGTTATATAATAAGTTGTGTAATATATATATATATATTTTATGATTTGTCATGTATCTTCACATCCTTTTAAGTGCAAGACTAATCATGTACAGGATAATAAAATTGTCCATCTCAACAATACATTTTTGCATGTTCAAACAATCCGTTTTCACGAGCTTGAATCTCTTACTTTACAAAGGCTCATCAACTACTTAACTTAAATTTACTTACTAGTTGAGTCATATCATATTGGTACCATTTATTTATTGTTGATTACATATCTAAACTTTTAACGTTTTAAAAAATATCGATATTGAAAAAAACCTTGAATATCGCAACAACTCCCTAAGTTACTCAGATAGATACCCATACAATTTGTCAATAACGTTCAATACCTTGGTCCAGCATCATGAACCTAAACCATACAATTTGTAGAGTATCATTATTATACATGGGGCCCAACATCAAAATTCCAAGATTTAGTCTAGACACGAGCTTGAGTGGATGACTTTAATTAGCTAGTGTTTTGACTCTTGATTATACAATTATTAATGGAAATACCAATTGGCTTTGTGACTTATTGCGTAAGGAGAAATTCTTACCTAAATTCTAAGTACTTAAGTTAAGTGTATCAGATTAATTAAAATTTAATATTTTTATAATTTTTTATAAAATTAATTATGTGACATAAAAATTAATAAAAATATTAAATTTTGATTAATTTAATACACCTATCTGAATGCCTAAGGTCTAAGTAAAAATTGATCATGCGTAAGACACTTCTTTTCCTATATAAGTATCAGCAACATCTCCCATAAACATGCATCGTGGGTCTCTGATTGTATTAGACAAGCAGTGACTGAAAAGTTCACCCTATAATAATGGTGTTTGTATTTCCAATGATTCAGTCGATGAAGCTAGTGCCATTTTGGGGGCTTCTTGTAATGCTCTTTTGTGCCTTCGTAATGGCCACTTCACCTCATGTTGCAGGTTTTTCCTCGATGATTACTTCAACGAAAATACAAGTCAGCGAAACAGATGCTCTGTTGAAGTGCAAAGCCAGCCTTGACAACCAAAGCCAGACTTTGCTTTCTTCATGGGCGGGCAATAGTCCTTGCAATTGGGTGGGAATCGAATGTGATGATGAGTCCAAATCTATCTCCAAGGTAAATCTTAAAAGTTTTGGACTAAGAGGTACGCTTCAAAGTCTCAATTTCTCATCACTTCCAAAAATTCTCAGTATAGATTTAAGTAACAACTCGTTGTATGGAATTATTCCCAATCAAATTGGGTTGCTGTCCAATTTGGACACTCTTGATTTGGCCACTAATAATCTCGCTGGTAGCATTCCAAAAAGCATCGGTAATCTGTCCAAACTCTGGAATCTTAATCTCGAAGATAATAGTCTCTCCGGAACAATTCCATATGAGATAACACAATTGACTGGTCTTCATACTTTATTATTGGGGAGTAACTTTCTCTTTGGTAGAATCCCCTCTACAATTGGGAAGTTGGTCAACATGGATGTTCTTCGGATTCGACAAACTAATCTTTCAGGTTTCATTCCCCACGAAATCGGAATGATGACAAGTATCTCTCAACTTGATTTGTCTGGTAACTTTCTCTCTAGTAGAATCCCCTCTACAATTGGAAATTTAACCAATTTGATATTTCTTTACCTTTATGACAACTATCTCTCTGATTCTATTCCTAATGAAGTTGGAAATCTCTATTCTCTTGCCACAATCCAATTGTCAAAAAATCAACTTTCTGGGTCAATCCCACCCTCCATAGGTAACTTGGTCAATTTGGAGTCCATCCTCCTTAATGACAATGAGCTCTCTGGACCAATTCCTTCCACTATTAGAAACTTTACAAAGCTCAGAAAACTTTCGTTTTCCTCAAATGAACTTTCCGGGCCAATCCCACCCTCAATAGGTAGGTTGGTCAATGTAGATGGCATTTTCTTTTTAGAAAATAAATTCTCTGGATCAATTCCTTCCACTATAGGAAACTTGACCAATTTAAAAATCTTGCAGTTAAGTGATAATAATTTCACAGGCCATTTGCCTCACAACATTTGCAGTAATGGAAAACTGGTGAACTTAAGTATTAGTAATAACCAAATCACGGGTCCAATTCCTAAGAGCTTGAAGAATTGCACCACCCTTTTCAGAGCTAGGCTTGATGGAAACCAACTAACTGGAAATATAACAGAAGATTTTGGTGTATATCCTAATTTGAACTACATTGATTTGAGTGACAATAACTTTTATGGCTATCTTTCACCAAATTGGGGGAAGTGCTATAGCCTCACAAGCCTTAAGATCTCCAACAACAATTTATCAGGTGGTATGCCCCCAGAACTATGCAACGCAACCAACTTACAGGTACTTGACCTATCTTCAAACCATCTTACTGGAGAAATTCCAAAGGACCTAGGTAACTTGATCAAGCTGATTGATCTCTCAATCAACAACAATCATCTTTCTGGAAATATTCCTATTGAAATAGCATCATTACAGGAACTTGCAACCTTGGATCTTGCAGCAAATAGTTTAAGTGGCTTAATCCCAAAACAACTTGGAAGCTTGCTCAAGTTATGGAACTTGAATCTGAGCCAAAATAAATTTGAGGAAAATATTCCTTCCGAGCTAGGCAAATTAAAATTTCTTCAAAGACTTGATCTTAGTGGGAATATTTTGAGTGGAACAATACCACCAATGCTTGGAGAGTTGAATAGCTTAGAAACATTGAATCTCTCGTGTAATAATCTTTCTGGTGTCATTCCTTCCAGCTTTGATGAGATGTTAAGCTTGATATCTATTGATATATCATACAACCGATTAGAGGGTTCACTTCCAAGCATTCCGGCCTTTCATAAAGCTCCAATTGAAGCATTGAGAAATAATAAAGGCTTGTGCGGTAATGTCTCTGGCCTAGCGCCTTGCCCAACATCAAGCAGCAAATCTCATAATCATAAGACTAACAAAGTCATACTGTTAGTTTTACCCCTTACTTTGGGCATTCTAATACTTGCACTACTGGCATTTGGAGTTTCATATCATCTCTACCAAAGAGTAAGAACAAAAGAAAACCAGGTTTCAGAATCACAAACTCAAAATCTATTTGCAATATGGAGTTATGATGGCAAAATGGTGTATGAGAACATTATTGAAGCCACAGAAGAGTTTGACAACAAATATCTCATTGGAGTTGGAGGATATGGGTCTGTTTACAGAGCTGAGTTACCCACAGGTCAAGTTGTTGCCGTGAAAAAACTCCATTTGGTGCCAAATATGGAAATGTCCAGTCTAAAAGCTTTCCAAAGTGAGATACAAGCTTTGACAGAAATTCGGCATCGTAATATTGTGAAGTTATATGGGTTTTGTTCACATTCTCGATTCTCATTTTTGGTTTATGAGTTATTGGAATGGGGTAGTGTGGATAAGATTCTAAGCAATGATGCACAAGCAATTGAATTTGATTGGAACAGAAGGGTGAATGTTGTTAAAGGAGTAGCTAATGCTTTATCCTATATGCACCATGATTGCTCACCTCCTATTGTTCATCGAGGCATATCAACAAAGAATGTTCTTTTAGATTTGGACTATGAGGCTCATGTCTCGGACTTCGGAACAGCTAAGTTTCTTAATCCTGATTCATCCAACTGGACCTCATTTGCAGGCACCTTTGGGTATGCTGCTCCAGGTTAGTTTCCTTAATTTGTTCCTTCTAATTGTGGAATACATGGTTCTATATTTTGTCTTTGGTACTCATTTACAAGCACAACCACTTTATAATTACTTGTATTTCATGCTTTGTTACTAACATTTTACTATTTTATGCATGATATTTCTTTTAATTTATTTCAGAACTTGCGTATACTATGGAAGTGAATGAGAAATGTGATGTTTATAGCTTTGGGATGTTAGCCTTGGAAATACTTTTAGGAAAGCATCCTAGAGAAGATATATCATCTACAATGTTATCATCTTCTGGGAGAGTAGTGGCCTCAACACTTGACAATTTGTTATTGAATGATAAGTTGGATCAACGTCTTCCTCATCCTACAAATCCAATTGCTAAGGAAGTGATAACGATTCAAAGGATAGCAATTGAATGCTTGAGTGAAAATCCACGTTCTCGCCATACCATGGAACAGGTAGTCAAGGTACTCGTGATGCCGAAGCCAGCTTCAATGGATTAATTCTGCATTATCACACTTGAAGATTGCCTGATGAAGATTATTGTACTTCACAAATAAACCTATTTTTCTTTCTCTTTTTTTGAGAAACTTCAGAAATAAATATGAGTCCTGCTTGTTCTACCCTCTTTTTTATTAAAAATCCGTTTAATTTTGTTGTGCAATAAACCATAGATGCACTGCCAGATTTGGCATTGAAATAAACAAATAATTATTCCAATTCCAAAAAAAAAATTAATTATTGATAATAAAAAAATATATCATCTCGTAAATTTCCCGTCGTTGCCACCTTATAGCAAGATGTATTATATTGATAGATAAGTATCTATGTTTTCATCTATTACCTAACCATTTGGCTACCCTCATGTGACTAACGTACAATACATTAAATTTAATTTACTTACAAATTTCGGTACAATCGGCTAAATACTTTTCTATGCACAAAGATAAAACTTCAATGTTAAGTATGGAATTTAAATCTCATTGAATGATAAATAGCGGATGCCATATAATGTTTCGATAATAAGTGAAGAAATGTATATTGTTGTAAATAAAGAAGAGAAAATATAGAGAGATTAAGACAAGAATAGAACAGAGAAGAGAATATAGAGAGTGAACAGATATATAAATCGTACCCGTAATATTAAGGCAGACGATGTGAGACTCTTAACACCTCCTTTGAAGGATTCTTAACACTCCCCTTGTACAGATATATAAATCGTACCCAATATTGGACTCTTAACACCCTTTTTCACATATGGCTGGACAACACAGGCGAGCCTATCGAAGTAGGCGGTAAACAAACAAGCCTAGTGAAGTAGGCAGAAATGAAATCTTGACTATGATATCATGTGATATTCTAACCTAAAATCAATTGACAATAAGTGGAGTGACCCAACAAATATATAAACTATACTCAAAATATTGAGACAGACGATGTGAAACTCTTAACAGAGAGATCGAGACAAGAAAATATGGATTCAAAATCTAGTTCTTCATGAACTAGTTGTATTATATATTCTTCTACTTTCTTCATAGAGAATCATGTAGTTATATAGGACTCTAAATATATAGAATGAGAGAGTGATTACACTTCTCAATACAATACACCATTATGTGTAAATATTACAAAGTAAGTACAATGATTACAAGTAATTAGGTACACCAAATGTTATAACCACTAACCCTTACTAACGGTATCATTTAAATCAAATTAAGATAGTCATCCACCACATATAAAATGTACATGTTTTACAATATTTTTTTCTTAATAAATAGTAAAAAAAAAATTTCTATATAATTAACGGTATAAGTCAACAGTTAGTCAAATATAAAAAATAATATATAAAGTGTAATTTATGGTCAAGTTAAGTTTAGGGCTTACTATCATTTTAATAAGATAAATAATCATCTTTTATTATTTTTTAATATAACTTTTTACACTTGGTTAATGATGTACAAATTCGTGGTTAATCACGTGTATTAGTTGGTTAATGAGTAAATTTATAGTTTAGGGTTAAAACTTAGATTTACTCATTAACTAACTAATACACGTGATTAATCACGAATTTATATATTATTAACCTAGTGTAAAAAGTGGAGTTGAAAAGTTATGTAAGAATATATAGGTTGTTTTAATAAAACTCTCAAGTGTCATTTACTCATTTATTTTTTAGTAAAAAAAGCGTTGCATTTTAGATGTAGAATAAGAAGTGTGATTAAAATCATAGGAGTAATCCGTAAGGTTTATTTTATTATAGAAGTGTAGCTCATGGTGAGAAATTGATTTTCAGATAAGGATGCAAATTCGGGTACAATTATGAAGCATAGAGTGGATCGCAGAGCTATTAGAATTGATATAAATTTGACCGCTCTTATGAAAAGACAGTCTAACTTGTTACATTACTATTAATCATATATTTATTCGATAAATTATTCATATGTAGTGAATTTATCAATGTTTTTAAAATTAATTAAAATGAGCGATTTATGATATAATGAGTTCAGTCAATTTAATTCACTAATGTTATAATCATATAAGTTTTTCTTTTTTAAAAAAAATTAATTAAAAATTTTAAATTTTAAATTAAATAATTGATTTTCATCAATTTTCTTGATTTTTTTATTAATTTTTAAATGTTCAACCACTCATATAAATTTTTGAATAAAATAAATAAGTAGAGTGATCCGTTTATTCAACTAATCTAGTTGAATTGATTTTTAAAATACTGAAATTTATATAACTTTGCACTTGATAATACAATAAATGCATTGGATTCTTCTATACAAGTACAGCATGAAATTCCAGTCAAAAAAAAAAATACAGCATGGAATTGAAATCGAATCATTTAAATTGTTGAGCATTGAGCATGGAGCATCGAATTTCCAGGTGGCTCTGGACCATATTGTAGTTGTATAACTTGGGTGAGGGTTCCATGTGAATGCCTTTCCAAAAGGTATATACCATTCAACCCCACACATCACCATTCTCCTTTGCATAATCTTTTCCTTCTTTTTTTTTTCAATATTTTTTTCTTCTTCTCGAATGCTCTATATATAGCATACATCAGCATGACGATTGCTTGAGGGCAAACAATTTTTTGCTTTATGCTAATGAAAAATCATATCATTATCATCATATGATTATACGAACAGATTATAAGACTAAAGTTTTGTTATGTATTAGTGGAAGAACAAAGAAGAACAGGGATTATCAACATCAAAGTGAAAAGTGGGAACTGAAAGATAATCTATGTTGTGGGTTTTCATAGGAATAATCTTAGTATACACTTACACATATATTATTTTATATTTATATAAATTTTATTATTTAATTATAATTATTTTTAAATAATTTTTTACAAAATTATAATATAATTTTGAGTTATCAATATCACCGACCTAAATTGTGAGGAGATGCGAGAGATGACAACTTGCAAGTCGCATTATTCTCTTTTTTTTTTAGAGTAATGCAAATCAACATTTTTAATTAAAAGATGGATAAATAAAGCAAAACTCAAATCAAATCCAACCCAAAAATTAAAAGATTTTTTTTTTATATTTCAATTTTATCTCTTTTTTTTTTTTTAGCATTTTTAAATTTTAAATTTTGTATTTTCTGCATTTTTTTTTTTTTTTATCATTTTAAAAAAATTTAAGTTGTAACTCTTTTAGTAAATATTTAACCTATCTAAACAAACTAACCTTAACTCAAAGATAATGAAAGGACACTTCAGCCCACTAATTAAAACACAACTCTAGGCCCAACCCTTTTTATTTTAATTTTATTTATATTTTCTTTTTTCAATTTTTCTTTTAAGAAAATGGGCTTCCTAATGACACTAAATGACCCAAAGTTTTAAAAAAACTTAAACATACTAAAACCTAAACTGATAATTAAAAAAATCCAAGGCAGAAGCCCCCTTTGTTGAGACCTGAGAGAGAGTGAACGACAGTGGTTTAGAGGTGCGAGGCTGGGTCGCCGGCGACACGGTGAGACGTGGCGCGGATAGACCTGCGACGGGGTGGTCCTGGTCTTGCGATGGAGGACGGCGGCGGCGACAATGGTTCTAGGCGGAGGCGTGACGCAGATCTGGTGCGGCGGATCTGGGCGGTTGACGGTGCGTGGAGGAAGGCTCGGGTTCATGGATGGCAGGTAGTGGGTTACGGGTGGCGTTTGGCAGCGAGGTGGAGATCCTGGCGATGACGTATGGCAGCTTCCATTGCGGGGCTTTGTTGCTGATGTGGCCAAGTCCCATGGCTACGTTTTTAGGTTGAAGGAGTTTCTTTCCTTTTAAGCATTTCTGGGAGATAACGGTGTTGATCCTGGGGTAGAACGACGGCGAGATTGTGATTCTTCTGGAGGTTTGGTGTTAATGGGTATGGTGTTTGGGTGTTGGCTGTGAGGGTAGAGGATGGTGGTATGGTAATTTGTTGGTGATGAAGGGGGATTGTTGTTTGAAATTTACTTGATGATATGTTGGTAGGTTGCTGTTTGTTGTGAGATTTGTATGTAATTGATTTGGGATGGTGTTTGTTCATTTTAAAATGAGGATGATGAATGAATTATTTTGGGTTGCAGAGAGTTGAGGTTTGAAGAGATTCATCAGGTGTTTGATGATTTGTTTGAAAGGAAAGGAAAGATGAGTATGTTGAGAGCGGGAGTGGCGTGGGGAACACTGCACCTTTTTTTCCTCTGTGTTTGGTGAGCCCTTGCTGTGAAGTGTGTTGCTATGTTGTGGGTGCAGGTTATCTGGGAGGATGGAGGGGGGCAGCTGCTGGTGTTAGGGTTTCACACGGGTCGGGTTGGTTTGGGTTTAAGGAAAAAATAGAACTTCAAATCAATTAATCAGGTTGAGTTGGGTCTAATTTTTCATGAAAGTCAGACTTTGAAAAAAAAAATTGATTGTAACTTAATTAAAAAAGATTATAATCGAAGACTTCTTTTGTGGGTACTAAAGATCAACTAGCGAGTTAATCAGATTGAAAAGAAGGAGTATACATGCTGCATTTGATACACTTTTTTATATTCATTTCATTGAATTTGATATTGATACCAAGAGCCAAAACCTAGCTTGAATATCACCATCCAAGTGCAAGGTTATTTCATTCTAGTATCATACACTGCTAAGCAGATCTACACTACAATGGGTATCCCTTTGCAAGGAAATCATCACTGTCCTAATGCTTCCATTTATGAAACTGAATCTCAATCTTTCCAACAAAAGAGTTGGATTTAGTTAAAGAAAATTAAAAAAATTGTAAAAAACTGATATAGAAAATTCCTTCAACTAGTTACCTTAACCCACAACCACCAGTTTCTCCACCGCCTCAGCCACCACCGAAGAGACCTCAGGCATGAACTTGGATCCAAATCGCCATCTTTGCTAGCCAAGAACAAACACGAAGCCTCGTAGCCAACCAAACCTACACCTCAACGCACATGGCCACCACTTCTTCATTCCAACACCAAACCGGCGAGGTTGCATTGTCTCCGAGAACCATCCACGACCGCGGCGCTTGATGGATCCGGTCTTCGCAACCCGAGGTCTTGGACTTGATGAATCTGGTCTTCGTGATGCTGGTTTTAACGGATTTGGTCTTCGTGTAGATGAAGTCACACATACCATAGGGGAGAAGCAGCGAGTGAGAGAGAGAGGGTTGAGAGCCTCAGACCAGCAGATAGGGGTGTAAATTGGTTTGGATAATCCGACCAATCCGATCAATCTTTGATTTTTGCATAAAAGCGGGGAAAGGAACCAAAATAACCAATTAAGTTAGTTAGAGTTTTTTTTTTTTTTTTTGGTATATTGATTTTTTCGAGTAAAATTGAATCAATTAAAGGAAGTTAATTAAGGTTTGGTTCTAAGATTTGAAAAAAAAAATTTAAAAAAAAAAAAAAAAAAAAAGAAAAAATGAAAAAATATTTTTTTTTCTAAAGTAATAAAATGAATCCATTTCAATTTTTTTGTGACCAAATCGCTCCAAACCCTTTTAATTTTTTATTAAATCGAACCCTAACCCGGTCGTAGTCACCTTCACCCCTTTATGTTGCCCCTCACCGTTTCAAATTTTTTAAGTTAAACGCTTCACCCCTTTAAATAAAATTTTGTAACAAACTTGCCGAATTGCCCGTCCTCGATGCTACTTTCGCCTAGCTTTCGAATAAGTTGCTTGCCGCCACTCGATAAGTCTTTAACAATCTTATGTTTTCCCATGCGTAGCAGTGGAGGACTCCTTGTTGGTCTTGCCAATGATGAACAAGTTCTTGTATCTTCTAATCCAAGCCTTGGTGCAGGGCACTAGTGATATATAGCAGCACAAGGGATATTATGTACAATTTTGATATTTAGGAAAAAAAAATTCTCACTATTTTCGCTTTTTGGATTTGATATAAACAGGAAATCTCAAAGACCAATGATCGTGTGACTCAACTTGAAATTGAATGTTCATTGCCTGATGGAAGAGTAAAAGTTAGTCTATGTTCTAATATTATTTGGAATTTTGGATACATTATGTGCACTTTTCTGTATTGTATGTATAATTGTTTAACTAATTTTTGTGTTTAAAAAAAAAAACGGTCAACCCGTTCACTCGAACCAAATCAACTCATAGATGTTCGGTTCGGTTTAATTCGGATTTAGTTATCAGAAAATAAGAAAATCGAACCAATTGATTTTTATTGGTTTGGATTTATTTTCTTCCAAGAACTAAACAAAATCACCCAATTACACTCTTACCAGCAGAGGTGGCACTTAGGGTTAGGGGAGGGATTTGGGAATTTGATTTTGCAGAAAGAAAGGAAAGTGAAAGAAAAGAAATCTAGAAAATAAGAATGAGAGAGGCTGTAGAAATGAAAGTGATATTAGGGCTGCACAAAACGATGTCGTTTTCATTCGGGAGGTTGGTCGTGGAGGAAGTCATTCATGGATGGCGGGTCGTGGGTCAGTTAGTTTATTGAACCCGTCACCTGAACCAATGAGTGGATGGGTTAATTCCAAGTCCCATGGCTACGTTTTTGGGTTCGACCCAACGATGTTGCTCTAACCCGAACCAACCTACATATTTTATATTGGGTTATGTCAGGTTGATCGGGTTCACAAATCACTGGGTCGGGTTGGGTAGCCCTATTTGGTGTAATAATGTCAAAAGGAAGTGGGGAGCCAAATATTGTTGACGCTGCTGGGTGTGTAATGTGCTTAAGTGAGGGTGTAGGTGCATCAGTGCATGGTGGGAAAAGGAGAAAAAAAAAAAAAGAAGAGTTAGGAAAGGCAAAATTGGTCCATACTTAAAAAGGAAAATGGCAAAGGAAGAGTACAAGAGAAGTGCAATGACAACCTCTTCATTTCTTTTATTCTTTTTATTATTATTATTATTTGTAAATTTTTGTAATCATAATAGGCTAAACAAACTTTTGAGCTAAAAAAAAGGAATAGACCAAAAGAAAAGAGAACACTTATTAGTGTAATTATTTTTTTTATTTTCTCTTATTTATTTTTTTTTATCTTCATTTCTTTTTTGTAATTATAAGAAAAAGAATACTTTTTTATTTTTTTCTATAAATAATAATAAAAATAGTGATCCAAATAAGATAGAAGTAAATAAAACTTAAAAAAATATTATGCATTTAAAATATTGCAATTAAGCATCATTTAACATAAAAAATTCCTAATTAGTTTTTAATTAAGCAACATAAATAAAAAATTTATAGATAAAATTGGGTTATGAACTCAGATCCAAATCACCATCCTTGATGTATGAAGGTTAGAGATCTCCACATTTTATTTCGAACAAAAAAACTTGAACTTTGTTTTATAAAATAACTCTTAAAGATGTGTTATTAGTTTAAGATTATCAAATTTAATAAAAAAAAAAATACAAACATAAATTTTAATGATGAGAGAACCAATCAAGACTATTCTCATTAAATATAAAAATTCGAAAAAGATACAAAATAATTAATTTCATTATTTTATGAAAAATAAAATTTATGTATGCATTAAAAAAACTTCATTAGATAATTCTTTTGGTTCATATTAGAAGATAGATTTATAATTTTTTGAATAATATATAAATATAATAAGAAAACAATTATGTCTAACGTGCTTAATAAATTACGTTATATGTCTAACGTGTTCAATTATGTATAACGGTAGATACAATTGTTCCAGATAAAAAATAGATATATTTTGTTTATTTTATTTATATATTCATCAAATAATTATAAATTATTTATAATTTAGTGTGCCTTGGTGCAGGGCACTAGTGATAAATTACGTTATATGTTTAACGTGTTCGGTTATGTATAACGTTAGACATATTTGACTTTTATAATTTATGAAACTATATTTAAATTCATGTTTTTAAAATTATATTATAAATTTGTATCTATACATAATTTTTATAAATGAATTAAATTTGTTATTTGTTTATATTTTTTCCTTTTTTTTAT
This sequence comes from Ormosia semicastrata, assembly GCA_029884595.1. Lineage (NCBI taxonomy): Eukaryota > Viridiplantae > Streptophyta > Magnoliopsida > Fabales > Fabaceae > Ormosia > Ormosia semicastrata. Next base: position 4,511,257 of record JAQQTO010000022.1, on the reverse strand, counting down.
AATGAGAAGAGTTAAATTTTCTATGATCATTAAAATCTGTGTTTGTGTTCTTTTTTTCATTAAATTTGATAATCTTAATTTACTAAAATACCTTTAAGATTAGGTTATTTAATAAAGAAAGATTTTTTTTTTTAAAAACAAAATGTAGAGGTTACTAATTTTTACAAAGGTGTGGAGGTTAATAATTCTTTTATATATATATATTGTAAATTTTTTTATTGAAATATTAAATTACTAAATAATGCTAAATTCAAATACATTTATTGTAAATTTGACTCATCTATTTTTTAACATAAAAATTTGACATAAAAATTTAAGGTTAAGGGTAGTTGTCTCTATTTGGTGTAGTTAAAATGAGGAAGTGGGAGCCACATATTGTTGTTAACAACATTTCAAGTGAGTGTAGCCATAAGGCTATGTTGGGAAAAGTGAGGTTTAGGAAGGCAAAATTGGTCCAAAAAAAGGAAAATGGAGGGGTTTGGAGTTGTGATACCTTTCATTTCTGGGAGTTTTTTATTAGAAATTAGAGGTAATCAAATAGGCTAGATTTTTGAAGCCCTCCAAAATCCCCCAAAAGAAAAGAAATTACTTTTAGACAAAATTACTCATTTACCCACTCTGCCTCCGTCTCCGTCTCCGTCTCCGTCTCCTTTTATAATTATCCATCTCCCTCCCATTTTTATTTTTATTTATAAATAATAAGGAAAAGTAGTGATCCAAATCCTCCAAAGTAAATAAAACTTGAAAAAAATATTTGCATCCTCCGACGACCATTAAGCATCATTCCCATAAATAAACTAATTAGTCCTCCTTAAGCAACATAAATAAAAAATTTATAGACAAAATTGGGTTAGATGCCCTATGAAGTTGAGACCTCTCCACATCTTATTTCGCCGGCGTCGAATCTTTGACTTATAAAATAACTCTTAAAAGATGTTTTAGGGTTTAAGATTATCAAATTTAAGTAAAAAAGAAAATACAACTTTTTAATGAGGACGCTATTCTCACGCGAAAAAGATGCAAAATAATTAATTTCATTATTTTATGAGGTGGTGGCGTATCTCATTAAAAATCTTAGCTAATTCTTTTGGGTTTCAATTATAAGATAGATTTATAATTTTTTGAATAATATATAAATATACGGTGAGGAATTATGTCTAACGTGCTTAATAAATTACGTTATATGTCTAACGTGTTCAATTATGTATAACGCCCGATATAATTGTTCCAGATAAAAAAAATAGATATAGGTTTGTTTAGGCATCAAATCCGAGGCACCATCCGGTTATAATTTAGTGTTCAAAAATGAAATGATAACGTGTTCAGTTATGTATAACGTTAGACATATTTGAAATTTTGAAACTATATTTAAATTCATGAGAATTAATTATAAATTTTGTTTCTATAAATTTTTTATTAATTTTTCACTTTAACATTTTTTATAAAATATTAATTATATTAATTTTTTGATCAATAAAGGGTGTTTGTGATAAAAATATATTTTTGAAATCATTCATTTCCTTTCCTTTAAGATTCTATTTAATAAAGAAAGATCCAAAATGCAGAGGTTACTAATTTTTACAAAGGTGTGAGGATAAACCTCTATTTTCCTTCCTTCCTTATTAAATTACTAAATAATGCTAAATTCAAATACCCTTGTAAATTTGACTCATCTATTTTTTTAACATTTTAAACCCTTTGTCCTTTTAAAACAGGTTCCCCAAACTTCAAAACACCCAAGTGAGTCGAGCCAAATGTTGCGGGCTAATAAATTACTAGCATAGCTCGGTCCCCATGCAAGTCTTGGTTAGTAGGACTATCGTGCATAATACTTTTTTTTAATTTTTTTCTTTAGTTATTAACATTTTAAAAAATATTATGTTTCAATGTTTTTCTTTTTCATGGTTTAAATCCAATTAAAGATCAAATAAAATTCTTTAAACGATAAAATTTTAATTTACATTAAAAATATGAACAAAATCTTTATGTATCATATAAATTACATAATAATATTCTAATTAAAAAGTAATCATTTTGCTTGCAGGCCAACCCTGTTATGCTCCATTTTTGCTTCTAATTTCTTGGCCTAGCCCACCTTTTTTATCGGGCTATTCAATGGGCTCGGCCCATTTTTACCCCCATAGTTGTCCCATGCAAGGGTCAGGACTAGCCTCTAAAGGTCTCCAGATTCAATGAGTACTAACAAAGTTATTTCCACTAACAACGAACCTTAGCAAGATTCGAACTCCAACTAACTTAGTTAACATGATTCACTCTTATTAGTTGTGTCATTCATCATTGGCATTTGAATCGTTAAGTAATTATCAAGAAATGATTTGATTACTCTTTATTCTTGCTTAATAATTACTTAACTTTGCTGAGTTCATGAGTATTCTTGTTATTAACATAATTACATAAATTTGGTACATCTATATTGTTGGGTTTTTAAGTTTTAATAATGATATGTAAATTAAGTTATTTGAGCATGTGTTTGATTTATTCAAACCCCATAATTAGTTGAGATTGATTTATTTAAATCTCTTAATGTTGGTTAAATGTTAAAGATGATTTTTAGCATGTGTCTTATATTTGGATTTCAAATTTGAAATATAGAAGTAAAATTTTCAAATTTGATTTTCCTATAAAACATCTCCTTACTCATAATTTGATTTCTATTATTATTAGAGACAAGTCATTTATACCACTTTATGATTGGATTAAGCTCTTTTATGTGCAAATGAATGCTCCAACGTTTAAAAACTTGAATGATATGCTACCATACACAAACCAGAGGAAAGGAGCGACTAGTAGAGCAACTAGTGGGCAAAGGAACAACTAGCAAAACAAAAGGAGTAACTACACGTTTTTTACATGGATTTAATTCCCACGAATTTGAGGCTGATTTTTCCTAATTTTCTCCATCTCCAACGGCTAGAAAAACATGAGGAAACTTTCTATTATAAATAGGAAGCCTTAGAAAAGATGAAAACAACACAACAGGTAAAAACAAAAAAGAGGAATTGTTACATTCTTGCTATCTTCATTTTTCATTCTACACTTGTGTATCCACTCTATAGAGAGAGTTTTGTTGTTGGTGTAACATCCTCTTAAACATGTTAGTCTTGTATATGATTACAAAGGTAGTATAATACTTGCTTAACATGCTTGTTTAATTTTGTAATATTCTGAGTTAGTTTAGGCACTTTACTACAACATACGGGTACATATTAGAAAAATAAAAATGACTTAGATAATACCATAAATGGTGAGTTAAGTATTCTCATACAATGGTTTTAAAGAAAATAAATATGGAGAATTTATTTCTAAGTTACAAATATATGAAATATGATGTAGTTAAAGTTTGAGAAAAAGTTGAGTTAGTTTGATATTTTTAAGTACACTAATTAGGTGTTTTAATACCGATTGACTTAACGCATATATGGAAACTTATGAAAATAGTGAAATTAGAATTGAGATGAATTTTAGGATTTATTTTAATACCTATGGAAGTTAGGAAACTTGATTTGGTAAAATCAAAGTGTCCTTAATAAATATAAAGTTCTAGCAAAATATCTAAATTTCCTTAAGTCTTCCACCGCTGTACATAAGCCATTTTCCTTGACTTTTGCCTTGATATTTACTCTCATTCACTCACTCTCTCATATCTCCAAGCAGTAGCATTAGGAAGAGGGGAAAACAAAGAAATGAAGGAAGAGGAAAAGGAAGAGGAAGAAAAGGAAAAGGAAGAGGAAGAAGAGGAAAGGAAAAGGAAGAGCAAGGGCAAAGCCAAAGTTTGATCACCATCATATTCAAGGTCTAGAGGCAGGGTTCTTGTTCTGTTAACTATTTTCTTCCTACACATCTTTATTGATGCATGTTTGAGAGGGTGGAAAAAAGGTTTAAGATTAAAAAATGCTACCTTTGGTTAGTTTTTGTTTCGTATGCTTGAATTAGATTTGTTCTTAGCTTAACTTATGCTAGAGTAATGGTTTAAAGCTTACAGTTATCCATGAAACTCCTTGAGTGGAGAGTTGAGAAATGGGGATGTGTGAATGAGTTTTTGTTATCCATGCTTGCATGAGTTGAGTTTGTGCATGAGGTTTTCTACATGTTTAGTGACCACTTTTGTGATTGAAAACCACTTAGAATCCAATATTGGAGGGTTGGAATTTGGTTAGAAACCAATAGAACATTGGACAAGCTTGCTGCACAATTTTTTGATGCAACTGGCACCTAGGCGCCAATTGACCAGAAACAAGTAGCCTTGAAGCTTCGAGCATTATGCCTAGGAGCAGACTAATAAGTTTCAGTCCAGGTTAAGTAAGAGTCTGTGGTGCCTAGGTGCCAAAGGGCCACGCCTAAGGGCCATAGGCTGCGAAACAGGGCATGGACCACGCCTAGGCGTGGGAAAGTGGTGCCAAGGTGCCACTGCCAGACTTTGTCAGGATCTTGATTTTGATGAAATGGATTTCCTTACTCGCTGAGATCACTCATATATGCCTTTTAAAGTGTGTTGAGACACTAATAAAGGTATTTGTTGAAGAGTATGATCATCTAGTAAGTATACAAACGGTATGAACCTTAGAGTAACTAAGAGTAGTGGATTGCCCTAGGTAGGTATCTAGCACCTTGAGCAACATAGTGTTGCATTAGATATCACTTAAAATGTGATGATGTGTTGTTGTAGAATCGAAAAGTGCACTGAATCGACAAAAGTAATAAAAAGTGAGTAAGAGTATTGTCCCACGAGAATTAAGTTATTAATTATTAAATTTGATGAAAATGACACTATCTAAGCTATCAAAAAGAGCATTGGTAAAAACAATAAAAAAAAGAATAAACAAAAATAACAAAAACCAAATTTAATTAATTAGGTTGAGTTGGAAAACAATAATATGAAAATATTGGGGGTCAGATTTTACTTGAACTCTTTAAATGCAAAGTCAAATATTGGTTTAATCAACTCCTATTCTAATGATTCATGATCAATTCCTAAAATTAATTAATATCTAATCCATTAGTATATTAATCCTCTTACACTATTTAGAATTAACTAATCCCTTAGTCTAATCTCAAATAGAAAGGCATTATTAAAAACGATAGAATAAAAAGAAAGACCACATAACCCACAACGTCTATTCCTAGTGATTGTAAAAATTATGGTATTTATCACAAATTTTATATTCATGGAAATTTTCTCAAATCATACATAAACCCAAAAATCATTCCCTAATTGGTCAGATTTAGAAAAACATTAAGAAAAGAGATAAACACATAAATCATGAAATAAAAATATTAATTAAACTCATAAAAGAATTTACATCATCCAAGAACAAGATCCATCATCACCCTAACAAAGGAAAATTTAGTTAAACATGAAAAAAGAAAAACACAAAGGGAATAATATGATAAATTCCATTGTAGAAAGGTGAAAAAGTTGAAGAAAATTCCTAATCTTCAAGCCTAATTGCACCCATACTACATTAAGGTTTGTGCCTCTTGACGACTGCTGCATTCTGACCAAGTGTGTAAAAGTGTGTTAAAAAGAGAGCTCTTTTACTAAACTTATTTTTCTTCTTTTATAGAAAAGTTGACAGCTTTTTATATCTAACTTGTATGATTGTTCTCACCCTCTAGATGACCTAATTTGCCCTCGATCTTAATAGAGAAGTTGTAGGATTTTCTGTTAGATTTCCAATGCCATAAATAGTGTGTCAATCTGATTTTTGTAGCCCAAGATATGACTCAATTAATGAGGGATGATCAGGATAGTGTGGGAATCCGAATTTTGCTCCAAATCAAATCTCTTTGAGAATCTTTATCCAATCTTCAATCAAATCATTGTTTAAGATTTTGCATCCAATTAAAATTCTAATTAGCATCTAAGAATAAGATAAGAATTCTTCAAATAGTTATCTTCAATAATTTCTTATTTTTGCACAAAATCTGATGATTTATCCTGAAAGCATGTTTCTTTGATTTCTTGCTTCTTTAAGCGTCTAGTATCTTTTTGATGCGGATTAAAAGTTACAAACCCAAGTGCAGGTTATTTCAAGTAATAAAATCTCAGGAGTCTGAGGTCGATCAATAAGGAATTGATGAAGAAAAATTCTTTGAGGTAAAGAAAATATTTTGTCACAACAATAAAGGTGATAAAACTTAATCACAAATAAAAAGGATTTACTTGGGTTAGGAGATCCACTCTTAGTAATTAAAATAAAGACAAGATTAATTCTTTTATAACTCAATTAGAATCCATACATAATGGAGGTTCCAATCGAAAAATATAACATTCAAAGTTCATTTAAAAATTATATACGTAATTATATTATGATTCCTTTAATAATCTATTAACACCACCACTTATAAATGTGCTCAAGCATTTATTATGCCAACCTCTTGTCTATAATGAATCAAGATCTCCACTTTATAAGAAGGGTTTCTAAATTGATTGAAAACAAAATACAATACGTATAATGACCACTTGAAAATATATCAATTAAACACAAGAAAAAAATTAATCTAACATTAACTTGTTACCAAGAGCTTCACCCTTTTACTAAAGTAAAATAAAAATTAGTTACTCATAGATAAGAAGAAAGAAAAAGAGAAGAAGAAGAAGAAGAACATAATTTCAATTTAGAACAAAAGAAAACTACTACAAGAAAAACAAGTAACAAAATAGCATGATCTTGATCTCTAATACTAAGATCCTTAAATGATCAGCCAAGACTCCTTTTTATAGAGGATTAGGGATACAAAATAACAAGGAGATTGATTCATGAGTGAGTGGATGAGTGAAAAATGCCAAATGACTTTTGATGAGTGAAAAATTATAGAGATTCTTTATCTTCAAAATTATTTGGTTCTGAAGTTAATGAATGCATCAGAATCTCATCAAGTGGTCTTCATGAAAGTTGTAGGCTTGGATCTTAGCTTTCAAATGCCTCTAGAATCACCTTAAAAGGCCACTTACAGCCTAAGATATGGCCCAATTACTGCATAGTATTTAGGCCCGATTACAACTCCTCTGTTCTGATTTCCAAGCCTAATATAACCTCTATAGAGTCTAATTTGAGTCTTGTGTTCTTCATGAAAGTTATAGATATGAGTCTTAACTTTCAGATACCAAATTTACAGCCTAATCCAAATCTTACAGCCCTAGTTATGCTCTGATTACTATACAATGTTCATATTTTAATCACAAAACTCGTATTCTGAATTCTAAGCCCAATTAGTTCTACTAGATGTCTGACTTTGACTTAGAGCTCTCATGAAAGTTGAAGAGCTCTCTCTTATCTTTCCAACAAGGTAAAATACATAATTTTTAAATATCTAAAACTCAAGATATGGTCAAAATACAAAAAATAGTGTAAGATGTAAATTATGCTGAAAAAATCAATTAAGTTTAATTTAAGTCCAAACTTACAAAACATAACCAAACTCAATCAATTAAATGCATGGATAGTGTAAATGACTAAAACTGATGACTTCTTAATGTATCAAATATGTGATTATCAAATTCTCCCACACTTAGTTTTTTGCACTCTTGGACAAAACACACAAGACCAAAACTAGGGAACAAGAAAAAACAACACAAACTCAAAAGCTAAACACTCTAAAAGACTCAATTTCTAATAATATTTAAGAATGAAGAGCAACCATAGATTCAAAGGATCAAACTATTTATGAGGTAACATTTCTTCATATCTCAAACCAACAAGCAATGAAATTTCAATTGAAAATCATGAGTCAAGAATGATAGATCTTCATAAGATTCACTCTCAACCTCTCAAGTGTTTAAAAGGTAGGTATTTCACTCAATTCAACCTATAAAAATTGCACTATCATAAGCTTGCTTATCTTCTACTTCTCCACTACTCAAAATACATACATACACAAATCATGAGGACTTTATTTAAGGTTGTAATGGGGTCAAGGAAAAGGAAGAGGTAATACGAATATGACAAGTTAAATACCAAAGAGAATAAAAGAACGTGAGAGCTGAGTTCAGTTAATAAGCATGAAAGTTCATCCCAACTCCACCTAATACAAATTCCCTTTACATATTTTTTTACTTTCCTTTATTGCCTTGTTAGCCCTTCTTAACACTTTTTTTTTTTACAAGATGAACATAATATATACATTTAAACAATTTTTTAAATCATTCTGCACGCACACTCCTTCACTTGTTCAAGAACTTATCCAATGACAAAGCTAATGTTCTCATATTCTCTAAGGCTGGGTAAGAACATAGTTTTTCATTTAAGGCACATAATGAGTTCGAAACAAAGAATGGTCAAATAAGCTCAAAGGGGTTAAGCAATGGGAAATAGGCCATTTCTAATACCTTACGTTGGCAGGAATCAGAGAATTTCTAAGAAACCATAAAAGTGCTTGATATCATATTAGGAATCAGAGAATTTTCAAGAAGTTATAAGAATGCTTGATATCATATTGAGAAAATATGCTGCTGAGCAAGGCTGCCTATTTGTGCACCAATCATTCTGGGCTATTTGGTTAAAATAGTTATTTCAAGAAAAAATATCTCAATCATTTTTAAGTATGCATGTGAAAATATAGTCTAAAAAAGAATCAAAACAAGTTCTAGAGTAACAATTCGATGAGTGAAAATCACACAAGAAAGAAGAGAATGGTACAAATGTTCAATCCATTCATCAAAAGGCTCAAGATCTTACAAGGCATAATTCTATCATTCTCAGTCCACCAATTCAATATCCATAACTAAGCATGTGATTTTTAAAAAAGAAGACAATTTACTCAATCATACAAATTTCCCTGAATTTGAATTGTTACTTTCATACAAACTAGTTATCTACCTAATTACTTCTTATTCTGCCACCAATTTTGATGCATTTCAAGAGAAAATAATTTACTCTTTACTCTACCATCCTTAATTACTTTTGTTGTTAATAAATTACTGACAAACTTATAAACACAACAAACATATTAATAAACACTCTTTCTAATTTTTTTTTTGTGTTTTTTTGGTTTTTTTCCACACAACTATCCTTCCCCCTAACCAGATCACAACATTGTCCTCAATGTCAAAACATAGATAGGCAAAAGATATAAGATATTACATGTTGCTGTAATTACTGAAAATAGAAACCTTACATAAATTTAAACAGAAACAAAATAAGATAAATAAAACCAAAGATAAAGGAAAGTTATAGATGAAGTGTCAGATCACACTCTTGTTCCTTGTTGCCTCCCGTTCTGCTTCTTTTTGACTAATCTATCTGAGCTAATGCTGGTTCAGGTTCATAAACAAAAGTTTATAATTCATCAATTAATTCATCAATAATTGAAGCAGCTATAAGGAGTCATCTTGCCGAAGGTGTAATAAAGTTTTGTTCCATAGCATGATCAATAAAAGAGAACAAATTATCAAAGAAGTTATTAACATTCAACAAACCTATGGGTTTATGGTGGATGTTCAGTTGGGCCCAAGAGATGATTTGAAAAACTTCTTCCAAAGTACCAAAACCACCCGGTAAGGCAATGAATGCATCAGAGTTTTCAAGCATTGTCCTTATTCGTCCATGCATAGATGATACTTGAAGTTCCATCACAATTGTTTTTCCAATGATGTTCCTTCAAGTGAAAGGTTCAAGAATGACACCTAAAACTTGACTACCTCTTATATGTGCAGAAAGTGACACAGCCTCCATTAACCCAATGCTACAGCTCCCCTATATATAACACGAATGTTCCTCGCAGCAAGTGTTCTACCAACAGTGTTTGCTGCGTTTACAAACTCTAAACCTTTCCCATAAGTTGACCCACAAAATACACAGATATTGGTAAGTCTACAAATAGAAGAAGAAGAAGAAACTTCCTCTATTTCTACACTCACACTCCCTTTGAATAATTATGAGTTAGAGGAAAGTGAAGAAAATAGAGTGTTTAAATAGGGAGGAGAATAGAATTAGGTAATGATAACATCTATATAGGTAGGTTGGCTAATGTCAGAAAATTGTGAAATTAAGAAACTTTTTTTTTTATTTTTTTTAGACTTCAAGAAAACCATCAGGGTAAAGAAGTCTAGAAACCCCTGAAAGACCCTGCTCAAAGGATCGTCTGTCCAAAATCAAAATACAACAAAATTATATAAAGATAAAATTATAATAACAAAGGATGATATACCTTTATGTACAAAGAATTGGTGGCATATCTTTATACTGCGTGTCACCAGCGCAGAAGCCTTTATAATCTTACCGCCCCTTGAAAGAGACATCAAATTCCATTAAGGAATTTCAAACTTAAGGCACTCCTCCCGCTTGTGGGATATCCCAGCCTATGCATCTTCCCTCTAGTTAAAGAGAGAAAATCTAAATATGACGACCAGTGACCACAGCCAGTGGAGCTACGCTCAGGAACCCACTAAATCAATACCAGGAATTGAGCTCAGAGGCATTGTCACGTGAGAATGCAAACATGGGACGCTTCTATTTGTCCATCAGTAAGCAGAGCTTACGGTTAAAACCTGAGAATGCTTGTGTGGCTCTCTACAGAGCATGACACATGAACATTATTTTCAGACTAGTGTGCGAAGGTCCACCCGAGTCAATGACAGGTCTGCGACTGGCAGGGGCTCCTAATCTAATTAAAGACCAAGTACAACTGAAGTTTTGCCCTTTTTTACTTTTTCTTCTTTTTCTTCTTTTTTTTTCTTTTTTTTTCTTCTTTTTTTTTAAGAGATGTACAAGATAATATATATATATGTTGTTGTGAACATCTTCCTCTGATTTTACATCCAGTAATGACTTAAATGCCTTTTATGAGTCGAGGATAAGTTTTCCATCTAATTTTCTTATAAATTGGTAAAACATGATCTTTTTTGTTAGTCATGGCAACCATCACCCAAGAGAGGGGGTGAATTGGGTATAAAAATTTTTCACAAAACTTCTTAAAATAAACACAAATATTTAAGCTATTAAATAATAGAAAAGAAATTGTGAGATGAAGAATAAAAGCTTTAAGAATAGCAAATAAATAAATGTGCAATAATATAAAATTGCGTAAAATAAAGAGATTGAGAAGAGAGAAACAGACACGATATTTATCCTGGTTCGACTACTAACCCACTTGTAGTCTATGTCCAGTCCTTGAAAACAATCTGAAACTTTTCACTATGTATACAAGCTTCAATAGGTGCTTGCAATCGTTACATAAAAGAGTACTTTTCACACACAGGAAAACTCTACCCTTATGCTAATGCTAAAGCCTCAGCCTGCAAGGATACCTCGCCCTTATACAAACCTTGAGGGATACCTCACCCTCAATACAAAAGAACAGAAATATAGATGAAGAAAAACTCTCACTCAGAGCAAATAATACAAATTGAAGTGCTAAGAGGCTCTCAAAGAATATCTCAAAGTTTCAGCAAGAAGAGCACAGAAAATAGGCATAAATTATAAATCACATTTTTTAAGGCAAGCGTAAATTAAATATATAGCTAGGCAGCCAACAGATGAGACCCACGATCTCTATTTATAGAGTCGGAAAGAAAATTAGCCATTGTAGCAATTAATTTCATAATTATTATGAAAATATGTCCGTTAGTTTCTATATCAGGATCAATGTTTATTCGAATAAGCTTCTGCTATTCGAATAACACGTTCTTTTAAAAATATTTCTGAAACTGGTTACTCGAATAATGCAAGTGTTATTCGAATAATGCTGCCACAAAAACTTCCTTTAGAAAACTGGTTATTCGAATAATGCAAGTGTTATTCAAATAATGCTGCCACAAAAACTTCCTTTAGAAAACTGGTTATTCGAATAAAGATAAGTTTATTCGAATAACATTTGTTAAGACAGACTTCTGGGAAAAAGGTTCTATTCGAATAACTGATGAGTTATTCGAATAGCTTATATGAAACAAGCTATTATGAGAAACTCTTATTCGAATAACAGGAATGTTATTCGAATAACACTTTAAAAACAAAGGCATGCAGCAACCAATTTAAAAACTTTATTCGAATAAAAAATAAGTTATTCGAATAATTCAGTTTATAAAACAGTTATAAATGTTTGAAAAACATCCCAGAAAGTTTATCAAAAACACTAAAACATTTTTAAGTTATTTTCAAGATCAAAATAGTTTTGGTATAAGTTTAAGGAAGTATTTTTGTTTTATCTTAACGCACTATGAGATATCCAAAGAGATCCTCGAACAGAAAGACTCTAAGTCCTAAAGCTACCCTTAAAAGATCTTGGACTTGGTCTTCCCATCATGTGTGTTATCATCAAAACAAATCTTCAAAGACATATGTTTAATCACATTCTCCTTGTGTTGAGGTTAATAGATATCTTTTGCTTTCTTGTTGCAATGCACACTCTTAGTACTTAGACTATCCTACAAAGTATTACTCACTTAAACAAGCATAGTTAGTCCAAAATCATAATTCAATATCTTCATATGCATGATTCATAAATGTATAACTCTAATTAGTTTAACATGCATATAAAACTTTCATATACACATCCAAATAAGATATTTATCAATTATTAATGGATATGCTCTATATAGGATGCAACAAAGAACATAAGCAAAGTATTCTTTTTGTCTTGTATTTGTCATCATCAAAACTTAACATATTAAATCATTTGGGGCAAACTTATTTCCACATTTTTGAGTCAGATTCTTAAGACTATAACGCTCTTGCTCGTCCTTGAAGAGATTCCACAAATTAAGAAGTTCACGCTGCACATATCCATAAGAATGTGTCTCAAGAGTCAATAAGATATTATCTAATGACTCTTTACTCAGTCCATTCTTAATGAAGAAAATTTTATCTTCTCTGTTCACAGAAACCATCCCCAAAGAATGACATCGCATGTTACAATTCCATCACGCACACTTGTAACAAACTTTCATTCTTTTTGCTTTTCTCTTTTTTGAATATGAACTTTTACCGAGACCCGGCATGTATGAGACAAATGAATCTGAATATTCACCAGCTAAACGAACATTTGCTTCAATTATCCAGCGTATATCCTCTGGGATGCCCATGTGCATTAACAGTCTCAGTCTTTCACACCTAACTTTGTAGATTTTTGTCAGAATATTTTGAGGGAGAGAAGGAAAATGATTTCTTAAATTTGAGAGGATGACATCCATTTCAAAGGAGAAGAAATCAGTTATTATGAGAAACTGAAAAATAAACCGACTTGAGAGTCACGGAGTACCGTTATCCGTCATTTAATCAGGAACACAAAGAACTACAAAAAAAATTAAAATTAAAATAAATTCTACTCATAATATGGATTAGAAAGGGAGATGAATTCTACCTCAACAACTTGATGTTCCAGAAATGGTTTGAGTCTTTATCCATTGACCTTAAATACATTACCATTACTAGGGTTCTCAATGTCTATGGCCCCATGAGGATACACATGTTTGACAATAGAAGAACCAGTCTACCTAGATCTCAATTTTCCAGGGAATGGGTGAAGACGAGAATTATAAAGCAGAACTTTTTGACCAATTTCAAAAAAATTTCTCAAAATTGATTTATTATGAAAAACTTTTGTTCTAGGTTTATAAATCTTTGAGTTTTCATATGCATCATTTCTCAATTCCTCAAGTTCATTTAATTACAATTTGCGTAACTTAGAAGCATCATCAAGATTTATGTTGAAAGCTTTGATGGCCCAAAATGCTTTATGCTCCAATTCTATAGGCAAGTGACAAGGTTTTTCATAGACTAAATGATAGGGAGACATGCCTAAAGATGTTTTGAAAGTAGTATAGTAAGCCCAAAGTGCATCGTTTAGTCTTAAAGACTAATCTTTACGATTTGAGTTAACTATTTTTTTTAAAATTTGTTTAATTTTCCTATTTGTTAATTCAACTTGTCCACTTATCTCAGGATGATAAAGGGTGGCAATTTTGTGTATGATGTCATATTTCTTCATTAAAGATTCAAATGATTTATTGCAAAAATGTGTTCCCCATCACTGATGATAGCTCGAGGAATTTCAAATCGACTTAACATTTTCTTTTAAAAATTTAAGAACAGTTTTGTGATTATTGTATCGACATGGAATCGCCTCAATCCATTTTGAGACATAATCAAATGCAACCAAAATATACACAAATCCATACGATGATAGAAATGGACCTATGAAATCAATTCCCCAACAATAAAAAATTTCAATGACAATGATAGGGTTTAGAGGCATCATGTCTTGTTTAGAAATGGACCCTAATTTTTGATAATTTTCACAGCTTTTGCAAAAAGTATAGTTGTCTTTAAATAAAGTGAGCTAACAAAATCCACACCGTATGATTTTTACAACTATTTTCTTTGAAAAAAAATGACTCTCACATGCTTCTGAATGACAAAATTTAATGACATTACCTACCTCATTGTCGGGTACATATCTCCGAAAGATTCAATCAGGACAATATTTGAACAAATATGGGTCATCCCAATAGAATTTTTTCACCTCAATCAAAAACTTTTTCTGTCTTGGTGCGTTCATTGAGGCGGCATCTGACCTGTTACAAGAAAATTGACAATGTTAGCAAACCAAGGCATGGAATTGACAAAAAATAAAAATTCATCGGGAAAAGAATCATTGATAGGTGTGCTATAAAAAGATGAACCTGTTGTAAGTCTGGATAAATGATCTGCAATAATATTTTTGGCTCTTTTCTTGTCTTTTATTACGATGTTGAATTCTTGAAGCAACAAGATCCACCGTATTAACTTAGGTTTGGCATCCTGCTTAGACATTAAATATCTAACAGCAGTATGATCAGTGAAAACAACAGTGGAAGAACCAATTAAATAAGCTCAAAATTTGTCCAATGCAAAAATTATAGCAAGTAATTCTTTTTCAGTAGTAGTGTAATTCATTTGTGCACTATTTAAAGTTTGACTTGAGTAATAAATTACATGAGGCTTACTTTCCCTTCTCTATCCTAAAATAGCATCAACAGTAAAATCAGTAGCATCACACAACAACTCAAAAGACAAAGACCAATCAGGGGATTGCATGATAGGAGCAAATATCAGAAGATTGATTAATTTTTTAAAAAACTTTTGATAATCTTGGGTCCAATCAAATAGTGCATCTTTTGTCAGAAGATTACATAATGGTCTAGATATGACAGTAAAGTCTTTAATGAATCTTCTGTAAAATCCTGCATGTCCTAAAAAGGATCCAATTTCTTTGACTATTTTTGGGGAAGGCAAATGAGCAATTAATTCAACTTTAGCCTTATCAACTTCAATTCCCTTAGAAGATATCACATGACCTAACACTATTCCTGAGGTAACCATGTAATGACATTTTTTCCTAGTTTAACACAAATATTTTTTCTTCGCATATTTTAAGAACTTCTTCCAAATTATTAAGACAATTTTCAAAAGAATTTTCAAAAACTGTCAAGTCATCCATGAAAACATCTAAATAATGCTCAATCATGTCACTGAAAATACTTAACATACACCTTTGAAAAGTTACCAGAGCATTACAAAGACCAAAAGACATTCTTCTATATGCAAAAGTGCTAAAGGGGCATGTAAAAGTGGTCTTTTCTTGATCCTTTAATGCAATTGGTATTTGATTATACCCTGAATATCCATTAAGAAAACAATAGTAGGGATGTCTTGCTACTCTTTCCAGAATTTGATCAAGAAATGGCAAAGGGAAATGATCTTTCCTAGTGGCTGCATTCAATTTTCTAAAATCAATACACATACACCAACTAGATGAAACTCGAGTAGGTATTAACTCACATTTTTCATTTTCAACCACTATTATTATAGATTTCTTAGGCACAACTTGTGTAGGGCTTACCCACTGGCTATCAGAGATAAGATAGATAATTCCAACATCAAGTAATTTAAGTACTTCAACTCTAACTACTGCTTTCATGTGTGGATTTAATCTTCTTTAAGGTTATTGAGATGTTTTAGCATTATCCTCTAAATATATTCTATGTGTACAAATTAATGGATTAATGCCTTTTATGTCCTTTAATGTCCATCCAATTGTACTTTTATGCATTCTAAGTACTTCTATCAACATATTTTCTTGTTCTTTGGCAAGGGATGAAGAAATTATCACTAGAAAGTTTTGTTCTTCTCCAAAAAATGTGTACTTCAACCCATTAGGTAATGGCTTTAGTTCCAATGTGGGTACTTCTTCATGGGTATCATCATTCATGGGCTTTAGCTCTTCGAATCTCGGCTTCTATCCTTTGTATTTCATTACTTGTGAACAATTAAGCAAAGAACATACTTCAGAAATATCATCATCTAATTGTGAACTTGAATCAAATGAATTAATTAGAAAAATTTCAAATGGGTCAGAAGAACTCTTGATTCGAAGATAATCATCTATAATGGCCTCAATCCCTTCAATTTCTTCCTTGTCATCATAAACTTCCTGTGGTTGCTTGCACATGTTGAAAACATTAAGCTCCACTGTCATATGTCTAAATGTTAGCTTCCCCACTCCATTTCTGCAATTTATCAAAACATTAGATGTTGCTAAAAATGAGCGACCTAAAATAACAGGAACTGACTTAGAACTATTAACCATAAGTTCAAATTTCAAGACAATAAAATCCACAAGATGTATGAATTTATCAACTTGTACTAACACATCTTTCATTATTCCTTTTAGAATTTTAATTAATCTATCGACAAGTAAAAGAGTTATAGAAGTTGGTTTTAACTCACCAAGGTATAAACTGAATATGAAAGCAAATTAACACTAGCACCAAGATCAAGTAAAGCTCGTTCAATTTTATGTTCTCCAATAATGCATGAAACTGTAAGACAACCAAAGTCTTTATATTTCAACTCATTATTGTTTTGAAGAATGGAGCTTACCTGTTCAGTCAAAAAGGCATTCTTTTTTACATTATGTTTCCTTTTAACAGTGCACAAATTCTTCAAAAATTTGGTATAACAAGGAATCTATTTGATAGCATCTAACAGAGGAATATTGACCTTCACTTGTTTAAAGATTTTAAAAATGTCACTGTTATGGTTCACTTTACTCGAATTGTTTAATGCTTGAGGATATGGGGGTGAAGGTGAGGGTTTAGTCTCCTTTTGGCCAAGTGGCTTATCAACTCCTTCCTCATCTTTGGGACTTGACTCATCATCTTTCTCTCAAGGTTCGAGAATTTATTTTTCAACAACCTTTCCACTCCGAAGAGCTATCACTGACTTGACTTAATCTATTTATTGGCTTTCTGAACTACCCTCATTTAGGCTGTACTGACCCTTGAGATTTGGTTGAGGTTGAGAAGGAAATTTTCTTTTCTCGTGAATGGTGAGTGCAGAAGAAAGTTTAGTAAGAGTGTCTTTTATGTCAATCATGGCTTAAGTGTTTTGGTTATTAATGGCCTCTTACTTTTTCATGAATGTATGGAATATTCCTTCAAGATTTTTCTTATATGGTGGGACATAGGGTGCATATTCTTGAGAATTTTGAGAGGCCTGTTGTGCCTGAGGAGGTGGTGGTTGCATAAATTGTGCCTGATTGTTAGTCATCCAACTGAAGTTTGGGTGATTTCTCCATCCCGAATTGTGTGAATCAGAAAAAGAAGAAGTGAATGGATTTTTAAAATTATTCATAACATTTACTTGCTCATGCACAACTTCTTTAAAAACAGGAATTTTTTGACATTCATTTGTTGAGTGTCCTAATTCATCACAAATGCTACAAATTTCTTCATTTTGCATAGATTTGATTTCTTTTACTTTCCCTGATTCCATGGCTTCAACCTTTCTAGCCAAACTAGCAAACCTAACATTTAGATCTTCTTCTTAACTAAGATGATATTTTTCTTTACTAGCATTTGTAAAGTTATATCTAATTAAATTTTCAGAAGGATTAGTACCATGCCCAGATTGAGAATTTTCAGCCCAATGATCTAAATAGTCTAAAGCTTCTTCAGGTTCTTTATCAAGAAATTCACCATTGCACATTGTTTCCACAAATTATTTGATTTCGGGTGTTAACCCTTTATAAAAAAAGCTTATAGTGCGCCATTTTTCAAAACCATGATGTGGGCAAGAATTCAACAAATCTTTAAAACGTTCCCAACTTTGAAAATATGCTTCATTTGAATTTTAAAAAAAAAATTGGATTTGTCTTTTCAAAACATTGATTTTATGTGTTGAAAAATTTTTTTTTAAAAACTTATCTTGCATTTCTTGCCATGTGCTAATTGATATTGGTTTCAAAGTGTTAAACTAAGTTTTTGCTTTATCTTTCAAAGAAAAAAGGAAATAATTTAAGTTTAACAATCTCTTCAGTGCAAGTTTGATCATTAAAAGTGGTACATACTTCCTCAAATTCTTTTAGATGTAAATATGGGCTTTCAGATTCTAAACCATGAAAATTAGGAAGTAATGAAATCATACCCGGTTTAAATATAAAATTGTTAGCATTAAGTGGAAAGATAAAACAGGATGGATTAGAATTTTGAGATGGTTGCAAATACTCATGCATGGTTCACAATGATTGATTTTCATGTTCATTATGCACACTTTCGTTTTCAGTCATTGTGTTTAATGTGTGTGATTGTGATTCAAACAATCAATATGTAAAATACTAGGATTAACTTTAACCAAACGACCAGAATTTAAATCACGATACCAATTAAGCATAAATAAGTGACATAAAATAGAAAAAAAATGTACAAGCTGGTGGTACAAATCATCCATTAAATATTAACAAAGATGTGGTATAAACCAACCACCAAATATATATTAACACATAGTAAATAAATATTAACAAGGGTGTGGTATAAATTGACTACCAAATATATATTAAGAAGCTGATAAATTAAAAAGTTAATAAGCGAAAAAAAAAAAAACAACAAGCGGTAAATTAAAATGTTAGAAGCAGTGTAAATTAAAAAGTCGATAGCTAATAAAGTAAAAAAGTTAGATAGTTAGTAAACAATAAAATTAAAAGGTTAGTAGGTTAGTAAGTTAGAAATAAAATATAAAAAACAAAGTGCGAGAATGTAAAATACAAAAAATAAAGTGTAGAAAGTAAATTTAAAATATGAAAACTAGAGAATCGGCAAGCCAATTTTTTTGCTTCGGTGAGAGAAAAAGAAGAAGAAAGATTATTCCATTAATGATTAAAGATTACAGAAGGATAAGGAAGAGTTTCTCCCACTAAGTTAGTACATTAGTAAGTACAAAGGAAAAAATTAAAAGAGTAAAAGAAAATATATATATATATACAAGATCCACAGAAAAAAATATAAATATATATACAAAATATTTACACTATAAATTTGTTCTTCAAATCAAGTCTCCAATAACAGCGTCCAAAACTTGGTGTAGATTAAAAGTTACAAACCCAAGTACAGGTTGTTTCAAGTAATAAAATATCGGGAGTCCGAGGTAGATCCAAAGGGAATTGATGAAGAAAAATTCTTCGAGGTAAAGAAAATATTTTTTCCCAACAATAAAGACGATAAAACTTGGTCACAAATAAAAAGGATTTACTTAGGTTAGAAGATCCACTCTTGGTAAATAAAATAATGACAAAATTTTTTTTTTTATAACTCAATTAGAATCTACACATAATGGAGGTTCCAATCGAAAAATATAACATTCAAAGTTTATTTAAATATTATATACGTAATTATATTATGATTCCTTTAATAATCTATTAACACCACCACTTATAAATGAAGTCAAGTATTCATTGTGTCAACCTCTTGTCTACAATGAATCAAGATCTCCACTTTACAAGGGGGGTTTAAATTGATTGAAAACAAAATACAATACGTATAATGACCACTTGAAAATATATCAATTAAGCACAAGAAAGAAATTAATCTAACCTTAACTTGTTATCAAGAGCTTCACCCTTTCACCCAAGTAAAATAAAAATTAGTTACTCATAGACAAGAAGAAGAAGAAGAAGAAGAAGAAGAAGAAGAAGAAGAAGAAGAAGAAGAAGAAGATAACTTCAATTTAGAACAAAAGAAAACTACTACAAGAAAAATAAGTTCAATTTAGAACAAAAGAAAACTACTACAAGAAAAATAAGTAACAAAATAGTATGATCTTGATCTCTAACACCATGATCCTTAAATGATCATCCAAGGCTCCCTTTTATAGAGGATTAGGGATGCAAAATGATAAGGAGGTTGATTCATGAGTGAGTGGATGAGTGGAAAATGTCAAATGATTTTTGATGAGTGAAAAATTATGGAGATTATTTATCTCCGAAATCATTTAGTTTTGAAGTCATTAAATACGTATGAATCTCATCAAGTAGTCTTCATGAAAGTTATAGGCTTGGATCTTAGCTTTCAAATTCCACTAGAATCACCTCAAAAGGCTACCTACAGCCCGAGATATAGCCCAATTACTGTACAGTGTTCAGGCCCGGTTGAAGCCCCTCTATTCTGAACTCCAAGCCCAATATGACCTTCAAGGAGTCCGATTTGAGTCTTGTGTTCTCATAAAAGTTGTAGATATGGGTCTTATCTTGTAGATATAAAATGTTCAGCCCAATCCAGATCTTACAACCTGATTTATGCTCTTATTACTGCACACTATTCAGGTTCCAATTACAAAACTCGTATTATGACATCCAAGGCTAATTAGTTTCACTAGATGTCCGACTTTGACCTAGAGCTCTGATGAAAGTTGTAGAGCTCTCTCTTATCTTTCTAATAAGGTAAAATACATAATTTTTATACATCTAGAGCTCAATATATGGCCAAAATATAGAAATAGTGTAAGACGTAAATCATGATAAAAAAATTAATTAAGTCCAATTTGAGTCCAAACTTACAAAACATAATCAAACTCAATTAATTAAGTACATAGAGAGTGTAAATGACTAAAAATGAGGACTTATTAATGTATCAAATATGTTATTATCACTTTCCATGTATATTTACCTATAAAAAACACATAAAAATACATAATAAAAACATAATTAAAATAATAAAAACATAATAAAATTTAAGAACAAAACTAAATAAAAAAGATTAAAAGATGATGAAAACTCAAGATTTTCAACCGTAAAAATATGAATTTTTATAGGTTCATCACTCCCCCAAATTTAAGCTTTTGCTTGTCCTCAAGCAAAAACAAAAACAAAAAGACTAAACAAATAACAACTCAAAACACACAACCAAAACATGGAAACACCAGGTATTGAAAATCATTCATATCCTCAGAAATTGCTTCACAATCTAATTTCAAAATATCACACATGAACAATCCAATTATCACATCGTCTCTCACATGCAACTCTTATGCACAAATAACTTCCCAAAAACATGAATGAAAGACACAATCTTCTCATAGAATTCAATCCCAGATAGGTTTATAAAACTACAAATGCACATCAAACCCACATCCATAGGGTTGTTTTTCATCTCTCTCCCCACTAATGTAAACAATACATAATCAAGGATCAAAATGGACTTTACAAAACTTGTAATGTAAGGTCAAGGGTGGGGGTTAAGAATGAAGGGGTAGGATAATGAAAACAAAAGTTGAGATACAAAATCATGTAAATTTCACAATTCAAGTAACAGAATATAAGACAAGTGCAAAACGGAGCATAAGAAACAACACATCATTCACTTTTTTTTTTCTTTTTCAGCAACCTCCACCCCTAAACTTATTTCTTTGCAATACTTTGTGTGGACTTTCTTTTTTTTTTCAATTCTTTTTTCTTTGAATTTTTTTTAACTCCACCAAAACTTCATGCACAAAAATAAAAAAGACTTGAATAATAAAATAATACAAGATATGCACTCAACAAAAGTTATGTAAGAGAGAATTTTTTTTCTTTTTTTCATGTGGGTATGGAAAAAAGAAAATGTGAGTAAAAGAAAAGAAATAGAGGCCAAACAATAACATGGCTACAAAAGGGACCTAAGGATATACTATGTATACAGGTTGATTTGAAAAGCTCAAACGGTCCAAATTAAGAAGGCCTTTATCATTTCCTTAATCATGCACTACCTAGGATTTTCCATCAAGAGAGAATCAAACAACTTCTAGATGCAAATCATTTATACACATGCATTCCCATAAACTTTATCTATGCCTGACATGCAATTAAATTATAAAGTCTATCAATCATAATGATGACAAGAACATCAATACACAATTGAAACAATAGAGATAAATGCAACTCATAGATTCTCATATGCTATCCCAAGAAATCAGATCAATCCATAATTCAAGCAATCACTGGATATTCAATTCAACACACTGACATGCACAATGTCAACAAAATGACTCAAATCACAAAAAGGTGATGATGGTAAAATAAAATAAAAATAAATAAATAACTAAATGAAATAAATACAAGAAAGGAAAAGAAAAACTCTTTTTGGCGGCCGATAACTATATACATCTCCCTACAAAGGCTCAACTCAGGGAGGCACCTAAGTTGACTCAACACTAGCTAACTACAAAAAAAAAAAATAGAAAAATATTAGTCACTAAAATAAAGAATAACAAAAACTAATAACTAACTGAAGAAAATAAATAACAAAATAATGATTAAAGAGAAAGAAAAAAAATTTGGGTTACCTCCCAAAAAGTGTTTGTTTAACGTCATTAGCTTGACATTGCTTTTTATTATTATGGTGGCTTGAAGCAAGACAAGTAGGATGACATTTTTCTTTTATTAGTTATTTGCCTTCATACTCTGTCACTGCCTTTGGAATCCCCACAAGTGTTAGGAACTTGACTTGAATCAGGTTGTTCTGAATACACCTTAGCATGGAAATCTCATCAGACCATGAAGGTCTCAATTTTTCAACAGGTGGCAAATCAGATTTCAATGGGCCTATCTGTAATGAATCAGTGGAGTCTGGAAGATTTTTTCCTATTCCAGCAATCTTAAAAAGAGGAGGACCTTTCTCCTTTTCATCAATAATCTTGGAACTAGGAGAGTCAACAATAATGAACGAAGGAGAGTTCTTACCATCCAACCCTTTTTGAAATTTACTTTGAATGCAATTAACAGGGGCATAAAGATCTGATGTTGGGGCAGACTTATTAAAAACATTTATAGTCACTTGATCTCCATCCACCCTCAAAATAAGCTCTCCTCTAGGGACATCAATCAACGCTTCTGATGTTACTAGGAATGGTTTCCCCAGAATTAACGGGATATCAGCATCCTTGTTTATATCCAAGACTACAAAGTCAACTCAAAAAATAAATTTATTAACCTTCACTAGTAAATCTTTCACAATACCGTACGGATGTCTGACTGATCGATCTGCTAATTGAAGAGAAACCATTGTAGGCTTAACTTTATCAATTCCCAACTTGCACAAAATAGACAATGACATCAAATTAATGCTAGCTCCTAAATCACATATAGCTTTCTCAATAATCAGCTTTTCAATGGTGTAAGAAATAGTGAAACTACCTGGATCTTTCAATTTAGGTGGTAGTTCCCTCTGAATTATAGCACTGCACTTTTCAGTAAGTACCACAGTCTCATCTTCCAAGAGTTTCCTCTTCTTTAAGAGCAAATATTTCATGAACTTTGCATAAGAGGGCATTTGTTCAAGTACCTCAACAAAAAGAATGTTAATCTGCAGCTTTTTGAAGATATTTAAGAACTTTGAGAATTGTCTCTCTTGGTTCTCCTTCTTTAACCTTTGAGGAAACGAGAATCTAGTATACAATGAAAGGTCAATTGCCATATTCTACTCACGTTCCTTCTTTTCCTTCCGCCACTTTGGTTGCTCCTCTTTAGCTTCTTCATTACAGAACTCTTGAGTTGAGACATCCGCAATAGGAACATCAGTTTTTTCAATTCCTGATGAATCAAGTGCTTCTTTAACTTGTCCTTCCAAAGTCTTGCCACTTCTCAAAGTGATTGCATGACATTGATCCTTTGGATTGATCACAGTATCGCTTGGTAAGGTGCTTGGAGGTCTCTCTTGAAGCTATTTCGCTATCTGCCCTATTTGATTCTCTAAATTTCTAATAATAACTCCTTGATTCTGAAAATGTGCCTTTGTTTCCTCCACAAAAGCAGAGGTCTAATGCATAAAAGCAGATGTCTGTATAGAGAGTTTCTCAAGTGCAATCTCAAGAGGAGACTTTTTTCTGGTTGAGGATTCAATAGCACTATTTGATTGCTCCAAGAAAAATTGGGATGATTTCTTTACCCTGAATTATATGTATTTGAAAATGGAATACCTTAAGGCCTGGAAGGATTACCCATATAATTTACCTGCTCTTGAGAACTGAAACCAGAATTGCTTGCCTCACATACACCATTAATTAGCATGGTT
This sequence comes from Ormosia semicastrata, assembly GCA_029884595.1. Lineage (NCBI taxonomy): Eukaryota > Viridiplantae > Streptophyta > Magnoliopsida > Fabales > Fabaceae > Ormosia > Ormosia semicastrata. Next base: position 4,486,938 of record JAQQTO010000022.1, on the reverse strand, counting down.
ACCTCTATAGAAATCACAAATTAACACTTGGTGGTTCATAGAATTTACCTGTATACTCTCAACTGGTTTGGTCAGATTGGCTAACTGCTGAGAAATACTTTTGTTTTGAGCAATTAAGGCATCAAGAGTACCAAACTCCATCACTCCTTGTCTGACGACTACTCTCCCACTAGGCAACTGATATTCATTGGTAGCCATGGTCTCAAATAGTTCCTGGGCTTCTTCAGGAGTTTTGGTATTTAAAGATCTACCTACAGATGCATCTACCATAACCCTGGTAAGATGATTTAGACCATTATAGAAAATTTGCACCTGCTACCAAACCTCAAATGCATGATGAGGACATCTCCTTAATAACTCCTTGAATCTCTCCCAAGATTCATATAACGACTTCACTTGATTTTGAGTGGAACAAGCTATTTCACCCCTCATCTTCACAAACACTGATGGAGGGAAGTTTCAAGTCAAAAATTTGCCAACCAGATCCTCCCAAGTAGAAATGATCCCTTGTGGTTGGGCTTGAAGCCAGCTCTTTGCTTTGTCTTTAAGAGAAAATGGGAACAGTCATAATCTAATGACATCTTCAGTTATGCCATTATACTTAATAGTATCAAAGAGCTGCAAGAAATTTGTGATGTGCAAGTTTAGATCTTTCTTGGTAGTCATGGTCTCGACTTCCTCCAAAAGTTTTGGTATTTAAAGATCCACACGATGCATCTACCATAGAAGTAAGATCTTTATTTAATCTCAAAGTTGTTAGCTTGAATAGCAGGGTGCATAATACTGGTAGAAACGTTCTCAGTAGATGGAGTAGCAAAGTCACCCAAAGTGCGTCTTCTCAGTGCAGTAGCTTCAACCATTTTCTCTTCTTCAATTTTTTTGCCTTCTCTGATTACTTTTTATTGCTCTTTCTGTTCTTGTTATCTCTGGCTCAAAAAGTAATTCTTCTGACTCCAAAATATCTTGCATAAACAAACAAACAAGCAAATCAGAGTGAAGTAAAGAAAGAAAATAAAAATAAAAATAAATGACTAATAAAAATAAACAAAGAAAACAAATAAAAAATAAAATAAATGCTTAAATTAGTGTCTTTTCAACTACTATTTAATATTAATAATAATAATCCCGATAACAACGACGCCAAAAACTTGTTGTGGAATCGACAAGTGCACTGAATCGATAAAAGTAATAAAAAGTGAGTAAGAGTATCGTCCCAAGAGAATTAAGTTATTAATTACTAAATTTGCTGAAAGTGACACTATCTAAGCTATCAAAAAGAAAGTTAGTAAAAACAATAAAAAGAAAGAACAAACAAAGATAACAAAAACCAAATTTAATTAATTGGGTTGAGTTAGAAAACAATGATATGAAAATGTTAGGGGTCAGATTTCACTTGAACTCTTTAAATGCAAAGTCAAATATTAGTTTAATCAAGTCATATTCCAATGATTCATGGTCAATTCCCAAAATTAATTAATATCCAATCCCTTGGTATATTAATCCTCTTACACTGTTTAGAATTAACTAATCCCTTAGTCTAATCTCAAATAGAATTGCATTATCAAGAACAAGGGAATTAAAAGAAAGATCACATAATCTACAACGTCTGTTCCTAGCAGTTGCAAAAATTATGGTATTTATCACAAGTTCTAGGTTCATGCAAATTTTTTCAAATCATACATAAACCCAAAAATCATTCTCCAATTGGCCAGATTTAGAAAAACATTAAGAAAAGAGATGAACACATAAATCATGAAATAAAAATATTGATTAAACCCATAAAAGAATTTACATCATCCAAGAACAAGATCCATCATCACCCTAACAAAGGAAAAATTAGTCACATATGAAAAAAGAAGAACAAAAAGAGAAGAATATGATAAACTCCATTGTAGAAAGGTGGGAAGATTGAAGAAAATTCCTAATCTTCAAGCCTAATTGCGCTCACATCACATTAGGATTTGTGCTTTTTAACAGCTGATGCGTTCTGACCAAGTATGTAAAAGTGTGTTAAAAAGAGAGCTCTTTTGCTAAACTTATTTTTTCCTTTTATAGAAAAGCTGATAGTTTTTTGTATCTAACTTGCATGATTTTTCTCACCCTCTAGATGGCCTAATTTGCCCCCGATCTCAATAGAGAATTTGTAAGATTTTCTATTAGTTTTCCAATGCCCTAAACAGTGCTTCAATCTGATCTTTGTAACCTAAAATATGACTCAATTAATGAGGGATGATCAGGATAGTGCGGGAATCTGAATTTTGCTCCAAATCAAATTTCTTTGAGAATCCTTATCCAATCTTCAATATAATCATTGTTTAAGATTTTGCATCCAATTAAAATTCTAATTAGCATATAAGAATATTATAAGAATTCTTCAAATAGTTATCTTCAGGAATTTCTTATTTTTGTACAAAATCTGATGATTTATCTTGAAAGCTTGTTTCTTTGATTTCTTGCTTCTTTAAGCATCCAGTATCTTTCCATGTCTATTTATCTATCAAAAACACATAAAAATACATAATAAGAACATAATTAAAATAATAAAAGCATAATAAAATTTAAGAACAAAACTAAATAAAAAAGATTAAAAGATGATGAAAATTCAAGATTTTGAATCGTAAAAATATGAATTTTTGTAGGTTCATCAATGTGGTGCATTAGATGCAAGTATATTATGATTGTTTTGTAGTATTTTTCCTATGTATGGTGACCTTATGTGATGTGTGCAATCACTTGGCTAGAGGAAGGGAAAATACAAGAAGCCAAAATTCCTAGGAAAACATCCTAGTTCTTAAATGAGCTAGGTATGTAAGTATGTATGTATGAATGATAACTCGGTTTCTCTAGGTATTAAAGTTAAACCTTGTGTAGGGATTTAAACATATCTTACTCTTTATTTATTAAGACTATGTTTATTATGTTATGTATGATTAGTTGTGGGATACCTGTATTGAGAATTGTTAATTCTCATCTCATTTGTTATTCCATTACAAATCCAGGTGAAGTCCCTTCCAAGGGTAAGAAGAAAAAAAAGCTGAAAGACTAGAGTAGTTTTTGTTTTATTGCTTCTAGTACAAAACTTGTATTTAATTATATTTGCTTTGTAATATATAAAGAGTTATGTATTACATTATACCTTTTTGAGGCTAGTGATGTATATATTTGTATTAGGGTGTTACAGTTAGGATTCATTGTAGCTCATCTTATAAGAGCATAAAAGTGAGAGTAAATTTTTATTCTAGAGAAATTTGTTACTCTTCTTCGAGTAGAAGTTGAGTGAAATTTGGTGGTGCCTTTGGTGCAAGAAACCATTGTAACTCTACTTTGAGGTTAAGGTAGAGGAAGATTCATCAGAGTCATTGTAAGAGAAAATTTGTCAAGTGAAGAAAATCTCTAACTTTTGCTTAGGGACTAGATGTAGGTCGCTGATTATGGCCAAACTAGTATAAAAATTATTTGTGCATTTCTCTTAACCCTTTTCTCTTTACTTTCAATTTTTCTTGTGTTTATATTACAATTATTGTTTAATTATTTAAATTTAATGTTATTGAACCATATAGAACCAATTCACCCCTCTTGGTCCTGTCAATTGGTATCAAGAGCTTAATTCTCTAGAAGGCCTAACTACTTGATAAGTCGATCTTTGTAGGTTTAATGGCAAGAAACTTGATGAACTCAAACATCATTGAAGGACAATCCATCTCAAGGCCACGATACTTTGATGGGTCAAATTATACTTATTGGAAGGAGCATATGAAAATATTTATCTAGTCCATTGACTACAAACTTTGGCTCATTATGAAAAAATAGACCATACAATCCAAAGAAAGTGGTAGATGGCAAAGTGGTGGAGAAGACTGAAGAGGAATTCAATGATGAATACATGAAGAAGATGAAACTAAATGCAAAAGCCAAGAACATATTCTACTGTGCTATAAATCCGGACGATTTTAGAAAAATCTCAAGGTGCAAAATGGCTAAGCAAATGTGGGATAAGTAAGAGGTGACGTACATGAAGGAACAAGCTAAGTAAAAGAAGCAAAGATTGATATGCTTGTTCATGAGTACGAGTTGTTTAACATGAAAGAGGAAGAAAAAATTGATGAGATGTTTGAGAGGTTCTTAAACATAGTCAACACTCTTGATGCTCTTGGAAAAGTCTACACGGATAGAGAATTAGTAAGGAAGATACTACGAAGCCTAACCAAAGAATGACAATCAAAGGTGGCTGCGATTCAAGAAGGATAAGACCTCAACATCATTTCCTATGATGAGTGAAGAGGTAATCTCATAACCTATGGATCAACTTTTCTAAATAAAGTGTATGATGAAAACAGGAAAAAGAAAGGAGTTGCATTGAAAGCTACTTCAAGCACCTATCAAAAGGAAGAATATGAAGATAGAGGTCAAATGAATGAAGATGAAGAAATTGCCTTAATCACAAAAAGGCTATATAGACTTCACAAGAAGAAGTTTGAAGCAAAAAGAAAGCAACAATTTGAAAGGGATCCATCAAATGAAAAGTTCAGCAAAGATCAAATAATGTGCTATGGATACAAGAAAGTTGGTCACTACAAATCTGAGTGCCCCAACATCAAGAAGAAATTCCTAAACATATATACTAAGAAGAAAGCAATGATGACAAACTCTACTTGGAGTGATAATGATGACTCCTCATCGGAAAGTAAACTTGAAGATGAAGGAGAAGTTGCCAACATGTGTTTCATAGCAAGAAGTTATGATGAGGTAAATGATCAAGACCCTATTTATACATACGATGAACTAAATGAAATGCTTGAACAAGTGTCTCTACTATAATAATTTTTTTTTTTATGAAAGCAAGTGTCTCTACAACTCCATATGTGACTTGTAACTATTGTGGATAAAAAGAACACATCTCACATACATGTGCTATGAAGAAAAATGCTTCTATGATGATGTGGGTTCCTAAAGTCACTAAGGTTGATTCTTTAAGCTCTAACCCCTAAGGATCCAAGAGATTTTAGGTGCCAAAGGTAAAATCTATCTTGTAAGTGTGCTTGAAGACAAGCATCAAGGAGCAATGATTCCTTGATATTGTATGCTAAAGAGTTAGTAAATTTCGTCTCCCACGAGCTTAAACAAGGAAGAACCATCACATTGAAGACAATGAGAAATGATAAGCACTGGAGTTTGTAAAACTAGTATCAACTCATACTTCTTTATTGCATTTGCTCAATTTTTTTTCAAAGCATATTATGTGTTAACTATTTTTCTTTTATGAGTAAATTACTATGCAAGGAATAATAAAGGTAAATAAAAGAGATATAACATGTTTTTTATTCTATCCAAATGATAATTTTGCCATACATGATGTGCTTAAGTGAAAATTCATGAAAAACACTTAAATTACAATATTTAACATGTTTACTTATATTGCTCATATCTTCACATATTATGTGCTTTATATTAATTTTGTACTTTGCGTGTTAAAGTGCCTAAGATGATGATATTACATGATAATTATGTCATTAGTACTTGATTGGAATCATATCTAAACATATCTTAAGCTTTTTCTGTAAAAATTTTAAGTTTTAATTTTGCAGTCAAAAGAAGTAATTACTGGGAGAAATAGCAACTAAGATGTAGTTGCTAGATTTAATTGCTCTTCTTCTCTGTCTTTTGTACGGGACATTTAGCTGCTCACTTTTTTTCATTAAGGGCTTTTCAGTCCTTTGATGTTTCCTTTTCTTAAAATAATAATAATAATAATAATAATAATAATAATAATAATCCAAAATCTGTTCTCTCTTTCTCTCTCTGGTTTTCTCCTCTTTCTCCTCCTATTTTACTTCTCTCAAATCACCCATACACGAATTTCATTCCTTGATAAAAGCCGCCCATGCCTGCCGTTTGCCTTTCTGGTCAGATCGCGTTTGGTCAGTTTGCTTTTCACAATCTCATAGCGACCAACGTGCCCCAGTTTGCAGTTCGTTTGCATTTGGTCAGTTCTGAGCTGCAGAGCATTTTAGCTTCTGCCGCTGAAGCATAGAGGAAGCTAACAATTTCTGAGTTCCACATAGAATAGCAACATCATCACCGTCACAACATTTTGTGAGTTGAATCGGTTCTGAGTTGAAATTTTAGAATGATTTTTTTTAGGACAAAACTTAGCTAAAGTTCCTTAGGTACTTGTGGTGCTTGTCTTCAATAGAAACATGACATGTGTACATTTTTCTATAACTCATTAATGAAAATTTTAAAAATAATAAATAAGTAACTAAAAAATAAAACACATGTCATATTTCTATTGGAGACAAGCACCACAAGCACCTAAGGAACTTTACCTAAGTTTTGTCCTTTTTTTACTCTTGTTTAGCTTATTTAGTGCTTAGTTGAAGTAAAATCTGCACGTTGCCAATGTTAGAGTTTGGTACCAAATGCTTGCTTATATGTTTCCATGTTCATTGAAATTAATTATTCAACGCTTTGGTTCATTCTCTTCGTTGACATGCTCTGATAAATTAAAGACTGGCTAGATTGTATTATTGGACATTAGTATTTGTCCTTATATTAATTGCCTCTATAAATTGCAGAATAGTTCCCATAAAAAAGATGTTGTTCATTGCTTGTTGCGCTAAATTTCAAATTGACTCTATTCTTAGTGATGACTTCGGGTCTTTGATTGTTTTTATGAGTGAGTTTTTTCTATGCTTCAAACTATTAGCAAATATTATCTGTTCAAACTATTAGCTATTTGTCATAAGCTTTGATGTTTGTAATCCCGAGAGAATTTCTTCTATTGTGAAGCTTGCAGCAAGTGACATCTAAACTAAAGTTGTTAACAGTATGAAGATTTGAATGATACAAATATTTTAATATATACAGTCAGTGAATGCCCAAATCCAGTATAAAGATCTTGAGCTTGGAATTGAACTTATGCATTTAATTGGAAATTTCTTTTAGTTCAAATCTGTTTGCAGGAGAAGATGTCAGAAATAGAGCAACAATGACATATGGAATTCTTTACAAAGATCCTCTATGTTTCTTATTGAGATCCCAAGTGATGAGAAAAACAAGTGATTCATTCAAAGGATCAATTTTGATTATGAAATGTTGATTTTCTTAAAGTTACAGAGCTAGAAAAGTTGAGCTTTAGTTGGAATAATGAAGAACAAATAACACTTGTAAGCTCTAAGTAACACTCGATCTCTTTTCTAGATGCTTTTCTAAATCCATTTTGAATCTTTTAATCTTTTCAAAATGCTTTAAAATTTGAAAATTGATAGGGTCATCCATGGTATATTTTTGGCATGTTATACTGATCATAGCACTTTACATCTTACTATATATTTGGAATTATATTATGCTATCTTTTTTGTGTTTTTTTCTATGAGTTTTAAACTATCTTTACATTACACTTGACCTTTTTTATGCTGAAGGGGGAAAAATGACATGTTTATCAATTTGGAGTATGAACTTAGGGAGAGTTCACCTAAAAGTAAGTTCATAGATTAAGGGGGAGCATAGCAAGCATCCAAGGATTAAGGGGAAGCTTTTTCTAAACCTTCTATCTTTAATATGTTTGACTTTTATATTATTGCTACAAACTCTGATTATTGTTAAACATGTGATGTATGAAATGATTATTGATTTCTACATTCATTTGCCTTGCTCAAATTGTTAATTATGTTTCATAATGTGGTCATTATAAAAAAAGGGTGAGAATGTTGCGTTTTTAAATTTTGATGATGATATGTAAATTAAGTTATTTGAGTATGTGTTCGATTTATTCAAACCCCATAATTAGTTGAGATTGATTTATTTAAATCTCTTAATGTTGGTTAAATGTTAAAGATGGTTTTTAGCATGTGCCTTATATTTGAATTTCAAATTTGAAATATAGAAGGAAAGTTTTCAAATTTGATTTTCTTATAAAATATTTCCTTACTCATAATTTGATTTCTATTATTGTTAAAGACAAGTCATTTATACCACTTTATGATTGAATTAAGCTCTTTTAAGTGTAAATGAATGCTTCAAAGTTCAAAAACTTGAATGATATGCTGTCATACACAAACCAGAGGAAATGAGTGACAATTAGAGCGACTACTAAGCAAATGAGCAATTACCAAAACAGAAGAAGTAACTACATGTTTTTTACATGGATTTAATTCCCACGAATTTGAAGCTGATTTTTCCTAATTTTCTCCATCTCCAACGGCTAGAAAAACATGAAGAAACTTTCTATTATAAATAGGAAGCCTTAGAGAAGATGAAAACAACACAATTGCTAAAAACAAAAGAAAGGAAGCGCTACATTCTTGCTATCTTCATTTTTCTTTCTCCTTGGTTGATTCTACACTTGTGTATTCACTCTATAAAGAGAGTTTTGTTGATGGGATTCATTGTAGCTCATCTTATAAGAGTATAAAAGTGAGAGTAAATTTTTATTCTAATGAAATTTGTTACTCTTCTTCAGATAAAAGTTGAGAGAAGTTTGGTGGTGTCCTTGATGAAAGAAACCATTGTAACTCTACTTTGAGATTAACGTAGAAGAAAGTTCGTCAAAGTCCTTGTAAGAAAAAACTCGACAAATGAAGAAAATCTCAAACTTTTACTTGGAGACTTAATGTAGGCCGCGTATTGTGGCTGAACTAGTATAAAAATTGTTTATGCATTTCTCTCAACCCTTTCCTCTTTACTTTTAATTTTACTTGTGTTTATATTGTAATTATTGTTTAATTATTTAAATTTTCTCATATTGAACCATATAAAACCAATTCACCCTCTCTTGATTCTGTCATATTTTTACCATTAAGGTTCCTTACAAATTCTGCATTTAAATTTGACATCTCAAAATGAACCTCGACTATATATTCCTTCTTAATTAAGTCACGAATAATATTTATTGAGTTTAGTACACCTAGCAATATGAATTAGATGTACTAATTAATTATCATCCAAAATGCCATTGAAGATGTGTTGACCAAGTTATTCGTTAAATTTTTTGGGTACAATAACTTACTCGTTAAATGTGGTTGAGCATTGAGTTAATTTAACTTTTAAATTCTAATAAAATATCAACATAATGAGTTAACACATTGTGTACCAATTTTTTCATGACAAAAGAGTCGAGTTGCATTAAGATATAAAATAGCGGTGTGAATCCACCAAAGTAGCAAAGATCGAGAATTGAAAGCAGCTACCAGGGTTCCTTTTTATGAATCGAAACCAGCCAGCCAGAGCAGCGTTTCTGCGTTATCTTTTGAATTTTGGAGTCACTGAACCTGTTTGTGGGAAACAACAAGCGTCTTGTAACAATAAAGTATAGTAAATTCGAGTAAAAATCATATATGGCTAGTGTTTGATTTTACCCCTATATCCCTGGAGGTTTGTTTATCAGTTACTTCTCAAAAGATGCAAATCTTATTTGGGATCCAAGAACCCACGTAATAACGATTCCATATTCTTCCCATGTGTGATGTACTGAAGTTGGATTCTCACATCAATCTGTGAGCATAAGTTATTAGTGGGTTTGCTTCAATGAGTTGCTGCATGTTCCAATTAGCTGACTTAGTTCGATAGCATCCAAATCTTTCATGCATGCCAATATTTGGGAAAAGAAGATCCTTCAGTATTAGTCAAAGATCGCAGCAATATTTGTATGGTTAAACAAAGAAAAAGGTGAAATTGGGCAGGTGAACGATTGACCATTGCATAGTACCTAAAGAAAATGAAACATCTAAAAGCATGACCATCGGGGCTAAATCACGTGCACTTTTATTCGTTATTAACAAAGCAGAAAATCATTGCTTAAGTGAGTCACTAATTGAGTGTTTTAATTTTGGCCTTTGATTTTAATCTAATGGTCATAATAAATCAGAACTCTGCCTATGTTGAGCTTTGTTACAAATCCCTACATAGTCGGTCTCAAGCTCGGATAAAAGAAGAGGATTATGTTAGGCAGTCGACAGCCAACGTAAAACTTTGTCGAATCTTTATGACATAGATCAACGAAGTGATTGTGTTAATGCTAGGTCATTGCCCTAAGCAACGCGCTATATGGCTCGAGTACAATGTCAAATGAGCAAGAGCCGCTGCATCGCCGCCTGGGTGTAGTGAAAAATAAGTAAGGGTTCCCACATTTTCGTGAACAAGTGTGGGTAAAGAAGCTAGTTCACAAAAGTATGATGCGCTTTGGAACTTGGAATATAAGCATACTTACAGGTAAATCAATGGAAATAGTTGACACAATTATTAGGAGGATGATTAATTTTATGTGCCTACAAGAAACTAAGTGGGTTTGAGAAAATGCAAAGGAACTCGACACTTCGAGTTTTAAGCTTTGATACACCGACAAGGTAAAATCTAGAAATTGGGTAGGCATAATAATAGATAAGAATTGGAAGAATAATGTTGTGGATGTGAGAAGGCTCGGAGATAGGATCATAACTTTGAAGTTTGTTGTGAAACATGAGACTTTTAATGTTATCAGTGCATATGCACCCCAAGTAGGGTTAGAAGAGCATTACAAGATAAAATTTTAGGAGGACTTAAAAGGTTTAGTTCAAGGAATACCATTAGGAGAGAAGATTTTTCTAGGAGGGAACCTAAATGATCATGTGGGGAGCGAATCTAGAGGGTATGAGGGTTTGCATGGGGGTTATGGTCTAGGAGTAGTTAATGCAGAGGGCAAAGTGATTCTAGATTTTTCGGTACCGTTTGATTTTATAATAGTTAACACTTGTTTCAGGAAGCGATAAGAGCATCTTATCACATATAGAAGCGGGGGTTTTTGCTCTCAAATTGATTTCTTTCTAATAAGGAAATTTGATAGAAAACTTTGCATGGATTGCAAAGTCATCCCTGGAGAGTGCTTGATTATCCAACACAGGGTTTTGATTATGGATGTACGGGTAAAGATGAGAGTAAGGAGAAATTGTCGAGACAGACAGCCAAGGATCAAATGGTGGCAACTAACGGGAGGAAAACAAATGCTCTTTCAGAGCAGGATTATGGAGGAAGAGATTTGGGAGGTACAAAGGAGTGCTAATGATATGTGAGACGAGATGGCTAAAGGGATTAGGAAGGTAGCAAAAGAGACACTCGGTGAATCAAGAGGCTTTGGACCGAAGGATAAAGAATCTAGGTGGTGGGACGCAAGTGTACAAGATAAGGTTAAGGTTAAAAAGGAATGTTATAAAGCTTGATACGTATGTAAAAATGATGAAAATTGGGAAAAAATATAAGGCAACTAAAAAAGATACTAAGAAGGCGGTAAGCGAGGCGAAAGCTAAAACGTTCAATGGGTTATATCAATCGTTAGGCACCAAAGACGAAGAAAGAAATATCTATAGGCTTGCTAAAAGTAGGAAAAAGAATACAAGAGACTTGGATCAAGTGAAATGCATTAAGGATGAAGATGGCAAAGTCTTAGTTACGAAACAAGCATCAAGGATCGATGGAAGAGTTATTTTCACAAGTTATTTAATGAGGAACATAGGACATTAGGGGACTTGGAAATTCTAAACACTAGAGAGGATGACCAAAATAAAACCTTTTATCGTAGAATTTAGGAGTTTGAGGTAAAAAAAGAATTGAAGAGAATGGATAATAGAAAAGTGGTTAGACTAGATAATATAACTATTGAGGTATGGAAGTGCCTAGGAGAAAAAGGTATAAGCTTGCTCACAAAGTTGTTTAACGAGATAATGAGTTCTAAGAAAATGCCAAATGAATAGAGGAGAAGCACTTTAATCCTATTTATAAGAACAAGGGAGATATATAAAAATGTGCAAATTATAGAGGCATTAACCTCATGAGTCATACCATGAAGTTATGTGAAAGAGTAATTGAACGAAGATTAAGACAAGAGACTCATATTTCAAAGAATCAAATTGGTTTTATGCCTGGGAGGTCAACCATGGAAGCAATCTATCTTCTACGAAGATTAATGGAGATGTATAAGAGGAAGCAAAAAAGACGTATACATAGTTTTCATTGATCTAGAAAAAGCCTATGATAGGGTACCGAGAAAGGTCTTGTGGAAGGCTTTGGAGAATAAAAGAGTTTATATCGTTTATATTCGAGCAATCCAAGATATGTATGATGAGGCTAAAACTAGTGTGAGAACATATGGTAGGGTCACAAAAGATTTCCTTATAACTATAGGACTGCACCAATGGTCAACTTTGAGTCCATATCTTTTTACCTTGGTCTTAGATGTGCTTACTACGCATATCCAAGAGCCGGTGTCAGAATGCATGCTTTTTGCAGATGATATAGTCTTAGTTGGAAAGTCGAGAGGGAAAACAAATGGGAAGCTAGAGCTATAGAGACAAGCTTTGGAAGAACATGACTTTCGTCTAAGCAGGAGTAAGATGAAGTATATGGAATGTAAGTTCAGTAAGAGGCATGTTAATGCTAGCTTAGCGGTGTAAATTGGAGATCATACCATATCACAAGTCACACAGTTTAGGTATCTTGGATCTATCATATAAAATGACGAAGAGATAGAGGGAGATGTAAACCATAGAATTCAAGCTGGATGGGTGAAATGGAGGAGTGCTTCAGGAGTTATTTGTGATAAAAAAAAATGCATCTTAAGCTTAAGGGTAAATTTTACCGCACAACTATAAGGCTCGCGATGTTGTATGGTACTGAATGTTGAGCGGTATAAAGCCAACAAAAGCATAAGATCAGTGTCACAGAGATGAGGATGTTGTGCTAGATGTGTGGCCATACAAGACAAGATAGGATTAGGAATGAATGCATTAAAGAGAAAGTAGGGGTAGCACCTATTATGGAAAAGATGGGAGAATCTTACCTTAGATGTTTTGGACATGTAAGGAGAAGACCCTTAGAAGCCCCTGTAAGAAGAATAGATCAGGTGGAGAATAACCCAATAACTAGAAGTAGAGGAATACCAAAAAAGATTATAGGTGAAATGATTAAAAAAGATTTAGATTTGAATGATATTTCTGAAGACTTGGTTTATGATAGGACACAATGACGTCGTTTGATCCATGTAGCCGACCTTACCTAATGGGAAAAGGCTTGATGATTGTTGTTGTTAGTCATAATAAATCAGCACTCTCATGTGATACATACTCCACACAAACACAGCACTCCAACCACTTCAGCAAGTGGTTAACTATAGGCAGTTAAATGGTTAAATCAGTTTGATAATTGGTTAATGTTGTGTCCATGAGGTGGAGTCTGAGCAAATAACATGAATCTTAAATTAAAGGATTTTGTTAATAAGTGTCCTAAAAATAAAGAAACTAAAATAAGAGATTTTTCATGAAAAATAGTATTTTTTTTCAATTCTCAATATATTAAATACTTCTTATTTTTATGAAACTCTATATTATATTGGCTGAACATTTTTTTGTCACCTGCATTGTTGGGTCATGAAATATATTATGAAATCTTACATAGGGTGCAGGGGTCCAGATGTTATATAGTATAGAGATATGATGGCTGAATGGCCGGCCGGGAGGTCCTAATCGGTGGCCAAAGCTGGGAAGCAATACTGATTAACTGAAGTGTGTGGTGTGGGGTGGCATCAATGGTGCTTCTATTCAAACCTTCCACCATTATTCTTATCTTTCCTTCGTTTTAATATATGCAACTTGGTGGGTCTTATGCTCCACTCAGCCAATCTCTGAGCCCAAAATAAGCACCGCAATCTCAAATGTCATGTCCAATGTATTATGAACAAGGACATCAATTGCTGAAGACCGGAAAGAAAGAAATAACAAAAAATATGTCAGTTCCTGCAAAAGAAAATTAATGGTTTTTTAAAAAAAGAATTTCCTAATTAGTCATTTTTAAACTTTTGATTTTTAACAGAGTTACAATACCATTTAACAATAGAGAAAATTTAAAACACCAAATATTTATTCACTATTTTCTTACTTTTAAAGATGAAAAATATTGCATATTGGACAGATCAAGGCAATAAGCTTAAAATTCTTCATAATTTTATTAAGTGGGTTACATACTATATAAGATGTATATGCCTGAGGTTGATATTAAGAAAAACCAGTTGTGTACCAAAGAAAAAAAATTCAGCCTTTCCATTTATTTTTATAGTATTCTTAAAAATGAATAATCATTTTCTTTCGACAATAAAATAAAAATTCATTAAAATAAAAGCCTAGCGACACATACAATCCCAATAAAAAATAAGAGATCTACTAAGAGAAAAAAATAAATATAATTTTTACCAAAAACTAACACATGATTTGTAACTTTGCTCCTGATCCATAGATTATCGATAATGACATATCTTTTAATATGGAGTACGACAGATAATGTACTTCTATTTGAAAAAAGTATCACGACTCTTATCTTAATAAATCTGAGACTTCTATTGCTCTGTAAGGCCAAGGCATACATGCGACTGAGTTAGGATAAACAAAACTAAAAGTTACAAAACTATCATAACAGTAGGTATATAAGAAATTCAAAGTCAAACTCTCTACATCTATCCAAAAGATCATATATATACCGTTTCATACGCGCAACGTTCCACCTAGGGTTATAAATTGGTTCGAATAATCCGATTAATCCGAACTGAACCAATTAAGTTGGTTCAGTTTGATTTGAGTATATTGATTGGTTCAGGTAAAATTCAAACTAATTAAAGCTTAATTGGTACAGTTCTTGGATTTGAAATTTCAAAACCGAATAGAACCAAACCAAACTAAACTATTTTTTTATACTTAGCTGTTGTGTTTCCTCCTGCTTTAACTTTAGAAAGTTTTGACTTTTATCATTACTTTCTTTCTATCTCCGCTTGCTGTCTTGCTCCTACCTACCCATCCCTTTGAACCCTACCACCACTTGCTCCTACCCCTACCGCCGCTTGCTTCCTGCTCTGATATGATCCCCGCTTGCTCTCCCTAGTTAGGTTGCCGCTTGATGCTCTGGTCGCGCTGGTCTGCTCACTGGTCGCACTGCTCTTGTCATGCTTGCTCTCGTTGATCTGCTCTGGTCGCGCTAGTCTGGTCACTCGCTTCTTGCTCTACTCTGGTCACGCTCCTTTCTGCCACTACTATGCTCAGCTTCTTATTGAGGTTGATTGCTACGATTAATTGGATTTGAAATATACACACTCTGTTGGAATAATTAATATCTAGATCTGTATAGAATATTCATATCTTCTTGTTGAGGTTGATTGCTATGATTATTTGCTCTAGTTTCCATCAATGGGAATGTATAGAATAGGAGTGGCAATCTGGAACTACGAAGGGGACTTGTTGAGGTCTATTGGTATGATGCTAAAAAAGTCTATTTTGTGTTTGTAAAAATTCTTCAAAGATCTCTTTTACCATGTGAAAAAAAAAGTTGCTAAAAAAAATAAAAGTAAATATTTTGTTTTACTTGTTAGAGGGATGTTTAACGAATGTAATTTTTTGTTGCTGTGAAAAAAAAACAAAAAAAAAAGTGGAGAGAGTTACTTTAAATTCAATGAAAACCATAGGTTGAGATGCATGAAAGTAGTACCACTATCATAAAGTAAAGAAGATATCAAATACCTCGTCAATGTTTCCGTCATTATATTATGAGTTTGATTCTAAGTGTGCTTCACTACTTGGTTATGAGTTGAAAACCCCGTTACTAGTTATATTGTTAGCCAAGTCATTTATCTTAAAAGGTTCCTTAAAATTAAGTTCTCATCAAAGATATGTGAAAGAAATTTTCCTTATAAGACTTGTCTATGCATTTCTTTATATATTTCCAATTTCTTTATGTGAGGAGTTGCATTTGACTTTTTGGGTAAACATGCATGTTACTTTACTCAGTCTTAATAGTATTTCAAACTTTGTTTAATCAACTTTTATGAGTATGATAACATGCCTTGATGTTCTCATTTGACAGGATAGGAAGAGATATTACATATGACTGCTGGTAGGGGTGTCCGTTGGTTGGGTTGGGTGGGTTCAATAACATTTTTGGACCCGACCCACTCACTAGAGTAGTGGGTTGGGTTAGGTTAGGTTGAAGAGATTTTTTCGCTCAACCCGACCCAACCCGACCCGCTTAAGAGTGAATTGAGTTTGGTCAAACTCGTGGGTCCGACATTTTTTTTAATTTCCTAAAAAAAGTGAAAATATAAAATCTAACAAATTAATATCATATTATATGTCTCAATCTCAAATAAACTAAACAGCATATGTCAATAAATGCATAAAAAATTAATAACTAACAAGTCATACTAAGTTTGAAATAAATTAAACAAAACTAGTCATAACTCAAACAACAAATTAGTCTAACCAATCGAAGTCAGTGTCATCACGCATATCATATGTATTGGCATAATCATTGACTTCACTTTCTATTTTTTTCATATACTCTTTATTATCTAAACGATCACTTAGATACATCGAGAGTCTTATGAACTTATTTTCTTTGTTTACTTTGAGAGTGACACCACAATGCCAATACTTAAACTTGATTGGAACAACACAAAAATGAGGTGAAAGCATCCTAAAATGCCACCATGGGTATTTAGGATCCATGGACATCTCATAGAACTCTGCACGACAGTGTGCCTTCCTTTCCTCCTTGGTCTGCACAATCAACAAGACAATTATTAAATTACATACAAATTTAAACTCAATAATGAAATAATAAGTTCATATGTCTTAGAAAGCCAACCATTAAACCGCAAACAGTTAAAAGAATCAATGTTTAAGACCCACAATTTCTTCTCTAACAGCTGACATATCTAACATACCAAAAAACCATTAACAATTAGTAATAGACAATTAATAATTCATTAAAAAAATTGAATGAGTTCTATATAACACACTACCAACTTCAAGCTTCTCAATCTCATCCATATGAGCCTGTAAATCTATGGGTTTCTTAGGAGTCCTCAACCAATTTTGAGCACAAATCAATGCCTCAATAGTGGTAGGTTGCAAAGAGCTACGAAAAGGGGTCAAGAAGTCGCCCTCTAGTACTAAATGTTGACTTAGATGAAACTATAGAAACAGGAATTACTAATATATCCTTAGCAATGAATGAAAGAACATGATACTTCTTGGTCTTTCCTCTCCACCATGTCAGAATATCAAAGCCATCAACATCATCCTCCATATCATCTTCCTTGTACCTCTCAAGCTCATTCTTTCTTACCGCATGTTGTTTTTTCTTCACTTTCAATCTAAACTCGGATTTATTACTATCATTATCATCTTCAATATCATCATCATGTGTAGAGGAAGGAACATCAGATGACATGTCACTAGAATCACTAGCATCAAGAGGAATAGGATGCATTTGTTGATAATATTCAAACAATGTCCTCATAACATCGTCCAACCTCTTCATAATTTTCACACTCAATTTTAAGTCATACATCTTTTCCAAACATAACTCAATATAATCCATTTTATACCTTGGATCAAGGATAATAGCCACAAGCAATAAGTAATTTAGAGGACCATCAATGTCATCCCAATATTTATCTAACTTCATTTTCATGGAAATGATCATCTCCTTCAAAATTTGATCATTCCCTCGTATCCACTTCTTTATAAACTTATTGATGTCACACAATTTATGGTTGAAAGTATTTGAAGTAACATGCAATGATCCAAAAAAATTAAGAGTAGCATCATAAAAAACTTTCAAAAATTTAATAAACACACGAGCACGCAACCAATCATATGATGTTGGAGTTCCTCCTTCAATGATCTCAAAAGAAGGCTCTTCATATTCATAGCGAGCAAATGCTTTCTCATACTTCTCAGCAGCATCTAACATTAAATAGGTTAAGTTCCACCTAGTTGGCACATCAAGACACAACTCTTGCTTACACTCTAGTTTGACATCTACCACACACCTTAGGAAAGAGGCTTTTCTTGAGGGAGAATATTTCACAAATTTACGTGCATTTCTAATCCTAAGAATTGAAGAATCTATTTCCTTCAATCCATCATTGACAATCAAATTAAGAATATGAGCACAACACCTTAAATGCATGAACTCTCCCCTCAAGATGGTTATACCATTCCAATCACTTAACCTATTTTTCAAATAGGCTATAGCCACATTATTAGGATTAGTATTATCAACCGTGACTGTGTAAACCTTTTCAATCCCCTAATCTCTAATGCATTTTTCTAAAGCCTTTCCTATGGTCTCACTTTTGTGATCACTTACAATAAAAAACCCCAATATCTTCTTATTAAAATGTCATCCATCATTAATATAATGAGCAGTCACGCACATGTAATTCAAGTTTTGAATTGATGTCCAAGTGTCGGTGGTAAGTGAAACCATTTGAGAATTAGATGATAAAATAGACTTCAACTTTGCTTTCTCAAACACATACTGATGCACACTTTTTAGTTGTTGCATTTACAAACCCAAGTGCAGGTTGTCTCAAGTAATAAAAATCTCGGGAGTTCGAGGTCGATCCACAGGAAATTGTTGAAGATTAATTAAGGTGAAGTGAATATTTTGTTACTATGATTAAAATTATTTACTTGGGTAAAAAGATCCACTCTTGGTAAATAAAATAAAGGTAAGATTAATTCCTTTTATAACTCAATTAGAATCCTCACAACATGGAGGTTCCAATCGGAAAATACAACGTTAAAAGTCTATTAAAACTATATACGTATTTATATTATGTTTCCAAAAATATTACTATCACTTATAAATGGGTTAAAGCATTCATTGTGCCAATATTTTGTCTACAACAAATCAAGAACTCCACTTTATAAGGAGAGTTTCTAACACCACCACTTGTAAATGGGTTAAAGCATTCATTGTGCCAATCTCTTGTCTACAACAAATCAAGAACTCCACTTTACAAGGAGGGTTTGGAAACAAAATACAATACGTATAATGATCACTTGAAAATATATCATTTAAGCACAAGAGAGAAATTAATCTAACCTTATTTCATTACCAAGAGCTTCACCCCTTCACCCAAGTAAAATGAAACTTAGTTACTCATAGTTAAGAAGAAAGAAAGAGAGAAGAAGAAGAAGAAGAACATGACTTCAATTTAGAACAAAGGAAAATTACTACAAGAAAACCTAGTAACAAACTAGCATTATTTTGGTACCTAAAACCTCATTCTCGAAATGATCTACCAATGCCCCCTTTTATAGAAGATTAGTGATACAAAATGACAAGGGGGGTGAGTCATTAGTGAGTGGATGAGTGGAAAATGAATGGAAAATGCCAAATGACTTTAGGTGAGTGGGAAATTATGGAGATTCCTTGTCTCCGAAATCATGCAGCTCTGAAGTTATTGCATTCGTCAGTTTTGAACCAAGTAGTCTTCATGAAAGTTGTAGGCCTGGATCTTAGCTTTCAAATGGCTTTAGTTTGAGTCCAATATCAGTTCTACAACTCCAAATACGTTCAAATTACTACACACTGCCCAGGCCCAGTCACAGCTCCTCTGTTCTGACTTCCAAGCCCAATATCACCTTCAAGGAGTCCGATTCTGGAAAAGTGTTCAACATGAAAGTTGTAGATATTGGTCTTAACTATTCAACATCCAAATTTTAGCCCATTTGACAACCTCTAGCCCAAAAACTGTGATGAACAGTACACGTAGGTCAAGCTGTCAGGAGCAGCACTCTAGTTCTTGCTTCAATCCCAATTTGAGTTATCTACTCGTGTGATTGGGCCTTTGAGGTCTTCATGAAAGTTATAGAACTCTCTCTTATCTTTCAAATGTCACTAGAATCACCTCCAAAGACCACCTACAGCTCAAGATATGACCCAAATACAGAAACAATGTAAGATATGAATCATGCTGAAAAATTCAATTAAGTTCAATTTGAGTCCAAACTTACAAAATATAATAAAACTCAATCAATTAAGTACATAGAGAGTGTAAATGACTAAGAATGAAAGCTTATTAATGTATCAAATATGTGATCATCAAACTCTCCCACACTTAACTTTTTGCACTCCTGAGCAAAACACACAAGATCACTCACAAAAAAGAAAAAAAGAAAAAAAAAATGAAACAGACTCAAAAGTTAAACACTCTAAAAGACTCAATTTCTAATCATATTTAAAAATGAAGAGCAATCATTCAAGTAATCAAAACATTCATGAGGTAACATATCTTCACTTCTCAAATCAACAAGCAAGGATATTTCAATTGAAAAGCATGAGTCAAGAATGATAGATTTTAACAAGATTCACTCTCAATCCCTCAAGTGTTTAAAAGGTAGGTATTTCACTCAATTCAACCCATGAAAATTGCACTACCATAAGTTTGCTTATCTTCTACTTCTCCACTACTCATAACACATGCACACACAAATCATGAGGACTTTATTCAAGGATGTAATGGGGTCAAGGTAAAGGAGGAGGTAATATGGATATGACAAGTTAAGCACCAGAGAATAAAAGAACATGAGAGCTTGAGTTCAATTAACAAGCATGACAAGTTCATCCCAACTCCACCTAATCAAATTCCCTTTACATATTCTTTTCCTTTCCTTTATTACTTTGTTGACCCTTTTTTTTACATTTTTTTTTGAATTTTTTTTTTGAATTTTTTTTTTATAATAAGAACATCATATATACACATTTTTTTTTAACCATTCTGCACACACACCCCCACACTTGTTCAAGAACTCATCGAATGACAAACTAATGTTCTCTTATTCCCTAAGGTCAAGTAAGAACATAGTTTTTCATTTAAGGCACATAATGAGTTCGAAACAAAGAATAGTCAAATAAGCTCAAAGGGGTTAAGCAAAGGAAAATATGCACAAGGTTGGCTATTTGGTCAAAGTAGTTAATTCAAGAAAAATGCCTCAATCATATTCATGTATGCATATGAAAATGTAGTCTCAAAAAGAATCAAAGTAAGTTCTAGAGCAACAATTCCATGAGTGAAATTCACACAAGAAAGAAAAGAATGGTACAAATGTTCAATCCATTCATCAATAGGCTCAAAATCTCACAAGGCATAATTCTATCAATCTCAGTCCACCAATTCAACATTCATAACCAAACATGTGATTTTTAAGAAAGAAGACAATTAACTCAATCATGCAAATTTCCCTGAATCTGTTTGCTACTTCCACACAAATTAGTTACTACCCCAACTAAGATGCGTCTCAAAAGTAAAATTACCTCCACAGCAAAATTTACTCCTTACTCTGCCATCCTTAACTGGTTTAGGTTAGAAAATTACTGACAAACATATAAACACAACAAACATAAACACACTTTCAAAAAAAAATTTTAAGCATTTTTTTTTATACACACGACAAACATAAACACACTAATTTTTTTTTTATACATTTTTTTACACAACTAGTCACACAACTATCCTTCCCCCCAACCAGATTACAACATTGTCCTCAATGTTAATAAATAGATAGGAAAAAGGATAGAATATAATACCTGTTGTTGCAAGAAAAATCTCACACAAATTTAAACAGAAACAAAGTACGATAAAGAAAACTAAAGATAAAGGATAGTTATAGATGAAGTGACAGATCACACTCTTGTTCCTTGCTTCGCTCTCTTCTTTGTTGCCTTCGACCAATCTATCCGAGTACATTACTAAATCAGTTCATAAACAAAAACTTCTAATTTATCAATCAACTCATCAACAAGTGGTAGCAAAAATAAGGAGTCGTCTTGCCGAAAGTGTGATAAATTTCTTCCACAAAGATGGTCAAGAAAATATAACAAAAGATCAAAGAAATTATTAACATTCAAAGAAACCTATGGGTTTATGGTGGATGTTCAGTTGGGCCCAAGATACAATTTGAAAAATTTCTTCCAAAGTACCAAAACCACCTGGTAAGGCTATGAATGCATCAGAATTTGCAAGCATTGTCCTCATTCGTTCATCCATAGATGATACTTGAAGCTCCTCCCCAATTGTCTTTCCAAGTGATATTCTCATTGAGCTAAAGGTCTAGGAATGATACCTAAAACCTGACTGCCTTTTGAATGAGCAAAGAAGTGATACAAATTTTCATTAACCCAATGTTGCCTCCCCATATGCTAAATGAATTTTTCTCGCAAAGAAATGTTCGACCAAGAGTGATTGCGGCGTCTACATACTCTAAACCCTTCCCATAAGTTGACCCACAAAATACACAGATATTGGTAAGTCTACGAACGTAAGAAGAAGCTCCTCCATTTCTACACTCACACTCTCTTTGAATGATTATGAGTTGCGGAAAGTGAAGAAAATGGGGTGTTTAAATAGGGAAGAGAATAGAAAAAGTAGTAATAGCTCCTATACAGGTAAGTTGACTGGTGTCAGAAAAGAATTTTTTTTTTTTTGTTTTGTTTTTTTGTTTTGTTTTTTTTTGTTTTTTTTTTTTGACTTCAAGAAAACCATCAGGGTAAAGAAGTCTAGAAACCCCCGAAGGATCCCATCCAAAGGATCGTCATTCAAAACAAAATTCAACAAAATCATACAAGATAAAATAATAATAACAAATGATTACATACCTTTATGTACAAGTTTCATGGCAGATCTTTATCTTTATCAAGCGTCATGAGTGCAAGAATACCAAGACGGCTCAGCCAATCTGGGCATTCTTCTCCCTCCCGCTTGTTTGAAAAAAAGAGAACAAAGAAACCATCGTGGTTTTCCATCCTGGGTCTAGAACCTGGAGAGCTCACACTTGAGTTCGTAACATCAACAAAGATGCTAAAATTTGAAACCCGCAATGTCCAAGATCCAGAACGCTCCATCCCAGGGTGCTGAGAGCCCCTTCTAGTAAAAGAGAGGATCAAGCTCAGATGCCTCATACGCTTTGGCAGCCGCGGGTTACTTCTCACTAATAACCAAAGTGGGACGCTTCTATCTGTCCATCAACTCCACAGTGCCTAGATGGTGAACATTGGGTTGTGGAGTGCGGCTCTCTACAGAGCATGGCACACGAACCTTATTTACCGACCGACGTGCGAAGGTCCACCCGAGTCAATGACGGGTCTGCCACTCCACTGGCAGGGGCTCCTAATCTAATTAAAGACCAAGTACAACCGAAGTTTCGCCCTCTTTTTTTTTTCTTTTTTTTTCTTTTTTTTTTTTTTTTTTTTTTTTTTTTTTTTTTTCTATTTTTTTTTTTTTTTGAAAATGTACAAGATAATATATACATATTGTTGTGATTGTGGCTCACATCTTCCTCTGGTTTCACGTCCGTAAAAAGCTTAAACGCCTTCTATGAGTCGAGGATAAGCTTCCCATCCAATTTTCTTATAAATTGGCAAACAGGGTCTTTTTGAGTCGATTCCCAAGACCGTAACGCTCTTGCTCGTCCTTGAAGAGATTCCACAAACTAAGAAGTTCACGCCGCACAACTCCACAAGAATGCGTCTCAAAAGTCAATAAGATATTATCTAATGACTCCTTACTCACCCATTCTTAATGAAGAATATTTTATCTTCTCTATTTACGAAAACCATCCCCAAAGAGTGACATCGCGTGTTGCAATTCCATCGTGCACACTTGTAACAAACTTTCATTCTTTTTGCTCTTCTCATTTTTGAAAATGAACTTTTACCGAGACCAGGCATGTATGGGACAAATGAATCAAGATTCACCAAAACAAACCTTTGCTTCGATTATCCAAATGATATCTTCGGGATGCCTTTATACATTAACAATCTCATCTTTTCACACCTAGCTTCATATACTTTTGTTAGAGCATTTAGAGGGAGAGAATGAAAATGTTTTCTTAGATTTGAGAGAATGACATCCATTTTGAAAGGAGAAGAAATCGGTTATTATGGGAAACCGAAAAACAAACCGACTTGAGAGTCACGAGTACCGTTATCCGCCATTTAACCGGAACACAAAGAACGCAAAAAGAAAGAAACAACATTAAAATAAATTCTACTCATAACAAGGATTAGAAAGAGAAATGGATTCTACCTCAACAACTTGATGTTCCGAGAAATGGTTTGAGTCTTTGTCCATTAACCTTAAATACAATACCATTCCTAGGATTCTCAATGTCTATGGCCCCATAAGAATACACATGTTTGACAATATAAGGACCAATCCACCTAGATCTCAATTTTCCAGGGAATAGGTGAAGACGAGAATTATAAAGCAGAACTTTTTGACCAATTTCAAAAGTTTTTCTCAAAATTGATTTGTCATGAAAAGCTTTTGTTCTAGCTTTATAAATCTTTGAGTTTTCATATGCATCATTTCTTAATTCCTCAAGTTCATTCAATTGAAATTTGCGTAACTTGGAAGCATCATCAAGACTTAAGTTAAAAGCTTTAATGGCCCAAAATGCTTTATGCTCCAATTCTACAGACAAATGACAAGGTTTTCCATAAACTAACCGATAGGGAGACATGCCCAAAGTTGTTTTAAAAGCAGTACGGTAAGCCCAAAGTGCATCGTTTAGTCTTAAAGACCAATCTTTACGATTTGGGTTAACCATTTTTCCAAAATTTGTTTAATCTCCTATTTGCTAATTCAACTTGTCCACTTGTCTCGAGGATGATAAGGGGTTGCAATTTTATGGGTAATGCAATATTTTTCATTAAAGATTCAAATGGTTTATTGCAAAAATGTGTTCCCCATCACCGATGATAGCTCGAGGAATTCCAAATCGACTCAAAACATTTTCTTTTAAAAATTTTAGAACAGTTTTATGATCATTGTGCCGACATAGAATCGCCTCAATCCATTTTGAGACATAATCAACTGCAACCAAAATGTACACAAATCCAAAAGATGGTGGAAATGGACCCATGAAATCAATTCCCCAACAATCAAAAATTTCAATGATAAGGATAGGGTTCAAAGGCATCATATTTCTTTTAGAAATGGACCCCAATTTTTGACAACTTTCACAACTTTTGCAAAAAGTATAACTGTCCTTGAATAAAGTGGGCTAATAAAATCCACACTGCAAGATTTTCGCAGCTGTTTTCTTTGTAGAAAAATGACCTCCACATGCTTCAATGACAAAATTTAATGACACTACTTACCTCATTGTCGGCACACATATCCGAAAGATTTGATCAGACAATATTTGAACAAATATGGGTCATCCCAAGAAATTTTTCACCTCAATCAAAAACTTTTTTCTGTCTTGGTGTGTCCACCGAGTGACATCTTACCTGTTACAAGAAAATTGACAATGTTAGCAAACCAAGGCATAGAATTGACGAAAAATAAAAATTCATCAGAAAAGAATCATTGATAGGTGTGCTATCAAAAGATGAGCTGTTGTCGGCCTTGACAAATGATCTGCAACAACATTTTCGGCTCCTTTCTTGTCTTTTATTGTGATGTTGAATTCTTGAAGCAACAAGATCCACCGTATCAACCTAGGTTTGGCATCCTGTTTAGACATTAAATATCTAACAATGAAAGATGATCAAGTGAAAACAACAAAGGGATGAACCAATTAAATAAGCCCAAAATTTGTCCAATGCAAAAATTACAAAGTAGTTCTTTTTCAGTAGTGGTGTAATTCATTTGTGCACTATTCAAAGTTCGACTTGCGTAATAAATTACATGAGGCTTACCTTCCTTTCTTTGGCCTAAAACAATACCAACAAAGAAAATCACTAGCATCACACATCAACTCAAAGGCAACGACCAATCGAGATTGCATGATAGGAGCAGTAAGTCAAAAGACCGATTAATTTTTCAAAAGATTTTTGACAATCTTGAGTCCAATCAAATGGTGTATCTTTTGTTAGAAGATTACATAAAGGTCTAGATATGGCACTAAAGTCCTTTACAAATCTTCTAAAACCTGCATATCCTAAAAAGGAACGAACTTCTCTGACTATTTTTGGGAAAGGCAAATGAGAAATTAATTCAACTTTGGCCTTATCAACTTCAATTCCTTTAGAAGATATCACATGACCTAACACTATTCCCGAGGTAACCATGTAATGACATTTTTCCCAATTTAACACAAATCCTTTTTCTTCGCATCTTTTAAGAACTTTTTCCAAATTATCAAGACAATTTTCAAAAGAATTTTCAAAAACTGTCAGATCATCCATGAAAACCTCTAAATAATGCTCAATCATGTCACTGAAAATACTTAGCATGCATCTTTGAAAAGTTGCCGGAGCATTACAAAGACCAAAAGGCATTCTTCTATATGCAAAAGTGCCAAAGGGGCAAGTAAAAGTGGTCTTTTCTTGGTCCTCTAATGCAATTGGTATTTGATTATACCCAATAACCATCAAGAAAATAATAGTAGGGATGTCCCGCTACTCTTTCTAGAATCTGATCAAGAAATGGCAATGGAAAATGGTCTTTCCTAGTGGTCGCATTCAATTTTCTCGAAATCAATACACATACGCCAACTAGATGAGACTCGGGTAGGTATTAATTCTCCTTTTTCATTTTCAACCACTTTTTATTCCAGATTTCTTAGGCACAACTTGTGTAGGGCTTACCCACTAGCTATCAGAGATAGGATAGATAATACCAACATCAAGTAATTTAAGAACTTCAGCTCTAACTACCTCTTTCATGTGTGGATTTAATCTTCTTTGAGGTTGTTGAGATGTTTTAGCATTATCCTCTAAATGTATTCTATGTGTACAAATTAATGGATTAATGCCTTTTATATCCTTTAATGTCCATCCAATTGCACTTTTATGCCTTTTAAGTACTTCTATCAACTTACCTTCTTGTTCTTTGGTCAAGGATGAGGAAATTACCACTGGAGAGCTTTGTTCTTCTCCCAAAAATATATACTTCAATCCCTCGGGTAATGGATTCAGTTCCAGTGTGGGTACTTCTTCATGGGTATCATCATTCATGGATTTTAGCTCTTCGAATCTTGGCTTACATCCTTTGTATTCCATTTCCTGTGTACAATCAAGCAAAGAGCATATTTCAGAAACATCATCATCTAATTGTGTAGTTGAATCAAATGAATTAATTAAACAGATTTCTAATGGGTCAGAAGAACTATTGGTTTGAAGATGATCATCTATAATGGCCTCAATCCCTTCAATCTCTTCATTGTCATCATAAACTTCATGTGGTTGCTTGCACATGTTGAAAACATTAAGCTCCAGTGTCATATTTCCAAAAGTTAGCTTCACCACTCCATTTCTGCAATTTATCAAAGCATTAGATGTTGCTAAAAATGGGCGACCCAAAATAACAGGAATTGACTTAGAACTGTCAACCATAGGTTCAGGTTTCAAGACAATAAAATCCACAGATATATGAATTTATCAACTTGTACCAACACATCTTCTACTATTCCTTTTGGAATTTTAATTGATCTATCTGCAAGTAGAAGAGTTACGAAGTTGGTTTTAACTCACCAAGGTTGAGTTGCTTTGATAAACGAATATGGAAGCAAATTAACACTAGCACCAAGATCAAGTAAAGCTCGTTCAATTTTATGTTCACCAATAATGCATGAAACTCGTAGGACAACCAGGGTCTTTATATTTCAACTCATTATTGTTTTGAATAATGGAGCTTACCTGTTCACCAAAAATGCATTCTTTTTCACATGATGTTTCCTTTTAACGAAGGCACAAATCTTTCAAATATTTGGCATAAGAAGGAATCTGTTTGATA
Source organism: Ormosia semicastrata (assembly GCA_029884595.1). Lineage (NCBI taxonomy): Eukaryota > Viridiplantae > Streptophyta > Magnoliopsida > Fabales > Fabaceae > Ormosia > Ormosia semicastrata. The sequence continues at coordinate 4,459,394 of JAQQTO010000022.1, read as the reverse complement.
GCATCTAACGGAGGAATATTGATCTTCACTTGTTTAAAGATTTCAAAAATGTCACTGTTATGATTCACTTTACTTGAATTGTTTAATGCTTGAGGAAATGGGGGTGAAGACGAGGGTTTGATCTCCTTTTGGCTAGGTGGCTTATCAACTCCTTCCTCATCTTTGGGAATTGACTCATCATCTTTCTCAAAAAGTTTAGGAATTTGTTTTTCAACAACCTTTCCACTCCTAAGAGTTATCACTGAGTTGACTTGATCAATTTTTTGACTTTCTGAACTACCCTCATTTAGGCTAAACTGACCCTTAGGATTTGGTTGAGGTTGAGAGGGAAACTTTCCTTTTTCATGAATGGTAAGTGCAGAAGAAAGTTTAGCAAGAGTGTCTTTTATGTCAATCATGGCTTGAGTGTTTTGACTATTGATGGCCTCTTATTTTTCCATGAATGCATGCAATGTTCCTTCAAGGTTTTTCTTATATGGAGGGACATAGGGTGCATATCCTTGAGGATTTTGAGAATCTTGCTGTGCCTGAGGAGGTGGAGGTTGCATGAATTGTGGCTGGTTGCTATTCCTCCAACTGAAGTTCGGGTGATTTCTCCATCCCGGATTGTATGTATCTGAAAAAGAAGAAGTGAATGGCTTTTTAAAATTATTCATTACATTTACTTGCTCATGCACAACTTCTTTAAAAACAGGAATTTTTGGACATTCATTTGTTGAGTGTCCTAATTCATCACAAATGCCACAAATTTCTTCATTTTGTACAGATTTGATTTCTTTTACTTTCCCGGATTCCATGGCTTCAACCTTTCTAGCCAAATTAGCAAATCTAGCATTCAGATCTTCTTCTTGACTAAGATGATATTTTCCTTTACTAGCATTTGCAATGTTTGATCTAATTGAATTTTCAGAATGATTAGTACCATGCCAAGATTGAGAATTTTCAGCCAAATGGTCTAAATAGTCTAAAGCTTCATCAAGTTCTTTATCAAGAAATTCACCATTGCACATTGTTTCCACAAATTGCTTGGTTTCAGGTGTTAACCCTTCATAAAAGAAACTTAAAGTGCGCCATTTTTCAAAACCATGATGTGGGCAAGAATGCAACAAATCTTTAAAACGTTCCCAACTTTGAAAATATGCTTCATTTGAATTTTGGGAAAAAATTTGGATTTGTCTTTTCAAAGCATTGATTTTATGTGTTGGAAAAAATTTCTTCAAAAACTCACATTGCATTTCTTGCCATGTACCAATTGATCTTGGTTTCAAAGTGTTAAGCCAAGATTTTGCTTTATCTTTTAAAGAAAAAGGAAACAATTTAAGCTTAACAACCTCTTGATTAAGTTTGATCATGAAAAGCAGTACATACTTCTTCAAATTCTTTTAGATATAAATATGGGCTTTCGATTCTAAACCATGAAAATTAGGAAGTAAAGAAATCATACCTGGCTTGAATCTAAAATTGTTGGCATTGATTTGGAAAGACAAAACATGATGGACTAGAATTTCGGGATGGTTGCAAATACTCACGCATAGTTCGCAATCCGGTTGATTTTCATGTTCATCATGCACACTTTCGTTTTCACCATTGTGCTTAATGTGTATGATTGTGATTCAAACAAATCAATATGTAAAGTACCGGATTAACTCTAACCAAACGACAATTTAATTTAAATCACGATACCAATTAAACATAAACAAGTAACTTACAAGAAAAAAAAAAATGTACAAGCTAGTAATATAAATCATGTCCATTAAATATTAACAAAGGTGTGGTATAAACTAACCACCAAATAAGAAAATAACAAAGGTGGGGTAATAAACCAACCACCAAATAAAATAAATAAAAAAATTAAATAAAAAGTTAATATGCAGATAAATTAAAATGTTAGAAGCAGATAAAGTAAAAAGTTAGATAGTTAGTAAGAGAGTTAGTAAGTTAGTAAACAAAAAAAAAAAAAATAAAGAAAATAAATAAAAAATGACAAAAATAAATACAAAAAATAAAGTACGAAAAAATAAAAGGGAGAGTTACTCCCACTAAGTTAAAATGTACAAGAAAATAAAATGGAGAATTACCCCCACTGTACAGAAATTAAAATGCAAAAAAAAATAAAGTGCGGAAAGTAAATTACAAAAAAAAAAGTAAAAGGGAGAGGTTCCCCCACTAAGTTAGTGCGTAAAATAAAAGGGAGAGGTTCCCCCACTAAGTTAGTATGCACAGAAATTAAAAAGGGAGAGGTTCCCCCACTAGTTAGTATGCTAGTATATATACAAATTTTTTTTTTTTTTACACCGAAATTCACTTCAAATCAAGTCCCTAACAACGGCGCCAAAAACTTGATGCACACTTTTAGTTGTTGCATTTACAAACCCAAGTGCAGGTTGTCTCAAGTAATAAAAATCTCAGGAGTCCGAGGTCGATCCACAGGGAATTGTTGAAGATTAATTAAGGTAAAGTGAATATTTTGTTACTATGATTAAAATTATTTACTTGGGTAAAAAGATCCACTCTTGCTAAATAAAATAAAGGTAAGATTAATTCCTTTTATAACTCAATTAGAATCCTCACAACATGGAGGTTCCAATCGAAAAATACAACGTTAAAAGTCTATTAAAACTATATACGTATTTATATTATGTTTCCAAAAATATTACTATCACTTATAAATGGGTTAAAGCATTCATTGTGCCAATATTTTGTCTACAACAAATCAAGAACTCCACTTTATAAGGAGAGTTTCTAACACCACCACTTGTAAATGGGTTAAAGCATTCATTGTGCCAATCTCTTGTCTACAACAAATCAAGAACTCTACTTTACAAGGAGGGTTTGGAAACAAAATACAATACGTATAATGATCACTTGAAAATATATCATTTAAGCAAGAGAGAAATTAATCTAACCTTATTTCATTACCAAGAGCTTCACCCTTCACCCAAGTAAAATGAAACTTAGTTACTCATAGTTAAGAAGAAAGAAAGAGAGAAGAAGAAGAAGAAGAACATGACTTCAATTTAGAACAAAGGAAAATTACTACAAGAAAACCTAGTAACAAATTAGCATTATTTTGGTACCTAAAACCTCATTCTCGAAATGATCTACCAATGCCCCCTTTTAAAGAAGATTAGTGATACAAAATGACAAGGGGGGTGAGTCATTAGTGGGTGGATGAGTGGAAAATGAATGGAAAATGCCAAATGACTTTAGGTGAGTGAGAAATTATGGAGATTCCTTGTCTCCAAAATCATGTAGCTCTGAAGTCATTGCATTCGTCAGTTTTGAACCAAGTGGTCTTCATGAAAGTTGTAGGCCTGGATCTTAGCTTTCAAATGGCTTTGGTTTGAATCCAATATCAGTTCTACAACTCCAAATACGTTCAAATTACTATACACTGCCCAGGCCCAGTCACAGCTCCTCTGTTCTGACTTCCAAACCCAATATCACCTTCAAGGAGTCCGATTCTGGAAAAGTGTTCAACATGAAAGTTGTAGATATTGGTCTTAACTATTCAACATCCAAATTTCAGTCCATTTGAAAACCTCTAGCCCAAAAACTGTGATGAACAGTACACGTAGGTCAAGCTATCAGGAGCAGCACTCTAGTTCTTGCTTCAATCCCAATTTGAGTTATCTACTCGTGTGATTGGGCCTTTGAGGTCTTCATGAAAGTTATAGAACTCTCTCTTATCTTTCAAATGCCACTAGAATCACCTCCAAAGACCACCTACAGCTCAAGATATGACCCAAATACAGAAACAGTGTAAGATATGAATCATGCTGAAAAATTCAATTAAGTTCAATTTGAGTCCAAACTTACAAAATATAATAAAACTCAATCAATTAAGTACATAGAGAGTGTAAATGACTAAGAATGAAAGCTTATTAATGTATCAAATATGTGATCATCACATACAATTGTATAATATCTCTACCAACAGTTTGTCTAGAAGGAACTTGGAATTGAGGTTGCATAACTTGAGCAAAACTTTTAAAGCCTTCATTTTCAACAAATTTAAATGGAAGCTCATCAATGATAATCATTTTAGAAAGTGCAATCCTACACTTTTCTTAATTAAAAGACAACACCTTGAGTTTTGCACTACCATCATTTTCTTCTTCACATTTCTTTAGAAATCCAAGAGTTTTTTTTTGCCTCTTGTCAACATGTATATTGGGGCTTCTCTTACACATTGACAAGTGCCTAGACAAATTAATTGTGTCATGATTTCTAGAACCACATGTATATATTTTCCTACAATAATTGCATTCAACTTTTTCACCATTATCTTTTTTGGTAAAATGTTCCCACACATGTGAACTTTGTCTTACAGGCTTTTTCAGAAGTATGAATACCTCTTTACTAGAAGATGATCCTCCTCCTTGTTCAGTAGCTAAACGCTCAACATGCTAGGAAGGTTGCACATAACTTGGGAATGTAGGAGTACTTCAAATTCACTTTCCACCAGTTAGTGATTCATCAAGATTTATTTGTCATTCATCAGCCATTTTCTGTCATCAATAAGTAAATAAAATCTATCACTTCAATTCAATTAACCAGATTATGATTATATACTTTGATAAAATCTGTGACAAAATCTCTTTTGTGGTTATTTTATTTTTCTTCACAGGATGTAACCATATTTGTCATATATCGACAATGATCTCTACCAAACTTGTATTTATTAATCTTTATTCTCATACTTGATTTTGAACTTGGTTCAGTAAATCACAAAAAAATTATCTTCAAATGCATATCATCAAGGAAATAATTTATACTTGATTAACATTAAAGCCTTACTTTACTTACATATATATTATTCCTCTGCCAGTAAAAAAAATTGGGATTCTATGGAGGTGAAAACCCAAATTTGCATAGAAGTTTTAATAGGATCAAAACTTATATAAAAAAAATAACTAACATAGGAATTGTATACCAGTATGAGCTTGATCGTGTGATCTGTGATGATTGAGGGGATTGCTTCGCTTGGAGGATGAAGTGATCGGAGAAGGTGACAGACACAGGAACCGCAAGGCATTGCTGGACTGGCTGTGACGGTGACGCTGTTGGTGGTGAGTGAGGAAAGTTAGTGAGCTAGTGAGTGAGGGAGGAAAGTTAGTGATGCTGTCTGTGATGGTATGGGAGAAAACTGTTGAAGGCTTAAAGCAATGGAGAAGAAAACTATCGGTGGTGACTGGTAAGTGAGGAAATAGGAAAGTTACTTACAAAGGAAAAGAAAAGAAAGTCTCTTTTGACTTTTGAAATTTCAATTTCAAACTCGTACTTGTAGCCTGTAGCTTTTCTTTTGCCTTTTTAACTTTTTCAATCTTCAAAAAGCCAAAAGTGACGAGAAAGAGTTAGACTTGCACAAGCACATGGTACTTTTTAACTTTTTCAATTTTGCATAGCAACCTTTTACTCAAAAAAAAAAAATATGTGGGTGGGTCGGGTTGTGCGGGTTGGACATATTTCAACCCGTTACTAGACCCATACACTGTGGGTTGAAATATTTTCAACCCAACCCAATCTGTGAACCCAACCCAACCTATATTTTGTCTAGTGGGTTGGGTCGAAACCCACGAGTTCTCGGGTTGACCCGACCCGCTGGACACCTCTAACTGCTGGTCTTATGACTTGCTTTGTGTTGCCTCTTCCCTAGATCTATACAGAATTAACTTAGAGCAGATGTTTAGCTTATAACATGGTGTTAAGTCAGCGTCATTAGTATCATACAGATACTTTTCAAATTGGTTGAATTTTGGAAGGAATTCTAAAAATAGAAAGCTGAACTTCAAATTAATGTTAAGTTAGCCCATTTTTTTTAAAGATATATAGCAGCACAATGGATATTATGTACAATTTTGAACTTTTGATACTTATGAAATTTTATTTTCTCACTATTTTGACATTTTGGGTTTGATATAAATAGGAAATCTCAAAGACCAATGATCGTGTAAGTTGTAACTCAACTTGAAATTGAATGTTCCTTGCTTTATGGAAGAACAAATGTTAGTCTATATTCTAATGTTATTTGGAATTTAGGATACATTATGTGCACTTTTCTATATTGCATGTATAATTGTTTAACTGATTTTTGTATTAAAAAAAATGATCAACCTGATCACCTGAACCAAATCAATCTGTAGATGTTCGGTTCGATTTTGTTCGGATTTGACTATCAAAAAAGAAGAAAATTAAACCAAATCAGACTGATTAATTTTGATTAGTCCAAATTTATTTTTCCTCAAGAACTGAACCAAACCACCTACTTACACCCCTACTAGCAAGCACTTGAAGGATTTGATGTGGCAGTCAGCTAAGGCCACCTACCCACAAGAATGGTAAAGAATACTAAAGAAAAACAAGGGTGTGAAATAGAAAGCCTACAAGGATCTCATTAAAATTCCTCCTAGATTTTGGAGTAAGTCTAGGTTTAGTTTTGAGCCCAAATGTGATGCTTTGCTCAATAATATGTCTGGAACATTTAACAGTGTCATCCTAGATTATAGATATAAACCTGTACGTTGTCACTATGTTGGAGGACATTAGGACTTATTTGATGAGTAGATGGGCTGATAACAAGAAAAAAAAATTGAGACCTACAATGGTTCAGTGCTACCCAATAGTAAGAAAAGATTCGAAAAAGAGTATGATGATTTTGATAGATTTTTTAATATGTGCGGACTAGCATAGTCACCAATTTTCTAAAACTCAGATTAATTGAATGTCAAATGTTATTGAGCATTTATTGGTTTAGTCCATTTGTGATCAATTTTGTTATTGGGCTCTTATAAGCACTCAAACCCATGTGGATAATGTTGTTTTGGGTTTGTGGGCCTTGTGTATGGGTTTTCTATGATGGGTAGGTTAACCCATATTGTAAACACAAGGAGA